>OZ024827.1:90406920-91014500 GCA_964016985.1 Anodontia alba | reverse complement strand
ACGGTGAAGGCTGCAAGTATGTGCAGGCTGATCTAGGCCTTCACTGTCTGTTTGTGCCCCATAGGCACATTTTTACATGGCACAGCTCAATTAGCTTTCAAATTTTCCATAGCATCTTCTTAACTTACCATTTCTTTCCTGATATGTCTTAAAGATTGTTGGTAGATGATATCCTTCTGCATATACACTGGTACTGTCAATTATGGAGGTCTGAAAGTATTGTAAACATAAATAAGTTTACAGTAGAACTGTGGATAAACTATCCCGCCTCGCTTCATCAAAATCTCAGTGCTCTTAAAGTATTCAGAATTTCTATTTTTTTTTAAGGTACAAACTGCATTTAAAAACTTTGAAATTATAAGCTATATTGTATATACAATGGGCACTGTAGAGCAAACAAGTGACTTCGAACATGCACAAAATGTGTAGATTCATATCATCCTGTGCCTGCACAAAGTATCATCATGGTCTTTGCTCTCCATTCATACATTCTGTAGTATCCAATAATACTGTTAGGAGACAATAGAGGTTTGATCAGACTGTGCAGATGCATAGGCTGAGCCGGACCTTCACATGCCCGAAGACGTTTTTGCATGGCACGGCCTATAATCTTCTTTAATATTTGAATGTGTATCTTACCAGGAATCAGCTGCATATTCATAAGGGGCTGGGGCAGTCAACCCAAATCACCTCTGGGTCCAAATGATTTCATTTTCATAGCATGGGAAATAATGGATAAATTGATCAAATCAAATCCCCTCAGCAGTTTTGAAACAGCAACTGGAAACTCACAAACCAGTCTTTGGAAATACAATATATAAAGTATTAGAGGATATTACTGACAAAGAATAATTTTTGACACTCCATTCTATATATCAATGCTGCAGAAATCACTTACTGTAAATACAGTATTTGGTGATAGTTCTCGGATATTTTTTTACAATATTTCTTTGTATAGCATTGCGTTGTGGATACAGTTTAGAACCACCATAACATCATGAATACTGTTAAGAAGAGGTTCTGTTTATTTGGTGTAAATCTGGATTTTTTTTCAACAGAATCACCTCTCTGAGACAATGGTATTGAGAAGCTATAAAATATGTTTACATGAAGAACTGAACAAAACTTTCCCAGAATAATCATTAAATACTCCTCCTTAACAAGTCTTCTTAAAAATAGTCAAAATTAGATGCCAACAACTATACTCTAACTCAAGCTAAGCCAATATTAAAGGGGTAAAATCTTTGATTTTTTTTTTCTAATTTTTCTATGGGCATGTCTCGGGCAGCTAACTCCATCAAAATTTGACAAAATTTGCTCATTAGCAATCTCAAACCAGAACTCCATAATATCAAAGCACATAAAAAAATTTGGTGAAAATCCATTGATGTTTACTCAAGATGGCATCCGGAAACAAAATACGGATGGACCGACATATGACTGATGGACGGACGGACAGAAACATGCACATCCTACATGAAACCATTATACCCTGCCACTATCATGTGGAGGGGTATAAAAATGACCATAAATGGTCATATTTCTATATAATATATACATTTTTGCTGGGATATACTATTTTGGGGGTTCCATCTTTAAACTGCATTATATCCAAGATGGTACAATAATGAACTGTGTTTAAAAGAGGTTCTTGTGTATTTATGTCCTGGGTATGACGTAAAACTGCATCCAGCTGTGACACTCAACATGAGTGTGGGAATGTGAGGCTGCCCTCTATCACAGTTGCCTCCCCACCTTCAGGGTTATGAGGCTGCCATAACCTGGGTGGCAGAGCTAGACAGCAATCATCTACAACTGGACCTCCTGCAGAGTTCAGGCAAGTTTCCATGCACCCTCTGTCGCTCTGGAGTGGAGAGCAACAGCATCTTCTGCAATGGCTGCAAGCACTGGGTGCACAAGAAATGCAGTGGGCTCAAGAGCTTGACAAAAGACCCTGACTACAGATGTACACAGTACCAGGGAACTGCACACCCCTTGGATAGCAGACCAAAGAAGAAAGTCCAGGTTGGACCTGACAAGCTTGAGGTGGTAGCTTCCTTTTGCTACCTAGGAGACATGCTCTCAGCAGCAGGTGGCTTTGAACTTTCAACCACAACATGTGTGAGTACTGCCTGGAAGAAGTTCAAGGATCTGCCACCAGTTCTCTCTTCACACCTATTCTCTTTCAAAACACGTGGCCATGTGTACAGCTCTTGTGTGCAGAGCGCAATGCTCCATGCCAGCGAGATTTGGCCATTGACAAAGCCAAACCTCCAGCCTCTGCAGCGAAATGACAGGGCAATGATCAGACAGATCTGCAATGTCAGGCCGCAAGACACTGTCACCACCAGGTCCAATGGGCTTCTTGTGCAGCTTGGCATTGAGGATCTGGACCTCATTCTGAAGGAGAGAAGACACCAATGGTATGGACATGTGGAACACTCCAATGGTGCAGTCAAGACAGCCTTTGGCATACAGGTTGATGGAAAGTGTGGGCCTGGGAGGCCCAAGATGACATGGAAGCAGCCTACAGAGAGGGATTGCAGAGAGTGGAAGCTCTCGGCTATCAACCCTCATGATAGACATACCTGGAGATCTGGTGTGAGATCGGCCACGTGTGCAGCAAGCCAGCTATCTGGAAGGGGACCCACTGATGTGGATGTTGCCCCTGTACCTGCATGTTAAAAATCTGATTATGATAATATGATATGAATGGATTTTAAAGGATGTAAATCTTATAATGGGTAACATGAGGAAAGGTCCAGTTCATCCTGTATTTTAACCCATTGTAGTCAGGAGACCCTTAACAGGGTAACTGACAAATAGTGCAGACCTAGATCAGATGCCGCAGAATGTGGCATCTGATCAGGATCTTCACTGTTTGCAAATTCTCACTAGGAATATCAAAAATCTCATAGCCTCACCTACCTAAAATTGAAACTGGACTCTTCCAATATATAATGTGGGGAGTTCATTCAGTCTACAATGGGTTAACAGATGTGCAGGCTGACCTGGCCCTTCATAGTTTGTATATAGCATTAGAGAGCCCTTTTCTCAAACTCTGCATTAGGCTTTATTGCAGAAATAAAAAAAACAACATCTATTCCTTTCCTGCAGATCAACAAATAAGCCAGCCCACAACAAAACCTACAAAATGGCATGTGTGCCCAGCAAAGACTCAGATCAGCCTGGGCATCCGCCCAGTCTGATCAGAGTCTTCGCTGCGCACTCATCGGGTAGCTCAGGACTCAAGCTTTCTTCATGCGGATAGCACTCTGATCAGACTGGACAGATGCCCAGGCTGATCTGAGTCTTCGCTGGGTCACATGCCATTTTGTAGGTTTTGTCATGTGCTGGCTCAAATACCTTTGCAAACAATGTAGATCAACTTAAGATGGCTCAAAATGGGCCGTCTCATCAGGATCAAGACTGTTTGCTATCCAGTTTTGATTTTTTACTGACACCCCCATTTGCAACAGTGAGCATGTACAAATTCAAAAGATGGAAGATTCCACTTGTGAAACAAGTGTGAAAGAGTTAAATACTCTCTTCTTATCTGTAGCCTATTTTATATAACATACATTAAATCTGTTGTCCACTCCTGTATGTCTAAGTGGTTGTTTCTGGTTCACTCGTAATTCTCCTACAACATCGTATCTCGCCCCAGCCTTAGCAGAATCTCTATTCATATATGCCATACCTTCCATTGTAAATGTAGAGAATTGCTGAAATAAACAAGACAACAAACTGTTATGTCCTAAAATTCCATACTATTTTGGCCTAAAATTTGCTTTTTACGCAGTTCTTTCTTAAAATACAAGTGAAATGGCAAACAGTGGAGACCCTGATCAGACAGGAGCAGTCTGATCTGGGTCTGCACTGTTTGCATATGCCTTTTTGTCAGAAATATTGGTGTTCAAAATTTACCATCTATCTTATCTTCCTGGTAACATAGCTCCAGATAAGAAACCAACATCATTTTTAGTTGTACATGTATATATATTTGCTCTGACAGTAAGGAGATCAGCTTTCCAGAGTCAACAGATGGCTACATGCTGCTTTTGATACTGGACTGGCAGTATGCAGGCTGATCTGTTTCTAATCTGACAGCATATTGACATGTCATAAGGATGCTTATATTTGGAGTTCATATTATAGCTCCAAGTAAGGCACTTTTTTTACAAATGAAAAATACTGATATTTTTCTTGTTTCTCCACAAAAACAAAGGCTGTCAGTACTCATTAGAAGTGCATCACAGATGCGCTTTGAATGAGTGCCACAACATATGTTTTCATGGAGAAATAAGAAAAAAAATATGTGTGTACCCCCTCTTATCTGGAACAATGCATATTCATATAAACTATACAGTGTAGTGTACTGTTTACTGCTTCTTGTAAGAACATTTTGTATCCTAGTGTTTGTTTGATTTTTGTTTAAAAAACATGCCAACCCTTGTGGGTCATTCTGTGTCCTTTCCCAGAGAAAGGGAGAAAAAAGACAGAACAACTAGCAGAAGAGAAGAAAGAGAGACATGGGGAATGATGAGGGGAAAAATTAATGATATTAAAAGCAGAAACAGAGGAAATACTAACATGTTCCATTTTTCCAAAGTGTAACCCAAGGAACATGATCATGATTGACAAAATTAACCCTGGTCCAGCTGAACCCAGATCAATTGGCTTCTGAAGAAATCAAGTGATCTGGATCTACAGTGTTTGTCATTTGTCATTATGCAAATTTGTATCAACAGCCTGGATCAAGTGATCTGATTGGCTGACAATTAGAAGTTGGCGTGGCATCATAATTTATTCAGCATGACAGGTGTAAAAAGACTTACATGAAGACGGTAGTCAAAGATGAGAATCAACTTCACACCTATCACCTTCTCGGTATCTAAGAGGGGTAACTCTAGATTAAATGTGAGGTAATCTGGTCGGCCATCTCTGTTTGTATCTTCTTCTCGTGACTGCAAAATAAACAAAATAAAGTACTTACAGGGGAACGGATACACTTTCAGAGGAGGCAACCATGTCAAAACTGTTTTGCTTCCTTTCTGAAAAAATTGTCTTGAAAAAGGAGCTGTTTCCCTTGGGAGCAAAATCTTTCCTTTAACTCTTGTCATGCTGAATAAATTCAGATGCCACGCCCACTTCTAATTTTCAGCCAGTCAGATTATTTGATCCAGGTTGTTGATACAAATTCAAATACTGAATGGCAAACAGTGTAGATCCAGATCAGTTGGCTTCTTCAGAAGTCAACTGATCTGGATCTACACTGTTTGATAAAGCAGGACATATCCGGGTTCAGCAGGACTAAGGTTAAGAGAAAAATTGGCTTCAGGAAGTCATAAAAATTGCCTCCTCAATAAATATGACAGTAAAACTACATCCAGACCCCATACAGATAATGGAACTTAAGGGGTATGACTACACTTTCAAAGAAAATAACTGACATAAGCACTACTCTTAAAGATACCGTAAGAACTTGCTCTCTCTGTGAGGAATTTATTTTCTTTACCAGTAACCTGCATTTTTTTAATTTAACATACTGCCAAGGCAACATCCTGTCTGCAAACTGTGTCTCTCTTTGCAAAACAGTGGCAAACTCTCAGAGGTTTCCATTCAACTTAAGCGGTATGGGTCTTTGGAACAAATGCAAAATACACAGACCCAGCATCAGCATTGTCTACATGCCAGCTCCTGATAAAACCCATTTTTTTACCCCAAAAATACTAGCATTTTTCTTATTTCTCCACAAAAACATATGTTTGTTTGTGTTGAGGTTTTACGGCCCAGTCAACCCAATGGGGTCATGTCGAGCGCGGTCAGTTTACCTAACCACACGTTTACTGGGCAGGCTTAGTCCTCTAAGTGGTTAACCAGTATTGTGCACATTCTTTTGCCAGAAAGCAAAAATATATGTGAAGGGCTTCTAAAGAGTACCCACAACATACATTTTTATGGAGAAATAAGAAAAATATTATTTTCCTGATACCCCTCTTATCTGGAGCTATGACACATATTACAATACTGCAGACCGCTTCAATATACTGTGCCACTGTGGGAAACAAAACCCAACTTGCAGACACATCAAGGACAGATAACAAAAGAACTGGAACAGCCAGAATAGTAGTCCTTGGCCAAGTCCACTATATATCTATGGTTTCAAACAGATATTCCATACAACAAAGGAACTATAGAGCAAAGTATATTTTCAGTATTATATCCAGGACAGCAATTCAAGAACAGAAATGGCCAGAGTAACTGGCCTTATACATGTAGTGGGACTGGGTAATGAGTATCCACAACATATTTCAATACAGAAATAAGATAAATATTTACCTGATGCCTCCTCTTATCTGGTGCTATGACTTGCATGTATAAACTAATACCAAAATGTATGTTTTATGTGTAAGGAATGGAAAAATGACAGAGTGGCAGTGCAACAAGGCACAGGGATGGCTGGAGAGGGCAAGAGGGACACCCCCTCTATAAAAGTACAGCTGCCTACAAATGTTTCCCCTTCCCAAGGTTTAAATTGGTCCTAAAATCACCTGGGAGGGCTACATAAAGAATCTGTTTCTTATTTTGTAAAACTGACTTGTTAAATATTTCATCATAAATGTCCCAATTCCCCACCCTGGTTATGAAATGTTCAATCTAATTCCTTGTAGGAGGAGAATTTTCAGTCTAATCCCCAAGACCTGCCTGCCACTCCCAACCCCCATTTGGAGCAAAATATTGACAGGTGCATAATATACACATTAGTGTTGTTCTGATGAGCAATTATAATCAATCATCAGTCAGTTTTTGCCTCTTGTGACTGATGATCGGAACTAAGTTTCATAAGTGACCAATCCACAAATTCTATTTTAGTAACATTTTTTTCTCAATTTTTGTTTTAATAGACAAGTTGTATAAAATGAAATACTAAAGCTGTTTGTCTGTGTCAATTTAGCTTTGTGGTGAATAAAGATAATTAAATCTGATAAAAAAAAAAAAAAAAAAAGAAGCCTGAAAACAGCATGGCTCTTGATAAGGCGTTTTTTTTTCAATCCAAAACTGCTGATATTTGTTTGTATTTCTCTGAAGTGCTTCTAATAAGTTCCCACAACAAATGTTTTCATAGAGAAATAAAAAAAAACAAAACATTATGTGAATACTCCACATTATCTGGAGCTATGAATAAGAACCTGGAGGAGGGCTAAAATTAGAATGAATATATTTTCTGCAAGCTGACTATTAGTCGATGATCACTGATCAGTCTATTTTACAAACTGATCATCAGCAAAGAAATTCTAGCTGATTCTAAAACTAATACACAGTGTGTCTGTGGCTATTTATTGCAGTAACCTACTGTGATGACTGGTACTCTCAATCTGTCCTGCTGCAGTACATTATATGTCTGGTATGTGCTGTATGTCAAGTACTCTCCCTCCCCTTCCAGCTCCGCAACAAATAACAGCTCCTGCTTGAAGTGGATGTCAGGGTACTCTAAGTAGGTATCTGTCTTCTTCCAAAACCCTGAAACAAAAATTGGTGTGCCATGTTTACCGTATTTAAGTAATAGAACTGCATACAATATGATCCTGAAATTTGAAAGAGTCCATTCTTCTGCCTGTTGATATGTCTAAAACATTGCTGGATTAGTGCCAAACAGTGCAGACCATGATCAGACACCACATTATGTGACATCTGATCAGGGTCTACATTGCTTGCACATGCCTGTCCTTCCCAATACTTAGGGTTATTAAGACAATTAATTGCTACCAAATTAGGGTAAAAATGCTTCAAAGATCTTGTAGTTGTTTTAAAATTTATTTCTATATACTCCATTTGCCATGACAATCAAGAAAGAAAAACCCAACTGGCCATGGAAAAAACATCCACTTGGTGGAGAATCACCAAATGTGCATTAAGTACTACCGAGTGTGATTCAAATTGCTTCACTGGTATTAGTGAAGATGCAACTCATTTTATCATTGTAGGTCTATAGGACCTTTCTGTTGCTATGTCAACCAAACAAAACTGCTGACTGGTAAAATTTTATCTATCTGAATTGAACTAACCATAGCAACATTGAGATAAAAAAAAGAAAAAAAAGGGTCATAATGCTTTAGTGTTTTAGGAGAGTTGTCCTTTAAAGTCCTATTTTAGAATTTACTGACATCATGTCAACCAAATAAAATGTCCACTGGCTGAATGTTGGTCATCCATCATCATGTCATATTCATAAACCACGCTATAGAACCAGCATTTTTGCTTTTCATAGCAAGCACAGTTCGTGACGCGCTTCGAACAAAGTGAGCTCTACGGTTGAAAATATGATCAAGGAAAAGTAACAAACAATTTAACGATATATACTTTCAGCAGTAATCGCTCTGACCAATTTTCTTCCGTTTTTTCTTCCCAGAAAGTTGTAACCGGAAGTTGGTGGACTTGATTATGGGTCTCACTAGTCACTAATAAGCGTCACCAAGAGACCAGAAACGAGTGTCAATAAGTGTCACAAACATATTTTGCTGATTATTTTTATTATTTATTATTGATTTACATAATATTCTTATATACTGATATTCATTCTTTAATGATGCTGTGAAGGATTTTTGAAGAGTGCAGATATAGGTGTGTGCTGTGCTCGCATTTAGGCTAAGCCTATTTTCATATTATTTTTGATATTACAAAAACTATTCACAACTCACAAATTGTACAATCACATGTCCCACTGCATAAAAATTAGTACAGCTCCTAAACAAGAAGCCAAGGCCCACATCAGATAGTTCAGTATGATCAGCTTCAGAATTTGAATTTTTACTGGTGATACGTCTAATGACATACATTCATCTGGACCTGTGATATGCGAAGTTAGTCCCTAGCTCTCACCTGCATACATGCCATACCTCATACTGTGAGACAAAATCTCACAGAATTTTGGCCCTTCTGGACTCCCTTTCCCATAATTTTCAAATCTCACAGAATTTACATACCATTAGCTACTTTTTGAAGAAATAGAATTAAATCACACATTAGTATGGCTATCCCAAGCTTAATTCATTAAAATAATGGTTTTTAACTTATGTAAGCTTGAAAGTGATTTTCATAAAAATCTCACAGAATTTCATCAAATCTCCCCTAAAAATTTGCAAAATCTCACAGATATCTATCAACAGCTAATGGCATGTATGCACCGGAGAGGTAAACCTAGCCACACCATCCTCTGCACATTCAACAGAGGTAATAATCGAATCTGTGTGTAAACAATATTTTTCATTGAAAAATGTATGATGCAAGTCCCTGCGTACAGCATGAACACAACAGATTTATTTATTTCCCCACCAATTTTTACAAAACGAAAGCATGAATAAACTTGTTATTGAAATTTTGGGGATTTACCAATGGTCTAATGTACACATACCATAACTTCTGTACACAACGAAAAGCGGAGGTATGAAGGTTAAAAATAAAATAACAACTAATATCAAAGACGCTTTTGAACAGATATGAGTCCTGTATCTTCGTAGCTCGGGATGCGAGAAGACTTCATATACCGCCATTTTCAAACAAAGCAGATTCGCAGTTGACTTCCGCTTTGTCTTCTCCTGCAGCAGTTTTCGCCTGTATAGGTGTCACCTACATGCATGCAGCTTATCTTCTGCTTTTGTTACTGGTTATCCTCTTAACTCACGGGTGTCGACGTCTACTCAAGTTATTCTGCTTCTTCCGAAGAATCTTGATGTACGACTCTGGCAGCAGCTGTTCTGGAGTTTGTTGGATGGTATTTCCAAAGCCTGTTGGGCGTACTTTTAAATCTGTTGAGAGAGGGGCCTGAAACAATTATCTTTAAACATTATGACAAATACTTAAGCATGATCAGTCAGGGTAGATCCAGATCAGATCATACTACTTCTCCTTTTCTCATAACTCCGTTCATTCTCATAACTCCGTTCACCCTCTTCTTTAAATAATGTGAAAAGAAAATCTTTCTTAAATTTATGTCACATTAAAATTAATAGAAAGTAACTAACATTAAGGCTGAAGATAAAGAAAATCAGCTTTGACTGTCAATTTTATGCATAAAAATAAATAAGTGTCCTAATTCGATGGACCCATAAAAATAAATTTTCGGGGCACATGCATAATTTCTTTTTACTATATGACTAAAATATATATGTGCAAAATTTCATGGAAAAAATTGTGTCTTAGGGTTGATTTTAAGCAAAATATTGATTTTTTTTTTTTTTTTGCCAAGTCTGTATACCGCGAAATCGGACTTGGCAGAAAGTCGACATTTTGCTTAAAATCAACCCCTAAATACAATATTTTTTCATGAAATTTTGCCCAGTAGTATACTGGGTAATATAGTAAAAACATACTGAGTAATACTGAGTAATATAGTAAAAAGAAATTATGCGTGTGTCTAGAAGCTTTATTTTTATATGCTGACTTCTTCAAAGAAATTGATTTCACAGTATACGGATTTGGCAAAAATTTGACATTTTGCTTATAATCAACCCCAAAACACAATATTTTTCATGAAATTTTGATCAGTAGTGTATAAATATACATTTAAGTCATATTGTAAGAAGAAATGCATGTGCCCCGAAATTTTATTTTTATTGGCTGATTTCGTCAAAAAAAATCTTGATTTCGCGAAATCAAGTTGATTTCTCCTTGCAAGTGGAGCAGATATACAGGATGGGGAAACAGTGTAGACCCAGATCAGATCAGGCTGTTGTTTTTTTTTACGCTCATAGACTTGACTCTAGAAGTCTATTAATGCGTCTGTTAAGGGTTTGTTTTTTTTTTATCACAGTGAACGTCCATGAACTGGTCCGTGTTTTGTCACTTAGTCCGTGACTGGTCTGTGTTTTGTCACTGAGTCCGTCCGTGACCTCCTTTGGTCTTTGAGTCCATTATATCCTATATCTTAACAATGAAGACCAGACCAGACTGCTAGATTCTAGTCAAAATCTTCACTAACTGCTACTAATAGTTACCAAAATTAGGAATTAGGAAGGATAATACTCGCAACTAAGTCGGGTTACAAAAATGGACAGAATTCCACAACTGGGTCTAAAATTCCTTTTTAGTTCATGAAATGGGCTATTCCACTGCAAATCGTTACGTCGGTTGGTGATGTCATGTCACGTTTTGTGTTTAAAAGGCGTCAAGCGTAGGTCCACAACAAACATGACGGATAACGATTATAGTTTTATTGGAGAACAAATTTACTGTAAGATAACTACTATCTCTGCTAACTATACGGTTTTAAAGTTTTACAAAGTCATTCCTTGAGCCACGTCGTTTATATTTGCATTTATTTTCGTTTTTCTTCGTTATAAATTAATAAGTGGGTTACACGATCAGTAAAACATCTCAGAAAAAAAAAAACAACAACAACAACAACAAAAACAACAACAACAAAAAAAAGTGTAAATCAAATAATCAAATTATATCACTATGATGAAGAAGAAGAAGAAAGAAAAAAAAAAAGAATGAAGGTTTATAGCGAACACGTCAGACAATGACAGACATAGCAAAAGAAAACCACTCATTGAACCAAGGAGGGTCCGAGAGCAAATGGGTTCTCTTATGTACAGAGTAGTCGATATGTGGAACTTTTTTTCTGAAGAGGTAGTCATGGCAGACCGCTGGCATGGTTATCCACACAAAGTTGTTACTGTGTTCGACGTACCCGGACAAGAAAATATAAGCAAAGAAGCCGAAAGAGGGAACTTAGTACCAAATGCACCTACACAGTAGAGTGTAACGGTGTCGAATGCGATAAGATCAGTAAGATTGCAATCGTCCCATGTAAGCAACAGCCTCATAAACTGAATGGTTCTTAACTTGTGTTTTCATTTGGAAGACAGTTCTATAGCCGGGCTGCCTCATACCAAAAGGATTTCAAGCCACACGCTGTTGTCTTGATCGGAGGAATGTTAACTTGACGTTTATACCATCTATACAATATCATTCATAAGATTGTATTTATGCAGTATTTCACACAGGCAGTCCCCAGTCTGTTTTCATGGTGTACGTGTCCTTTTTGCTCAAGTGGCGAACGGCAACAATATGACAGCTGTCTATTTTCGCTCCTTTTTTGGTTATTGTTGTAGCCCTTAGGTGTATTCTTGACAGGGAATGCGTGTCAAATTGTTCCTAGTTGAACAAGAAAAAAGTATAAAAGTAAAATAGTAAGAGGATATGAAAGATGAAAAATTAAAAATTAGACCGACAGGGGAAAAGGAGAATAAAAAAAGAAGGACAGCCAGCAGAATGTGGATTCGTTAAAACTATATAAAAGCACGTCAAAACAAGTGGCTGGATTTTAGTGTTTGGATGCTGTAGATCACCAGTGACAGACTGGTCACAGACCCAAATAAATAAATAAATAAATAAAAATAGCAAAATTCAAAATTCTAAACCCCCCAAAAATGTATGTAGTCAGGCAAAATTCGAGTACCCCCACCTCCTGGGGGTCTGATAAGACATTGTGGTACTCTGTTTTCATACGTCGTTAGATAAATCTGAGACCAAGTGGCATTGCTGCACCTCGCTAAACATGGATATTCCACATGAGATTATTGAAGATATTCACCTCAAATACTTGGCGCTGGTGACCGCCTCCACTTTCTGGTCGCATAGTAGGTGTTATTTTTAACTGGGATTCTTGAGGAAATCGCCCTGTCGACCTGACACGGAGAACCGTTAAATTCCATTTCCCATTTGATTTCCATGCTGTGTTATCTTCTGAAGGTAGACTACACTGTCATCAGCGAAGAACACACACATAAACTGACATGCTGTGTGGACCGTCAATGAAAATTGTGATTTTTTTTGATTTTTTTTTATTTTTCGAATCGATTTCATTTCAGTCTAAAAATCCAAGTGATATGTTGGGCCTTAGTACTTTTTTCTGCAAGAGAACTGTTTTTAGTGTTAACCGAGGGACACATAGTGGAGAATCATGGAGGTCCTCCCCCCCCCCCCCGCCCTCCCCACCAGTAGGGTGGGGAGCGGGGTGGGCATCGTAGAAGACACAAACTCAATTACAGCTCTCATAGAATAACATTTGGCGGCTTCATTAAACTTCAAAGGCCTGCGCTCATCCTATTTTATCAGGCTATCAATCCTCTGAATTATTTCAGTTAAATGAATATGTTTTAATTGTTTCATGAATATTCCAAGCTGGTGTTGCATTTTCAGTCGGAGTCTTACCCCGTTTGTATATTCCTCGGTGCCCGAGATAAAATACCGACGGAGGAAAGCTAAACATTTGTACTCATGTTGTTCTGTTGACAATAAGTTTCCCTTATTTTGCCCACCCGGATTGTAATGCTCAATATAGGGTGCTGCTGTATTGATAGAGAAAAAAGACATTTGGGTTAAATTCAGTCCATTCTTGTAGGTACATATGCATGCGTTTCACTCGAGTTTACTTCCGGATTAGTCTGTGTTGCCAGGGCCGCTTCAATGTCAAAAAAAAAAAAGTGGGGAATTTTTTAAGTTAAGCGACTGATCCAGACAATGTATATGAATCGGAGAATGCAATTTAACGTTAGAAATCCATCTGTGTTACTGAATACGCCTTCTTCTTCCCGTGTCACTAACTGATAAAACTCCAATAACTGAAAAACGCGCACCTGCTTTAGACCAATTACACTTAATACTGACAGGTTATTGATTGAAAAAAAAAAAAGAAAAAAAGGTCTGCCTAATTAATGAATATTGTTAGGTGGTATACAATTTTGTGATCATGAAACCAGTTAAAATGATATTTGATTCTGGATAAAATTATTATCAGTGTAATAGAAATCTTAACAATGCCAGTATTATCAGAGAAAAGATCAGACAACTCGGAAAAATTAACAGTATCTTTTCCATTAGCTAGTCAAAAGAAAAACTCACGAAAGAAAAAGAAAGGACCAAAACTAAAGTTTAAAAAACAGTTTGTTTCATTTTCTTCAATTATAGAGCTTGAAAAAGAAGTTGATGATACACTAAAGGAGCCCGGATTATTTGAATTCAGTATGAAAGATGCCAACAGTAAATGTTCTTCTAAACAAAGACAATCTCAAAGTGAAAAGTTGGGAGGAACAAAACTTCCAAGTCTCCTGAAGTCACCTTCACCAAACAATGGCAGCTCAAGTTTGTCTTTAGGAACGTCGAACACACCAAGAACAATGTCTGCATATCGTGTGCCAATGTCTTTGCCTATGAATTCACAACTTAGCCCATTTGAAAGGAGGAAAAAATTGCCACTTCTCTCTGCCATAAAACCAGAAAATGAAAGATCAGAAAGGGAAAGATTTATACGTGCTAACTTCAATTATAACCCATTATTTATCTACAGATTTCCAGCAGAACCAGAGTTGCTTGAACGCCTTGGGACACCTTCAGACAGATATCTTAAACATGTAAGTTTGTAAAGCTCCGATAGACAGGGAACATGGGCTCATTCTTCCCTCAAACAATCAGAGATTGGGATGCTCTTCAAGGTCGAGTGCAAGGTTGTTTGCCTCTGTGTGTGTGTGTGTGTGTGTGTGTGTGTGCTGGGATGACAGATATGTTAACAGCTAGAATGTCAACACAAAAAATAGCTACATTCTGGAATATAATTAGTGAATTCCTTAATTTTGCACCAGATAAATCTAAGAAAATTTCCTATCCATCACGAAAACATGCCTATATAATTTTGACCCCCTTAAACCCCACTTTTATATAGTTAAACTGGGGTTTACAGGGGTATAGATTATTTTTCTTATTTCTGCTCAAAAACATAGATTGTGGGTACTGGTTAGAACCGCCTCGCCAAGGCGGTTCTAACGAGTACCCACAATCTATGTTTTGAGCAGAAATATGAAAAAATATTAGAATTTTATCTGAAAACTTTCAGTTTTTGGTGGTGAAATTTTCAATATATTTGAATACGCGTGTTTTCGTAATGATTTTAGGAAGATAGCACATAAAACTGTTGGAATGAAAAATTAGTGTTGGTACCTGTGGTGAGGAAGGGATGAGCACATTGGGAGTGGAGACACTAAGTCTTATGTTTTATGTAATGATCCAGGGCCCTGTTATTCAAAGCTAACGACGTCGTTAGTTAACGATTCGTTAAAATTTACATCGAGTGATACGCAAATATGCTGAAATTTTTGCTGAAAAAATGTGAGTAGCTTTTGCATTGCAAAAGCTACTCACATTTTTTCAGCAAAAAATATCAGAATATTGTATATTGAATCTGCTAAAACAGTTAACAAAATGACCCTTAATGAGCTCGTTAAGCTAACGACGCTTTGAACAACTGGGCCCAGTTGTTTAGGCATCAGTTTTTGTTTAACATAAAATTACAACAGGGTTTATAATAAATTGCTTTTAGATATTTTTAAATATTTACTCTTATGAAAATAAGAAAAATTGATTGTAAAGGTTTGGAAAAAAAAATCAGTATTTTTCTGCGGTTCTGTTTTAAATAGACTAACTGTCTACCTAGAATGCAAAAACGCTTTGCTGTTTCTACTGATATGGAAACACACCATTGTAAGAATTAAATGAAAGGCTTCCAAAATGAATGGATGAGTCAGGCATATGTGGGCAACAAAGTCTTAGAGATTTGCCTCCCATAACTCCAGATAAGATGCTTTTCTTAACCAAAAAGTACTGATATTTTTCTTTTTTTCTCCATGAAAACATGTTGTGGGTACTCATTAGAAGCACCTCACTGAGATGCTTCTAATGAGTACCCTTAACATTTATTTTCATGGAGAAATAAAAAAATATGTTGTGGATACCCCTCTTATCTGGGCTTGTGGTCTCCACAGCTAGACCGTCTGATCAGGGCCTTCCATGTGCATTTATGGAATCATTGGAATGTAGATGTCTAAGGGTATTAGCAAAGGCAAGTTTTGGGGATTTGCTGACTTATCTTGGGCTTTACTGTTCACACATACCTGGGAGACTTCTTTTCTGGTGGCATGGCTCAGATTTATGCTAAATATTGCTAGCTACATTTTGTATAATGTTCTATAAAGGTTTCTGGACAAGTGAAATAAAAATTGTATTTGATATTACAAATTTCATTTGTCCTGGATTGTCAGATGTTCAGCTATGCATTTGTGTAATACATCATTTCATAGTTCCAGATAAGGAGTATCCACATGACATTTTTCTCATTTTTCCAATTAAGTCACTCCCTTCAAAGTATACTTGGTAAGACATCACGAAAACACGCCTATATAATTTTGACCCCCTTGAACCCCACTTTTATATAGTAAAACTGGGGTTTACAGGGGTATACATTATTTTTCTTATTTCTGCTCAAAACATAGATTGTGGGTACTAACGAGTACCCACAATCTGTGTTTTGAGCAGAAATATTAAAAAAATCTGAGTTTTTTTATCTGAAAATTTTCAATTTTTTTCTAGGTGAAATGTTCTATATATTTGAATAGGCGTGTTTTCATAATGGAATTATCAGTATTTTTCAGTTGTAAAAAAGTGCCTGGGGCTATGCATTTACAAAGTATTCTGATACTTTACCCTGTTAGAACATGGGCTTATGGAATAGTCAATAAAATTTTAAAGTTCAGAATTCTGAGAAAATGGATATGATTTTCATTCTCTGTTGAGATGCATAAGATCTTTAAAAAAGGCTGCGAATTGAAGTCTGTATGATATGTTATTCTCACATGGAAATGGTGCATTTTAGATGATGATTTTCATTTCTTTGTAGGAGGCATAGTATGAATTTTTCCACCCTGATCTCACTGGAGATTGTTGCTTTGTTCTGGTTTGATACCTCTGAAAAAAAAAATGATAGTAAATGTCTTGTATGATCTACATCAGATAGCCAATGTGAATTTCATTTTTTAGATCTTTTCTCACAAGCTCTGCATTTTGTTTTTGTTCGAAAAAGCACTTTGATGTAGTTTGTCAGATTGATTTCATGAATTTGTCATATGATGTGCAACACATGAATAGGGTCCTTATGCAGTTTGGTGACATTGACGGCCCAGATCAGCCTGAAGATGATCAGAGAATGCCAAAATCAGACTGCCGGGATGTTCATTCTGATCTGGACCTTTGCTGTTCGCATATGACATTACTTTTCCCATGTTTTGCATCATTTAGAGTTATAGATCAAGTTATACTGTCTTGTGTCATATGTTTTTGTGATGTTTTGATATAATACTTGGCTGTCTAAGTAATAATTAATACCATAAGGCACATATCAATGTTTTCTCCCAGAGTGGGAATGGCATGATATGTAACCCTGGAAAATTAGACAATTTTGAAAATGGGGCATCTAATTTCCTACCCATGAGTTGCAGTTTTGTGTTGAAAATTCCTTATGTGGGCTTTAAAATTTGCACATTATTTCTTGTATTTCCAGCTCATTATGGTATCTAAGACCCAAAACCTGTGTCAAAAAGTTCGGTCAAATTCTCAAGGTTTGGGAATATTTGGCTGTCTAAAGGTGCTCCTGTTGTGACAACATCTGCATGTTTTATAGAGAAACTGAGAAAATGATCCCAGAATTGTCGTTAAATACTCCTTTACCAGTCCTCTGGACTATCTGATCTAGGTCCACACTGTTTGCTCAGGCCTTTCTGTCCAAATATGGTATTTACTAGTTATATCACAATTAATTGTATATTAGCTGACAAGTTCATCACGAAAACATACCTATATAATGTTGACCCAATTAAACCCCACTTTTATATAGTAAAACTGGGGTTTACATTATTTTACTTATTTCTGCTCAAAAACCTAGATTGTGGGTACTCGTTAGAACTGCCTCAGTAACAAGTTCCCACATTCTATGTTTTGAGCAGAAACATGAAAAAAATATCAGAATTTTTATCTGAAAACTTTCAGTTTTTGGTGGTGAAATTTTCAATATATTTGAATAGGCATGTTTTCGTAATGTTTACTTGACTGTGAAGAATAGATAATTGCCATTCCAGCACCTACTTATGTCTATAATTCAAATGTACCATTTTCAATGGTAATGAAAAGTTGTTATAAATCTAAGCTATGATATCTTGCATAAAATCTTCAGCTGTGTTGAAAAGCAATTGTATGGGTGCAGAGGACTAGTTAAGTATTTGAGTTTTGGGATTATTTTCTCATTTATTCATAAAAACATATGTTGTGGATAATCATAAGAAGCACCTCGTTTGAAGTGTTTCTAATGAGGATTCATAACATATGTTTTTATGGAGATACAAGAAAGTTTTATCAGAATTATCACCAAAGACTTCTTTTATAAGAAGTCCTCTGACACCACTGAGCCATAGTAAGTGAAAAAGGCATCTAAAAATAGCATAGGTCAATGTACAGTCGACTCTCGTTATCTCGAATTCCAAAGGACTCACTGAAACACTTCGAGATATCCGTACTTCGACATATCAGGGATGAGAGAGTGAGGAAAACAATAAATTGAACAATCATATTTAACAAATGAATATGTAATTTGACTCCTGAAGTTAGAAATATATATAAAATAATGTGGAAAAGAGGAGAAATTGCTCCTTAGGAGCAATTTCTCCTCTTTTCCACATTTTTTTGTTACCTGTTGTCATAGTTTCATGTTAAAACAGGGACCAGATTTTCACTTCGAGATAAGCGGTAATTCGAAATAAGCGAGTTCGAGATAACAAGGTTCGACTGTATATTAAATCTGTGATAAAAAGGATGTATATCATATTTTGTTTATAAATTTTACACATTTTATATAGGCAGTGTGTGTGCGAAATGTTAAAACTGTTCAGACTTGGTGTGCAGACTGATCTGAGTCTGCACTGAAAGCATATGTTAAAAAGCCCTTTTGCACTTGATATAGTAGCCTGTTTTTAACCTAAAGAAAACAACTTGCATAAAACACCTTACGATTTTGGAAAAATAAAAATATATATATATATATAATTATATAAAATGTCGCATCTGCTAAATATTTATGTTACATATCTGAAGATGTTTTTGTGCATTTGTAATTTTTGCGGGAAATATGATAGGAAATATTTCCTCCTATATAGAGCAAAGAAATATTTCCTTTAGAATGCTATCATGCTGCACGATGAGTGTAGATAATGTAACATTGCAAAACTTATTGATGTCATTTGAAAACGTCAAAAGAGTATTAAACAGAATCTGAAGGAAAAAAAATTCATTTTTATGATATGTCATATATAAAGTTAATACCTTTCCCTCAAGACTTGCAAATCTTACAAACAAACTCATGCTAATGCACTCATTTGTTTGTCAGGGCCCAGTTGTTCAAAGCATCGTTAGCTTAACAAGCTCTTTAGTGATCAAAATGTTAACTGTTCTAGTAAGTACAATATCAAATTCACAGTGTTTTTGCTGAAAAAATGTGAGTAGCTTTTGCAAATGCAAAAGCTACTCACATTTTTTCAGGAAAAATATTAATGTATAAGCCGTATTTGATGATCAAAGTCTTAATAATACGTTAACTAACGACATCGTTAGTTTTGAACAACTGGGCCCAGATTTGCAGCCCTCTCAGGAAATGTTTCCTGTATTTTAAACTCCTGGTGCATTAATCTCTACATTGTATTTACCCATTGTGGTAAGCATTAAGTCAGCAGTTTGCAGTTTTCTTTTCATATTAAATTTGCATTGTGTTATATTTCTTTGCAATATACCAAGGTGCTAGATTTTACTGCATTGGTTCGGGCATTTGGTTCGTTTAATCAAAACAATGAATAATCCAATGCTTTTTATCAGATTTAAATCTACTTTGGTTACAATTTACATTGTTTTGTACGTGATATTATCTATGAAAAACCATATTTACCCATAGTATTCAGACTGCCAGGCCTGAGCAAACAGTGTAGACCCAGATCAAATGCAGCAGCACACAGCATCTGATCAGAGTCTTCTCTGTTAGCCCTCACCAGGCAATATTGAGACACATGAAAATGTAGGGAAATTGGACTGTTTGAAATTTTAGGACAGGTATGGTAAGAATTAAAGGTGCCCAAATACTTTGGGTAAATACTGTACAAATTACTAGCCAACAAACTTTTCATGTGCTTTTCTTGTTGTACTTATGCACACTTTAACCTTTAATCTGCTAAATTAATTAAACACAGAAATTTCATGCTCCTGAATAACAATCTAAAAGGTAGCCTTTTGGAAACATAGAACATACAAAAGAATAAAAATCAGGGACTCTGTTTTATTTCAACCCTCGGACCCATCAATACCGAGTATTAATGGGTCCGAGTTTAAAAGTTTCTTTATACACAGCACTGTAGTTTGTGAAGCTGCATAAATGCTCCCTGGTACAGGCAAGTGGTATTCAATTTTCAAAATTATCAAAATAGTCTTATGATCCCAAACGAAATAACAAAATACACTTCAACCTCTTTATAACATGGTTTGTTATAACACAGTTTTGGATATAACACGGTTCAAAGATGGATCCCAAAAATGTATAAATTATATTGAAAAATGACCATAAATGGTCATTTTTCAATATAATCTATACATTTTTGTTTGGGTATAACACAGTTGTTTAACTAACACGGTTGATGCTATGGACCCCAGCAATAGTGTTATAAAGAGGTTGTGGTGTATAATCCAATTGTACTGTTAACACTGCTGTTATCTTTCAGCAGTACTGTTACACTGCTGTTATCTTACAATGGTACCCTGTTGTTATGTTACAATGGTACACTGCTGTTATCTTACAACAGTATTGTACCACTGCTGTTATATTACAACTGTACTGTAACACTGCTGTTATCTTACAGTTGTACTGTTACACTGCTGTTATCATATAATGGTATTGTTAACACTGCTATTATCTTACAGTAGTACTGTTACACTGCTGTTATCTTACAACGGTACCCTGTTGTTATGTTACAATGGTACACTGCTGTTATCTTACAGTTGTACTGTTACACTGCTGTTATCATATAATGGTATTGTTAACACTGCTGTTATCTTACAGCAGTACTGTTACACTGCTGTTATCTTACAACGGTACCCTGTTGTTATGTTACAATGGTACTCTGCTGTTATCTTACAACAGTATTGTAACACTGCTGTTATATTACAACTGTACTGTAACACTGCTGTTATCTTACAGTCGTACTGTTACACTGCTGTTATCATACAATGGTATTGTTAACACTGCTGTTATCTGACAGCAGTACTGTTGCACTGCTGTTATCTTACAATGGTACCCTGTTGTAATGTTACAATGGTACACTGCTGTTATCTTACAACAGTATTGTACCACTGCTGTTATATTACAACTGTACTGTAACATTGCTGTTATCTTACAGTTGTACTGTTACATTGCTGTTATCATATAATGGTATTGTTAACACTGCTGTTATCTTACAGCAGTACTGTTACACTGCTGTTATCTTACAATGGTACCCTGTTGTAATGTTACCCTGTTGTAATGTTACTGCTGTTATCTTACAACAGTACTGTAACACTGCTGTTATCTTACAATGGTACTGTTACACCGCTGTTATTTTACAACAGTATTGAAACACTGCTGTTATCTTACAATGGTACTGTTACACTGCTGTTATGTGCAGTGAGTGCTCACTACATCTATCAGTGTTATGCATGCTGGTCTGGCTCTTCACAATTTCTCTAAAAAATTTAAAAAAAAATCTAACTGTCTTCTCTGCAGTTGTGATTGGAGCTTTAAAGGTTAGAATATGTCTGCCCCGCTTAGTCACTGTGCAGTTTGCCAAGGCATACTGGTAGCACTCATTACACACATTACGCATGTGCATAACATGCGTAAGAAAAATACTTACAATAAAGGGACATAAACGTGAAATATTTTGCTTTTTTAACATAGGGGCTGCTCCATATGGGAGAACCCCTATATTGGACATGATTCTAGGCATATTTTGTCAAGATTTTCCTGGGTGTGCGTAAAAATAATTCCGTTCTGGCTGTGCCACTGGTTTGCATAAACATTACCCATTATCACTCTCAAGGTGAATTCAGCAAATGACAAATTTGTGATCATTTTCCCAGAAAATCAGAAAATAGGGTATGCCATTTCATGCAAACTACCTCCTAAGAAGACAGTTTGCATGACACATTATGTGTGTCTAAATAAGCTTTTGAATACTTGGGTATTTTACTTTCTTATTTTGAATTTGATTGGGTAATTTCGGTTTCATTTGGTATTCGGTTAGTGAAATGTTTTAGAAATATTTAATTGCATGTTCCAAAATATGTAAGTGCGTATTCTGGTCAGTGTGGTTGAAAGCACTGTAACATTAGTGTCTTCAATAAGAATCGGAAAAAAAACATACGAAATTTTGTTAGTCAACAGAAACTTGCTTATGCTGTGAAAACAGATACAATTTCTCAGAGCTGTAAGTGCAAACACACTACAGAAAGTTTCAATTTTATGTACAAGGAACTCTTTATACTCTTTAATACTTTTCAAACTGGTTTAGAAATATTTTGAATATTTAGCAAATATGCAGCTTATCTAAGACAAAGCTACAGATAAGGTGCTTTTTTTTTCAACCGAACAGTATTGATAGTTTCCTTATTTCTCTACAAAAATAAATGCTGTGGGTATTCATTAAAAATGCTACTAATGAGTACCCACAACATGTTTTTGTCAAAAAAAAATGAGAAAAATACTATGCTGCTACCCTCTTTTATCTGTAGCTATGTCTAAGATGGGGCATGTCAAGCTTCTATTTTCTGGGAACAATAGAAAAAATATGAAACACAAAAAACAAGCATCCATTTTTGAAGGAAAATACAATGCATTTCAAACAAAATGGCAAAACTATCGTGACTTACTTATGTAAATGGCAGACCCTAAATGCTTAGAACTAAAAAGATATACTACAGACTTCAGCTGGTGTTTAGCTCTCATCCCACACTTTCTCTATCTATCCTATCCAGCTACTTTCTTTTTCTTTCTCTTATTCCTACATAATTCTTCCCAGTATCCATATTCTGAAAATGCATGAAATAAGCATTTTTTTCACCTGATAAAAAAAAAACAAATAAAAAAAACAACAGGAAAGAGAGTTTTGAGAGAAAGGTTATAATATTTCATACTGCATTGTAGCATTGTATTATTGTAAGATGTGTGGAGGGATGGTCCTCCCCGACCCTCTACACATCATGTTACAGGGAGATTAAAAAAAAAAGTCTTTCTGCTGAAATTTTTTAAGCTAAGTGTTAAACCGTGACCTTGCATGGCTTAAACAATTTTTTACATCTTTTCAAGGCTATATTGATCATGGAAAATGCCATACAGAAATATGGAAGCTATGAAGTATTTGAGGAACAGACTGGTGGAAAGATCTTACAACGACTTAACATTATGTCTATGATTCAGCGCTACCTAAAACGAGAAGGCATGGAAAATGAAATCTCAGTGAATTTGTCAGAAGAGTTACTTTCAAGAGGTTCTATGACAAGAGTGAAAGGGAAACCCATGCTCAATGTAAGAATTATAAACCTGCGAGAGCTTTGGGTTGAAGGATTACTTCGACATGAAATAGGTATGTTTGTACCATATGTACCCATAGCTCCAGATAAGAGTGGGTGGAGGGGGGTGGGGAGGAGCTATGGTATCCACATAATTCTTAGTATTGACATTTTTCTTATTTCTCCAGAAAAACATATGTTGTTAGTACTCATTAGAAATGCCTTGCTGAAGCACTTCTTATGATTATCCACAACATACGTTTCGTATGTTGTCATGAAGAAATAAGGAAAATATCAGTACTTTTCAGTTGAAAATAGTGCCATATCTCGAAGTAAGTAAGATATTATAAGTATGATAGGTGCCTTAGCCCAGTTGATAGAGTATTTGATTGCTGTGCTGAAGGTAGCAGGTTAGGACCGAGCTCAGACCATCAACTGAAAAACTCTCTCTGTTCATCAAGCAGTAAATGGGCACCCTTTAGGGGCAGGTTAAAGGCAGCAAAAGGAGAGAATTGGGCTCTGCCTTTCATGTGCTGTAGCCCATGACATAGTGGTCCCTAGCTCCCACTGTCTATACGGCTGTAAGGCTATGGACACCTCTACCTTTACACTAAGTATTGGACAGACAAGCCTGAGCAAATGGCATAGACCGAGATCAGATGCCACATTCTGTGGAATCTGATTAGGGCCTACATTGTTTGCTACTCGTCGTGCAATTTTTAGGTGCAGCAGCAGGTAGTTAAATCAACTTGTTACAATTTTAGGATGAGTAGGGTAAGGAGTTGAGAATAAATACAGAAAAATTCTGCTTTTAACCCTTGTCCTGCTGAATAAATTAAGATGCCACACCCACTTATAGTTTTAAGCCAATCAGTTACTTGATCCAGATTGTTGATATAAATTCACTTAATGGCAAACAGTGCAGATCCAGATCAGTTGGCTTGAGAAGCCAACTGATCTGGATCTACACTGTTTGCAAAGGCAGGTCATATCTGGGTCCAGCAGGACTAGGGTTAAAAGTGGTCTTTTAGTGGGGTGGTCTTAATATTGAATGTAGAACATAGCTTCAGATTAGGTGCTTTTTCCACCAAAAGATACTGATATTTTTGTTATTTCTCCACAAAAAATACATTGTGGTACTCATTAGAAGCTTCATGCTGAGACACTTCTAATGACACTCACATGTTTTTCATGGAGAAATAAGAAAAATATTATGCGGATACCCACTCTTATCTACACTATATAGATTAACAAGAAAAATCCATTTGGGATTGGCAAAAACAGGGCCCAGTTGTTCAAAGCGCTGCTAGCTTAATAAGCTCGTTAAGGGTCATTTCGTTAACTGTTTTAGCGGATTCAATACACAATATTCTGATATTTTTTGCTGAAAAAATGTGAGTAGCTTTTGCACTGCAAAAGCTACTCACATTTTTTCAGCAAAAAATTTCTTCATATTTGCGTATCACTGGATGTAAATTTTAACGAATCGTTAACTAACGATATGGTTAGCTTTGAACAACCGGGCCTTGGTCTTAATAGCCGAGTGGTCTTATTTTCGAGTGTTCTTAATAGAGGAATTTTAATCTACTGTGTTTAAAGCCTGCTGACTAGTAATATGATAAATGTTAAAAAATTTTGAACACTTTATTCCATACTTTTTTTGGCCTCAGTTTTGCTTTTTAAGCAGTTGTTTCTGAAAATATTTTATAATACTGGAATGGTAAACTGTGTAATTTAGTGATATATATTTGTACAGTCATACCAACATGGTTCAAACATTATAGAGAAACTACCATATTTACTTTATGTATTCGGACGGACAGGTGTGAGCAAACAGTGTAGACCCAGATGAGACGCCACAAAATATGACATCTCATCAGGGTCTACACTGTTTGTCACTCATCCTGCAATTTTAGACACAACATCGGGTAGGAAATTGCACTTGTTCAAATTTTAGAACAAATATGGTAAGGAGTTGAGGTGTTCGAATTTGTCTTAGGGTAAATATGGTATGCTAGAGTAGGATTTGTCCCAGTATTTACTATTTAGGATTATTATGCTAAAGGAATTTTGGAATCAACATTTCAGCTCCTACTGTACCAGAGCTCTTAACCTTTCTCTTGCTGAACACAGCATGCCATGTCTTAGCAAACAGTGTAGATCCATGAAAAAGCCAACTGATCTGGATCTGCACTGTTTGCCATTAAATATGTGAATTTATATCAACAACATGGATCAAGTAATCTGATTGACTGAAAATTAGAAATTAGTGTGGCATCTTAATTTATTCAGCAGGACAAGGGGTAATAAGAGAAGTATCCAGATTGATGTTTTTTTCCTGTTCTTCAACAACAAGAACAAAAAAATAAATGTGTTGCTAGTACACCAGAACCTCTTTATAAGATGATTCGTTATAAGATGGTGAGGATATAAGACGGTTTAAAGATGGACCCCTAAAGTGTTGTAGCCAAACAAAAAAAATGTATAGACTGTATAGAAAAATGGCCATTTATGGTCATTTTTCTATATAATCTAGGCATTTTGTCTGGATACAACACGATTGTTTAATACTGCTTTCACTTTGGATCCCAGCAACAATGTTATAAAGAGATTGTGATGTACTCATTAGTATTGTCTTGATGAAGCGCTTCTAATGATTACCTACAACATATGTTTTCTTGACAAAATAATAAAATATCAATACTTTTTGGCTGAATAAAAGTACCTTATTTAGCTATACATGCTTATATTAAAAGTTCTAATTTTAGGAACCCATTATCTAAGAAGCATGAATAACAGGTATCATGTCTGGTACAACTGGAAAATAAGGAAAGATATGAATTTAAAGCCTGCCAATCCTACAGAAGAAGGTCTGGCTTCACTGCACAGTGTTTTATTAAGGAAAGACCCAAGTTTATGGAGAATAGCATTACTGTATTATACTGCCTACCAAGCAGCATTTTTGTCCTTGAAGGAACTTTTTCGTGACCTTGGAAAGTTTGTTAGAGATCCATGCACACGATGGGATTATTGTATACGAGCAAAAAGAGGACAGATAGACACATCACAACCAGGTAATATTGTGTTGTTGTCACATGTGTAGGACCAGTAAGTGTGGCACTGGAATTGTTAACCCTTGTCCTGCTGAATAAATTAAGATGCTACTCCCACTTCTAATTTTCAGCTAATCAGGTTACTTGATCCGGAATGTTGCTATAGATTTACATACTCAATGGCAAACAGTGCAGATCCAGATCAGTTGGCTTCTTCAGAAGCCAACTGATCTGGATCTACACTGTTTGCAAAGGCAGGGTATATCCAGGCTCAGCAGGACAAGGGTTAAGGAGTATATGGTGATAATTCTGGGATAATTTTCTCCAGGTCTCCATAAAAATGTGTGTTGTGGATACTCATTAGAAGTGCCTCAAAGAGATGCTTCTGATAAGTGCCAACAACACACATTTTTATTGAGAAATAAGAAAAATTATCCCAGAATTGCTATCCTTTGCAGCAGGTAAGGGTAGAGGGGGAATGTTTTTATTTCTTCTGTTTCTTCTCTTTCATTCCTGTTCCTCTTTCTTCCCTGTCCCTCTCTTTCATCTCCTCTACTATCTCTTTTATCTCTTTTCTCCCTTTCTCTGGGAGACGATTTTCACAAAATGACCCACAAGGGTTGACGTGTTGTTAAACCACAACACAATCAGTCACCAAGTACTCCTTCTTAACAAGTCCTCTGGTAGGGTATCCAAATAATATTTTCTTATTCCTCCACTAAAACATGTTGTGACAGCTATTCTTTAGAATTGCATACAAATACTTTTTGTTGTGATGAGGGGTTTCTAATGAGTATCCACACATATATATCATTGAGAAAGAAGAAAAGTATCAATATATTTATGTTGAAAAAAGTGTCTTGTCTTGAGCTGTGTCCAGTAGTGAGTTTTTCATTGAACTGCAGGGTCTAATGTCCTTTATTTCAAGGAAAAGGCCACTAAATGCAGTGTATTGCCATAAAATGTTCAGCTTTAGAAA
The DNA here is from genome assembly GCA_964016985.1 of Anodontia alba. Lineage (NCBI taxonomy): Eukaryota > Metazoa > Mollusca > Bivalvia > Lucinida > Lucinidae > Anodontia > Anodontia alba. Next base: position 90,987,002 of record OZ024827.1, on the reverse strand, counting down.
ACAAGCATCTTGGCACAGATTTGATCAAAATTGGTCAAAAATAAGAAACATATTGTGATATAGTTTTTATAACTGTTCCCATAAGTGCCACTATCTTAAATATTAAATAAGATATTTATTAATTTTTATAAGGCACAAATGAAAACTGCCAGCTGACAGGGATATGCTGCTCATGTGAGCTAGTTTATATGCATGTACGGTAGTATATATAAAAAATGAACACATTTGCAGATGTAAATGTATATAGCAATAAAATTTTATTGTTACAGGTGTAAATTGTTAAATGTTTGCATGTTTAACTAGTGGCGACTTTTGTCATCTGCTGATAACCTTTGCAAACAGATTGGACCCAGGTCAGGACCGACAATATGTCGGGCCTGATTTGTAATCAAACTGTTTGACTCTCTGAAGGTATTCCTGAAATTTTTTTGAAAAAGTTAATTTTAAAAAAAAATCCACAGAAGACAAAAAAGCATGTAAAATTACCCAGCATGCAAAAAGTTAACTAGGAACGTTAACTTACTCACAAAGATGGCAGCTTCCATGATAGCATTTCTATATCTTCAGAGCCTAGTAACTTCATTATTTCTCAACCAATTTCATAATTCTTTCCCCAAACTGCTCAACTTAATAGACTCTTTACTTTCTACAGTTGAACTTCAATGGCTCGAACATCTTTGGGACCATAGAAAGTTCGAGATATGGTTAGTTGGAGCCTTTGAGGGTAAATCATGGAGCCATGTCAGGAAGCAAATAGCAATAATTTAGGGAAATCTTTTCGATTTTCTACACAATAATTGTATGTTGGGTTTACTCAATAGAATGGCCTCAATGAGGCCAAACTAATGAGTACACACAATATACAATTTTATGATAAAATAAGAAAATTTCCCTAAAAATTTGTTTGCTTATGCTATTGGAAGAAATTGAGTAGGGACAAAAACAAGCTTTTTTTGGTAAATGAGCCATCCATGTTGGAGCCATTGAGGTTCAACTGTATATAATAGATTATCTTTTGATATGCATTTTCCTGTCATTTATTTCAGGGGCTTTCTGTAAAGATCAGGTTTATCTGGAGGGTGCTCTACAACTTCTGAAACACAGGAAGAATATAGACTTCCACTTGCTAATAAGACTTGGAAAGATAGCTTGGGAGGATATTGACAAACTTACTCATCTAGCTGATCTCGACAATACCAGAATTCCTTTCTTTATGAAAGACATACAGTATTATCATCAATGTCTTGATAAGATAGTCGAGGCAAATTGTTTAACAGATGAAATACTTGATGATGTATAGCATTTTTTAACGCTAAGCATGATGGGTAAAAATTTCAGCCGACGACATTTTGAAATGTTTTTCTTCTTTTTTTCCCAGAAAATAGGAGGAGGCAATTTGCATGAAATGTCAAAGCCTATTTTCTGAAAAAAATAAGAAAAATATCATCAATCTGCCGTCTGCTGAATAAGCCCAGAGGGTGGTAAAGGTTAAAACAGAGAACTGTGCTTTTGATACATATTTCATAATCTGGCACCTGACGGTATTAACCCTTGTCATGCTGAATAAATTAAGATGCCATGCCGACTTCTAATTTTCAGCCAATAAGATCACTTGATCCAAATTATTGATAAGGATTCACATACTTAATGACAAACAGTGCAGATCCAGATCAGTTGGCTTCTTCAGAAGCCAACTGATCTGGATCTACACTGTTTACATAGTCAGAGTATATCCGAGTTCAGCAGAACTAGGGTTAAAGCTTATTCCCAGCTGTCACTAACTGTATTTATCCAGACAGGCCTAAGCAAATTGTGTAGTCCCAGATCAGAGGCCACAGACTGTGGTCTTGATAAGCATTAACACTGTTTGCCACTCATCAACAGTTTTTAGACACTTCAAAAAACAGTTACAATGGACTAGTTCGTAAAGTTTTAGGACAAGTAGGGTAAGGTGTACCAATATTTAGGGTAAATACAGTTTTAAAGAACCATATCTGTTCTTCAGTTGGGCTGCACCATTTGAAAACATGTGTTTGAGCATATGCAGACAACCAAGGCCAGGATCAACCTGCACATCCATACAGTCTGATCAGGGCTTTCACTGTCTGCTAACAGAATCATTGGCCACTACAGAATATATGAATGGAGAGTAAAGGCCAGGATGATAACACATGCACAGAATGATCTGAATCTGCACATATTGTGTGTGTTCAAAGGTATTTTTTCACTTGACATGGCCTAGTTGTAACAGCTGGTGGGCTCAGTTGCATTTTTATACTACCAAGGTTTGATGTGGAAGATCTTAAAAAATTGAATTAGTGAGATTTTAAGCTACTGCTTAAGGTTTGATATGCAAGTATGTTAAGGCCTCTCCAAATAAAAATTGACCATATATGTGAATGATATAGATCAGAGCAGTCTGATCAGGCTTTGTAGCATTGTTTGTCATTTACCCAGTACTCTAATTCATGTTCGTTTTGGAAAGTATAGTAAAAGAATTTCGTCAGAATATTTTGGGCAACTATGATAGGTCAGTTTGTTTTGTGGGATGTTGTACATGTATTCTAAATTTCATCCACTAGAAACCTATCATGCATTTATAAGAACGCAACAAACAGATTCCATACTATTGTATGCTTTAAACTCAGCCATTAGGGGAACAGAACACACTAGATAGTTTTCCTGCCATTTTTACAAGGAAGACAGCTTTTGTGACTTCCTGATTGTTTTCTTGGGCTCAGTTGTTCAAAGCATCATTAGCTTAATGAGCTCCTTAACGGTCAAAATGAAAACTATTCTAGTAAGTACAATATCTAATTCACAGGTGTTTTTGCTGAAAAAATGTGAGTAGCTGCAAAAGCTACTCACATTTTTTCAGCAAACATAATTAGCAATATGTTAACTAATGACAGTGTTTGTTTTGAACAATGGGCCAAGAAATTCAAGCCCTTGAAAAGAGGTCTATTCTAAATGGAAAGAATTTGATCCCAAAGGGTTTATATAGAATCTTTATTTCCTCTAGTACAGGAGAGCATAACTGCCTTCTCTGAAGGTGTAGTTATATGCCTTAACCCATTTAGTTGGGAAACCTCCAAAAGGGTAATTGATAAACATTGTATAAAAACTAATTAGACACCATGCTATAGGAAATAGACCTGTCCAAAGAGTTGTGGTAGAAGAGGTTTATCAGCATAAATGGGTTTATATTGCTGATTTCCAAAATCATAGGGCCCTGAGGGATACACATGCAAACAATGAATATCTTGCAAAGATGTTGAGTGGACTCTTCTACCACAACTCTTTGTACTGGTCTATTTTTGATAGTAGTGTGTCTGGTTAATTTTTATTTCTATGTTTTACAGAAATTCCTGTATATAATGCAAACAGTGTATACCCAGAATGTGGCATCTGATCTTGGTATGCACTGTTTTGCCAGTCACCCTTTTGTGGGTTTCCAGACTAAAATGGGTAAGAGTGTTATCCAGGGCCCAGTTCTTCAAAACTAACGATGTCATTAGTTAACATATCATTAAAACTTTGATCATTAAATAATGCATATAGGCTAATATTTTTGCTAAAAAAATGTGAGTAGCTTCTGCATTTGGAAAAGCTACTCGCATTTTTTCAGCAAAAAATAACTGTGAATTAGATACTCTACTTACTAGAACAGTTAACATTTTGACCACTAACAAGCTTGTTAACCTAACAATGCTTTGAACAACAGGGCCCAGATAAATTGTTTTTGTATTTCTCAACAAAAGCCAATGTTGTGTGGTTACCCACAATGTACATTTTTTTAAATGAATAAGAAAAAATGTTAACACGATAAAAAGCACCTGATCTAGAGCTAAGATATGCAAGTAATTTGTTTGGGCAACAGTATATGAAAATACATCCTCTGAGGTGCATCCTCTGAAGACTCAAATCAGCCTGCGCTTCCCTGCATACTGATTAGTCTTTAATGGATGCTTTGTGGATAGATAAGGATCCAAAGATTCATCAGGCAGACAGCAAAGACTCTGCATAAACAGTGTGGGTATTATCTGTATAGACAAGGGGGTATTATCTGTATAAACAGTGTGGGTATTATCTGTATAGACAAGGGGGTATTTTCTGTTAAACAGTTTGGTATTATCTGTATAGACAGTGTGGATATACAGGCTGGCCTTGAGTCTTCACTGGGCACATATGTCAGAAGCTAAATTTTCTCATTTTGTGTCTCAAACAAAACAGAATAACAAAAACAACATAAAATGTACTTCTTAGATAGGATTAAGGTTACAAGTTAAAGCAAAATTCAAAGGGTTTTCTTTAAAATTTGTCCATAACTTTAACGCTCAGCATTCTGGGAAAAAATTCAGCGGAGACATTTTGAAACACATGTTTTTCTTATTTTTCCCAGAAAAAAAGTTTGACAGTTCATGCAAAATGTCTCCTAAGCCTATCAAGACAAGACTTTGCAAACTGCACAGCTGATGAAATCAAAGGATTTCAAAGCTGCTTTAACAATGGGAAAAGCAATTTCTCAAATGTTTGAATCAGTGTTGCTATAAGCACCTTAATTTATCATTGTGCTAGTAATTAAGTCAGAAAGCAGAGGGTTTTATTTTTTTTATTTTCTGTTGTTGTTCCTTGTTTGCTGTTCTTGCAAATCCTTGGCTGTACCATTTTGTTAATTCAAGTGCCAATTTATCATGCCGATGTCATAATTCCAGTCAGAGGCATTTTTTGTTGTTTGTGCAAATATTTGGCTGTGCCAATATAAATATGTTTGCAGTATTTACATGATTTTATTTTGCCATTATATTTTTAACCAAAATGCATTATTTTAGCCATAACATCAGAAACCTACATTCTGACATATGCACCCAGCTAAGATTGAGATCAGCCTGTGCATATGCACAGTCTGATCAGTATCTTCACTGAGCACATTTACGATAGCCAAGGATGCATAGTTTCTTCATGCAGTTTGAATATTTGTTGGGCACACATGTTAGAAGGTATTTCTCATGTTGTGGCTCATTTGTTTTTGAAGGTATCTCATAAATGAGAATGTTTACAATTAATTAGTTTAGCAACGGTCACAGTTAACCAGGGCCCAGTTTTTCAAAGCATCATTAGCTCCTTAATGACAAACTTGTTAACTATAGTAGCTAAGGATTTTCAAATACATTGATATTTTTGCTGCAAAAAAAATGTGAATAGCTTTTGCAATGCTACATTGTTTGCTCAGGCCTGTCTGTCGTAGTACTTAGAGTATTTAGGGTACATTGTCAAGTCGCTTGGGTCTAGATAAAGGTTGTCAAAAAATCTTGTGTTTTTTTTGTTTGGTTTTTTTTTTTTTTTTTTTTTTGTTATTTTTTTTTTTTCAGAAAAAAATGCAATGCAAAAGCTACTCACATTTTTTCAGCAAAAAATATCAATGCCATATTTCAAGATAGAAATTTTAATGTTACATTAGCTGGTGACTTTGTTAAGTTTTGAATGACTAGACCCTGTATTTATAAAATTAACAAATTATCATATTTACCCTAAATGTTGGGATACCATAACTCCTTACCATAATGTCCTAAAGATTCAACATACTCATTGTACTACCTATTGATGCGTCCAAAATCTGAATGACTGACAAGTGTAGACACATGTGGGTAACCAGTTTCTGTGGCATCTGATCTGGGTCTATACTGTTTGATCAGGCCTGTCTGTCCCAGTACTTAGAATATTTAGGGTACATTGTCAAGTCACTTGGGTCTAGTTAAAGGTAGTCAAAAAAATTTTTTTTTTTTTTTTTTTTTTCAGAAAATTTTTTTGGTACACAAAGTAGGCAATTACTCCTCTGCAAAAGTATAGACCCAGATCAGATGCTGCAGAACACAGTGATCAGTGTCTGCATTTTATTTCATCCGCCAGTTTTTAGATTCATCGACAGTTTGTAAAATGGACTTGTCCATTTTTGGATAAATATGGTAAAAAATTAATGCTTAGTACTCTGGGTAAAATTTTCAGCAGACAACATTTTGAAATATTTTTCATATTTTTCCTAGGAAACAGGAGTTGACATTTCATGCAAATTGTTTCAGTTGGAGGCAATTTGCATGAAATGTCAAAGCCTGTTTTCTGAAAGAAAAAAAACAAAGAAGAAAAAAATCATCAGTTTGTTGTCTGCTGAATTTGCCAAGAGAGTGGTAAAGGTTATGATGCATAAATATGTAGGGAAAATAGGGTAATCTAGACCTGTAAAAGTATGTTGTTTTGAGGTTTTATATTTGATACTCAGAAGTTTAGTCATTTTGTTAATTAAAGTATATTTAAGTGCCCATTTTTCATGGGAAAGTGGATAGTTATAATAAAAATAAAATTAACGTAAGTTATATCCTTGATACAAACATCTTTAGGTTTATATGGCAACCTTCACAGATTTTATATGAATTCACTGCAGCTGGTGTTATGTGCTGTGTGGGGGCTATAAAAAGCTCCCCATACTTCACCATAGTACAGTTTATATTTTTATTTTCCTTGGACCCATTATAATATCTTGGAAAATCGAGTTCCATTAAAGCTGTTGCTAGGGGAGCATCAAGAAGACATGCCTGTATAATTTTGACCCTCTTAAACCCCACTTTTATGCACTAACAGTGGGGTTTACAGAGGTATATATACATTATTTTTCTTATTTCTGCACAAAAACATAGATTGTGGGTACTTGTTAGAACCAACAAGTACCCACAATCTATGTTTTGAGCAGAAATATGAAAAATATCAGAGTTTTTTATCTGAAAATATTCAGTTTCTGGAGGTGAAATTTTCTATATATTTGAATAGGTGTGTTTTCATAATGGTATGCTGCCTTACAAACTACATTGCTGCATATGAACTAGTGCTTCAATTTTCATTATTTATTTGTTTGGTGTTTCCAAGAACACCTTTGATAGATTTTATTTGATAACATCACTAGAAAATAAAAGTTGTATGCATTTGTTTAATGCTAGGTAAAAAATTCAGCAGACAACAATTTGAAATATTTTTCTAATTTTTGCCAGAAACAGACTTCGACATTCCATGCAAATTGTGAAAGTCTATTTTTGGGGTATGGGAGAGGGCGAGGGTATACATCATTTACCATCAGTTTGTTGTCTGCTGAATTTGACCAGAGAGTGGTAAAGGTTGACATGCCAAGAAAGGCATTAATGATCTGTTTTGTTTCCAAACTATTTTTATGCCATTTATTGAGAATGTTTTTATTTGAAAATCAAAAGAACGCTTTTTAGCTGTATTTATTAATTATACACTGTGTTTGAAAGTGCTAAGTGTTTGAGCATTGCCATGTAAAAATGTACCCTCTAGATGTATGCAGACACATAACTCCAGATAAGGTGCTTTTATCATTCAAACAGTACTTATATTTTTCTTATTTCTCTACAAAATCATTTGTGTGGGTACTCATTAGATGCAACTTGCCAAGGCCATTCTTATGAATATCCACAATGCGTTTTTGAGGCAAAATAAGAAAACAAAATGTGGATATCCCCTCTTATCTATAGCTGTGCCAACAGTCAAGGCCCTAATCAGCTTGCATAGCCACACAGAACAGATCAGGGTTTTACTATCCACTTACACAGTCATTGACTACTGTAAAATATATTGATATATACCAAAGGTCCTTATTAAATCAAAGGTTGAGCGCAAGACTGTAGTAACTCAAACATATTTTTGAAGCCCTTGTTTAGGGGCAACTTTGAACCGTTTGTAAACAATGCAAATTTAGGTGCCATTGCTCATACGAGCAGTGGCACCTAAATTTCCATTGTTTACAGAAAGATATGTTGTAACCTTCATAACGCCTTTATGGTATAAAAAAGATTTTCAAGATTAACCATTGGGAAAAGCAACCATCTGACTTGCTACAGTCTTGCGATCAACCCTCGAATTTTGTGCCCTTTTCAGGCTGATCTGGAGCTTTTGTGCTTGTGTGTGCCCTATCGACCCCATGAGCATCACACAGTGTGATATCCCGCCACTGGAAACTAATCTCTTAACCCTTTCATTCCTGAATTTTTGAAGTAGACTCTTCCTTTTCAGCTCACCTTGAGCACTTTAGCTCACCTGAGCACAAAGTGACAAGGTGAGCTATTGTGAAACTTGGTAGGAAGTATCTGAGTTATTGGTAGATAAAAAATAGCTAAAATTGTTCCAATCGGAAATCCAATATGGCACTATGGCGGCCATCTCGAAAACCTATTTTTCGCTTCTCCTGAAGCGAAAGGCCAATTGACCCAAAACTTGGTAGGAAGTACCAGGGTGACTTGTAGATCAAGAAAAGTTTAAGTTTAAATTGTTCCTATCGGAAATCCAAGATGGCCTCCATGGCAGCCTTCTTGAAAATTTATTTTTCTCTTCTGCTGAACAAGGGGGCTATTTGACTTGAAACTTGGTAGGAAGTGTCAGGTTGACTTGTAGATCAAAAATAGCTAAAATCATTCAGATTGGAAATCCAAGATGGCTGCCATGGTGCTCATCTTGAAAATCTTTTCTTCTCCTGCACCCAAAGGCATATTGACTTGAAACTTGGTGGGAAGCATCAGGGTGACTTGTAGTTCAAAAATAACTAAAATTGTTCTGATCTGAAATCCAAAATGGCCGCCATCTTGAAAATCTATTTTTCGCTTCTTCTCCTAAACCAAAAGGCCAGTTGACTTGAAACTAGGTAGGAAGCATGAGGGTGACTTGTAGTTCAAAAATAAATGAAATTGTTCTGATCTGAAATCCAAGATGGCCACCATCTTGAAAATCTTTTTTCCGCTTCTTCTCCTGAACCAAAAAGCCAGTTGACTTGAAACTTGGTAGGAAGCATCGGGGTGACTTGATAAAAAAAAAGCTAAAATTATTCCAATTGGAAATCCAAGATGGCTGCAATGCCAGCATCTTGAAAATCTATTTTTTGCTTCTTCTCAATCAAGGGCCTCTAACTCTCTAGAAAACGAATGAAATTGGCCTGTCCCCAACCCCAACCTAGATCTAGTCAATATCAATGAGTATATAAATATTAATCAAAATTCATTCATTTGTTCTCAATGAAATTCTGACATCAAGGAGATTTAATCAAATTTCCCCATTTACAATTGTAGATCACTACAAACCAATAACAATGCCTATGCAAAGTTTCAAGAAAAATCATAAGAAAAAAAACCTACTCAAGTTACAGAGCCGAAATGAAGCGCTGATTGATAGACTGTCGAAAAACATAATGTTCTGCCACTATCATGTGGTGAGGTATGAAAGTGTCACCTAAATTCAGACTCTGTCTAGGTACATACAGATAAAATTTTCGTATTTGTTTTTTAGCTGTAAGTTTGATAACCTTTTTGGATAATGTTTTGAATTTGAAACCTTACCTTGAAATAAAGCAACAGGTAAAAACATGAGCTGATAATACATTGTCAGGTTCATTTTGTATCCTTACTGTATTTGGCATATAGCTGTCTGAAGCACTGTTCATCATAGCTTCAATAAGTAGGGGTATCCACATATTTTTTCCATTTCTCAAAAAAAAAATATATATATATATATTGGGGGTTCTTATTACATACCTCAGTCTTCTAATGAGTACCCACAATGTTTTTCTAGAGAAATGAAAAACGTCAATACCTTTTGGCTGAGAAAAAGCACTTATGTTGAGCTATGCTTCTTTTTTTTTTTGTTAATATTGATGTTTTATCTAAAGAAAGAATGACTTCCACATTATAAATATTGAATCATTTAATGCAACAACTTCACAATGTCATCATTACTCCAGTGTAAACTTTTCTTTTTCATTCAGAAAAAAATCTTGGGCTTTTTTATACTCACAAATAAAAATATTCCATTTAATGGTTCTGTAAGTGAACAGACAAATCTTTTATCAGAGCCTGCTGCTATGTTTTCATTATTCTGAGTGGCTCAGTCGGATGCGCCGTCTGACTGGAGACCAGGAGGTCGCGGGTTCAACCCCTACGAGGTCGGCAACATTCTTTCGTGGAGATTGATCATGAAATATTTTCTACGGTCATTCTCTCCCTTCCGCTGATTCAAGAAGGGCAGTTGTCAGTTTCTGGCGAAAGAATGTGCACGATACTGGTTAACCGTTTAAAGGACTAAACCTGCCCAGTAAACGTGTGGTTAGGTAAACTGACCGCGCTCAACATGACCCCATTGGGTTGACTGGGCCGTAAAACCTCAACACAAACAAAATCATTATTCTGAGACCCTGTTTCATCACAAAAACATGCCTATATAATTTTGACCCCCTTGAACCCCACTTTTATATAGTAAAACTGGGGTTTACAGGGGTATACATTATTTTTCTTATTTTGCTAAAAAACAAAGATTGTGGGTATACATTAGAACTGCCTCACTGAGGCAGTTCTAACAAGTACCCACAATCTATGTTTTGAGCAGAAATATGAAAAATATCAGAATTTTTTATCAGAAAATTTTCCTTTTTTGGTTGTAAAATTTTCAATAAGAATAGGCGTGTTTTTATAATGTGTCTGCCATATCAGCATAAAATTTGTCTTCCAGTATTTGAGATAATGCAGAGATTCATATCCTGTGCAACCAATCTTGCCTGGGCAATTGTCTGTCATTGACATCAGCTGCAGTATCCAGTGATTCTGTAAGTGGATAATGGAGACACTCATGAATTTGGACCTTAGTTGCCTGCATGTCTTAACCCTTAAAGCGCCAATCACAACAATTGTCATCTGCTTTATTGTCTGCCGGTTACTTTAAAAGTCATTGTTGCAAACAGTGTGGACCCAGATCAGACTGCTCCTTTAGGAGCAGTCTGATCTGGGTCCACACTGTTTGCCTATATGCAAAATGTAAGTTTGAAAAGTTTGCAACAAGATGCAGCAGACGACATAAGCAGACAACATTTTCAGATGCAGATTTCTTGGCGCTTTAAGGGTTAAACCATCTCTTACCTTGGGTGGATCAGTTAACCTTTTACCTGCACAGAATTCTCTCTAGGATTTTGAAAATAAGAGTCCTGGAGGTTTTTTAGCTAAAAATAGTAGTCCTTAATCTAAAAATAGATGTTCAGGACTCCAAATTTGGTGTTGTTGAGAGCTTTCCCATGGAAAGGTATATCAGCAGATAGTTCTCCAGAACATTGTATATGCATGGCTCAAGATGATGTTTTTCTTTTCAACCAAAAAATGTGGATACTTTTTTGTTTATTTCTGCTCGAAAATATGTTGTGGGCTCTTGTTAGAAGCACCTGGACACCTTATTAGAAGCACCTGGGCACCTCCCCCAGGCACTTCTATATGTATCTACATGTTTTCAGGCAGAAATAAGAAAATATATTTTACCCTGGAAGCGCCAGTCACAACTGCAGCAGACAACAATTTTTTTTATTTTTTTTTTATTTTTCAGAGAAAACAAGTCTTGACATTTCATGTGAATCATCTGCCAGGCAGATGATTCACATGAAATGTCAAGATGTGTTTTCTCTGAAAAAAAAAAAAAAAAAATGAATGTCATCTGCTACAAATTTTGTTTGGCACTTTAAGGGTTAATTGTTTCCCCCTCTTATCTGGAGCTATGTATATTTTGCCAGAAAATAGGGCTCAGTATTCCTTTCAAGTTGTCTCCCTTGAAGATGTTTGAATGAAGAGCTGTTTTCTGGGAAAAATAATGCGCTCCCTATACCGCGCTCGACATGACCCCATCGGGTTGACTGGGCCGTAAAACCTCAACACAAACAATGCGCTCCCTAAGGACTGCTGAAGATTACTTACCACACTTTTCCTGGGTTGAGTTGTTCAAAACATCTTTAGCTTGACAAGATAATTAATGACAAACTCGTTAACTGTTGTAGCTAAGGTATTTTTAAATATATTGACTTTTTGCAACAAAAAATATCAATATATTTGCCATATTTCAAGATAGAAATTTTAGCGTCACGCTAGCCAACAACTTCATTAATTTTGAACAACTGGCCCTGAACTTTAAACAAGTCCATTTTACTATCTTTTGATGTTGTCTAAAACAGATGGATTAATGACAAACTGTAGCCCCTGGTTAGATGGAGTAGCCTTCTCTGGTGTCTTGCCTGGATCCACATTGTTTGCTTAGCCTGTCTGTTCAAGTGCTTGAGGTAAATAGGGTAATGCTGAACTGTGAGCATGCTGGGTAAAGAATTCAGCAGATAGCATTTCTTAATAGTGTTTAACATGTCATACAAATTGTCTCCTTAAACCCTATACACTTCAACCTCTTTATAACACGGTTCATTATAACACGGTTTTGGATATAACACAGTTCAAAGATGGATCCCAAAAAATGCATAGATTATATTGAAAAATGACCATAAATGGTCATTTTTCAATATAACCTATACATTTTTGTTTGGATACAACTTAGTTGTTTAACTAACACAGTTTATGCTATGGATCCCAACAATAGTGTTATAAAGAGGTTGTGGTGTATTTTCTGAAACAAATGAAAATGTGAAATGATAATACCCAGCCATTATCATGTCACAGGCAGACAGATAACTATCAAAATTGGACAAAATTTGGCCATTAGCAATCCCGAACCAGATCTCCACAATATCAATGCACATATCAAATTTGGTGAAAATCCATTGAGATTTACTGACTTTATTGTCCAGAAACAAAAATATGAACATGCCTGGACTCTGTCAAAACAAGAGTTGTCAGAAGACAATGCAGCTCGCCAGAAAGGGCTGATTGGATAAGAAAACAATCTATAAATATTAAAGATAAAATGCAGAATTTAAACTTTAACATTAGCTGTAAATGACAGAGTATGACCTGACTTTGATGTTGGAAGAATGTCAAACTGAGAGATGGGTTATATGCCATTGAAACGTCTTCCCTTAGGTTGGTGAGGGCAAAATATGAAAGTTACATCTTACATGCTGAATCCCTTAGGTTGGTGTGGATGAAATATAAAAGCTATATCTTACATACTTCAGCAGTCATGTACACTTTTCAAAACTTAAACACAGCTGTAAAGGACAAAGTATGACCTGACCTTGACCTAGGCAGAAGGTCAAACTGAGGAAGGGGTGTGTACTGTTGAAAGGTCTTACCCTAACATTGGTATGGGCCAAATATTAAAGTGGTATCTTGAATACTTCAGCAGTTACAAACACTTTTCAAAACTTAAACACAGAACTCGAACATGGGTTTGAATGACAAAGTATGACCTGACCTACCTTGACCTAGGCAGAAGGTCAAACTGAGGAAGGGGTGTGTGCTATTGAAAGGTCTAACCCTAAGACTGGTGTGGGCCAAATATTAAAGTTCTATCTTGAATACTTCAGCAATTATGTACACTTTTCAAAACTTAAACTTGGGTGTAAATGACAGAGTAAGAACTGACCTTGACCTAAATAAAGGGTCTAACTTGGGGATGGGAGTGTATGCTACTGAAAGGTCTTACCCTAAGATAGGTGTAGGCCAAATATGAAAGCAGTACCTTAAACAGTTAAGAAACTATGCACACCTTTGAAAATTGTGCTAACACGGATTTGGACACCGACATGGACGCAGATGTGGACGCGGACACCAACCACTGGTGCACTGGGTGACAACATAAGCTCTCCAAGGACATAGTCCTGGCGAGCTAAAAAATAAAAAAACTGAAAATATGTTGAAAATATGGACTCTGTCAAAAATTGAAGAAATTTGCCATTTAGCAATCCCAAACCAGATCTCCACAATATCAAAGCACATACCAGGTTTGGTGAAAATCCATTGACATTTACTGAAGTTATCTTCCGGAAACGAAAATATGGATGGACGTACGACAGACGGGCAGATGGATGAAATCTAAGGTGAACCATATTATCCCGCCACTGTCTTGTGGCAGGATATAACAAGACCTGTTGCTAGACAGGGTAGCTCGCCTGAACTCGTGCTTATCAATCAAATAAAAATTAAGAGTATGACCTGAAAATCCTGATCATAGTTAGTGTGTGTGTAGGGGGTAGGAGGGGGGGAGGGAGGAAGTGAAAGGAGGGAGGAAGACATGGTACTGGATGTAATTTTGGATGAACATCTTCCATAGCTGCTATCTGTATACCAAATATAAAAAGTATGATTTGAAAAGTAGCTGAGTAAATAAAAGATCTTAAGAACTCTGAGGTAAAACTTTAACATAAAATTTCTGAGTCCGTATCTTGACCTGTAGGTTAGAGGGCAGGGATAGTGCTGAATAAAATTTTGGAGCAATATCTATAATCATGCCAAATAAAAAATGAATCCTTTTCAAGGATTTAGAAATTAAGAGATCTTAAAAGCTTAGACACAAAACTTTAACATAAATTTCTAAGTCTGTGACCTTGACCTCTAGGTCATAAGCAGGGGTGGGGGTAGTGCCAAATAAAATTTTGGACCAATATCTATTATCATACCAAATATACAGTAAATCCATGCAAGGATTTAGAAATCAAGAGATCTTAAAAACTTTGACACAAAACTTAAATATAAAATTTCTAAGTCTGTGACCTTGACCTATAAGTCATAAGCAGGGGTGTGGATAGGGCTCAAAAAATTTTTGGACCAACATCTATAATTGTACCTAAAAAAACTAAATCCATCAGAGGAATAGAAAATATGAGGTCTTAAAAACTTTGACGTAAAACTTTAACATTTTTGTTAACTCCAACATAGATAGTAGTGTAATAGCTCTTCCTGTACTTTCATACAGGCAAGCTAAAAAGGAAACTAAAAGGTAATCAAATTGCTGTCTGCTGAATTTTCCTGAAGAGTGCTTAAGGTTAATATATTTACTGACGGATTGGGTTTGGTATCAAAGGTGTTTGATCAAATACACGTTAATTTACAAGTTTTTATATACTTGTACTAACTAAAGAAAAAATAGTAATAAAATAAATATGTAAAAAAGCTGGTGTTTTTAGAATTATTTTTCATAGATAAAAGAATTAAAACATGAAACGATAATACCCCAACATTGTCGTGTCATGGGGATATCAAAAATTGATGAAATGTACCCAATAGCAACAGCAAACCAGATCTCCACAATACCAATGCACATATCAAGTTTGGTGAAAATCCCTTTACTCAAGTTATTGTCCTGAAAAGAAATATCAGGAGTCGCGGGCAGATAACTGTCAAAATTTGACGAAATTTGCCCATTAGCAATTCCAAACCAGATCAATGCACATACCAAGTTTGATGAAAATCAATTGATACTGACTCAAGTTATCATCCAGAAACGAAAAATCAGAGGTGTCGGGGGCAGACAACTCTGTCAAAAATTGACAAAATTTGTCCACCAGATCTCCACAATATCAATGCACACACCAAGTTTGGAGAAAATCCATTGACATTTACTGAAGTTATATCTGTAAACGAAAATACGGACGAATGTACAACAGACGGACGGATGGACACACAGACCACCAGTGTGAAACCATAATACCCTGCCTCTATCATGTGGTGGGGTATAACAACATAAAAAAAAAAAATAAAAAAATTAGAAGACCTGTTGCACCTGCATACTGTGAAAACATGCATCACAAGAGTGAGAACTGTCATCCTTGTTTAGCTCAGTGAGATAAAACAATCAGTAAAGTGAAAATAAAGTTTTGGAGTTTGAAAACTTCATTTATGGTGGTCGCTAGGGTGTACCCAAGTACACAGATGAATGGACAGAAACTTGCACTCCTGTCGCCCATGCTTATGCAGGTGTGACAAAAACATGGCTTGGAAAAAGAAAACATTTGGCATATATAGTGGCTTTTACACATAATGCTTGGCCCCAAGGCTTGTATGACTAGAGCTGTCAGACTATAGCCGGCTGCAGCGCTACCAGAGGAGAAATGTTCAAATGGCGAATGTTAATGTTTACGCATTGGAGATCACTTGATTCATTAAGACAAATTTTCGCTATTCACACAAGAATTTCAGGATTTGTATTATTGCAGCATGGATGTTTGAATCAAATCAGAAACGCTAATATTAAATTTGACATAATTTTATCAATCAACTTCCCAGTTTCTACAGATTTTAGTGTTGAAATATTTTGAATCCATGCTTACCAGAAAACATCACTGTAGGACATGATAACATGGCAATGTAAAGCCTATCAAGGGTTTAACTCTATGAGTTATGGGCCCTTGGCCCTAATTCCGATATACACGATACATCAATCCACTCTTCATGTGTGTACCAGGTTTCAACTTTGGTTATTCTTACATGCGAAAAAAAAAAAAAAAACAATGGAAAATTGTAAAACCTATCAAGGGAGGTAATACCCAGTGTTGAAATATTTTGAATCCATGCTTACCAGATAACATCACTGTAGGACATGGTGACATGGCAACGTAAAGCCTATCAAGGGTTTAACTCAGTTATGGGCCCTTGGATCTGATTCCGTAATATACGATACATCAACCCACTCTTCATGTGTGGATCAGGTTTCAACTTTGTTATTCTTACATGCTAAAAAAAAAAATCATCAATGGGAAATTGTAAAACTATCAAGGGATGTAACTCCAAAAGTTATAGGCCCTTGGCCCTGATTTTTGTGTACATGATACAACAGCCCACTGCCAATATGTGTACCAAGATTCAACTTTATAGCTTGAATAGTTCCTTGGGGTGGGGGTGGGGGGGGGGGGGGGGAGCAAACTCTGATCTAAGCTGTTAAATCATTTTCAACTTAAAATTCTAATGCACAGACATTAGAATGGTAGTAGTACCTGCTTTTACCTATTTTTTTTCACTTTACAGGAAGGGATTGGTGCCAAAATACTGTGGCCCAAGAAGTTTGCTCCCAAGCTCAGAAAATGTTGTAAACAAAGTTCAGTATGTTATTTTTATCTTTTTAAAACAATTTCCCATTTAACAGGTCATTTGAATATTTCTATTACTTTTTATTATCTATCTTTCTTCAGATAGGCTGGGGTGTGGGGTAAGATACCCTGGCCTGGGCAGCATGCCCCCCAGGGGTGAAGATACCCTGGCTAGGGCAGCTTGCCCCCACCCCTGGAAACTTGGCAAACTCGGAGACGGCTGTGGCGGCCATATTGGATTTCTGATCAAGACAATTTCAGCTATTTCTGATCTGCACCCAGATACTTTCTATCAAGTTTCAAGTAAGTCAATTGGCATTTTGGTTCAGGAGAAGTTCAAAATAGATTTTCAAGATAGCCTCCATGGTGAAACAATTTTAGCTACTTTTGATCAGCAAGTCACCCTGTTACTTCCTACCAAGTTTGGAGTCAGTCGGCCTCTCTGTTCAAGAGAAGTTCAATATTGATTTTCAAGATGGCGGCTGTGGCGGCTACCTTGAATTTCTGGTTAGAACAATTTTAGCTGTTATTTACTAATCGTTCGATGCTTCCAATAAAGTTTTGTGTCATTGGCCTTTCAGTTTAGGAGAAGAAGTGCAAATTAGGTTTTCTTGATGCCCACCTGATGGTGATTTCTGATCGGAAAGATTTTTGCTGTTTTTGACCAACAAATTGCTCCAATACTTCCTAACAAGTTTTGAGTCAAGTGGCCTTTCGGTTCAGGAGGAGCTCAGAATAGATTTTCAAGATGGCGGCCATGGCAGCCATTCTGGATTTCCAATCAGAACAATTTTAGCTATTTTTGATTTGCAAATCACCCTAATACTTTGTGTTGAGGTTTTATGGCCAGTCAACCCAAATGGGTCATATCAAGCATGGTCGGTTTACCTAACCACACTTTTACTGGCTGGCTTAGTCCTTAGGCAGTTAACCAGTATTGTGCACATTCTTTCGCCAGAAACCGACAACTGCATTTCTTGAATCAGCAGAAGGGAGAGAATGACCGTAGAAAATAGTTCATGATCAAATCTCCATGAAAGAATGTTGCCGACATGGCGGGGGTCAAACCCGCAACCTCCTGATCGACAGTCTGACGAGCATCCAGTTAAGCCACTCAGGTCAGCTCACCCTCATACTTCCTACCAAGTTTAGAGTCAATTGGCCTGGAACAATTTTAACTATTTTTGATTTGCAAGTAACCATGAATCTTCCTACCATGTTTTGAGTCGGTTGGCATTTCGATTCAGGATGGCAGATATCTTGGATTTCTGACTGGAATGATTCTAGCTATTTCTGATTTACAAGTTAATTGCCCCAATATTTCCTACCAAGTTTTGAGTCAGTTGGCCTTCCGGTTCAGGAGATGAAGGGCAAAATAGATTTTCAGGATGGCTGCCATGGTGGCCATCATGGATTTCAGATCAGCATGATTTTAGCCATTTTTGATCTACAAGTTACCCCAATATTTCCTACCAAGTTTCGAGTCAGTTGGCTTTTGGTTCTGGAGATGAAGGGAAAACTAGATTTTCAAGATAGATGGCCTTCATCATAGGCGGCCATCTTGGATTTACGATCAGAATGATTTTACTTATTTTTGATCTTCAAGTTGCCCTGATACTTCCTACCAAGTTTCGAGCCAATTGGCCTTTTGGTTCAGAAGAAGCACAAAATAGATTTTCAAGATGGCGGCTGTCTTGGGTTTCCGATCTGAACCATTTTAGCTATTTTTTGATCTACAATTTGCCTCAATGCTTCCTACCAAGTTTCAATTCAACTGGCCCAGGGGAGTAGGAGGAATAAGTTTTTAAAGCAATTGTTGACGCTGCACAACGGATGACACACGATGGACATTGACTGACCACAATAGCTCACCTTGAGCACTTCGTGCTCAGGTAAGCTAATAAAGCTCAGCTGTTGTGAAACTGGACTGAATATAAGCTTCCTCTCACCTGTCAACACTTCATGAAAAATTTAAAATATCTAGCACCGAATACTGTCCTTATGCTGTTACTGCATCTGTCTTAGTTATAAACAAGAGGGCAACAATGGCTCTGTATTGCTCACCTGAGTACCAGAAGCTGTTTACCTGATTTACTTCTTTGTAGATCCAGAGTAGTCAATATGTACAGTTGTACAAGGGTTACATTTTTGCTATTTTTATACGACTGGGGATCATCTTGTTTAGCTGTTTTGGCAAAGAATCACCTGGGCAGCATTCTTGTGAAGTTTGAATGAATTGGCCCAATTTGTCATATGAAGGTTTTTTCCATTTTTAGCCCTGGTGGCCATCTTGTTCATTGGAGAGGAATCATTTTAACTACTTTGGTAGCAAGTCACCTAAGCAACATTCCTGTGACGTTTGAATGAAATTGGCCCAAGGGTTTTGTAGTTGTAATTTAATTTTTTTATCTATTTTTAGCTCTATAGGCCGTCTTGTTCATTGGAGCAAGACCATTTCAGCTATTTTAGTAGTCACCTGAGCAACATTCCTTAAGTTTGAAATTGGCAAGGGTGTAGGAGGAATTGTCTTTTAAAGATTTTTTTTCTATTTTTTAGCTCTGGTGGCCACTTTTTTCATTGGAGTGGAACCATTTTAGCTATTTTGGTAGAGTCACTTGGCAATATTCCTCTTAGGTTTGATTTCGGGGGAAATCCTATAAAGATTTTTTTCTAATTTTAACTCTGTGGCCTTGTTCATTGGAGTGGAACCATTTTATCTATTTTTGTAGAGAATTACCCAGACAACATTCCTGTGAGGTTTGGTTGAAATTGGCCCAAGGGTTCAAGAGGAATTCTCAAAGATTTTTCTATTTTTAGCTCTGGTGGCCATCTTGTTCATTGGAACGAAACTGTTTTAGCCATTTTGGTAGAGTCACCTAGGCAACATTCCTTTGACTGGCTCAAGGGTGTTGGAGGAGTTGTCATTTAAAGATTTTTCTATTTTTAGTTCTGGTGGCCATCTTGTTCATTGGAGTTGAACCATTTTATCTATTTTGGTAGCTAGTCACTTAGGCAACATTCCTGTGGTTTGATTGAAATTGACCAAAAAGTTTAGGAGTTGTTATTTAAAGATTCTTCTAGTTTTAGCTCTGGAGGCCATCTTGTTCATTGAAGCGGAATCCTTTTAGCTATTTTGGTAGAGTCACCAAGGCAACATTTGTGTGGTTTGACTGAAACTGGCCCAAGGGTTTAAAATGAGTTGGCTCTGGCAACCATCTTGTTTATTGGAGCAGAACCTTTTTTTAAGCTATACTGGTAGAGAGTCAACAAGGCAACATTCCTGAGAAGTTGGATTGAAATTGGCCCCAGGGTGTAGGAGTTGTCATTTAAAGCAAATTGTTCCCTGCACAAGGCACGTTTTTGAAGGGCATTGACCGATCACAATAGTTCACCATGAGCACTTCATGCTTATGAGCTAATAAAAGCCATTCTCAGGCTTTGCATCTGCAATATCTGTAAAGAGCTTGTCATTCATCAATGTAGTACAGTATCTCATACAGGCAAGCCCTGGCCCCAAGATTATAAACGTTTTTGGTGCTCAACTCAGCTGAGCAAGAAATTTGTCCTGCTAATAAATTACTAACAACTGCTAAACATAGCTGAGCAAGAAAATTTCTCTGTTAATATATATGAAAATGCCAAACATTGCTGGCATTTTCATTTTTTTAGCAGAGAAAATTCCATGCTCAGCTCAGTCAGCTGAGTTGAGCATGAAAATAAGTTTTATAACCTTGGGACCTGATCAAATTGTATTCCCATATGCCAGTAGGACCCTTTTGTCATGTTCAGACAAAATAAGAATGAAAACAGACCACCAAAAGTCCTGCCTCAAATAATTTAATGAGAATTAAAGATATAATATATACAGTACCACATGGCAGAAATAAAATATGAACCAGTTTGTTTACAATTATAGAGTATGCAGGGTATGCAACAACTGAAAATGAGACAAACATTACACATAGCTCCAGATAAGAGGGAGTATCCACACAGACATTTTTCTTATTTCTCAACAAAAGCATATGTTGTGGGTACTCATCAGAAGCACCTCAGCGAGGCGCTTCTAATAAGTACCACACAACATATGTTTTTCTGAAAAAATAAGAAAAATATCAGGACTTCTCGGCTCAAAAAAAAGCACCTTATCTGGAGTTATGATTACTTATTTAAACATTACAGTAAAACCTGTGTAAGAGAGCCACCTTCAATACTGACTTTAAATAGTGTTTGATGTGGAAAAAGTTGTCTGTCTTATAAAGGTACATGTCATGTAATTTTGCTAGCAAAATTACATGACATGTACCTTTATAAGACAACCATCTTTCCACATCAACCACTAAGGTCAATTTTAAAGGTGGCTGTCTTACACAGATTTTACTGTGCATGCATCCTATTTACCCTTTGTACTGGGACAGATGTCTGTTTGTTTGTTTGTTTGATTTGGGCTTAACGTCGCTTTCAACCTTTTTCAGTCATATCGCGACGGTGTCTGGATGTGGCAGGGAGCTCAATGCTCACTTTTAGAGTGCTGCCTCACTGAAATATCACGCCCCAGACACTTTGACATGATATTCCACCCAGTCACATTATACTGACACTGAGCTGACCAGTTCTAGCTCTACTTTCTTAATGCTGAGCGCCAAGCGAAAGAGCAGCTAGTACCATTTTTAAAGTCTTTGGTATGACCCGGCCGGGGATCGAACCCGCAACCTCCCGGTCACAAAGCGGACGCTCTACCACTGAGCCACTGTGCCGGTGGGACAGATGTCTGTGGAAACAGTGTAGACCAAAGACAGACAAAGCAGCATGCAACTTCTGATCAGAGTATACACTGTTTGCTACTTATCCAGCAGTCTAAACATATCAACAAGAAAAAAAAAAAAAAAAAAAAAAAAGGGTTGTTAAAATTCTAGGACAAATATTGTAAGGAGTCATGGTGTCCCAATATTTAGGGTACATATGGTATAGCTACATGAATGGGTAAAGTAAAGATGCTACTTGGAATCATCCAGGCTCAGATCAAAAAATATGATAAGGAAATTATAACTCTCAGTTTGCAATGTTTATGCTATAAGCTGTGTTTTCCCTCAGGGTTTGAAAATGAGGACCCCAGGAACTCCCTGAGGTGTGTTAAGGGGTCCTCAAGTAAGATTTTGGGGTTCATTGTTATACTGATAATTCTTGTCCTTTAAGTGACAGATAAAATTTAAGAGAACAGAAACCTTGAGTAACCTGTCAGATTGAACCACAATTTCTGACTTTATCCTCAGGTAAATCCCAGCCACAAATCAAGACAGCACATACTGGTTTTCCACAAAAGAAATATTTGTTTATTTTCAAATTTCAGAGAAACCTTTCATGTGAATCATCTGCCACAAATACATACATAGCTCCAGATAAGAGGGGGTATCCACGTATTTTTTCAAGAAAACATATGTTGTGGGTATTACAGAATATGTTTTCGTGGAGAAATAAGGTATTTATCAGTACTTTTTAATTAAAAAAAAAGTACATATGGAGCTATGGAAATATCAGGCCTTACTTCTCTCAATAATAATGAAAGAAATCTTCATAATGTGTGTTGCAACATTTTTATCAGTGCTATACGGCTCTATATTTGATGGTAAAGTTCAATGTTTCATATTTTTTGTATTGCTTTTCTTCTGTTTGGCTATCGAAAGATTGTCTATCACTCATTCGCATTCTGGATGACTGTCAACATGTACTCCTTATCTGAAAAAGAAATAATTCCAGGTTATCAGAATATCTAATGTTATGAAAAGCTATCTGGGAAGAAAAATTAAATAAAGGGTGTATTCACACTACTTCAATCATAAACATTATTGAAAATATGATTAATGCAATCCTAACAGATGATTCTTCACTGGTAATATATACAGAATTAATAAGGATAGTGATGAAATGGTTACTATGCTAATCAGAGTCTGAATTAGGCAGCGTTTAAGATCTGCATATTGGTTGTTTCAAGTCAAAATGTTATACCCCACAACTATATGCTTGTTCATACAAAATGCCCAATTTGGAAAGGGGCATAACAAAATCTAATTTTTCTTTCAAAAAATAATCAGGGCCCAGTTGTTCAAAGCTAACGACATCGTTAGTTAACAATTCATTAAAATTTACATCGAGTGATACGCAAATATGCTGAAATTTTTTGCTGAAAAAATGTGAGTAGCTTTTGCAGTGCAAAAGCTACTCACATTTTTTCAGCAAAAAATATCAGAATATTGTGTATTGAATCCGCGAAAACAGTTAACGAAATGACCCTTAACGAGCTTGTTAAGCTAAAGACGCTTTGAACAACTGGGCCCAGGTGATCATCTCCTCATCAAGTTTCAAGGCCCTATCTCAAATAGTTATCAAGATATTTTGCTCACAAAAAATCATGATGAACAGATGAATGGATGGACAAAGGACCCAAAAGCAATATGCTCCTTCAACTTCTTTGAAGCTAGGGGCAAAAGGAAGAATCCCATTTATCAATCTTTTACACTGTGCTAGGTCACCATTTAAGGTCCCATGTTACACTGTGTGAGGTGACTGAGGACACCATTTTAGGTCCCATGTTACACTGTGAGAGGTCACACTTTATTTACATGTACAATACTGTTTGAAAGGAAGAATTCAAAATGAGTTTAAAGTGTGAACAAGATTCTAAATAATGTCTAATGGCATAAATCTAAGTATAAAATTTCATTTTACTTCTGTAAATGAATGGTATAGATGAAAGTCAGCTAGCAAGACACTTCTGGCTATATAAATATAAAATGACAGCACTCAATACAGAGACACAACATAACCCAATTAACACTTAGCACACTATTTACAAATTAAGCAGTAGACACACTGATGATATTTTTCTTATTTTTCCCCAGTCTTTCGCATTTCATGCAAATTGTCTCCTAAGGAAAAAAATTGCATGACGTGTGAAGTCCCATTTTCTGGGAAAAATAAGAAAATTATTTTAAAATGTTTTCTACAGAAATTTTCAACCAGCATGCTAAGTGCTAAATAGAAAACATCTCTTAGTCACTTTACAAGAAAACCTGCCTATCAAACTATAAAAAAAATTGCATGACGTGTGAAGTCCCATTTTCTGGGAAAAATAAGAAAATTATTTTAAAATGTTTTCTACAGAAATTTTCAACCAGCATGCTAAGTGCTAAATAGAAAACATCTCTTAGTCACTTTACAAGAAAACCTGCCTGTCAAACTATAAATACCAAAAGACACACAATTAGCTATTTATACACCTTATTTACCCTAAAATAGACTGGAGGTGCCTTAAACAATGAGCACTAGCCAGAGCATCCGTGAGTGCTCATGAAATGGACTAAGAGGTGTATGACATTTGGTTTCCAATATGGCAACGTATCTGATTGGCTAGTTACACGGCACAGCCATTTTTTTTTGAATTTCCTTTTGAAATGAATTTTGACTGAAGCATTTAATGTAAAACAGGGGATCTGAGATGTATTTTTGTAATATTTCCATGCAGAATAATCCATGAAAATTAAAAAGTAAATGAAGTATTGACTGAGTGCCCACTTTGGTTTAGCAATACAAGTTTCAGCCATTCAAGCACTCGAGTGAGCACTCTCATTGTTGAACACATCTCTGAACATGACATCTAACCAGGATCTACCCTACTTGCAAAACCTCCAGTAGTTCTTGGACACATCAACAGATAGTAGAAATGGACTCGTTCAAATTTTGGAACAAGTATGGCAAATTCTGTCCTTTTAACCCTAGTCCTGCTGAACCCAGATATACTCTGCCTTTGCAAATAGTGTAGATCCAGATCCGTTGGCTTCTGATCTGGATCTGCACTGTTTGCCATTCAGTATATGAATTTGTATCAATAACCTGCATCAAGCAATGGGCTGAAAATTAGAAGTGGGTATGGCATCTTAATTTATTCAGCATGGCAAGAGTTAAAGTATACCCTGTTCCAGAAGGGGCTTAATTCTAACTTTCAGCCAATCAGATTACTTGATCCAGATTGTTGATATAAATTCACATACTTAATGACAAACAGTGCAGATCCAGATCAGTTGGCTTCTTCAGAAGCCAACTGATCTGGATCTACAGTGTTTGCAAAGGCAGGGTATATCTGGGTTCAGCAGGACTAGGGTTAACATTGACTTACAAACCTTCTTGTAACAACAGTGTGTTTTAATGTGTTTTATCACAAGTTTTAGACCAAACACAAAACAACTTGCTTTTGTAGCATCTATAATGACTTTATTTATTTATTTATGTTTTTCTTGCCTGTTTATGCTTTATAGGGCCAAATGAGGTACCGGTCTTATTTATGCAGAAATTATGCACAAGACATATTTTGTTTTGTTTGTGTTGAGGTTTTCCGGCCCAGTCAACCCAATGGGGTCATGTTGAGCGCGGTCAGTTTACCTAACCACACATTTACTGGGCAGGCTTAGTCCTCTAAGCGGTTAACCAGTATTGTGCACATTCTTTCGCAACATATTTTGTTGTTTATCCACAAGAAATACATTGTAATATAGACAGACATTGACCTCTGTATGATCTGAGTTTAGATAAATTTATTCTATAGCACAAGGAAAGGAAGTACAATGTAGCATCATTTACAAACATTTTGCATAGTACACATAAAATAATTTTAAAGCCAAGATTTAAATCTCATTTGACAGTATTTTTGCTTATAATTATCTTTTTTGGTAGAAAAACAATTTTTAATGGAGCTATGTGATTTGAAAGTATATTTACATACCAAATTCACTCTCAGTATTGAGACAAAGGAGCTGGATAAACAATGCAGAGTTGCAGACCCGGATCAGATGTAGCTTAATGAGGCATCTGATCAGGGTCTACACTGTTTACCAATCATCCTGAAGTTTTTTGGCACATCAACAGCTAATAAAATGGTCATTCAAAATTTTCGCCAAGTATGGTCAGGTGTTAATGTATCTCGATACTGAGGGTAAATATGGCATATTAAAATCAGGTTAGTATTACAAGAAACTTTCCCTACTTTCACCAGACATGCAAGGAAAAAAATGCATACATCTAACTGCTGCATACATCTAACTGCTTTCACCGGACATGCAAGAAAAAAAAATACCTATGTCTAGATAAGGTGCTTTTTTCACCAAAAAGTATTTTTCACATTTCTCCACAATGACAAATGTTGTGGTACTCATTAGAAGCATCTGATTGAGGCCTTTCTAATGAGTATATACAGCATACATGTATGTTTTTGCGGAGAAATAAGAAAATTATTTATTTGGATACCCATCTTATGAAGAGCTATGAATGGGTAAGGGGGTTGGGGTTGGAGGGGGAAGAGGGGTGGGGGGCACAGACGGATATAATCTTAAGGACAGCTCATGAAGTGTGAATCTTAAATATGGGGCTATGGAAATGAAATGTCATGTCCTCCTTGTCTAACCTGTCCCCTTTGCCGCTGGCAGGGCAAGAAAGAAATTTCAGTTTATTTACCCTGGGACAAGTAATTTGTTAACTTTAACGAGTATCCAAATAAATAGTTTTCTTACTTCTTAACCCTTGTCCTGCTGAACCCGGACAAACTCTGCCTTTGCAAACAGTGTAGATCCAGATCAGTTGGCTTCTAAAAGCCAACTGATCTGGATCTGCACTGTTTGCCATTCAGTTTGTGAATTTATATCAACAATCTGGATCAAGTAATCTGATTGGCTGAAATTTTGAAAAGGGTGTGGCATCTTAATTTATTCAGCAGGGCAAGGGTTAATATTTTTTTATGTGGTGGGTACTTATTGAAGTTACATTAAAGAAGCCCTTCTAATGAGTACCCACAATGTATGAGCTGCAACTTCAGACATGTACCAGTGAAAATTCAGATTAGCCTGCCCATCTGCATAGTCTGGTCAGAATCCTCACTGGGTGCTTTCTGGATAGAAAAGGATGCAAAGTTTCTTCATACCAACAACGAAGACGGATCAAACTGTGTACACTGATCTGAATCTTTGCTGAGTACACATCCGAAGGTACCTTTTCTGACATTGTGACTCATGTATTTTTGAGGAGAAAAAAAGAAAATTGAGCCAGCACATGACAAAACCTACAAAATGGCATGTGTGCCCAGCGAAGACGGATCAGCTTTGGCATCTGCCCAGTCTCATCAGTTTTCACCGTCCACATGAAGAAAGCTTGGGCCCATAGCAGTGAGGGCACAGTGAAGACTCTGATCAGACAGGATGGATGCCCAGGCTGATCTTTTGCTAGGAGCACATGCCATTTTGTAGGTTTTGTCACACGCTGGCTCAAATATTAATTCTGGACAAGTAAATTTTAAGTCATGGACATGCTGTCACGCAGCCTGGCCTGCAGGATAAAAAGGTGATTTTTTTAATCCATTTATGCCGAGTGAACTCTTCTAACGTAACTCTTTGGACAGGTCCATTTCCTATATAATAAAGAGTGCCCGGTTAATTTTTTATTGTTGTCATGTTTTGTAGAAATTTCTGAACTTAATGCAAACAGTGTGGATCCTGATCAGATGCTGTGTTTTGCGGGGTCTAATCTGGGTCTACACTATTTGCCAATGTCCTTTTTACTGGAAGCTAGGCTTAAATGGATTAATTGAGGAGCTTGCCTTTAAGTTGGACTTGAATTACACACATTTAAATAGCTCCAGATAAGGTGATATTGAAGGGATAATCCTGGATAATTTCCATTTTTACCAGCCATAGTTGTGTTAGGAGAGTAAACTAATTTTGTAAAAGGAGGTAATTTAATTGTCTCCCTTTTCAAAACCAGTTACACTTTTTTTTTTTTTTTTCATTTGTGAGATTTAGTATTTACGTTTCTTCATCATTTGTTCTGTTCAAACATTTAGAAAATTTCCAAAGTTTGTGGATACTCAGTCTATGCCAAGGCAATTTCAATGAGCACCCATAAGATATGTTTTGGTGTAAAAGAAAACACAATTTCCTTTATCTGAAGCCATTATTCAACAACTTTAACTCTTTCACTGCCACAGGCCATAATAATAGGCTTTTGCAAACAGCATAGATCCAGATCAGATGGCTCATTGAGCCATCTCATCTGAATCTATGCTGTTTGACATTCAGTCTTTCAACTTTACATATTAACATCTTTCCAAGGGATAGTTTGGTAAAATAAAAAAGTAGACGACAAATGTCGTCTGAAATTTGGCACCGAAAGAGTTAAAGCTCTAAGCGAAATAGTTGCTGATGACATTTTAATTTTTTATCATTTTTTTTTTAATTATTATTATTTTTCAGACAAAATAATATGGCATTTCATATAAATCTTCAGCTGATCATGTGAAATGCCAAATCTTATTTTGTCTGAAAAATAATAAAAGCTGATTCACATGAAATACCATGTCTTATTTTCTCTGAAAAATAATGAAGAAAAAAATTGAAATGCAGACTGCAACAATTTTTGCTTAGCACTTGAATGGTTAAGAGAAAGACAGGACAGAACATAGATGTAGCAAGATCTAAAATAATATGGAGGCCAAGAATTCTTTTTTGTCTGAGTTTGTGTAGCCTGACATAAAAGAAAGATGATAAAAAAAAAAGTAGTTTGCTCCAAGAAAATTTAGATCTTTCCTTATGCAAACAGCACAGATCCAGATGTGCCCGTGCATCCACACTGGTTGGAATAGCTCTTGATATGGCAGAGCTGTAGATAAGAAGAGCTGACATATATATATATTTTTTTCTCCCCAAATAATGTTTTGGGAAGTCTTTAGAACTGCCTCTTCCAACACCTGGGCCCAGCTGTTCAAAACTTAACGAACTTGTAGTGGTCAAAATATTAACTGTTCAGTAAGTACAATAACTAATTCACAGGTATTTTTGCTGAAAAAATGTGAGTAGCTTTTGCAAATGCAAAAGCTACTCACATTTTTCAGCAAAAATATTTGCATATATGCCATATTAATGATCAAAGTTTTAATGATACGTTAACTAACAATGTCATTAATTTTGAACAAATGGGCCCAGCTCTTTTGTGGAAAAGAAAAAAAAATCAATATTTTTTGGTTGAAAAAAACAAACAAACTTTATCTAGAGCTAAGCCTATAGAACACTGTGTACTTATGTGTAGACTGGTTTGGATCTTTAATATTAGCAGAAGGAAGAATGTTGATTATTACACACACACAAAAAAAAAGCCTTTAATTTTCACTGCAATAGCCAGTCACAATTTTTCATAAAAAATACTGACCTAGAATTTTATAAATATTACGTAAAATATTGAATATTAAGTTTCAACATTACTGTTTAATGCTTTACCAAAAATATTACACCGGTAATTGCCGATTTACCCTAAGTATTTGTTTAGAAAAGCCTGACTTTAGCAGGTAGTAAAATGAAGTTTTAGGGCAATTACCTTTTCAGCCCTATAGGCCAAAACAATTTTTTGCAAACAGTTTAGATCCTGATGAGATGGCTCACAACATGCCATCTCATCAGGATCTAAACTGTTTGCCATTGTTTTGATTTTTGACTGAGACCTCTGTTTGGAACAACGGTTCTGACCAGATTCAAAGATGGAAGAGTCCACTTCAGAAACTAGGGGATGAAAGGGTTAAAAGTGTCCAAATACTTAAGGTAAATATGGTAAGCTAAGTATGCTTTTACAGCTACCATAATAACCCGAAGTATTGGGACAGGATAGGCCTTTGCAAACAGTATAGACCCAGATCAGATGCCGCAGATGCAGCATCTGATCAGGGTCTACACTGTTTGCCATACATATAGCAATATTTTGTGACACATCAAGAGGTAGTAAAAAAGTAGATTGTTTCAAATTTTAGGACAAGTATAGTAAGGTATCCCAATACTTAGGGTAAATATGGTAGTCTGAGGCCTCTTACTGGCTACATAGCTCTTGATAAGGTGCCTTTTTCCACAAAAAATGTCTATATTTTTCTTATTTCTCGACAAAAACATACGTCGTGGGTACTCATTAGAAGTGCCTTGCCAAGGCACTTCTAATGAGTACCCACAACATATGTTTTCATCGAGTAATAAGAAAACTATTTACATGATACCCACTCTTATCTAGACCTATGTGGCTATGCCACTGCAAGGTTAGAAATCAGCTCAAACAGGTTACACACTACAAAATGAAGTACCATATTTCAAAGGTTATAAAAGATGATGATGTCTATGGCGCACTTGGATTCTGGACCACTATCAATAGGTACTCATTATCTGTTGGAAGAAATATCAAAAAGATCGTATGAAATATAGTTTCAGAAATATTAGCTTGTTTTCCATCACACTCATCCATCTGAAATATACAATGTACATGCTAGTGTTGGGAATCGATCAGAATTTCATAGTCAATGATAGTCTAACATCGGTTTTGTAAAATCGACTAATAGTTGACAAGTAGAACATATATTCATTCTTATTTTATCCCTTTTCCAGGTACCAAAATTATTCAAAGCTACAGATAAGAGTATATCCACGAAATATTTTTCTTATTTCTCCACGAAAATATATGTTTAGGGTACTCACTAGAAGCACTTTGCTGAGGAGGTTTTAGTAAGTACACAAAACATATGTTTTCATGGAGAAATTAGTAAATGTTCAATTCTTTACAGTTGAAAAAATTGCCTTATCTGGAGCTATGCTTATTTCAGGCTATTTTTTTTTTTTTTTTTTTTTTACACACTACAAAATGAAGTACCATATTCAACACATTTAGATACACAAATAGACAGCTTAGTATTTCATTATTTACAATTTGCCTATTAAAATAAAAAAGCAAAAAAAAGCATGTTCCTAAAATTAGAATTTTCCAACAAGTCAACCGTGATGATTCTTTCCAATCATCAGTCACAATGGGCAAAAGTGACTGATGATCGATTATAACTGATCATCAACACTACACTGATGCATGCTTTATTAGAAAAAAACCCATTACATGACTTCATTCCCCAAAAGATTACCGTATTTTTTCCTTCAACCTCACAGTGTATCTACATAAATACAGTTGACTCTCACTATCTCAAACTCGCTTATCTCGAATAACCGCTTATCTTGAAGTGAAAATCTGGTCCCTGCCTAAGCACGAAAATCTAACAACATGTAAAAAATATTGTGGAAAAGAGGAGAAATTGCTCCTAAGTAGTAATTTCTCCTCTTTTCCACAATATTTTCAATATATCTCTAACTTCAAGAGTCCAATTAAACATATATTTGTTAAAAGTGGTTAATCAAATTAGTTTTTTTCCTCACTTCTGCAAATCTGATATGTTGAAATGGATATCTCGAAGTATTTCAGAGAGTCCCTTGGATTTCGAGATAACAGGAGTCGACTGTATTTCTGAATTATCTTATACAAAGCTCTAGCTAAAAGAGGTGGATACAACATGGTTGTTTAACTGGTTTTCGCTTTGGATCCCAGCAATAGTGAAAATCCTCTCACAAGTATTTTATATGAAATCAGAAATCAGTATTCCACCTGGAATCAATAATTTCAGACAAAAAAAATATGGTTATAGGGTATCCCCTTTGAGAGGGCAGGCTTTCTGGTCTGCTGCCAGTAACCTCCCTTAAAGGTGTTATCAATGGCCAATTGCAGTAAGTTATCTCCCCGAAATAATCAATACAGGTATGACGGTTCTGCATTTTGCTGAAGTTGGGTAATATCAATAAAATACTGTGTTTTTTTGGAACAGAGACATTTTCAACTACCATTTTAACAGTATTTTCGGTTTATTCTGAAAACCTAATTAAATATGATATTTCTCCTTTTATGTAAGAATTAATTGTTAAAAAATTGAAAGAAAATATAAATAAAAAGTTATCAAAATTTAACTCTGAACACGTCCCCTTCTATGCAATTGTAACAGAAAACCATTGGTAATATCTACCTAGGACCATTGTTTCTATAGGCGCCCTCTAGTGATAAGCAAAAGTTACCTCACTGCTATTCCCCATTCACCTTAATCTGATCCTAGCACATATTAATATTTTTATATCAAAATAAAGTTTATGCAATCCAACGTCTGCAGCGGAATTTTACCTCCAACATCTGCAGTGGAATGACAAGGCAATGATCAGACAGATCTGCAATGTCAGGCTGCAAGACATTGTCACCACCAGGTCCACTGAACTACTTGCGCGGCTTGGCATTGAGGATCTGGACCTCATTCTGAAGGAGAGAAGGCTCCGCTGGTCTGGACATGTGAAACGCTCCAATGGTGCAGTCAAGACAGCCTTTCTCATAAAGGCTGAGGGAAAGCATGGGCCTGGGAGGCCCAAGATGACATAGAAGCAGCTGACAGAGAGGGATTGCAGAGAGTGGAAGCTCTAGGCTATCAACCCTCATGATAGAAATATGTGGAGATCCGGTGTGAGATCTGCCATGCATGCAGCAAGCCAGCTATCTGGAAGGGGGCCCACTGGTGTGGATGTTGCCCCTGTACCTACATGTTAATCAAAAATCTGATTATGATGATGATGATGTGATATACATATATATAAAAACCATCAGTCAGAGCAGCAGCAGACAAGTTTTTTATTACTTTCCAAGAAATTAGTCTTGACCTTTCACATAACTCCTTGGCTAGACAAGTTTTTCACATATCAAGCCTAAATTTCGCTGAAAAATAATAATCATTAAAAAAAAATACACCACAATGTGGTCTTCTACAATTTTCAATGGCACTTTAACAGAGACAAAATAACAGGTAGTATTTTCCATAGCTCTATACAAGGCACTCTTTTTCTTCAACCAAAAAGTGATGATTTTCTTATTTCTCCTTGTAAACATGTCGGTACTCATTAGAAGCACCCCTCTAAAGTGCTTTTAATGAGTACCCATATATACTCTCAGAGAACTAAGAAAAAATACATCTGGATATTCCTCTTATCTGGAGCTATGTCCATCTTAATGCTAAAACTATTGCCCTGCTGAACCCTGATATACCCTGCCTTTGAAAACAGTGTAGATCCAGATCAGTTGGCTTCTGAAGAAGCCAACTGATCTGGATCTGCACTGTTTACAATTAAGTATGTGAATTTATAGCAACAATCAGCATCAAGTAATCTGATTGGCTGAAAATTAGGTGTGGCATCTTAATTTATTCAGAGGACAAAGGTTAAAACTCTGGGAGAAATTTTCAGCTGACAACATATTGATATATATTTTTTATCTTTCCCAGAAAACAGGTTTGAAATTTCATTCAAATTGTCTCCAATGGAGACAATCTGCATGAAATGTCAAATCCTGTTGTCTGGGAAAAATAAGAAAAATATCGTGTCTTCTGCTGAATAGACCAGTTTCAAAATTGCAAGTTTTACCGCTCTTGCTAATCCACGCATAATCTTGTTGATCCAGAATGAGGCTTGCGTTGTATCACAAATAATAATAACAGATCGTCAGACCGTGACTAAGTACACAATAGAAGATTTGCGGAAATTTCCGTTTAATAAATAGTCCCTTTTCTTCTTCATGACTCTCCGCTCTACATTGCTTTTCAGTTAAATTTAGTACATCACCCCAAAGAATATCGTTGCTGTCTGTATTAAGTGATCTTGAATGTTATGGATTTTAAGTGAAACACATTTTAATCAAAACTGATTTAAGCTCTCTTATATCATATCGCAAACTTGTAAATGAAATATATCCACACATTCTGATCATGACCACATATGCTGAGCTTCCCACGACGTCATTTCAATGTTTACATGTGCTGTGATTAATATACGCCTACAAAAAAATATGCGGGACTTGTTTTTTACTTGCTGACATTTCAATCTACTGCTTTGATTCTTGGTAATTAAGTTCTATTTTAATATGTGTCTGTTTTATATGCATTTCCGACATGAAAACACTCTACAATCC
Organism: Anodontia alba; assembly: GCA_964016985.1. Lineage (NCBI taxonomy): Eukaryota > Metazoa > Mollusca > Bivalvia > Lucinida > Lucinidae > Anodontia > Anodontia alba. The sequence goes on along the minus strand of OZ024827.1, from coordinate 90,953,293 downwards.
AACATGATAATAGTTCATTTTTCTCCCAAAACGGTTTCCCCGCCATGCTGTCATCTGACATTACCATTACGAGCATACGCTACCGTTATGAGCACTTGCTTTTTTTCATGCGAGAGCTATTTAAAAAAACTTATATTAGAAAAGCGAACAGTTCAGTGTATTGTCGTCTGGTGTGCATATGAGCATCCCATTAGATGAGACTCTACACAGGGTTTATACATTCGGTTGACACATTCAGTGGTGCTTTGAAACTATTTTAGTAGCCAGCAGGAATAACCGTTTTGATGCACAGATCTCAAAAATGGATAAGGTACTATTTTGCTTGGGTGATTGTCATGAGCTGAAATCAGTGACAAAAATTAGACATCCAAAAATTTTGAATTGAAAAAAGATCAATTACAATCGTTCGGTCCAGGCAAAAAACAATGAGGGAAGGCGTGCATAACGGTGCGAGTCGCATGCTTTAATTGCTTGACCAGTTAACGATCGCTGAAGTATTAACTGCCCATATTTGTTTAACTACCGCTTGCTTAGCAAGTAGATAACATTACTGACGCATGTGTGAAAAACATGCGGCGGATTATTCTTTTAAGATGCTACCGACAGTAAGAATAACACATTGCGGACATCAGTCAAATAATCCAATCATAATAAGTAGTAGTCCCACTGGGAAAAACATGCCTCCTACTGACTTGGCTTTGGAAATTCTTGGAAATCTGGACCCTGAATTTATCACAGGCTGTAGCAAGTGTCTTTCAATTCCGCATTGTCAATACACCGCCAGCCTCGATCTTGATACATTTCTAGAAGTTTTCCGCTCAGGAATTACTGGAAATTACGATTGTGAAAAGGGTCTATTAGCTCAGGGAATGGTAAAGTTTATTACCTGGTGCAACCATAATTTCATGTTTCTTGGATCTAATTCTAAGGAATGTGAGGTCATTCTGTGGATCCATATCTCTCACTGTACTTCTTGCTTTAATTGTAAGTTGATGCAGAAGACCAGCATACTGGACTGTTGTTGAATTGTCTAGGGTTGTTCTGATTGGAATACCTGACACAAAATAAATAATCACTTTAACAACTGACATGAAATGCTGCCTTATTTAGCCTGAAAAAAAAAATATACAAATAAAAACATTAGACTTAGAATATTGTCTGCTACATTTTTGCAAAGTTGTAGGTGACAATATTCTGATTTTATTATTATTATTTTTTCAGGCAAAACGAGGCTTGACCTTTCATATGAACTGTCTGCAATTCACATCAAATAAGAAGCTTTATTTTCTCTGAAAAAAAAAAAAAAAAAATCAGAATGATCCAATCAGAATGCTGCTGTTGTGACAAGTACTTTAAGGGTTAACCCTACATTCCAGAAGAGAAAGTCAGCAGAGAATAAATGAGTGATATATTTCCCAGAAACTAAAGCCTGACAATCTGCATGAAATGTCAAACCCTATTTTCTGACAAATATATTTTAAAATGTCATCTTAGTGTAAAGTTATTACTTAGACAAGAGATAAGTATTCAGATAAAAATGCACAAATGCACACAAGACCAAAACAATACATGTATAAAACTATTTATATGAAATGCTAACTGCTAACAGAGATGGGTGCAGCTTGGACCATTTCTGAATCAACAGATACAAATGACCCAGTGCATGACAAAACTACAAAATGGCATGTGCACCCAGTGAAGACAGCATCAGCCCAGTCTGATTAGTCTTCCCAGTCCTCTTCGCTGGGCACATCTGCTATTTTGTTAGTTTTCCCTAGCTCAAAAATATATGAAGCACTTGTCCCTGCAAAAGCAATATGGTACATCAAAATGACTTATTGAATCACAACAAATTCATAGTTCCAGCTAAGATGCTTTATCAACAAAGGGAATGATATTTTTTCTTATTTTTCCATAAACACATATGCTGTGGTACACAATGAAGGGCCTCACCTAGGCACTTCTAACGAGTACCCACAACATGTCTTCATGGAGAAATAAGAAAATATTACGCAGAGACTCCCTTTTCTAGAGCTCTGCAAAATCAATTTATTTCAAAGCCAAATCAGAAATCAGTTAAAATGAAAGCAGCAAGAAAAATAGGGTTTAATGATGTTTAACACCAGTATTTATGCAGCATACCAGTTAAAATAAAAGCATAATACATAAGTGTTGTGTGATTAAAGAATTCTGGACTGCCAACAAACCCTTGCCATGCTGAATCAACTATTAAGATGCCATGCCCACTTCTAATTTTCAGCCAGTCAGATTATTTGATTCCAGGTTGTTGGCATAAATTCATGTAATTAATGACAAACAGATTAACTGAACTGATTTTCAGCCAATCAGATTACTTGATTCCAGGTTGTTAATATAAATTCACACAATGACAAACAGACTAACTGATCTGGATATTCACTGTTTGCAAAGGCAGGGCATATCTTGGTTCAGCAGGCCCAGGGTTAACTATCACGTAAAGTGTCACTTTAACTGGAGCTATCTTACCTTCCTGATTAACTACAATAATTCCTGTAACACCTTTATGACTCTGGATTCTCTTGAGAGTTTCTTCTATTTCAGCCTGGAATAAAGAATATGAATACATTTATAAATGTAGTACGAGGTAAATATTTGGAAAAGACAGAACTTGTCGTTCAAACAAAAGCTGCAAAAAAAAAAAAGAAAAGAAAAAAAAAAAAAAAAGCTCAGCTAAATGATGTTGCAAATGCATGGCTGGAGCTGGAGACCATATTTTTTTGTTTTGTGCCAAAACATACATTGTAAGTTGAGATGGAGGAGGGATACTTTTTAGAATGCCTAAATTGTTGCAGAACTGCCTCAGAGACAATGCTAATGAGTACATGTATCTTCAATGCCATAGTGATTTCAATGAGTATCAACATTAATATGTCAAAATATGTTTCTGTAAGTTATCATTTTACCAGGAGCCATGCAAATGTAACAGATGGGGACTAAGAAAAGCTATTCACATGCACAACATTGCACCATGTTCCATTCAACCCTTGTCATGCTGAACAAATTAAGATGCCATGCCCACTTCTATTACTCAGCCAATCAGATTCCTTGATCTAGACTGCCGATATAAATTCCCATATTGAATGACAAACAGTGACGATATAAATTCCCATACTGAATGGCGAACAGTGCAGATCCAGATCAGTTAGCTTCCCAAAAGTAGGGTATATCCAGGTTCAGCAGGACCAGGGTTAAGATGATGAACCTGGAACTTTTCATTACATGAATATTGGACACTGGAATGGACAGGCAAAGATAGAATTAATTTATGAAAACTATGTACCTTCTCACATACTTCACATGCGGTTGGGTAAACAGGTAATACGAGAAAGTAAACATTACATGAAAATATTCAATATAAGATATAGGATATATGACTCTAAAATATTCAATTATAAACTTCCATGGTAAGACAGTCTTATGGTTTATTGTTTTAAAGCTTTCTTTTAAAGTGCAATCCAATGGAGTATGCAATTTTTTTTTAAGTCTAACATCAGTCAGACAAATTATTAATATTTATGTACTTGAACTCTTAAATTTTTTGCATGACCAAACAAATTTTTGTCTACTTGTCTGGTGGTCCTACGGATTTCACATAAACTGAATCCAAGCTTCTAAAATACAAATTTATAAAGTATCATATTTACCTTGATATTAGGACAGACACATCTGAATAAACAGTGCAGACCCCGATCAAACTGCTTCTAAAATATTCCATGCCCATAATTAATGGTTAACAATTTTAAATTTGTCCAATTATCTCAGGTAATTATGATCATGTTCTGAATTTCCCATGTTTGTTATGTCATTTTTTTTGCATTAACACCCATTTCAAGAAATCTGAGACCTTAGCACACATATGTATATGCAAAGTGTAACAAGAGGCTCATGGACCACTATTCACGCACCCAAAGTAGAGAAAAAGGGCAGATAACCCCCTGGGGGATAAAATTTTGATTGTAACTAAAAAGTTTTACAACTTTTATCATATATTGTAAGTTTCAGCCATTAGTCTTTAATACATTTTGAGAAAAAGATTTTTCAACATTTTCCCCTTATAAATGAATGGCGATGTAAATTTGACCTGGCCATAAAAAGGTCAATCTAGGATCAACATTTGAATAAAATTGGTAGACCTTGAGTCCTTGAGGCTAAACACCAAGATTCAGCCTAAAAGCTATCTTGGTTCTGGACAAGAAGACTTTTAAGTGTTTTTACCATATATGGGCATGGTGGCCATCGTAATTAATGGACCTTGACCATTTGTACAAATTTTCAATCCCCCTTTAACAGAAGGCACCAAAAGAAATTTGAAGAAAATTGGTCAAGCTGTTTCAGAAGAGAAATTGTTCAAAGGTATGGATGAACGGACAATGACAGCTAGTGATCGCAATAACTAATCCTGAGCCAAGATTGGCTCAGGTGAGCCAAAAATTCAGATCAGATGGATCTGTGCTTCAATTTTTCAAGTACAATCTGCAGTAGTATCACATCTAACAGCAGACCCAGACAGGCCAGCACACTGGCAGTCTGACCAGGGTCTACAGACTTTGTTTACAAAACAGGTAGCAATACTGTGTACCAAATTCACACATCCAGATAACAGACAGAATGTGTTTGTGCCATACCACCAGATAAAGTGAGCAATCAATCCATGAACCCAGTGTGAGAAAATACACCTTAATACATGTGCACATAACTCCAAATCATAAGTGGTAAATGTCAGGGCCTGGCTGTTCAAAGCATCGTTAGCTTAACGAGCTCGTTAAGGGTCATTTCGTTAACTGGTTTAGCAAATTCAACATACAATATTCTGATATTTTTTGCTGAAAAAATGTGAGTAGCTTAGCTACTCACATTTTTTCAGCCAAAAAATTTGGCATATTTACGTATCACTCGATCTAAATTTTAACAAATCGTTGGCTTTGAACAACTGGACCCAGGTAAATATTTTTCTTATTCCTCCACAAAAACAAAGTGCTTGGCTGAGGCTCTTTTGATGAGTACCCACAACATAATGTTTTCATGGAAAATTAAGAAAATATCAATGCTTTTGGTTGGAAAAAGTGCCTTATCTGAGCTCTGCCTAGTGATGACAGATCTGCCTGGATAGATGCCTAAGCATCCCACCAGTGATGAGCCATGGCTATCTACCTGAAGACACTTTAGACCATAGCTCCAGATAAGAGGGTGTATGAGGTAAATATGTTTTCTTATTTCTTCACGAAAACATGTGCTGTGAGTACTCACTCATTAAAAGTGCCTCTGCATTTTTCTTACTTCTATTGTTTTCTTATTTTCCACCATAACAAATGTGGTGGATACTCACATAGGCACTTCTAATGAGTAACCATATAACATATGTTTTCATGCTGAAATAAAACGTATCAATGTTTTTTTTGTTTTTTTTTTTGTTTTTTTTTGATTTGGGTTTTACGGCCCTTTCAAGAATATTTCACTTATATCGAGCCGATCGTTCATCGAAGGTGGGCGAAAACCGGAGAACCCGGAGAAAAACCACCTGACCATCCGTAAGCAGAACTTGGCTTCCCCACATATGACCCGAGCGAGGCTCGAACCACAGCGGTGAGAAACCTAATGGATTAAGAGTCAACTCTCTTATCCACTAGGCTACGGGGGCCCCATCAATGTTTTTGGCTGGAAAAAAGTGCTGTATGATGATACTGGAGCTATCTATAAAATCCAGCTAAGACTGGTCAGACTGCATGGATGCACAGGCTGATCTAAGTCTTCAAAGGGCATGTCATATTATCTATCAAGAAAGGTTTCTCATATATGAGGGTCTGGATAAAAGACATTTTAGAGATTTTTGCAAGATTGCAGAAAATTGAAATACATTTATAATACCTGTAGTTCTAAGTAGGGTTTCACCTTTTGACATACTGTGCTTCAAGGCAAAGTAGACAAGTGGTTTTACATGTTCTCAGTATAAAAACTATACAAATTTCCATAAGTAGCAGGGAAAAGTTGCCTGAGTAGAAGGGGAAATTCCCCACACCATGAGTCTTAATGAAATGTGGGTTTCCCCTCAGAAATTTATTTATGGGGACATAATGTCTATATTGACCATATTTCAGGGGAAATATGGGGTAATTTCTGGGATTAATTGTCTGAATTTTACAGAAAATATCGCAAATGTTAAGGGAAATTAATGTCTCTGTAAGATGAATCAAAAAGGGGCTAAGCCTCGTGTTTTTGAGTGACAAGGAAAACACTGTGAAGCCATTGTAGAGGTAGTTTATAATAGTGGTCGGCCGATTAATAGAGTTTGTCGGTACTTTTTATGTACACGATCACTCGGTTCCGGCTTTTTTTCGCATTTGGATGTTGCAGTTTGTTTTGGTCGTTTTGGTCTTATTACTGCAACTGCATCCGATTCAAACTTCCAGAATGGCTGCAAAGGAGATGTTAATTAACTGTCCCGGTAGAAAAAGTCGCTCTGTGGTGTGGAAGCATGTTGGCTTCCTGAAAAAGGGAGATGGTCCAGTTTCTAAGGCTACACTGGACATGAGCAGAGCCATCTGCCACCACTGTTCCAAATCATATAACTTCAATGGTAGGTAAATTGTCAAAAATTATCCTGAAAATCAAAATCATTGACTACTTGCCATCGAAAATAATTGCAATCACAGGGTTAGACAGACTTCAAGCTTCATTTCAAAATCAGTATCTTTGGTGCCCCAGAAATGTTCAATGCAAACTTTAGGTTTTTCTGTGTTTAAAAATATATCAAATATAGATAAAGGACCAAGCCATGCAAGTTACTGAAGGTGGGTAGTATTAAAGCCTAATTAAGAATCTGTGACAAGATATTTTATTCAAAAGTCTAAATATTTATTTAGAGTAAATACAAAATAAGTCAATCATTGTTTTTTGCTGACCTGAAAGATTTTGAGAATATACAAAGGAGTAGCCAACCAACTATCCCATTCATTCAGTCCACCTGCTAATTTTTAATTTGATAGATTAATGAGTGATCATAGGTATATTACATTTTCCAATGATCGATCATGAAAATCTGATTCCGACCACTAGTTTACAGCCTGAAATCAGATCATGCTGAAACATTTAACATAAAAGTCCTTGTTTATGTTCTTATATCCTGCTGGCCCAGTTTACACAGATCAGTATTTGACCAGTTCTTGATTAATGCATACAGAATTGCCAGAAACTGCTCTGACAGTCTTTATGAGCATTCGTAATACACTCAGTGGTAGTGTTGTGCATAGAACACCAGTTTTTAAAATCGACTGATCACTGACAAATTGTCTAATTGTAAAAAGTAAAAAAGATATATTCATTTTATTTCAGCCCTCTTCCTGGGGCGAGTTGCATAAGGAAAGAGCTTTCAGGTAGCCCTCTGTAGCAATTTGTTCTTGTTATGCAATGGCCCGTTTGATGGGAGCGCTTTTTAAAATGTCTGCCAAAATGACACAATTTTCAAACTGGGAATTTCTCGTAAAAAGCTAGCGGTGCTTGCTTTAGTGATTGGGTTTTGTGTTCTATTGTTATTTATGCACAATGCACTTTGTCCAAGAACAACAACAACCACAAAACAAATTTAATTTCTTAAAACGGACACTGACTACGTTGGGCGCCGCCATTTTGTTTTGTCTGGTTGCTATGCAACGTTCTGTTTCAGACAGCGAGTCAGCACCAAACACAGTTACGAGGCGCCACAAAGCGCTTTTTGGTAACATACCGTTGCATAGCAAAGCGCTACGAAGCGCTCGCCTTATGCAACTCATCCCAGGTACTTATTCATAGCTTCAGATAAGATGGGGTATCCACATAATATTTTTCTCCATGAAAACATATGCTGTGGGTAGTGGGTACTTATTAGAAATGACTTAGTAATGTGCTTCTAATGACTACCCACAGCATATGATTTCATGGAGAAATAAGAAAAATATCAGTACTTTTCAGCTGAAAAAAGTGCCACATCTGGCGTCCTATATGCTTATTTCTGGCTATTTTTATCAAATTTCTTCACCTTAATTCACCAGAAATTTATCTAAAATGATCCAAATAGACAGCTTAGTATCTCATTTTTCGCAACTTGCCAATTAAAACAAGCAAATTCCATAAGTTAACCAGAGGACCATTGGTCCTGTATCACTTACCTAAGTACTGAAGCAGGAAAAAACTGACGCTAAAAATGTGGAAAAATAAAAAAAAAAATTAAAATAAAAAAACATAAATTCAAGATTCAAAGAGCACATGTATATCTTCAGACCACAAGCAAAATGCCTGTTAAGTTTCAGAAGCATTTGCTTAAAGCTGTGGGAGGAGTTGCTCACAAGGTACCTACTACTATATGTACTTCCATAGTATTGAAGCATGAAAAAAAAGTCTACGCTAAAAGTTAAAAATGTGAAAAAAGTAAAAAAAAAGTAATTTCAAGATTCTGTAAAAAGCATATGCATATCTTCAGACAACGATTAAGATACCTGTGAAGTTTCAGAAGGATTGGTATAAAACTGTAGGAGGAGTTGCACTCACAAGGTTCCCACTACAAACTCGGAACCATGCAAAAACGTCTGTTAATAAAACTGCAAGCCATGCACCATGCCCCGCCACAGCGACATATTCCCTATTCACTTCTGTAGTATAAGGGTTGAAAATAATCTAAGTTAAACATGAAGAGACGCAATAAACAGTTATTTCATAACTCAAAAAAAAAAAAAAAAAAAAAGTCTAAGTTAAAAATGCAATAAAAAGTGATAAAAAATAATTTCAGGATTCTGAAAAAAAAAAAAAAAAAACAATATGCATATTTTCAGACCATCCTAAAAGCGTGTGTAAAGTTTCAAAAGGATCGGCCTGAAAATGTAGGAGGAGTTGCATGTACAAGGTACATACTCCCTATACATTTCTGTAGTATTAGGGCTCGAAAAAAGTCTAAGTTAAAAATGCAAAAAATGTAATAAAAAATAATTTCAGGATTCTGAAAAAATAATATGCATATCTTCAGACCATCAAAAAAGTGCCTGTAAAGTTTGAAAAGGATTGGCCTAAAACTGTAGGTGGAGTTGCGGGCAGAAGATACATACTCCCTATACATTTCTGTAGTATTAGGGCTCGAAAAAAGTCTAAAAGTTAAAAATGCAAAAAATGTAATAAAAAATAAATTCAGGATTCTGTAAAAACAATATGCATATCTTCAGACCATCCTAAAAGCACCTGTAGAGTTTGAAAAGGATTGGCCTAAAAGTGTAGGAGGAGTTGCGGGCAGAAGAATGGTGGGGGCGCTGACGGACGGACAGACTGACAGACGGATGGACACTCAAAATTTCAGTGGGTATAACATAATACCCCGCCACTTTTTTAGTGGCGGGGCATAAAAATGTGAAAAAAAAAACGAAAAAAAAAACGAAAAAAAACAGAAGGATTCTGTAAAAAGCACATGCATACCTTCAGACCATGATTAAAACACCTGTAAAGTTTCAAAAGGATCGGCCCAAAACTGTAGGAGTTGCGCTCACAAGGTACCTACTACAAACTCAGAACCAATTGCATCACAGAAAGCCGAATACCATGACCCCTCGCTTTTCTTCAAAAAGGCAGGGGACAATAAGAAGTGAGGAAAAAATGTTCCTAGAAAAATATTTTCTGAATAGCCCCTTTTATCTGGACCTATGCCTTGTAAATCACCTTGTAGAGGAAACAGTGATAAAGAAAAGAAGAAGAAAAGGCTCCATAAACTCTGATGAGACGGACTGAGAGATGTGATGACTCCTACATTTGTAGTTGATTTATCCTCACCAAGCTGCAATTAAGAAATTCTACCATATCTCCAGGCACACTGTGCTCTAACTTACCTTTCCTACTTCCTAAAAGAAATGAGATTCATAATTTGAACTAGATAAAATGAAACAATGTGTCACTGATGTATGTCTTACTGAAGAATCTAACGTAACTATTACGACAGACAGGCCTGAGCAAACAATGCAGATCCAGCTAAGATGACATAGAACATTGAATCTGGTCTGGGTCTACACTGTTTATAACTATTCCAGTAGTTCAAAGTATAAAGCAGGGTTCAAATTTAACTTTCCTGACAGCTTGCTAAAATTAGCAAGTAGCATTATTTTTTACTTGCTAAACCTTTCAGCCAACTTGCTTTTTCATACTTATAAACACTGTTAAATGTGGCTTTAAACCTTTGAACTCCAGGTAAAAATTTCAGCAGACATTTTAAAATATTTTTCTTATTTTTCCCAGAAAACAGGTTTTGACATTACATGCAAATTGTCTCCTATGGAGACAATTTGCATGTAATGTCAAAACCTGTTTTCTAGGAAAAATAAAAAAAAGTACAGTCATTGCTTTTGGAAAAGAAATTGCAAAACTTTAGCAACAGTGCCTCAGGTTCCACAATTAAAGAGAATCTTTCCAACTTGCTAGAATTAGCAAGTGATGGAAACTGCAGCTTGCTTTTTGAGGAAATTAACTAGCATTTAGCAAGTTAGCAAGTGCTAAAATTGATCCCTGTAAAGGGAGGAAGAAAAACAGAATGATCAACCAACAATGGACTGTTCAGTAGTTTTTAGACACATCTATCAGCAGTAAAATAAACTTGTTCAAAAGTTATAACAAGTATGGTAAATTTTGTTTGTGTTGAGGTTTTACGGCCCAGTCAACCCAATGGGGTCATGTCGAGCGCGGTCAGTTTACCTAACCACACGTTTACTGGGCAGGCTTAGTCCTCTAAGCGGTTAACCAGTATTGTGCACATTCTTTCGCCAGAAACAAGTATGGTAAAGAGTTATGGTGTCTGAGTATCTAGGGTTATATTATAAAAATGCCTTTTTCACAGTTTTGCGAAGGCTGGTGCAATTTATCTCTTCTGAAAGTAGATCTACAGAAGAAACCTGACAGAGCTAGGAACCTTTATGAAATTTTCACTCCTCCTGCATGGCCAGATTTATGGTGACTTCAATTGTTTATGCAGAAATAAGTCAAAAGTTTTACTTGTCATGCACCAGGTAGGACTGGCTAATCATAGCTGAAAAGATAGTTGATTATTAGTCCTGCCATTGTGATCAATAATCGATTAGTAATCACTGAAGATTTGGTCATAATTTTACCTGTCTGTCTGAGTCTGATTCTTACCATATGTTATACTTATTATTTTTAACTGTACATATCTGGCCAGACAGGCCTAAGGAAACAGTGGACCTAGATGAGATGCAGCAATATGCGGCATCTCATCAGGGTCTACAGTGTTTGCCACTCATTCAGTTACTTTTAGACAGCTGGATAGTAAATTGTATTTGTTCAAATTTTAGATAAAGTATGGTAAGGAGTTGAGGTGGCTGAATACTAAGGGTAAATATGGTAAAGTAACAGCCACAGAAATCAAATGTTCAATTATTAGCAAATTTGTAACGATAATCATTATTGTGACATTTATCGATCAATTAATTGATTATCCGAAAAGTTGTGCCAGCCTTAGCAGTTAGCACCAGGTGTCGCTCATGGCAAGTGAAGGAGTGGGACTCTCCTGCTCTGGCCAGTTTGTGCAATTTGGACCTTTTGAACTAATAGCATCATGTGACATTTCTGTTCTGATTATTTGTTTAATGCCCTGCTCTCCTAAGGAGGTCTACTGTCTCTTCTAAATATCCAGTGCAATAAAACTAAGATGGAGGTCCCTGTAGGTTCTTCTTGTTCGTCTGTCATTACTGACAATGACCAATCCTAATCAACTGTATGATGTGTTATTAGTTTGTTCTAAGATGGCTGATGAGACCAATCTTAGCTCTAAACTGCCTGTTGCAGGTAGAACAAGACAGGTCTGAGGAAGAAAGCTCTGTTGGTGATGCCTTAGCTCTGGCTTTCCGTTGTGCACGTTTCTGCTTGGCATTGCTGATTCTTTTTGCTTCGTATTCACCTGCTCCCCTTTTTATGAGGCCTGGCCACTTTGTACGATCTTGTGAAATCTGTTCCCATGACTCTGTTGGTATGTTGAAGTCTTTAAAGGAGGTTTTGAGGGTGTCTTTGTATCACTTCTTCTGATCACCATGGGAACGTTTTCCTACATGTACTTGAAGTTCTACATAGAGGATTTTCTTTGGCAAACGTTCATCAGGCATTCTGGTAACATGGCCTGTCCATCTTAACTGTGCCAATTTCAGAAAAATATATATACTCTGCATCCCTGCCCTTTTCAGGACTTCTGTGTCTGGAATCCTGTCTTGCCACTTGATCTTTAGAAGTTTTCTAAGACAACTTGTATGGAAGTGGTTCAGTCTTTTGGCATACCGTTGGTAAACTGTCCAAGTTTCGCATGCGTATAATAGTATTGGCAGCACTACCGATCTATATACTTTCAGCTTTGTGTCGTCTGATTCCATTTTGGTCCCAAATACTTCCACGTAGCCAGCTAAATGCTGCACTAGCTTTGGCAATTCTAGTATTGACTTCATCATCAATGTGCACAACTCTGGACAATGTGCTTCCAAGGTAGGTGAACTTGTCTACCACTTGCAGGTAATGGCAGAAAGACAGACTTTAGGATCCGTCCCCCATTCTTACTGACAAGCATGTTACTCTACACACCCATCAACTCCTCAGAAAATCCTCGTGTGACAGCCTGCACTAATAGATGCATCTTAATTAAGTGATAATTTTTTTTCAGAATGTTTTTACATTCCCTAAAGCAGTAAAAAAATTAAGTAATATTTAAAAACAGACATATAAAATTGTTGTTCATGTCTGCTGCTCTTGGAGACTTTTTTTGTGAATTTACTGCTGACATAGAGCAAGAAATAATTGACTGTGTTGGGGTTTAACGACACGTCAACCCTTGAGGGTCATTTTGTGTTGTCTCCCAGAGAAAAGGAGAAAAGAGATAGAAGAGAGAGTAGAGGAGATGAAAGAGAGGGACAGGGAAGAAAGAGGAACAGGAATGAAAGTGAAGAAACAGAAGAAATAAAAACATTCCACCTCTACCCTTACCCACTACAAGGATAGCCCCCACAGAGCAAGAAAATTTCCGTCCATATGGCCTAAATTTTTTTTTTATAAACGTGTATTGGGAAATGTCATTGTATTTCACATTTTAATAATTATACTTCTACTATAATTTGAGCAAGTATTCATTTATTTGGTGTATCTTCACTTCTTCAAGTGACTTAGTATTACCACCCTTGCCCTGCTGTACCTAACCACTGAACTTCCAGATTGTAACTCTGGTACCAGCTTCATTTTCCATATTTTGCCACACCACATATTTCTCTTTGCATCATCGCCTCACCACAAAATTCTATCTAAGCTGACATGAAACAAGTAAGTCATTACATCTAAACAATCCATGAAGAAAGCTGTACAAAACAAGCTGATCGCTGCAAAATGTGCAAGTGTTGTGTAGTTTAACAATAAAAACACATTTTCTGTTAATAATTATTATATAGCCTGGAAACCCATAACTCTGTTCACCTAAGGCTGAGCAATTATATTTTTTAAACATTTGATTACGGTAAATGTCCTAAAATTTCGAATAAAATTAAATAATTTCAGTTCTTGCTGTTCGAAATTTTAGAAATTATGATTTGCTAAAAAATTTACTGTTCGAAATTTTAGGACAGATTCACTTACAGCCAAAATTGACCTGGCTATCGGATGCTTTCGGACACCCGAAACGACAAAAAAGGACATATACAACGAAGGTGTTTTCTTACTTGCTATGTTTGACTGGTAAACTGAATGTGAAATTGTATGAACAAATAAAATAAATACCACACTGATGTTTGTTTTCATTTCCATCCGATTAATTCCATTGGAATAATGTTTCTCATAACAAAACAATTATCTGGTACACTAATTAATCGCCAGATACGTTTGTTCGGCACTCCGGGAATGTGCCACTTTCTTAAACTAGGCTGGCTTAGTCCACTGTCTTCTTACGTACCTCTTCACTTTATCGCACTGAGATACACAAGCTGACCCAAAAATACTTCAAAAGGTTACCGCACGTTTCTTCTTGTTTGAGCCACTACAGAAACACCAAAGTCCCTTTCCTCAAAGGTGAAGTGTACTGAGTTTAAATGTGAAAAGCGCAGACTGATTAGAATTTCCGCCGTTTTGAAGCGCAGTATTCACACTGCTTGCTGACATCTGCGGCTGACTGTTGGCGATATGCGTAGACCCAGATCAGACTGCCCCGATACATAGACTGTGCGGATGCGCATATTGATCTTGTCTATGCTGGTCTCAAATGTCATAAGGTTGTTTCTACTGGAAAGGACTCATACATAAACGAACAGTGCGGACAACCAGATCTGAATGCAGTCTGATCAAGCTCTACACCAAACTGGACTACGTATGCCAAACCTGTGAAATGCCATTATCGTTTTTAGCAATATTTCTTTCGTTAAGAAAAATGTATTGTCGTTTAGAATTTGGTAACGAAGCTTATAGCAAGAATTATCTGTCATCAATATTAATCCTTTCATTAGATCCCTGTTCAGGTGAAAATGGCCCTTTGTGTATATGTGTAAGTCAGATCAGAATGCGGGACGCAAGTCTAGTGCAGGATGGTGTCCACTCAATTCGCTGATTAGGTCATTGGTATAAAACAATGTAATACATGAGTCACAGTCTCCAGCAAGAGCACAGACTGATTACATTTGTAACAAATGATTAGGTTCATTTTGGTTTGTTGGGACAGATCATCTCTGTTGGGAATGTTACCTGTTCAAATAGGATGCACTGAGCATATCATGACAATCACGCGATCAGACAGGAAATATTTTGCTGGAAGCTAACGTTAATCCCCACGACGAAAACGTTTTCAGCGTGCTTATTGAAGCCTTTGGCACGCTAAACTTAAATATTAGCGGCAGATATTATCAAAGGACACAGTGTATGGACGAGCAGGAACGACCCAGATCAGAATGCGTGGATGCACATGCTAATTTACAATTTCGCGTGTTGCGCTTTCTTACTATCGCATGTGCGTCACGCTTTGCAGAAATGATCAGATCAACTTTGGAATTTTGGTTTAGCGGTCACACGACTTACCGAAATACCCGAATACTACCGGAATACCGGTGAAAAATACAGGAATTCCTGTGAAGACACCAATACTGGGTTTAATTAAGAAACGAATATACTTGGAGGACGATCTTGAAAAGCCCAGAGGCCAATTCCCCCAAATTAGTTTCATCGTTCCCTTGTTCTCTGCGGCGTCTGATCTGGATCTACGCTGTTTGCATAGGCCTATCTGTTCCAGTATTTAGGTTCTTTTATTTTTTAATATGTGCCAGTTTTGTATGCATTTCTGACGAGAAAATGCTCTATAAAATAAGTTTGTTTTTCTCCCGAAGCAGTTTCCCGCCACGATTTCACGTGACGTACTGCTACGAGCATGTGGGCAAAGGAAATGTTCTCAGGAAATGTTGCTTTGTGACTGTTCAATTTCTGGGTATTTTAATAATTATGATGTTCTCAATATATACTTAGTGTAAAAGAATTACAGTACTTATATTTATTTATACCCTGGTAAATGCGGAGTAAGGTCCTCATGCACTTTTTAGGTTTTACTGATTAAAGGGAGCTAATTGCATATACCTTGATGATGAATTTTACAAGTCGGACCCAGCATTTTTTTATGAATCAGGGGCAGATCCAGGATGATTTCTGAAGGGATTCGATTTGATCGAATTTCCGTACTTACTCTACGTATTCGGACAGACACGCCTGAGCAAACAGTGTAGACCCAGATCAGACGCCGCAGAATGCATGTAAAACTTTCACTGAAACGGTGATGTATTTAACCAAAGATTTGGAATCTCTCCAAGAACTGGAGTTTACATGCCTGTTTGTTACCACAAACGGCGAAATCTGACTGCCCTTGCATTGGAAGATGATCGGAGTCTTCACCGGTCGCACGTCTTATTGTCCTAAAAGTGTTTTCCGAATTTCCATGTTCCCTGTTCCCCCTAGCTAGTTTCATTCCCTCTTTCTCTGCAGTGTCTGATCTGAGTCTACAGTTTGCATAGGCCTATCTCTGTCAATACTTAGATTCTATTTTAATACCTGCCAGTTTCATATGCATTTATGACGAAAAAAAAAGCTCTATAATTTAACGAACATGTGTGTTTTCCCTCCATGATTTCTTGTGACATTGTCATGGAAGTCTCTCTTTTTTTTTTTTTGTGAATTTTCAGTCAGTATCTCCTGGGTGTATAAAATTAAAATACAGTTCCCATGCCATTTATGTACATAAAATCCGTTATGACACTGCTGTGTGCACTTACGTTTTGCGGTGGCTTTCAACACTGCTACTTTAATTTCCGGTTCCGTAACCAAAAAAAAAAAAAGTTACCGAAAATTGGAATGTGCCGATAAAAAATTACTTGAAGCAAGCTGTGTTTGAAATTTTAGAAATCACTTTTTTTGCAAAACTGGTACTGTTCGAGATTTTAGGACATTTCCAGAAATTATTTTGGACAAAAATATTAGGTGTTCGAAATTTTAGAGTGTTCGAAATTTTAGGACATTTACCGTAAATGCCTATGAGAATCTCAAAATTAAAGAGAATAAAAATTACACCTTTAATTTCTACAACCTCCTAAAATTGGTGGTATTTAGGGCATATGCTATTACTCAAATTTCGTTGATCATAAGCAACAAAATACATTCTATGCATATTTTACATGATGAGCATTTTATTTAGACTATAACTGCTCTAAATTATTGACATTGCTTACATTAAATCATGATTGTCAGGGGTCCATCGAATTACCCCAAACCATCCCAAACTACCCCAAACCACCATTTATATTTTAAAATATATACAATATAGGTCTATTTATACATATATTGTATATGTATATACATACAAAACAGACTTACCTTGCTTTCTGGAGACATCCGGAATATTTTTCAAAAGAATTTTAATGTACTTTGAGCATCATTTCTTCCTTGATAAATTCTGATCGAACCATAGTTATTTGATTCTTATATACCTCAAAAATAATTGCAGTGAAGTTTCCAGTTCCTTAGACTTTCATCATCGAGGAATAATAACATTAAAATGGTTAAAAGTGTGTACAGAACCTTGTCAGGTGTCTCCAACTTGGCTGATAAAGGGAGAGTAACCTTACAAACTTTGGCCTATGCAACCTCCTAATTGTGGCTCGCGGAGGTGTGACTGACATTGCTCCCATAAAATATTAGTTCTTTTTTTTAAAGATGAGGGTCGCATTTGAGAATGTCCTCCGCATTGATCAAGCATTCATGCAGTCTTAGCAGAGTATAGCAGACAGAGCTGAAAGTCATAAATTTAGAAACAAACTACATCAATATAAGTCAACAAATAGACCTATATATGCACCAAAATGCATCAATATATGTATTTTGTATGTATATACATATAAAATATATGTATAAATAGACCTATATTGTGCATTTTAATATATATAAATGGTGGTTTGGGGTAGCTTGGGGTGGTTTGGGGTAATTCAATGGACCGTGATTGTCAGTGGTTAGTAATTATTTTAGAGTATCCACTAAATGTTTAGCATTTTGGGACACTTTTTATTTTTATGCATAAAATTGACAGTCAGAACTGATTTTCTTCATCTTAAGCTGTAATGTTATTTTTTTTTTCTATTTATTTTAATGTGACAAAAACTTAAGAAAGATTTCTTTTCACATTATTTAAAGAATAGGGCAGAGTTCTCGGAAACGCCGAATCCGGCGTATTTTTACGCCTATTTTTGCTTTTGTACGCGTAAAATTTCCTTCCGAGGATTCTCATTTACGCGCTATTGCCACCGGACGTCCAAACTGAACTTCAAAGACGTACCGCGGACTTCCGAAATTTCTTTTGTCCGTCGAAATCGATACCCGAGATGTCCAAATATTGTCAAAAAGCCCGCCCACTTTTAACGAGTTGTATGATGTTTGCCCCGCCTACTTATTGGAAATTCGCTACCTGTGTTGACTGAGCTTTAAGGACGTCCCACTTTCCGCTTGCGGGAGTTTTATTGACATCGATGTCAAGCGTCGCGGCGCCCTTTTGATGGCTGCGTGATCACTGTGTGTATTTGTCACGCGTGCTGAGTTGATTAATTGATGATTGTATAATTAAACTTTCTTCTGCGACACCCGAAAATATTCGGTGAAATTATATGAAGTCATTATTATTTTTAAATATTCACGTCTTAAAATCGTGTGTCGTCTGAAAACACCTCAACACTTCCGGGAGTTACCGAGTGAATTAAATAAATAAATAACAATTATGCACAGAACGCAAATTTAAATCTATTCGAATTCAGAAGCTTATGTTTGTCATGACAACAAAAGCAATTTTTCAAATGAGAAGAAAACATATTTTTCGTCAAAATTTTCGGAAAACCCGTTTCTAAATTCGTAGCCTTGTTCCGGCTGCGCTGTTTACCAGCGCGGAAAAGACGCAAAATAAGTCTAAATATAGGCGAATTGCGGTGGTTTTGCTTGCTATTCTCCGCGAACGAACGTATTGCTGTTGGTAACTCATCGAGAGCTGCCTTTTATTTGTTTGTTGTTGCACGAGTCGGCGCCGTTTTCCCGCAATTTTTGTGAAGTAAGCAACTCGCTCGCTCGTGTTGATCAGCTTCAATCCGAGCAAATATTTCATTAAATACATTTCTGCAAAATAATTTCAGCATAGTTTGTTTTTAAGAAAACATGTTTTGGGTGTTTTCTCTCATGTATTTTCTTTTCTTTTTTTTCTTTATCTGGGCTTTGAAACGAACGCGAAGTTGGACCAATGTTGATGCTTTTTCTAAGGTCCGACATACAAGTACAGGCTTTCCAAAAAGATGCGATCGAATTTAATAAGCGATAAGGATATGTTTAAAACACAAATAAGAGAAGTGTATATCATGATGATTCTGTGTGACACTAAATTAAGAACCTCTGTTCTACTAAAGAAAGGGTAGACCGCCGCAGCAGGGAAAAAAGTGGGACCTCCTAGATTTTCCTGTGGGATTTCCAAATTTGAGGGGTAGGAAGTCTGGGACTTCCTGAGTCTGGAAGTTAATGGAAGTCCTGTCACTATTTCCTAAGCCCCAAAAGCTTTTGGATCCTTACCAGACACTCAGTGGTCAAGGTTAACTATGTTGAAAAATGAAGTTGTCCAGACAATGTCCTTAAATATTAAGTTTTCATATTTAGCCGAAAACTCCAAGTTTTCTAGGTCAAACTCCTATTTTTCAATTTTAACTCCAACTTTTCTCAGAGATGGATTCTTAAACTCCTGTTTTCAAAATCCTAGTGAGAACTCTGATAGGGTGAACAGAGTTAAGAGAGTGAACAGAGATGAGAAAAGGATAATTGTTATATATGACAGAAAGCTAAAGAAAAGGTTTATTCACTACATATGGATTATCAAACAGGAATTGTTTTAAGATGAATCCACACATGTTGCTTATACTGTGGTTTACCCACATGAAAAACTTTCTTCTTCCGGATAAAGGACTGGGCTCATATGCTGACGGAAGTTTTGACATAGTACAACTCTAGCATAGGCCTGTGCACCAAACATTATGCTCCTAAACTATTACTAGACAATGGTTAATTCACCATTGTTAAGTTTCATTAAATGAAAGTGATTGCTGCTGTTGAACACCTCTTGATCATGAACATGTTCAGACATTCCACATTCAGGCATTTCATCTTTCAGCATATGGGAAGTATTCCAACTGATTAATTGCCATCTGTTCTCTTTTCATGTCTGACTTTAGTATACTGAGGATGAGTTTGCTAAACCGTAAAAAACAAAACAACAAAAACACACACACACAAAATATTATAAAGAACTCATTAATCAATCATGGAAGTAAAAAACTATGTTCATAATTTGGAATAAAAAACAAGCAAAATGCGAAGTAATTTCTGAAGATACTTTGCTTCTGAAGCAAAAACAAAGAAAAGTGATTCGCCAATAAAACATAGAAGTATAAAAGATAGGTTAGTTACCATTTTAGTTGTTGCTTTTTGGTTATTGTTTAGTGAAGTTCTGTCAAACGTTGTTCCACAAAAACTGTTGCTATGTTTGTGACGCATGCGCATTAGCCACTTTCCTGTCTGACTCAGCGGTATGGGTAAAATATCACACCTAACCAAATAAAAAGAAAAGAGAGAATAAAAGGAATAGAATAGAATATTTTATTACACATATTCCAAATTATTCTATTGTCTACGGACCATTTTCGGGTACACAAGTCTAGAAAAAAAGTAAGAAGAAGAAGAAGAAAAAAGAATAATAACAATAAAATAAAACACACGCACTCATGTGCGCGTATGCATCATCCATTCATCTGTCCGTCCGTCAACAGATATATAACACACACGCACGCGCATCCATCGACACACACCAAATGGCCGAACTACTGACTGATCCATCCATCCATCCGTCAGAACGCCCTACCTACATATCTACCTACCTACCTACTTATCCATCCATCCGTCCATCCGTCCGTCCGTCCGTCCGTCCGTCCGTCCATCCATCCATCCATCCATCCATCCATCCATCCATCCATCCATCCATCCATCCATCCATCCATCCATCCATCCACCCTCCCTATATCCCTCCCTCCCTCCTGCCCGCCCGTTCTTATATGGCAAAATAATAAAAAATATATATGTTTAAAGTTACATGGAATTTTAGATAGGGACGGTTGATTGGAAAATATTTTTATTTGTTAAAAGTTTTTACGTAGTTAATAAGAAAACAATATGGTCGAACAGAGATATCCCCGAAAAAAAACAAAAAACAAAAAAACAAAAAAAAAAACAAAAACAAAACAATCCTTTAGAGTCGTGAGTGAAAAAAAAAAGCATGGTTGGTAAACTGAAATACACACTTTTTTTTTTTTTTTTTTTTTTTTTTTTGGGGGGGGGGGGGTGGGGAGGGGGAGAAGGGGTTGGGGGTGCTAATCACTCTCGATGACACGAGTAGCATTTCTTCAGCATGCAGAATTAGCTGACTCGATTACTCCCAAAATTTCAGAACCTCACAAGTAATAGGTTTAATGAGATGATAAAAATATGCAGACGTGTATTTACTCGTATAGTAGATTCTGACGATGAAATCGGATAGTTTAGTTCAAATGAGGCCTTTAATAAGTGGCTTATTTAATATATCGTCATAACCACAGTTTAATGTTCAACTGTGCAGACCGAACACATATGTGTAATTTAGAGTAATTAAGGGCGAGGTTTCGCGCGCGTAAAACTGGTTTTCCCTCCCCACTCCATTTTTTTTCTGCTGATCGTTCCAGGGCGTTCCTCTGTTTAAATTATTCTTTTTTTTTTTCGTACGTCGATGGTTTCAAATGTGTCGTTTGTTTCTCATATTTTCTTCTCGAAGAATGTGCTTCGCGACTGTGGCATTTCCTGGGTATCTTCACTTATATTGTTAGCAGACTTAACCTTTCTCATTTTGAATAAATTGAGATGCCACGCCCACTTCTAATTGCCAGCCAATCAGATTAATTGATCCGGGTTTTTTTGGTAGAAATTCACATATTTAATGACAAACAGTGCAGATCTAGATCAGTTCGCTGCTAACTGATCTGGATCTACACTGTTTGCTAAGACAGGGCATGTCGTGTTCAGCAAGAGAAGGGTTAAGGTAGCGGTAATGCTGGACACCTTCCAAGATTTGGTGATTAATTATTGATGGTATTGATCCTTTTATTTATCTTCGCACTTTTGAATAACAATTTTATTTTACTAATGTTAGCATCAATGCACCAGTCTTCACCAAATTCGTGTTATTCATCCAACTTATCATGTAGTCCTGCATAAATAACAAATAATAAAACTGTGTCTTCTGTATATATCAAGCAATGAATTTCACTTAGGAAACCATCATTCCCATAACTATGCACATATTTTGTAAAATCCTTTATAATAATTTGGATAGTTTTGGGCTTAAGACATCGTCTTGTCGCAATCCAACGTAAGAACTGAAAGGTAGCGCATCTCCTATTTTTATGCATAACTTATGTTTTTGAATGTAAAATTGCCATCGATTTCATATTTCTTTATGTATAATATCGGGAGGTATCATTACTACCTGTGGTAGGGCTTATCATGATTCAACTTATGGTCTTCTATGCACGGGTTTCATGTTTATTTAAACATACATGTATTTAATTCGAATTCATGGTCATTCAACAACACAATGTCATACACAAATTTATCAGGATTAGAACAGAAGCATAAGCTTATTTACTTCTTCCGTAATAGAGCAAGCGTCGATATTAAATTGCAAATGATACAGTTAAAATAGATGTTGCAATACAGGATATCTGAACTCAGAAAGTTAGAACCTTACAAAAACTAAAGACAATACTTGTTAAACTATGATGTTTAACCAAGAAAACGCCAAAAAGAAAAATAGACAAAATAGCAGGTAAACAAAAAGTAATTTAAGAAAACACTTGGTTTGAGAGAGAGAGAGAGAGAGAGAGAGAGAGAGAGAGAGAGAGAGAGAGAGAGAGAGAGAGAGGCAGACAAGCATGATAATCGTAAATTAGCTTATTAAGTAGAATCTACTAAGACCGTGAAATAAAAAAAAATAAATCAAATGACGGATCGCTAGAGCAAGGCGAGGTAGAGTTTCAGAGTACCATGGAGGATTGACTCTACTTTGTTTCACTGCAGTTTGTGCTTTACTGTGATGTTTCACTGATGAGGAAGAGGACCCTACGCGAGCGGAACATATAGTTATAATTCTGAGCTGTATCAGGGGCGAGGTTGTGACTGTGTAAAACTAGTTAAAAAACCCTTTCCCCGAGTAGTTGTTTCTGTTGACCGTTCCAAAGCGATTCTTCTGTTGCAGTTCTGTGTTTGTATGAAGGTTATTGCAACTGTTTCCTTGTGTGTGTGTGTGTGTTTTTTTTTTATATGTAACTCCATTTATATTTTTATGACTGTATCAAACTTTTCCTAAACTCATCAAAACACAGACAAAAAAGATACTTTATTTCTAATTTATTCTCTCTCTTACACACACACACACACACACACACACACACACACACACACACACACACACACACGGAGTTTTCAATCGACAATGCAAGTAATTAGTGCCACACTTATCATTATTATTTACCCTATATATTCAAACACGATAACTCTCACAATTCATTACTGTACTTATACTATTAATGGTAAATTCAAATAGCAGTTGGATGGCAAAAAATGCATACTTTGATCAATATGCAGTTTTTTTCTGGGTTTACACTGTTTGCATTGGCATATTGGTCGGAATATTTGGTGCTATCAAGGTAGAACGTATGTATAAAAAAAGGTTTTTATGATAATACTAGTTTCGATACACGAGCTGTTCTGTTCACTCGCTAAAGTTCATATACGCGACACTTATATGGTTAATTTGCAAACAGTAACTACATGTATAAAAGAAAGGTAAGAGAAAAGTGCAGGGATTGCCACAATCACAAACCGCAGCACTTCCCAGACATCAAGAGGAAGAATAAACCGACAAATCCAAACAAGCACAAAATCGATCAAACGTACGAAAAGCACTAGGATTAGCTCTCTCTTCCCAAGCGAGGTAATCGCAATGCTAAAAGGACTGAAAAACACAAGAACAAAAGGTAAGACATACAACAAATCGCCTTGTAGAATAAACCACAAAGCACCAAAGAGTAAGACTAACACCATCAAGCATCACCATCGCCTTAGAACGGTCAGTAGAGTAAACCACCGGAAATGTTTTATCATCGCGAACACGCAGGCTCTTATCACATTTTCCCTTTCATACTGTCAGCTTTCTTGCGACCCTGTTCATTAAGGGAAGTAAATGTCTTGCATTTACTTTCCTGTGCCGGTAATAGAAGATTCTTTCTGAACAATGGATTTATTTATTTCACCCTTTTCAGTGATTATCTTTTGACGAAGCTACTATATATATATAGTGCTTATGGAAATTGATGCAAATAAGAAACAGATGAAGAGGGCAGTTGACGATATAGAGACACAAGTATCTGTATTTCTCCACAAAACATGTTGTGGGTATTCATTAGAGCTGCTTGGAGATGCAATTCTGATTACTGACAACCAGCTATATTTAACTGAATAAAAAGGAAAAGAAACAACATCAAATTATCACTAAATAACCCACCTTCACTGTTTCTCTGTCTTCATCATAAACTTTGCTGATATAAAATCTAATTTCCCCTTATCAGGCCCCTACCTCTAAGGGTGGCCAAAGTCACCAAGGATTTCTTATCTTTATCTGTTTATGGTCATTAGTGTGTTATGCAATCCAAAATGTGTCTTTAACATCCGTATAATGACCACATAATTACTCAGATAAGATAAGCCTTTGAAGTGTGCCCTGTTATTAGGATTGTATATTAAGGCTGATTATGAGAGGGGGTCTAGCCAAAGAAGGAAAAAAATGTGTCTTTAAAGACACATATTCTCTGCCTCTTGGCTGGGTTGGTCCATCATGATTGCAAGCAATATACAGCCCTGATAGTGTTGGCTCATATCAAAGGCTGGTCTTATCTTAGTGATTACGAGGTTATTATCACTGTCTAGATTCTGTTTAGGTGGGATCAGAAAGGGAGAAAATGAATTTAATCTAATAAAGTGTTCATTGTTTTACCTGAACTATATGAATATTTTGATTTCATTATAAATTTTATCGATGAATGTTTTATAAGAAATATCTAAATTCAACTATGCAATAGTTTTTTGTTGTTGTTTTTTTTTTTTTTTTTTTTTTTTTTTTTTTTTTATTGTTTTCTTATTTTTTATGTATTCTTATTAAATTATAAAGTGAATAAATGAATTCTTAGTTTTCAGAGTTGTCAAAAAAGAAAAAAAAATCTGTTTCTTTATTTGCTTTTATTTATGTATTAGCTAAAAGTTGAACACTTTGAACGATTAAAAATGCTTTCATAGATTTTGGAAGCCTTTATGCGAACCGAATTTTTATGTTTCTGTATTAGAGTAGCATCGGGACCCAGGGTGAAGTTAGCTAGCTGTAAAAGTGCTTTAAACCCCCCCGGTGGTTTGCTCTACTGACCGTTCTAAGGCGGTGGTCCCGGTGTTAGTCTTACTCTTTGTTGCTTTTGTGGTTTATTCTACGAGGCGATTTGTTGTATGTCTTTCCGTGTGTCATTATGTTCTTGTGTATTTCAGTCCTTTTAGTATTGCGATTACCTCACTTGGGGAAGAGAGAGCTAATCTAAGTGCTTTTCGTACGTTTGTTCAGTTTGTGCTTGTTTGGATTTGTCGGTTTCCTCTTCCTCTTGGGGTCTGGGAAGGGCTGCGGTTTGTGATTGTGGCACTCCCTGGACTTTTCGCTTACCTTTTTTTTGTCATAAAACAAAACATTTTGAGCTTAGATTCAAGCTATAAAATGTTTTGTTTTCTAAATCTATCTTCTTCATAAATGATTGAACAACGAAGAAATGCCAGACATTGTTTTATTTATCAAATCTATTATCACAAGTTTTAAATTAAGAACAAAATAATATTCAAATATAGCAATACTATGAAATTTCTTCATTTATACATCACTGACTACAATAACTGTCCTTTTTTGTATTGTCACTTCATTAACAAGTCTATAAAGTTGAAGCCCCGATAAAATTTCTTGCACAGTTATGATGGATTGTGTGTAATAGTGGATTAAATGCTTAATTCCTGATTAAAAACATAATAAGTAGATTAAAAAAAAAAAAAAAAAAAAAAACAAAAAAAAAAAAAAACCACCTATCGAAGTGATTTTTAAATAAATAAAGTTACACTTTTTTATCAAAATGGTTTCAAATGAATAAATGAATAAAAGGTTATTTTATACTTCTAGCCATTTATCGGATACTCAAAACTGAATTCCCCATATCTGGTCCCTACCAGTTTGAGAGCCATAGGTCACCACAGATGTATGATCTGTTATCTGCATTTTTCACTAATGGGGTCGTTAGGATGTAATATGTGTAATATGTAGGACGGAGTATGTGTCTTTAAATTCTCCTTTATTACCAAACCTTTCTGTCCTCGTATAAGGAAAAAATCAATTACTGATAATCTAAGACTGAACTGAAAATATGAAGATGTTGGCAGCATTATCCGCAACAGCGGTATTAAAAGGAAAGGTCCATTACATACAATGTATGTCTTAAAGTATCCAGATTTAGAAGACAAGCATTTTGGCGCAAATTTGATCAAAATCGGTTAAGAAATAAGAAAATTATTTTATTTTATATAACTGTGAGCTTGGGCGCCGCCATTTAGAATGTTTCAAGTGATTAAATATTTAATTTTTAAGAGACAAATAAAAGTCGCCTGTTGACAAGAATACTATGCTTATGTGAATTAGTTGACAGTTTTTATTAAATGAATACATTTACAATTAGACAACAACAAAACATTGTTTCAGACGTGATTTATTCAATTTTTGCATATTTAATTAGGTGGTTATGACGTCACTATCCCACAAAAATGGCGG
This sequence comes from Anodontia alba, assembly GCA_964016985.1. Taxonomy (NCBI): domain Eukaryota; kingdom Metazoa; phylum Mollusca; class Bivalvia; order Lucinida; family Lucinidae; genus Anodontia; species Anodontia alba. The sequence continues at coordinate 90,926,742 of OZ024827.1, read as the reverse complement.
CTTCCATGTCAGCATTTTCTAGTATTTTGAAATCCATTTACTTTCTTATCTATCAACCGATTTTCATATTCTTTTTTTCCCACCAAACTATTCAGCTCATCATGCTCTTTATTTTTCAACATGTTTTATTTGCTGTGCTTAGTTCGCAGATTACCGCCAAGGAATACGGGTACTTTGGTAACACACTGATCTGGTAAATAAGCAAGCATACTCCCGTACATACGCATTTGCGTGCAATCAGAAATTCATTTAAATTCTATGAAATCTTGAGTTGTCCAGCAAAGCACTAATATATTGACTTTGAGTGAAGGAGAGAAAGAGTTAGGAAAGCACGAATTTTCAATGCTTAATAAAGAATATTTTACCCATAAAAATAGATTCTTTTGAGACACGCCAGAACAGGAAATGCAACATGTATTGTATATGCTTTCTTTTTTCTGTTCTCGTTGGTCATGAGTTGCTGGTCCTTCTTCCATCTGTTTGCAAGCTGTCGCCGATGAGACCTTATAAGTATTAGGGTGTGTGAATCGGGTCTATTACTGATTTCAGAAACCATAAGGACCTGTGAATGTGTCTGACAATGCTTAGTCAGAGCCCTGCTAACTCTTCTTTGAACATTGGGACTGTTACGGTTGATCAACCCCTTTTAATCATTTCACCCTTGAGTTTCTGAATTCAGTGGACTCTTTTATCCTTGAAATTGGACATCATTCCCACTGATGAAAATACGGGTTCAAGTGTAATATCGAAAACAGAATGGCAAACAGTGTGTATCCTGATGAGACGACTCGTTACGAGCGTCTCATACATATCTACACTGTTTGCGCAGAAATCTATTTTGGTCTGCCTGGCTGAAAGGGTTAAAGTGAGAGGTAACTTTATAAGATTTAATTAACTGCCCAGGTTAAAGTTAGATAATTAATTGATTAATCGATTGATTAATCTTGATTCAAAGAATATTAGATTGTATAATTGTCAGGTGTTTGTATATTATTCATGCTTCAAAAAGGATAGTCGAATGATGAATTAATTGCAGATCGGCGGGTGTGACTAATTTCAGGTTTGCCTTCGGCTTAAACAATTAGACCATCTTTCTTAATGCCTGCTGTTAATAAGAAAAAAAAAAAATATCTTGATTAATATTTACAGACATTTTTTTTCAAGTACTTCGTGGAAAGCTTTTGCCAAAGAAAAAAATATAATAATGAAAGGCGAGTGTTTTGGTTGATCTTTGACTGTTTTATAGCCCATTGTTTTCATTAGAAAACCCCTTCATGTTTGGTATCAAATTAGAAGCGTAAAATAATTGTTGCTATAATTCAAAATAATTCCAACAGATGGCTGTCTATGAACAAAAAGTGCTTTAAAAACTGCTAAGTATTTCACACACTGTGCTTTAACCATGATACATCAATAATAGTGTGATACCTCCTACACCTGATCCTGCAAAGAACAATATTTAGTGATAATGCATTTTAGTCTCATCAATCTCAATTATTTGCGGAACCCTCCACATTTGTATTAACCAAAAAAGTAAGAACACACAGTCCTGAACCCCTTTTAACGCAAACCGTAATCAAGTGTAAAAATTATCGAATTTTCGGAGCGCTTGCAAGCGACACGACAACGCTCAAGGAACGATTAATCGATAAATTGGCCCGGATAAAAAATAGGAGGGTGATACACCGAATCAATTGATCACATGATCAAAAACATGGAGGACGACTGTATGTGACAATAGAAACTGCCAAAAGAAATTATGAGCCTATTCAAAAGTTTAAAAGGGACTTTTCAAAGCGTTCAACAAGATCTGTCGGCAGGGTACAGCGTTTCATACTGCAAAACATTGTGATCTCTCATTTTATTTTGTCCTGACAAGTCTTTGTTATTTTTTTTACTGCCTCGCCATCTGTGTCTTACGCCCCCGTGGGACGGGAAGGGATGGGATGGGATGGGGAAGGTTGTGATTACTCACTGGAGGAACGGGTTAGTATTAGGGCATTCCTTTGTTGTCATGAAGGTCCATATATATTTTTTTTTATCTTTGGATACTGCCTACACACTCTTCCTTGGTAAAAACCAGTACTAAGCAATGTAAAGTGTCTTGCTCAAGGACACAACATTTGATGCTCACTGGGGTACACACGTTGAACCAGCTGAATCTGAGTCTCACAATGGAAGGTTTACAACTGCACCATAGCGCTCCATCATTATCACCAGATTTTTTTACTAATATGCAGGCACAGTGGCAATATCCACATCAGTGGGCCCCCTTGCTGGCCTGCTGCATGCATGGCAGATCATACACTTAATCTCCAGGTGTGTCTATCAAGTGGTGTTTCTCCTGTATCATCCGGGAGGCTCCCAGAAATCTCCAGGAAAGGACGCAAGATATCCCAGAAAGGAAGCAAGAACTCCCGGAAGCTGAATTTTTGTATAACATTTTTTTTCTGAACTGCCATTTTTTATGCGTATGTACGGTATATACGGTACTGACTTGAAACAACAAATGGTTTAGATGGGTCACACAAATCACCGAAATACTGGAATACTACCGAAATACCGGAATACCCGTGAAAAATATAGGTATACCTGTGAAAGACACCTATTAAAGACACCAATATTGGCTTTAATTAATCAATTAAGCAATATTATGTCAACCTAATGGAAAAGGGATAATACTTTAGCCTAAAATAATTTGCAAATTGTCTTTGAAGTGTTTTTTTTTTTTTTTTTTTTTTTTTTTTTTGAAAACATTGCTGATAATCTGCTAAATCAGAGCCGGAATACGACCGGAATACCAGTGAAAAACGTGAATTACCTACACTTCAAATGAAAAGCACATACAGGTAAAAAAAAAAAAAAAAAAAAAAGAAACTCTTTACCCCGAATATCGGCGTTTTGCGGACTTCCCCCAAACACTCGGAATCAAACCGAGTAAACGTAATATTCGGCGGACAACACTCGCAAGTCCGCGCAAAGTATGTATTATGCAAAGTTGTGCGAAGTTACTCGGAATCGTAATGTTGTCCCGGAGACATTTTTCCACCATATAGAACAGTCTGTGTGAAGATTATATCGTCCACGCTCATGCGGATGCACAGGTTGATTTGAGTCTGCGCTGGTCGCAAAAGTCTTATTATCCCAAATGTGTTTTCCAAATTCCCGCATTCCGATCCACCAAAATTAGGTCAGTTCCCTTGTTTTCTTAAAATATTAAACAAGAGTTTTGTTCCCTGAATATATTTGGGTGCTCCCTAGGTCCAAAGAAAACCCCAGTAGCCCCATTCACTGTTCGAGCACGTAACATGGGCCTCAACAATGCTCCATATGAAAAAGTACTGGATTCTTCGGCTTAGTCTACTCCGGCCACATAAGTGGGTCCGGCATGGTCATTTTTACTTAATATGCTGTAGAAAACAAAACAAACACATGAAAATCACAAAAGTCACAAAGAGAATCAAACATCTGCCCCCATTGACGAATTACATATTTATATTTGGTATTCCTGTAACTGCCTTTTCCCATGCAACCACCGCACGCGCTCAATATAAATGACGTACTATGGTAAAGGACCGGGAAATTCTCACTCGGGTGCAGCAACCGCACGTGTCAATATTAATCAACTTAAAGGGGCGCTTCTGCTATCAAAGAGGCATTGAATCAATAAGACAGCCCATGTGAAAAGGGTGTCTGTCACACAAAAAACACACTTTACGCACACAAGGGGCAAGAGAGGCTAATGACAATTCAAATGAGTGAGTGAGTTTTTTTACGTCCCAGTAAAATTACGTTGGTACTAGTATGATTTACAATGTTCTTACAATGAACCAGACGACAACATGTACTATAGTACAATGTACGTGCGACCAGCAAACACTCGGGTCAAGTCTGTGTATCGACCCACTATATAAAGCAAGCTTCTTGGATAGCCCGGAGTCCGAAGAAGGTGCATACTGTATGATCAGCGAAGAATCTAATCAGAATGTGATGTTACAGTCACACTGTTTATCCCGCTTTGGACAGCCCGGCTATCGAAGGTAAATACGATCAGCGAATGTTCTGATCAGAATGTGCAGTTGCGCAGATTGACCGGAGTCTTCGCTCGTCGCACAAGACGTTTTGTTAAACCCATAGATTGTAGGCGGTACATACGATTAGCGAAGGCTCTGATCAGACTACTGATGTGCAGGCTCAGAGTGTCCAGGCTAATTCGTCTCTTTGTACAAGTTATTATAGGTTTTACCATGCACAGACCCATGCGTGATTTGTTTCTGCAAACCATAACGCTTAACATTCTGGGTAAAGTTTTCAACAGACATTTTGAAATATTTTTTTATCATTTTTCCAAGAAAACAGGATTTGCATTTCATGCAAATTGTCTCCATTGCATGAAATGTCAAATCCTGTTTTCTTGGTAATAAAACAAATAACGATTTTTTTTTTTTTTTTTGTCATCTACTGAATTAGCCCAGATAGTGGTAATTCGATACCCACGAGCACCAAGTGTTGTGTCTTTGAGCAAGACACTTTATCCTCGTATCTTAGTATTGGTTTCTACCCAGGAAGATGCTGCCTAGAATGTCCGCGAAGATACATGACAATATTATGTGAAGATGCTTTCCCGCCCATGCTAGGTTTATACCTGCGTCTCTTTTACTCGTTAAATAAATTACGGTCTTAGTTTTGCATATCAAATGTTGAAGACACAAAAACAGAACATTTTACATGGAAACGAAAGGTTTGAAGATTGCTCTATAAGCCATTAAAGATAATATTATTAATGTATATACAGTAAGAGAATAACATAACAATATTCATTTGTACCCTGGTAAATGCGGGCAGAGATGTATAAAATTCACGTCCTTGATGCGGGGTAACGTCCTCACACTGCAGGGTTTTACTCTTTTAAGGGAGCTAACTGCAACTGACTATTAAGAGGGAGTTGCTTTTTTTTGCAATTGCTTTACGAGTCTGGGATGGGGAACATTTTTTTTTTATGAATCGCGCTGAATTACTGAACCCTCTTCCTCCAAAAACTTGTAATTGCCAATCTTGAAGCAGTGGAAGAAGCGAATGACCGTGTTTGATGTTAAGTGGGGATCAAATCGCGTTCGATTCCAGCCGGTGCGATATCATTTTTCCAATGAAGTCAGTGCAAATAACTTATAGCTGGAAAGGAGACGTGTTAAAATGAAAGAGCTTTCCAGAGATGGAGAGAGAGAGAGAGAGAGAGAGAGAGAGAGAGAGAGAGAGAGAGAGAGAGAGAGAGAGTTTGCAAAACTTGTAAGATTCTGGCTGGTCCATTTCGGGTATATCCGGCTATGAGGTTTGGTTATTCATAGAAAAATGGCTGAACTGTTTTTGCAAACAGTGAAACCTGACCAGACGCCGCATTCTATCATCTCAATATGACATTTTTTTTTTTTATTTTTTTTTTTGCTGTTGTTATTGTTGAAAGAGGCATAAGACACCAAGTCACGGTGATTTAAATGGACAGTCATATCCCTGGTCCAATCATCAACCGTCCAGGCCTCGATCCGAGCAGTGTAGATACATTCCAGCGTGTCCGTTTCTGTCTCCCTTGTCAAATGAAATGTATCCCTACTTTAACCCTTGAAGCGCTTAGCATATTCAGGAGTCGGCATTTACATTTTTTTTTCTTATTTTCCTGTGTAAATTAAGCGTGACATTACATGCGAATCATCTGCTGGGGTAGACGATTCAGAAGAAGTGTTCATCCTAATTTTCACCGTAAAATACTAAAACAGTTAGATCGACATCTCCTCTAGAACTTTCAGCAGTGCTTCGGGGGTTCAAACTATTTTCTTGGCCACAGCAGCACCTGCAAAGTTTTTTTTTTTTTTTTTTGCGGGGAGAGCGCTATATATAAAATTTCACAATGTATTTGGGGTAATATTTACACAGATTGATGCAACGATTCTCATACATGTATTTATAAAGGCGTGCTGCTGGAACACATTATTTATATCAATATTTAAAATAATATTCATACAAGCTCCATGGATGTAAGGATGACGTTACTCATCATGATTGCATTGGTTGTTTAATCTGCGTAACTTTCAAACATGCGTAAATGATTAACTTTCGGTGTGTTGTGTTTGAGACTAACTACTGGCCATATATTTTTTTTATATACATCATACATAACTTAATCAATCAGAACAAATTATTCACTCAATTGATAAATATTTTATACAAAAAGTCGTATGTACTTTTCGTTTGAAGTGTAGGTAATTCACGTTTTTCACTGGTATTCCGGTCGTATTCCTGCTCAGATTTAGCGGACTATCAACAATGTTTTCAAATAAAAAAAATAAATAAAAAACACTTCAAAGACAATTTGCAAATTATTTGAGGTTAAAATATTGTCCCTTTTCCATTAGGTTGACATAATATTACTTAATTGATTAATTAAAGCCAATATGGATGTCTTTAACAGGCGTCTTTCACAGGTATACCTATATTTTTCACGGGTATTCCGGTATTTCGGTAGTATTCCGGTATTTTGGTGATTCGTGTGACTGGTTAAGATATTATTATTAACTGTACATGCGTAACTTCATAGCAGCATGCAATGATGGATGCTTTCAGTCTGCTGGCAATTAATGGTATTCACTGATAAGATGTACTGAGGTGTGAAGGTGATTCACACATTAATAAAGGTACCTGTTACAACAGTAATTTTACCTAGAATAAGGATCTTTTTTGGGTCACAGAAACTTACCTTAAAACAAATTAATTGCATCATTATCCAAACATACAATGTAGTCAGAAAATCAATACTTCAATCCTTTTTGCAGTAAACAAGTGATTAACACGAATCATCAGTGATGGTAGTCAGATAATTAATCGGTTTGTGTGACAAGTCCCAAACAGTGTAGATCCTGATCAGACGTCACATACAGCAACATCTGATCTGGGTCTTACTGTTTGCTGTTTGTTTTTTTCTAAGGCTGTAATATGCGAGAATAAGAGAATAATTCAAGGTAGATTTCACAGTAAAAATAAGTAATGCATCACTTGCACTGGATAAAGATTGGTCAGTGCTTAAAATTAAAGCAGTCTGTTCAGATCTTGAAACATTGAAAACTGCAAAATGCCCATGGCACAGGCCATCTTTATTTGACATGATTAGGTCCATTTAAAGACGTTTCATGCCGTCTCTCTTGGTTCTTGCCGTTTTTGCGCATACACACAAGTCCAGAACCGGTTGTCTATAAATAGTTATTTAGGAAAACCCTGTGGTCAATTCATTATGGTGGTGGAATAACAACAAAATTATCCTTTCTCTTTACATATTTATTAATAACACCATAAAGTAGAAACTTTACTGACTTACTATACACACCAAAAAGCAGCATTAAACATAGGTATGCCTATTTTAAGCAATGAAATTGCCTGAATTTTCTAATTTTACCAAGAAAAAACTCCTAAATGATGTGTCAAACTTTTTGCGAATAGTCTCCAGGAAGGAGAACACAATCTTTAGGAAATGAAAACCAAATCTCCAGCATGGGCATTGAAAGGTTATCACATGTATGAGCTGAGAGCTTCCACTCTCTGTGATCCCTCTCTCTCGGCTGCTTCCATGTCATCTTGGGCCTCCCAAGCCCATGCTTTCCATCAAGCTGTATGTGACAGACTGATTGACTGCACAGTTGGAGCATTCTACTTGTCCATACCAGCGGAGCCTTCTCTCCTTCAGGATGAGGTCCAGGTCCTCAGTGCCAAGCTGCGCAAGTAGCTCTTTGGACCTGATGGTGATAATTTCTTGCAGCATGACATTGCAGATCTGTCTGGCATGGAGCAGAGCGTTCTGCACACAAGAGCTGTACACGCTATCATGTAACTTGAAAGAAAGGTGGCTGGAAGAGAGACCTGGTAGCAGCACCTTGAACTTCTTCCAGGCGGCTTTAACACATATTGTGGTTGAAAGTTCACAGCCACTAGCTTCTGAGAATATATCTCCTAGTAGCAAAAGGAAATACCAGCTTGTCAGGTCCCACTTGCCCTCTGTGGTCTACCGTCCAAAGGGCGTGCAGTGCCCTGGCACCCTGTACACCTGTAATTTGGAGACAGAAAAAAGGGGGTTACTCACTTACTCAACTAAACTGATATATATGTGGGGCTGAGGGTTTAAAGTACAGTAAAATTCTGCTGTAAAGACCACTGGGCTATTAAGACCAGTTTTTGCCAGTACAAAATGGGGGTTTTCTTATTATAATTCTATATTCAATATTAAGATCACTCCACTACATGTAATTAGAACACTTTCAGGTGTTACCAAAGGTGGAATAATAGCTGAAATTTACTGTAATTGTACACAGTTGTTTCAGTGTTCCAGTGTGAGAAGTTTTATTTAATTCAAGTAGTTATAGTTAATCTGCTGGAAAGGGCAAGATTCTGTGTCACTAATAGAATAACAAAGAATGACATTTGGCACTATTAAGTTATTATCCCCTCGCTTTTCAAAGAAAAAGTGGGGCTGTTGTTATACCCCCATCCGTACGTCTGTCTGTAATGTCACACCATTGCTCCTAGACGATTTAAGCTAGAATCTTAAAACTTTCACAGGTGATAGCCCTATGGATGAGGACTGGAGGAACGCATTCAGAATTTTGATATGCACAGAGATATGCGATGGCACTGGCGCGGGGATTGCAATGGCTCTCCATTGACTTGCTATAGTTAATCCTTGTCCTGCTGAACCCAGATATATCCTGCCTTTGCAAACAGTGTAGATCCAGATCAGAAGCTAACTGATCTGGATCTGCACTCTTTGCCGTTAAGTATATGAATTTATAGCAACAATCTGGATCAAGTAATCTCATTTGCTGAAAATTAGAAGTGGGCGTGGCTTCTTAATTTATTCAGTATGACAAGGGTTAAATTTGTGCTCCAATGTCAGAAAACATGTGTTTGGACATGTGTGACCAGGGAAGATTCAGATCAGTCTGCACATTTGCACAGTCTGATCAGAATCTTCACTAGACAAATTTTGGATAGAGCCAAAAATGCAAAGTGTCGTCATGTGGACAACAAAAACTCTGGTCAAACTGTGCAGCACAGGCTGATTGGAGTCTCCATTGAGTCTACATGTTTTCTCACACTGTGGCTTACCCAGTATTTCATTTCCAGCTGGCTTGCCAGCATGCTGAATTACTTATTTCTTGTATGCCAAATAAGGAAATCCTGGATTTTGCCCTGGGATAGAAATTCTTATCCTACCCAGGTTGTCTTATCTAGGATAGCTAAAAATCGAGAATTCTCACATGTTTAATGTACACTGATTAAATAGGATGTCACACAATGCTATCATTAAGGTTGATGTCACTGAACGTAATGATATCACAGTACAGTTATTACAGAATGATGAACATCAGAAATCAAAGTGACTGCATTATCAAAAAATCCATGTTCAGAAATGAAAGGTACGCAAGAAAAAGAACCTGTCATGGATGTGTGGTGTAGATACAGTGTTCAAGCCAGGAATTTCAGTTTTGGGGCCCAGGGGCCCCTACCCTCCAAAAAGTTGGGGACATTTGAAAAAGTCTGGGGACAGTACAATCAACGATTAAAATTTTATAGAAAATGTACCTGTTGCTTTCAGATGTGGGTATTTTGCTCCATGTAATCTGTTCATGTAACATCTGATCAGATGTACATTCTAGGTAAACACAGGGTTGTCAATAAGAAATGGCACAATAGATGACATAAGAAATCAACAGATTGGGCAGGGTGTCAAGTGGGCTGCCATTGTTTTTCTTTTTTCTTTTTTTTTATTGGGGTGGGGGTAAGTGAGCTGCCTGTCCAAGTGTTGACAATACTGTGAAGATATAGGGAATAATAATCATAACTAGATATTGTGAATAGATGTAAAAGCTGAAAATCATTTTGAATTAGTTCTTTTGAACACTGCTTCAAATTGATGAGCTGGGTGATCTCTTTAGCATCAGTCCTATTCTAGTTTCAACAGGACTGACCTTCACCCAAAATTAATAACTTTCCATTAAACAATCAGTCAATCATATTTTTACCTAATCATTCAGTCAATCAGATTGAGAAACGTAGAAAACTTTCAGCAGTAATACTTTCAGATAGTGGTGTACTAACAGTGTACATTCAATCTACCCCTCAGTGAGGTGACCCCTGAATTTATAAATGAACATTGAACCAATAGTCATGGCAGAATTGAAAAAATGGCTGCCACCAACGCTAGAAATAACATCAAAAGTGCATAAACTACAGGCAAAAATCATACCAGATTGTCTGTTTAAATGTATTTTCTCAATTATTTTAAAACTTTCCTTGCATTTTAACATAATTTCTATGCCTATTTATAGTGTTACCGCAAGTAAAAGCACCTGATCACAACGCATTTGCAGCCAATACTGTAATAAATTTTCTGCGCCTGATGGCGCAAGAACTTGTTTTTTCTGCGCCAAAAAATGAAAATATGCGCGAATGGCGCAATGACGCAGCCTGGCTTGAACACTGTAGATAGTAAAATCTATCCCTCGGATCACAGTCTGGCATCACTCAGCAAGCCTTCTGATGCCAGCCAGTGGCCCTGGGGAAGGGATTTTTCTATCTACCCCTCACACCATTGATAGATTATTATAATATCTATATTGTGTCCCATTTTTGTGAACATTATGTGCAGGTCCTTATAGTCCTCTTGCAAGATATGCCAGTAGGGTTGTGAATAGATATCCCTATACAAAAGACATGACTTCAAGGTCCTCACTAGATATCCCTATATAAAAGACATGACCAAGGTTCTCACTAGGATTTTGAAAATAGGAAAATATGTCAAAGTATATGATGATCAAATCTGCCTGTTTATGTCCATGATTTCTTAGCTCCAACAAGATTTCTAATAATGTTATGGACAGATTGGACCAGTTAACTTGGGTTTCACAACATGTTAACATGAAGCAGGAGGCTACATGTAAATTGTCTTCTATACCTCCACCATGGCCTTCTACTTAAAACATTTATAACCTTTACGACTCTCTGGGCAAATTCAACAGAAGACAAATTGATATTTTTATTATATTTCCTGGAAAGTAGGCTTCGACATATCATACAAATTTTCTCCTCAGGAGATAATTGTATGAAATGTCAAAGCCTATTTTCTGGGACAAACAAGAAAACTACATGTATTTCAAAATGTCGTCTGCTGAAAATTTCAACCAGCAAGCTGAGCATTATATGGATCATTTTGTAAACCTCACTAATACACTACAACCTCTTTATAACATGGTTCGTTATAGCATGGTTTTGGATTTAACACGGTTCAAAGATGGATCCAAAAAATGTATAGATTATATTGAAAAATGACCATAAATGGTCATTTTTCAATATAATCTATACATTTTTGTTCGGATATAACACGGTTGTTTAACTAACACGGTTTATGCTATGGACCCCAACAATAGTGCTATAAAGAGGTTGTGGTGTACCTGTCCTCTACTTATGGATTTTAACTGTATACGTCTGTACTTAAAGACTTAATGAAAAGGCTGCAAGACTGCTGACTACATAAACCATGACGCTAAAAGTCAGGAATAATGCTTTCAAATGCTAAATGCTTAACACTTTGTAGTCTGGAGACCCCTAAAAGAGTAATTGTCAGACCCAGATAATTGTTGCTGAATGCACCATCTGATCAGGATCTCCAGTTTGCAAATAGTTCCAACCATTTTTGTGTAGGAATATATAAAATCACATAGCCTAACATGCCTAACATTGAAATCAGAATCTTCCCATATACACTGGTAGTGTGGCAGGGCTTCCGTTAAGCGGACGTACGACGTATATTAAGCCCTGAGATTGCCACCGGACGTCCAAATTGAACTTCAAGGACGTACCGCAGACTTCCGAAATTTCTTTTGTCCGTCCGAAATCGATACCCGAGACTTCCAAAAATTGTCAAAAGGCCCACCCACTTTTAACCAGTTGTATGATGTTTGCCCCGCCTACTTACCGGAAATTCGCTACCTGTGTTGACTGAGCTTTAAGGACGTCCCACTTTCCGCTTGCGGGAGTTTTATTGACAGCCATGTCAAGCGTCGCGGCACCCTTTTGATGGCTGCGTGATCATGCGTGTATTTGTCACGCGTGCTGAGTTGATTAATTGATGTTTTTATAATTAAATTTTCTACTGCGACCCTGAAAATATTCGTTGAAATTATATGAAGTCATTATTATTTTTTAATATTCACGTCTTAAATTATTATTTTGCTAAGAACGTGTGTCGTCTGCAACACTTCCGGGAATTGCCGAGTGAAATTCTATAAATAAATAAATAACAATTATGCGCAGAACACAAATTGAAATCTATTCGAATTTAGAAGCTTACGTTTGTCATGACAACAAAAGCAATTTTTCAAATGAAAAGAAAACATATTTTTCATCAAAATTTTTGGAAAACCTGTTTCTAAATGCGTAACCTTGTTCCGGTTGCGCTGTTTACCAGCGCGGAAAAGACGCAAAGTAAGTCTAAATATAGGCGATTTGCGATGGTTTTGCTTGCTTTTCTCCGCGAACGAACATTTTGCTGTTGGTATTTCATCGAGAGCTGCCTTTAATTTGTTTGTTGTTGCACGAGTCGGCGCCGTTTTCCCGCAATTTTTGTGAAGTAAGCCACAGATACTTGGGGTCAGTAGAGCTTTTTTGCAGTTGGTAGAGTGGATGGTCCAAATCGAACCCTTGGATTTTTTTCTCTTTATTTTTTTTTATCTTAATTTTTGCATTTTATTTTACTTGAACAACACCTTAAGTCATACAAATGGTTGCGCCACGTCTAGAAATCGTTTGAAAAAAATGATATTTTATGGATAGGATATAATTACCACCTTGTGGTAATTATATCCTATCCATAAAATATCATTATTTTCAAACGATTTCTAGACGTGGCGCAACCATTTGTATGACTTTAGGTGTTGTTCAAGTATCATAAAATGCAAAAATAAAGAGAAAAAAAAATAATAAGAAAAAAATCCAAGAGATTAGTTTTGGACCATCCGCTCTACCAATTGCAAGCAAGCTCTACTGACCCCAAGTATCTGTGAAGTAAGCAACTTGTTCGCTCGTGTTGATCAGCTTCAATCCGATTAAATATTTCATTAAATACATTTCTGCAAAATAATTTCAGCTTTTTAAGAAAACATGTTTTGGGTGTTTTCTCTCATGTATTTTCTTTTCTTTTTTCTTTCTCTGGGCTTTGAAACGAATGCGAAGTTGTATCAATGTTGATGCTTTCTCTAAGGTCCGACATACAAGTACAGGCTTTCCAAAAAGATGCGATCGAATTTTAATAAGCGATAAGGACATTTTTAAAACACATCAAAGAGAAGCGTATATCATGATGATTCTGTGTGACACTGAAATAAGAACCTATGTTCTACTAAAGAAAGGGCAGCCCACCGCAGCACGGAAAAAAGTGGGACTTCCTAGATTTTCCTGTGGGACTTCCAAATTTGAGGGGTAGGAAGTCTGGGACTTCCTGATTCTGGAAGTTAATGGAAGCCCTGAGTGTTGGGGAGTTCATTCAGTCTACAATGGGTTAATGTTGCTAATATTTACTCTAGGGTTTTGCAACACCTACATCATAGCTCCAGATAAGGGGCTTTTTTTTTCAAAATGAAAAACACTTATTTCTCCATAAGAACATACGTTGTGGTCATAAAGTTGCTTCTAATGAGTACCACAACAAATGTTTTTGTGGAGCAGCAAGAAATGTATTACATGGATAACCCCTCTTAGCTGGACATCACAAAAACATACCTATATAATTTTGACCCCCTTAAACCCCACTTTTATATAGTAAAACTGGGGTTTACAGGGGTATACATTATTTTTCTTATTTCTGCTCAAAAGCATACATTGTGGGTACTCGTTAGAACTGCCTCGCTGAGGCAGTTCTAATGAGTACCCACAATCTATGTTTTAAGCAGAAATATGAAAAATATCAGAATTTTTATCTGAAAATTTTCATTTTTTTGGTGGTAAAATTTTCAATATATTTGAATAGGTGTGTTTTCGTAATGAGCTATTCATGTAAATAATACACCTACATGTACCATCTGTTATTTGACTTCTGCAGAAAATATTAACCCTTTTCTTGCTGAACACAACATGCCCTGTCTTAGCAAACAGTGTAGATCTAGATCAGTTGGCTTCTGATCTGGATCTACACTGTTTGTCATTAAAAATGTGAATTTCTATCAAAAACCTGGATAAAGTAATCTGATTGGCTGGAAATTAGAAGTGAGCATGACATCTTAATTTATTCAGCAAGGCAAAGGTTACGGTAATTTGTTATCTCTAAAATAAATCTTACCTTCAGCCTTGTAACCTGAATATGGCATCTTTTCAGATTAAAGTCTTTGTCAACCTCAGAGAGACCTACGACACAAGTCATCAAACATACAGTTCCATCAGTTGTCAACTATGATGCAGGAGCTGATCTCTTACAAAAGTAAGTATTTTACTGCTCCAGGGCCCAGTTGTTCAAAACTAACGATGTCGTTAGTTAATGTATCGTTAAATCTTTAATCATTAAATATGGCATATACCCTAATATTTTGCTGAAAAAATATGAGTAGCTTTTGCATACTCAAATTTTTTCAGCAAAAATAGCTGTGAATTAGAAATTGTACTTACTAGAACAGTTAATATTTTGACCACTAACAAGCTTGTTAAGCTAACAATGCTTTGAACAACTGGGCCAAGGTAGGATGATAAGGAAGTTCAATATAATTCATTATTACTGCACAAAGTCATGTTTGTTTCGTTGAAAAAAAAAAAAAAGTTGCTTATGGACATACCTTGCCTTTGCAAACAGTGCAGATCCAGATCAGTTGGCTTCTTCAGAAGCCAACTGATCTGGATCTGCACTAATGGTCATTAAAAATTGGAATTTGTATGAACCGCTTGGATAAAGTAATCTGATTGGCTGAAAATTAGAAGTGGTAGTGGCATCTTAATTTATTTAGCATACTGGACCTAAAGTTTGAAAACTATTTTACTACACATTGTTGCATCTTTTATATTGCTGGATGAGAAACAAAAAATGTAGATTCAAATCAGACGCCACACCTTTTGTGTCATGTCGGGTCAACAGTTTGCTCAGACCTCTCTCTCCTAATATTTAGGGTTATTATTACAGTAAATATAAAAGGGACAGCACTTCATACCTGCTTGGTCGCACAACAGTTGCTGTTGTTAATTTGTTTATTTAATTTTACCCCTTGTCCTGCTGAATCCGGATATACTCTGCCTTTGCAAACAGTGTAGATCCAGATCAGTTGGCTTCTTAAGAAGCCAACTGATCTGTCTCTACACTGTTTGCCATTCAGTATGTGAATTTATATCAACAATCTGGATCAAGGAATCTGATTGGCTGCCAATTAGAAGTGGGCATGGCATCTAAATTTATTTAGCATGACAAGGTTTTAAATATCTGTTTAATGTGCTTATAATCTATATAATTTTTTTGTTTGGATACAACATGATTGTTTAAATAGCATAGTGTTGCTATGGATGCAGAGTGTTATGAAGAGGTGGTGTTGCTCCAAAGGTGTTTTTGTATATGTGTATAGGCCATATGTGTGCATTTATTTTTTAAGCCAAAAATACAAGTCTTATTTCTTGTTTCTCATCATGTGACTCAGTGTGTAAACTTACATACTGATAAAACAGTTCATTGTTGGGTTTCATTCTGTTGACCTTCTGTCATTGTAAACTTACTTTTTTCAGGCATCATGTGATCTGGGAGGAGTTATATAAATACACAGATGAAACAGCAACAAAAGCACAGGTAATTTCTATGCACACAGTCCATTTGTCTGTATATCCTCGGACCCACCAATACCTGGACTCGTTACTGTCCGTTTCCGTTAATTATCATGTCGCGGGTGCTGGTGATGCTTACGTCACTTCGGAATCTATATTTTGCAAATTCCACCCATATTAAACTAGTATTAAACACATTTATTTTTAGTTAAGCCAGTTAAAATTATTATAAAGCAATAATGCCATCTTGGGTCCGTTATATGTTAATAACATTTTATTCAACTGATTCTTTTTAACATAGATAATCGCCGAATTTTGCACATACTTGTTTTAGAAAATGTGGGTCAAATTCGAGAGAATCGACATTTTCACAGTCGACTTTTCAAATTTCTATTACGGTTATGAAAATAATATGCTGATAAAGCAATAAAACGAAGCTAGTTTATTCTGAATAAGTTGGGTTTATAGTTGATTTTAGCGAGAAAAAGCATTAAAAGGCTCTGCTAATGCTAGTACTATTCAACAATGGTCGCCATTTTTTCTTCGACGAATAGCTTCATCCACAAATCAGTGTTTGGAAACTCCATCGAAATTTGTAATATGTGTGATCAATATTCAAAAGATATGATTAAAAAAAAACACAAAATAATTACATAGTATTTAATCTGACTGATAAGTGATGTTTTGTCCACAGATGACACTTATATGAGGTTCATTATCGCGGATAATTGTTGGGCAAATTCGAGAAATTGACATTTTCACCAGCCAATATTTCAATTGGCATTGAAGTAGGTATAAAAATAATATGCTCATAAAACAACTTCGAAAACAAAGCTAGTTTTTTTTTTTTCTTGAATAAGTTTAATTTATAATCGATTTTAACGAGGAAGTGCATTAAAAGGCTCTACTAATGCGAGTACAGTTCAACAAAGGTCGCCATTTTTCTTCGACGAACGGCTTCATTCACAAAACGGTGTTTGGAAACTCCACCAAAATTTGTGAAGTATGTTACCAATATTCAACAAATGTGGTTAAAAAACAATTACGTCTATATAGTACTAACTTTTCATGATGGTTGATGTATTGTTCACAAATAACACTTATATGTGGTTGTTTGTTGCGGATAATTATCACTTTCTACTCGATTGATTTTCGCACATTCCAGACGAAACCAGGTAACCGGTAAAATCATAGCCACGACATCATCATATCGATAAAATAGGTATTAGCACTTTAGTTACCAGTCCGGGTATTGATGGGTCCGAGGTATATCTGTCCTTCATTCCGTTCATCTATCCATCTGTTATACACAGTTAACCCTGGTTGTGCTGAACCAGGATATGCCTTGTCTATGCAAACAATGTAGATCCAGATCAGTTGGCTCCTGAAAAAGCCAACTGAACTGGATCTGCACTGTTTGTCATTTAGAATTTGAATTTGTATCAATTACGCAGATCAAGTAATCTGATAGGCTGAAAATTAGGTGTGGCATCTTAATTTAGTCATCAGGACAAGGGTTAACACTTTGGTTAAAGTTTTTAAGAGATTAATCTTACCGTCCACCTCTCCATTAGTTTATCTATCTGTCTGTTAATCCATTTTAGTCTGGAAACTCGCATATGGGTAATTGGCAAACAGTGCAGATCCAGATCAGATGCCACAGAATCCACATCTCATCTGGGTCTACATTGTTTGCATTAAATACAGGGATTTCTATAAAACATAGTAATAATAGATACTAACCTGACACCTTGCTATTGGAAATAGACTGGTCCAAAGAGTTGGGGTAGAAGAGTCCACTACTAGGCATTAATGGGTTAATGATTTGGTTAAGTTTTGCATTAGCTCACCAACACTTGAATAGATTCAGCTCCTACTTGTACTCATGTTTAATTCAATCCAAAGAATTCATATCTGCATGTCCCAACCCCTTAGTGGCCTTGATGTCTAGGCCATAGATTTAGAAATTTTGGAATAGCTTTGGCGGTGGTGCTAGCCATTGGTATACATGACCCTTGGTCACCATCTGTATTCTTAACCCTGGTTACCCCCTCTAGTTGTTTAGTTCCTGTTTTTAGCTCACCTGAGCACGAAGTGCTGATGGTGAGCTATTGTGGTCAGTCAATGTCCGTCATCCGGCGTCAGCAATTGCTTTAAAAGCCTACTCCTCCTACACCCCTGGGCCAATTGACTTGATACTTGGTAGGAAGCATTGGGGTGACTTGTAGATCAAAAATAGCTAAAATCGTTTCGATCGGAAATCCAAGATGGCCGCCATCTTAAAAATCTATTTTTTGCTTCTTCTCCTGAACCGAAAGGCCAATTGACTCCAAACTTGCTAGGAAGCATCAGGGTGACTTGTAGATCAAAAGTAGCTAAAATCGTGCCGATCGGAAATCCAAGATGGCCGCCATGGTGGCCATCTTGAAAATCTAATTTTTGCTTTTTCTCCTGAACCGAAAGGCCAATTGACTCCAAACTTGCTAGGAAGCATCAGGATGACTTGTAGATCAAAATTAGCTAAAATCGTGCCGATCGGAAACCCAAGATGGCCGCCATCTTGAAAATCTATTTTTCCCTTCTACTCCTAAACCCAAAAGCCAATTGACTCCAAACTTGGTAGGAGGCATTGGGGTGACTTATAGATCAAAAATAGCTAAAATCGTGCCTATCGGAAATCCATGATGGCTGCCATGGCAGCCATCTTGAAAAAAAATCTATATTTCGCTTCTTCTACTGAACCGAAAGGCCAGTTGACTCCAAACTTGGTAGGAATCATCAGGGTGACTTGTAGATCAAAAATAGCTAAAATCATGCCAATCGTAAAACCAGGATGGGCGCCATGGCAGCCATCTTGAAAATCTATTTTTCTCTTCTCCTGAACCGAAAGGCCAGTTGACTCAAAACTTGGTAGGAAGCATTTGGGTGACTTGTAGATCAAAAATAGCTAAAATCATGCCGATCTTAAATCCAAGATGGCCGCCATGGTGGCTATCTTGAAAATCTATTTTTCGCTTCTTCTCCTAAACCCATAAGTCACTTGACTCGAAACTTAGTAGGAAGCATCAGGATGACTTGTAGATCAGATACAGCTAAAATCGTTCTGATCAGAAATCCCAGATGGCCACCATGGCTGCCATCTTGAAAATCTATATTTAGCTTCTTCTCCTGCACCGAAAGGCCAGTTGACTCCAAACTTCGTAGGAGACATTGGGGTGACTTGTAGAACAAAAATAGCTAAAATCTTGCCAATCGGATATCCGAGATGGCCGCCATTTAGAGTTTGATCAAATGATCACGCTCAATTGACTGGCATGCCATATATCTTCTTCTTCAAAATAAAGAACTGCTTAAATGATGATCTTTCCATTAGTTGCGATGACAGGATTGGAAAAATGTTGCATAACATCTGCATATCTGCAGTGGCTATGTCACTCAGGTGAGCGACCTGTAGCCCGTGGGCCTCTTGTATTTATCTGAGCTGTGTCAAGGGAAAATCAGATCAGACTAATCAGATGTGCAGGCTGATCTGGGCCTCATTGTCTGCAGATGTCTTTACCCTAAGTATTGGGACACCTTATTTACTTACCATACTTGTCCTAAAATTTGAAATAGTTCATTCTACTACCTCTTGATGTAGCTGGCCTCAGTGGCTCAGTTGGATGCGTGTCTGACTGGTGATCAGGAGGTTGCAGGTTTGACCCCCGCTGATTCAAGTAGGGCATTTGTCAGTTTCTGGCAAAAGAATGTGCACAATACTGGTTAACTGCTTAGAGGACTAAGCCTGCCCAGTAAAAGTGTGGTTTGGTAAACTGACCACGCTTGGCATGACCCCATTGGGTTGACTGGGCTGTAACCTCAACACAAACAAAACCTCTTGATGTGTCTAAAATATTGCTGTATGTATGGCAAACAGTGTAGATCCTGATCAGACATTGCTTTTTGCAACATCTGATCTGTGTCTACACCATTTGCAAAGGCTATCTTAGGGTTATTATGGTACTCACATGTCTGGTTGCTGTCTAGTGCTATGTTTAAAAAGTTATGGGAGGATGGCAAACAGTGCATGCACTGATCAAACTGCTTCTTTGGAAGCTGTATATTCTGGGTCAATGTTGTTCATTCCATTAGTCTGTCTAAACAAATGACGTTTTGAAATATTTTTCTTAATTTTCTCAGAAAACAGGAAGACTTTTCATGAAAATTGTCTCCAATGGAAAATAAGAAAAAAATGTTATCAATTTGTCGTCTGCGGAATTAGCCCAGAGAGTGGTAAAGGTTAAGAGAAATGGTGGTGTTAAAGAAGTTACTTTTATAGACCATCCCATTGGTGTAAATTAGATTTATGTATTCATGCTTTCAGAATGTGGACATAGAGATTAGTAAATTGTATTTGTACTATGATCGACAGTCAGAAGTGCTCACAACATTCCATGAAAATTGTGCCAGTTTCCCAGTAATAATTAACCAGCTTCAGGAAATCACAGACTCTCTAGGTGAGTGAATCTTGCAAAAACTCCTAACCCTTAAAGTACCAAGCAAAATTTGTAGCAGATGACATTCTTATTATTTTTTTATTTTTTTTTTTTTCAAAGAAAATAGTCTTGACTTCTCATGTGAATTTTCTGCCGAATAATACAGAAACAACTATAGAAAACAATTATTTTTTGAAAGTAGCATCAATTAAGTAATTGCTCTGAATCAGACTATAATAAAGTAATTATAAATCAGGGCCCAGTTGTTCAAAGCATCGTAAGCTTAACAAGCTCGCTAATAAAAAGCTTGTTGGCTATGAGCAAAGGTATTTTCAAACACATTGATATTTTTGCTGCAAAAATGTGAGTAGCTTTTGCCACTCACTTTTTTTCAGCAAAAATATTGATCTATTTGCCATATTCAAGATAGAAATTTTAACATTACATTACCCCAGGCCCAACTGACCCCAGGTAAATTTACAGTAGATTAATTTGTTTCAGCCATTGTTAGTGAAGTTGTGATAAGTTTAACTTATTTCAGCTGCTGTGGATGAAGCGTGTGATAAGGTGGAAGCAGCCCTCGTGTACTTAGAGAACATCTGTGAAGAACAAGATTTACTCGCTAATAAACTGGCACATCAGAAACAGCTAGAAGCTTATAAAGTAAAGAAACGTCATGAATTACACAGAACAAAAGGTAGGGAATGGATCCTAAGAACACTTACAATGACAAAATAGCAGATAACAAATGAGTTTTTCCCAGTAGATTGGGCTTGTAACATTCGGATGCATAGTTCCAAAAAATGTTTTTTTTGTTGTTTTTTTTTTCAACTGAAAAATATTGATATATGTATTTCCCATATTATACCCCTACATACAAAGTATGAGAGAGGGGGCAGGAGTGGGTATACTGTTTTGAGCTTGTCTGTGATTCAGTCAATCCGTTGTTCCATCATTCTGATTGAGTTTCTGCTCAATATCTTGAGAATAAATGAATGAAATTAGACCAAATTTTGCATATGCATTGAAGTTGACCAGCCAAGCTCTCCTGGCGCCACGGAGTGAAAACTGTGACAGCCTAGATCAGCCTGCAGTTTTGCAGCGATTTGAGAACATGAACAAAATAAGATACTAAAAATAGTTATTTCATCACTTTTTATGAACCTGATGCTGATCATTAAAGAACCAGACAGTTGTATGGTAGCCTGAGCTAGATCTATACAGAGCAGATGGTGTTACTACTACTGCTAATAGTAATAATTATAGTGCGGGTGCTGTCTTTGTATAAGTTACGCATTTTCAAGCAATTAAACTGTTGGCTGATCAAAAGATTTGAGCTTCCAGCAAGTGGATATGTGTGTTTGGATCACTGAGTAGGGACAGTGATGGCCCTTGTGGTCTGCTTACAGAACCACTGGCAAGATTTTCCCCTCAGAATGAGAGGCTTTGAGACAGCTGTAGTCTCGAGAATCTTTGCTTTTTCAGCTTCTTTCCATAAAAAATTAAAGAGAAAAATTTATTGGATTATAAAGTCAACTTTTTCCAGAAAAATATAATTACAAGTATATTGGCTCAAAAAGATATTTTACTGTTAAATACTACAATGTATAAAATTAACAACATTAAACAGAAATTGTGAATAGAGAATGGTTCTGGTTTAAACACTGGTAGGCTATCCGTCATATCTAAATCACGCACCTCAATGACTCATATGACATCACAGCTATAGGGTATGCACTACCTAGCAGAATACAGGTAAATTCAATATTGGTAAATCGCAACTTTTTTAATTAATAAAAATGTTTTTGTATTAGCGATTTTTGTGTTCTCAATCATTAGAAAAAAAAAACTTGCGGTGGTTAAAAATTCTTTTTCTCTTCATTTCACCTTTAACCCTTAAAGCGCCAAGAAAAATTGCATCTGAAAATGTTGTCTGTTTATGTCATCTGCTGAATATTCTTGCAAACTTCTCAAAGCTATTTTTTGCATACTGGCAAACAGTGTGGACCCAGATCAGACTGCTCCTAAAGGAGCAGTCTGATCTGGGTCCACACTGTTTGCAGAAATGACTTTTAAAATCACAAGCAGAGGACAAAGCAGACGACAATTATTGTGATTGGCGCTTTAAGGGTTAAGTTGTGTTTCATTGAAGCTGTGTGTGTGTTTGGTAGTGGTAAGATCTTATATTGGATTGTTAATAGGATACATGTAGTTTCAATAGTTATTTACAAGGTTATGGCCACTGATAAGTATTATCAACTGGTTTCTAGGCCATAACTTGAATGTCTTTCATCTGATCCACATGAAATTCATGTTAGTTTGATGAAAAACTAGCACATGAATTTCAAATTCAGGCTGTTCTGTAAGGCTTTTTCTCACTATGGGTGACAAATGATTGTTTCAGTAAAGCTTGCTAGAGAGCATGCCCAGAAAGTTGAAAGTGTGAACAAAAAGAGACAGAGTTTGCTCAAAGAAAGACAGACAGCTTATGAGGAACAGTTTTCGCAAGATTTAGATTTCTACAAGAAACATGGAAAACCAGGAAGTAAGTAATACCATCATTACCATAAGTGCATCTGTGCCCACATTCCTTAACCCTTTTCCTGCTGGACCCAGATATACCCTACCTTTGCAAACAGTGTAGATCCAGATCAGTTGGCTTCTGAAGAAGTCAACTGATCTGGATCTGCACTGTTTGCCATTCAGTACGTGAATTTATATCAACAATGTGGATCAAGAAATCTGATTGGCTGACAGTTAGAAGTGGGTGTGGTATCTTAATTTATTCAGCATGACAAGGGTTAACATGGGATGGAGGACACACTATTGAAATTCAATAAAAATGTTCTTTATTTATAAATAGAAACTTTTAAATAAACATTGGAACCTCTTTATAAGACAGCTCATCATCAGACTGTTTTGGATCTAAAAGGTGTTAAAAAGTTGGATCCTAAAAATGTTGTAACCAAACAAAAATGTATTGATTATGTAGAAAAAATGACCATTGTTTAGCTTATAGAGAGCTCACTGCCACATGTGGCTGACAGGCTCTATGGTACAAGGCCCTTAATACTCCAGTTACACTATGCGCATGCATAGCATTTGCCTTTAATTATTATCTCAATAAAACGAGCCAGTTGATGTTCCTGAGTATATCTCTTAATAAAAAAGACTCAATACACTGATATTGTTCTTTTATTGTAGAGGATGATGTAAGTAAACGGAGACATGGTCAGTTATTCTAATATGCAATGCAGTATTTACACACTAGTGCCTAAAGTACCATAAAATGAAACATACGTTACCGTCGCTGCTCAGGGCCCAGTTGTTCAAAGCGTCGTTAGCTTTACGAGCTCATTAAGGGTCATTTCGTTAACTGTTTTAGCATATTCAATACACAATATTCTGATATTTTTTGCTGAAAAAATGTGAGTAGCTTTTTTTCAGCAAAAAATTTCAGCATATTTGTATATCACTTGTTGTAAATTTTAACGAATCGTTATCTAACGACATCGTTAGTTTTGAACAACTGGGCCCAGATTTTTCAACTTGCAGGCCTTATGCAGACCTTAACGCGCGCTAACTGTCATATATGAATTAAAGGTAACAATATTTTAGAATTTTCTTGTGTTCTGTACTGGAGAACAGCATCAAGCAGAGTTCTCACTAGGATTTTGAAAGCAGGAGTTTAAGAACATCTCTGAGAAAAGTTGAAGTTAAAATTGAAAAATAGGAGTTTGACCTAGAAAACTTGGAGTTTTCCGCTAAATATGAAAACTTAATATTTAAGGACATTGTCTGGACAACTTCATTTTTCAACATAGTTAACCTTGACAACTTAGTGTCTGGTAAGGATCCAAAAGCTTTTGGGGCTTAGGAAATAGTGACAGGACTTCCATTAACTTCCAGACTCAGGAAGTCCCAGCTTCCTACCCCTCAAATTTGGAAGTCCCACAGGAAAATCTAGGAAGTCCCACATTTTTCCCTGCTGTGGCAGTCTGCCCTTTCTTTAGTAGAACAGAGGTTCTTAATTCAGTGTCACATAGAATCATGATATACACTTCTCTTAGATGTGTTTTAAACATATCCTTATCGCTTATTAAAATTGGATCGCATCTTTTTGGAAAGCCTGTACTTGTATGTCGGACCTTAGAGAAAGCATCAACATTGGTCCAACTTCGCCTTCGTTTCAAAGCCCAGAGAAAGAAAAAAAGAAAAGAAAATACATGAGAGAAAAGACCCAAAACATGTTTTCTTAAAAACAAACTATGCTGAAATTATTTTGCAGAAATGTATTTAATGAAATATTTGCTCGGATTGAAGCTGATCAACACGAGCGAGCGAGTTGCTTACTTCACAAAAATTGCGGGAAAACGGCGCCGACTCATGCAACAACAAACAAATAAAAGGCGGCTGTCGATGAGTTACATTCGTTTGCGGAGAATAGCAAGCAAAACCATCGCAATTCACCTATATTTCGACTTACTTTGCGTCTTTTCCGCACTGGTAAACAGCGCAGCCGGAACAAGGCTACGAATTTAGAAACGGGTTTTCCGAAAATTTTGATGAAAAATATGTTTTCTTCTCATTTGAAAAATTGCTTTTGTTGTCATGACAAACATAAGCTTCTAAATTCGAATAGATTTAAATTTGCGTTCTGTGCATAATTGTTATTTATTTATTTAATTTCACTCGGTAACTCCCGGAAGTGTTGAGGTGTTTTCAGACGACACACGTTCTTAGCAAA
Organism: Anodontia alba; assembly: GCA_964016985.1. Classification (NCBI taxonomy): domain Eukaryota; kingdom Metazoa; phylum Mollusca; class Bivalvia; order Lucinida; family Lucinidae; genus Anodontia; species Anodontia alba. The sequence continues at coordinate 90,901,695 of OZ024827.1, read as the reverse complement.
ATAATAATTTAAGATTTTAAGACGTGAATATTTAAAAATAATAATGACTTCATATAATTTCACAGAATATTTTCGGGTGTTGCAGAAGAAAGTTTAATTATACAAACATCAATTAATCAACTCAGCACGCGTGACAAATACACACAGTGATCACGCAGCCATCAAAAGGGTGCCGCGACACTTGACACCGATGTCAATAAAACTCCTGCAAGCGGAAAGTGGGACGTCCTTAAAGCTCAGTCAACACAGGTAGCGAATTTCCAATAAGTAGGCGGGGCAAACATCATACAACTCGTTAAAAGTGGGCGGGCTTTTTGACAATTTTTGGACGTCTCGGGTATCGATTTCGACGGACAAAAGAAATTTCGGAAGTCCGCGGTACGTCTTTGAAGTTCAGTTTGGACGTCCGGTGGCAATAGAGCGTAAATGAGAATCCTCAGAAGGAAATTTTACGCGTACAAAAGCAAAAATAGGCGTAAACATACGCCGGATTGGGCGTTTCCGAGAACTCTGATCAAGACCCAATAGTGTTTCTTGCTTACCTTGCCAGTTACTCTATAGAGTTACTCCAAGAGTCTGTAACCTGGATAATATCCACTGGACACAAGACTTACTCATCTAATAGGGAACACCTACACTCATCAGCAAATAGAAATGAAGTTTAATCATAAAATTTCATTTTACAACTTGAAATATTATATCAGTAAGCTTTCCATGTGATGCCTGGTGGAAATTCCCTTATTCCTAGTGTGTCACAAGAAATGTAACATAAATGTACTTCCATTAGTAATGAGATCCCTGAAGACTTTTCTCTGGTGGTTATAAGCTGTGTTAATGATTATAATAAAGGGAAGGCTAATATACTGCACTACTAAACACTGGCCAGAATTTTTTTTCATAAACTTGCTCTCAGTCTTCTATGCTTAGAAAAGAAACTGAATGAGCAATGCACCTTGTAGAATCAGTGCAGCTCAACATGTATGTTGTAACACCTTACCTTTCTTATCCTAAAATTTTGAAATGTTTATCTAAATACCAGGCTCTGAGGTTATAAAACTTTTTTTCATGCTCAACTCAGCTGAGTATGAAATTTTTCATGATAATAAATCTCAAATTACTAACAATGACAAATTTTTTCTTGTTAAACATAGCTGGGCATGAAAATTTCTCTGCTAATAAATATGAAAATGCCAACTTTTGTTGGCATTTTCATATTTATTAGCAGAGAAAATTTCATGCTCAGCTGAGTTGAGCATGAAAAAACGTTTTATAACCTTGCGCCCTGTAGATGTGTCTAGATTTCTGACTATATGACAGACAGTGCTGGCCCTGATCATTGATAATTGCATAGCTCCAGATAAGGCACTTTTTTTCAGCTGAAAAGTATTGATATTTTTCTTATTTTTCCATGAAAACATATTTTGTGGGTACTCATTAGAAGCGCCACCTGGAGGCACTTCTAATGAGTACCCATAACATATCTTTTCACAGAGAAATCAGAAAGATATGATTTGGATACCCCCTCTTATCTGGAGCTATGTAAATGTATTCATTGATTACCAGTCACTGCAAATCCTAGTAAAAACTTTTTCTGTCAAATTTGAATGGGACATCAGCTTGTTGATGATGAGCTGACAGTGAGTTCTGTCAGGTACAGTGAACCTGCTTAATACCAACACACAATTCTTTATAATGATAATTTGACTGGCATAATACATTACTTCAAGAGGTGACAGTTAGTCAGAAATTATGCAAGAACATTTATTTGATACTTCAAGGAACAGGTTTTGGCTATTTGTTAGAATCACCTCCCTGAGGTGATTCTAACAAATATCCAAAACATATTTACTATGAGGCAGTAAGATTAAAACAACATCTTTCTTAACTATCATTCTCATCATTATGCCACTTTTGGCTAATTCAGCAGATGACAAAAATGCTGATGTTTTTCTTATTTTTCTCAGAAAACAGGATTTGACATTTCATGCGAATTGTGTCCCAAGGAAATGCCAAGTCCTAAGTGAAAAATATTTAAATACACTGCAGCGCCGTTATAACGCGGTCGTCGGGAGCCATGAACACTGACCGCGTTATACGTGGTCCGCGTTATACGTGGTCCGCGTTATACGGAACATGACAACCACACCCACTTGCACCACTGCAGTTTCCTCCAGTTATTATGGGATATTACACATTGCATGTATGTTATATTGTATGTTCCTTTTTTATTTATTTATTTATTTTTTTTTTTATTGTTGAAACTTTGTGCATGTACCTTGCCTGATTTCCGTTTTATTCTTTTAATCCAGTAAATAATAAATTTTTTAAACTTAAATTGTTTTGTTTTCTTTTATGATCTTCAAGGGAACTAACTGCAACAGTCTTGCATTATGAATAACTGTGTAATAAACAACCTGTCCTTTACCGGAAATTGCCTTGAGCATGTGCACAGTTGATCTGCGTGTCAAAAAAAATAACCTTTGTTGCTCCCAGGAAAAATTCAGCAGATGACAAATTGATGATATTTTTCTTTTTCTTTCTTTTTTTTTTTTTTTTTTTTCCATACAACAACTTTTGTCATGCAAATTTTCTCAAGTTTGAATGCAGTGTCAAAATCTTGCAGCCTGAGGATATAAGAAAAAAATATTTCAGAAGGTGGTCTGCTAATTATATGCACACAGCATGCTGAGGGTTTAGCAACAGGTGCAGAAAAAAATCAATACCAACTGTTGCGTCAGATGTTTAGTAACATGATAAAAGGGACAGGCTTACCTGCTTGGTCAGTTTTTATTGCTGCTGTTGATTTCTTTCACAATAAAAAAATCTAATCTCAGATATTTTTTTTTTATAAAGAGCACTGACCAGTCTTAGTTTCAGGTTTGTCCAGAAAGTACATCTCGTTTCCCAGCAGTCTATTTCCGTTAACCTAGGGTAGCAGTACTTTTTAACTAAAAAAAAAGACACCTTATCTGGAGCTTTAAGCTATCTCAGTGTATTCACACTTGACCCGTTTCTTTGATCTATTTGGACATGCCGACTGTCATAGCTCCAGATAAGAGGGTCTATCCACAGCTCCAGACTAGAGGGGTCTCCACATATTAAATTTCTTATTTCTCCACGTAAACGTAGGTTGTGGATACTCATTGGAAGCGCCTCGCTGAGGCCCTTCCAGAGAGTACCCAAAACCTACAATTTCATGGAGAAATAAGGAAAAATAACAGTCTTCTTTAATTAAAAAAGAAAAAAAAAGACACCTAATCTGGAGCTATGGACTGTGGCAGTGCATTCACACGTCACACAAACGGATTAATTATCAGACTACTATTACAGCAAAGAGGACAATGAAGTGTTGATTTATGACTGTGTTAGGATAATTATGTAATTAATCTGTGTTGCGTAAGTTACTCTTATTATTTCTTTTATTTCACTTATAATACATGAAAATTATGGTTGAGGGCTGTGCCAGTTACTGTCGTATGGCTTTTAAATTGTGCGCGGACGTGATCTAAAATAGCCTAAAGACAAAAACTGATGAAAAGTTTGGTAAAAAAGAATGAGTAAATCAGCGAGTATATGGTCACGGCTGGCGATTTTTAGACTGCCGCGTTCCGCGGAAAAAGGGCAACACTTTCAAACTGGTGGGGAAAAAAACGGGAGCCAAGGCCCAACCGCGTTATAACGGTTTCCGCGTTATAAGCGACCGCGTTATAACGGCGCTGCAGTGTATGTTGTCTGCTGAAAATTTTACCCAGTATGCTAAGGGATATGGACTCTTTACAACTGTAAATTCAGTTTAATGGCAACATCAGTTGGAACAAATGCTGTCATTGTAACAAGAATTCACCATATTTGTAGTTCTAGACATGATACAGTTTTGTATTTCTGTAGGAGTGCCAACTACTCCAGAAAGTGAGAAGAAGTTAGATCTGGCTGATGTTGAGATAGAAGCAGATGATAATGCTCTCAGAGAATTTCTGGCTACTAGTGGTAGTGATGCTGCATTATCAGGTATTATTGCATAAAAGTCAGTGTCGCACGTTATTAACAGCCATGCATTACTGTATTTACACTAAGTATTCGGACACCTCAACTCCTTACCATATATGCCCTAAAATTTGAACCAGTATAATTCACTACCCGATGTTGTGTCTAAAAATTGCTGGATGAGTGGCAAACAGTGTAGACCCAGATGAGACGCCGCGTTCTGCGGCGTCTCATCTGAGTCTATACTGTTTGCTCAGGCATGTCTGTCCGAATACATATGGTAAATACGGTAACCGACGAAAAGCTGTGTATTAACAAGGCAATTCACATGCTGTTGATGCACGGCTACGCAACTTTCTATATGATCATACCGGGGCTACAGATTTGCTGCCGTTACGAGATTTGTACTGCCCGACCCTAGAACAAGCATAGTCTGTGGAAATTGCATTCGTGAGACATAGGTGAAAAAGCAAAACAAAATAATGCAAGAAATAAAGCGAAAGATAGCAAATGTTTTCAGTTTTCATGCAATAATAGCGATCAAACATGGTTTTTCAAAAACTGGCCTCGGTTTTCAACACCTCCCTCGAGACCTGGCAAATATTAATGCATGAAAAATCATGTTTGATCCCTATATAGTAGCTTGAAAAGACTCCTTCTGTTTTTCATTCTGCTAGCTCTGTTTTAACACATTCTGCTAGCTCTGTTTTAACACATCATGAGATATTAAAACTGCTGAATATTGTTTGCTTTAAAATTTGGTTGTTTAAGAGAATGTGTGAAAAGGTGTTAGCAGAATGACAATCAGTTTGAATCTGGCTGCCGTGACAGTTTGATCTGGATCTACATGCACTGATAGCTCAGACATTGTAACAGGGCATTTACGGGGATGTTGTATGTTGTGGCTCTGTCTGGGAAAACATGCCATACAGTCATGTTAGATCATCTCAAGAAATATACTGTACCATTCAGACAATCATCTCAGTGAAATAAATCTACAGTCAACCCTCTTTACACCAACACTGGATACAATGCCATAAATGATAATAATTCAACAGACACGAAACCTTTTGCTCAAGAGGTGACAGCTAATCAGATTTTATGCAAGAACATTATATTTAATACTCTAAGAAATGTGTTTTGGATATTTGTTAGAATTGCCTCACTGAGGCAATTCTAACATATATCCAAAACATATGTTCTGTGCAGAAATAAAAATAAAACAAGAGCTTTCTTACTTATCATTTTGCTCATTAATGATTTTATAGGACAGCTAATTCATTTTAATGGAAACATTTTTGTGAACAGTGCTGAAGTTGTAATGAGGGCTCACTGTATAATAAATGAGCCTTTTGTATACATTCATGATCCAGATCAGCCTGTGCATTATGTACAGTCTGGTCCAGGACTTTGCAGTGAGAAAACAGTTTGGCCTAGATCAGATACCACAGAGTGCATCTGATCAGGGTCTGCAATGTTTTACACTCATCCAGCATTATTTAAGACACATCTATAAGTAGTAAAAATATTTGTTTGTGTTAGGGTTTAACAACACATCAACCCTTGTGGGCCATTTTGTGTCATCTCCCAGAGAAAGGGAGCATTCCCCTTCTACTTTTACCTGCTGCAGAGATAGCAGGCCTTGCCCAGCTGTAAGCCAGTATCAGTTGGACGCCTCGATGACACAAGATAAACAACACCTTTGCCTCACCCCCCCCCCCCCCCCCCACACACACACACACACACACACCTGTAGTAAAAATACCTTGTTCAAATACAGTCAACCCTCTTTATACCGACACTGGATACAACCAACAAAATTCATTATAATGACAATTTGAATGGCATGAAACCTTCACTCAAGAGGTGAGAGTTAAAGAGAAATGCAAGAATGGTTGCATTAAAACTTAAGCAGCATATGTTTTGGATATTTGTTAGAATTGCCTCAGTGAGGCAGTTCTAACAAATATCCAAAACATAATGTTCTATGAGGAAATAAGAATAAAACAAGGCTTTTCTTACATATCATTCTGCCCAGTAAGGATTCTGTACAACAGTAAATTCATTTTAATGGCAACATCTTTTGAAACAAATGCTGTCGTTGTAACAAAGGTTCAAATAGTAGGAAAGGTATGGTAAGGAGTTACTGTGTCCAAACACTTAGAGTAATTATGGAACTAGGGATTTGTTGTATACTGTAGAATTGAGCAACAGAGAACAAAGGTCCTGATGATACATGAGAACCTTTTAATAACACCATCACTGGAACCCAAAGCAAAAATTGTGTGAGCTGAGCAACCCTGTTTTTCTACATAATCTATACATTTTTGTTTGGCTACAACACTTTTGGAGTTCACTTTTAATTCTTAAAATGCCAAGAAAACCCGCATCTGAAAATGTCTGTTTACGTCATCTGCTGAATATTCTTGCAAACTGTTCAAGCCCATTTTTGCATACAGGCAAACAGTGTGGACCCTGATCAGACTGCTCCTAGAGGAGCAGTCTGATCTGGGTCCATACTGTTTGCAAAAATGGCTTATAAATTTCAAGCAGATGTGGTTGGCAGTTTAAGAGTTAAACCCGCTTATGTCTGAAACAGCCCTATATTGAACTGTCTTATAAAGAGGTTTCAGTGCACTAAGGATGCTCAAATATTTTTGCTTTATACAGTGCATATGTACAGGTTTGGTAGGACTGTTGGATTGTTGGAATAAAGTGTTGTTTTACCACGACAACATATAAACTGTGCTTGTATTAAGGGAAGTCTGGGAGTCAGAGACTCCCAAAAATTGCCCTGGGACTTCCAAAAATTAATGCCAGGAATTCTGGGACTCCCAACTTTTAAAGATATTTTGTCATTTATAACAAAAAGTTTGAATGAATTTATGTGTTATTTAGCTTAAGAATGGGGTTTTACTACCATTAATTTATAAATGAGAGTTTAAGAATACTGAGGTTGAATTTCTGAAAGTGAGTGAAAAAATTTGATCACCAGGACTTCCAGATATTGGAGCTAGGAATCCTGGGACTTCCTGATTTTGACAGTTAGTGCAAGCACTGTATAAATGAGGGTTGTTTCTTTTTCTAGAACAAGAATGTGAAGACGCTGGCAAAACAGAAAACCAAGATGCTGAAGAAACAAAGAGTGATAGTGAAGACACTCCAAATATAGTAATAGCTCCTGAAATAACCTCACCTCTTTGTGAAATTGACACTGATCAGGGGACCAGTCTGCAACAAACAGAAAGTAGTACCAGTCAAGAGGAAGAATAAATGAAATAGATGCTGAACAGGTACCAGTCTTTATCATAAACTGGTGTCAATCAAGATCGCCAATCAGGAAATGAAATAAAGGTCACTGTCAGTCATGGCAGAAATTGATATGTTTTGGTACAGCAAAACAGAATACAGAACAGAATACTGAAATAAAGCAGGAAATTTAGACTTGCAAAGGAAGAGCTTTGATTCGCAGTTGCTTTTTTATGACATGTTACAATATTTTACAGGTTCAGAAATACTCAGTATAGTTGTTTTAGTTTAAAAAAAGTAAAACTGCACAATATATATAACATACTGTCAACTCTCGTTATCTCAAAGTCCAACGAGCTCTCTGAAATACTTAGAGATAGCCATACCTCGACATATCAGATTTGCAGAATTGAGGAAAAAATAAATCAAACGACCACATTTAAAAGATGAATGTTTAATTTGACTCCTGAAGTTAGAGATATATTAAAAATATTGTGGAAAAGAGGAAAAATTGCTCCTGAGGAGCAATTTCTCCTCTTTTCCACAATATTTTGTTACCTGTTGTTAGATTTCCATGTTAAAACAGGGACCAGATTTTCACTTCGAGCTAAGCAGTTATTTGAGATAAGCAGGGTGGAGATAACGAGAGTTGACTGTATAGGCTGTTTTACTGGGTGATTGACTATGCAAACATTAATCCTTAACACACCAAGTAAATTTGTAGCAGACAGCATATTTCAGAGAAAATAAGACATTTCTGTTTGGCAGACAATTCACATGAAATGTCAACATATTTTCTTTAAAAAATAAAAAATAAAAATGTCATCGGCTGCAGTTGTGATTGGCGCTTTAAGGGTTAACTATGCAAAAAGTAATAATTGAACACTTGTATTATGCAATATATAGTGAGATAAAAACAAGTGATTTGTCTCTTAGTTCATTGTTAAGCTCATTTATTTTCACTAACCTTTACCATACTGAATTTAAACAGTATTTATGATTGACTGAGCTGGGGGTGGTCGGGTGGTGCGAAGGTGCTGTGTATCTTACATCACTGGGGCGTCCAACTGATATTGGCTTACAGTTGGGCAAGGCCTGCTATCCTTGTAGTGGGTAAGGGTAGAGGGGGAATGTTTTTATTTCTTCTGTTTCTTCACTTTCATTCCTGTTCCTCTTTCTTCCCTGTCCCTCTCTTTCATCTCCTCTACTCTCTCTTGTATCTCTTTTCTCCCTTTCTCTGGGAGATGACACAAAATGACCCTCAAGGGTTGACGTGTCGTTAAACCCCAACACAATCAAATCAATTGACTGAGCCATGAGACACTGCTTTATCTGACAATGCTCCAGATGAGATTTTCCTTTCTTTTTTTTTTTTTTTTTTGTTTTTTTTTGTTAAAGGGAAAAAAATAGACATTTTATTAACTAGGTTTTATAAATTGATATAGGGTATTAATACAATCATAAAATGTGGCACCTGACAGTCTGTAAATTTCAGTTAGTCTCTCATTCTTGAAATGAAATGACTTTTTATTGTATCTCTGAATTAATATGTAATGCCAATATTAATTCAGAGATACGATAAAAAAGCATTTCATTTTGTATCCAGTTCAAAAAAGAGAGACTAACTGAAATTTTACAAGCTGTCAGATGCCATATTTTATGATCTCATTTATACTATATATCAATTTATTAAATCTTTCTTGGATTAAAACAAATGTCTATTTTTGAGAAATATGGAGCCTTGAATCTATGTCCTGCTAAATAAATTTAGATGCCACACCCACTTCTAATTTTCAGCCAATCAGATTACTTTATCCAGATTGTTGATATAAATTCACATACCGAATGTCAAACGGACCAGATGATATAAATTCACATACTGAATGTCAAACAGAGCAGATCCAGATCAGTTGGCTTCAAAAGCCAACTGATCTGGATCTGCACTGTTTGCCAAGGCAGGACATATTTGGGTTCAGCAGGACTAGGGTTAAAAGTACATAATTTTCTTTTTTCTCCATGAAAACATATGTTGTGAGTAAACTCCATTTTTATGAGTATCACAAAATATATATTTGTGGAGTAATAAGAAAAATAGTAGTAGTTTTCAGCTGTATGCTCTTTTTATACGCCCGTTTGAAAAACGGGACGTATGATGTTACAGGGCGTGGCGTCCGTCTGTCCGTCCGTAAACTTTTTCATTTCCGGCTAACTCCTCCTACAGTTTACATCTGATCAAGCTGAAACTTGGTGTATAGTTAGACCATGGTGTGGCGCAGCTCATATTGTTTCGGGGTTACAGTCCACCAAATGTTTGCAGTTATGCCCCTTAGAAAATTTCTGTAAACTTTTCATTTCCGGTTAACTCCTCCTACATTTTACATCCAATCAAGCTGAAACTTCATATATAGTTAGACCGTGTGGAGCAGCGCATATTGTTTCAAGGTTACAGTCCACCAAATATTAGCAGAGTTATGCCCCTTTGAAAATTTCTGTTGACTTTTCGTTTCCAGCTTATTCCTCCTACAGTTTACATCCGATCAAGTTGAAACTTGATTCGTAGTTAGACCATGATGTGGAGCAGCGCATATTGTTTCAAGATTACAGTCCACCAAATAGCAGAGTTATATCCCTTTGAACATTTCTATTAATTTTTCGTTTCTGGCTAAATCCTCCTACAGTTTACATCCGATCTAGTTGAAACTTGATTTGTAGTTAGACCATGATGTGATGCAGCGCATATTGTTTCGCGGTTACAGTTCACCAAATATTAGCAGAATGATGCCCCTTTGAAAATTTCAGTAAACTTTTCATTTCCGGCTAAATCCTCCTACAGTTTGCATCCTATCAAGCTGAACTTTTATTTGTAGTTAGACCATGATGTGGAGTAGCGCATATTGTTTCAAGCTTACAGTCCACAAAATATTAGCAGTTAAATCCCGTTGAAAATTTCTATTAATTTCTATTAATTTTTTGTTTCCGGCTAAATCCTTCTATAGTTTACATCCGATCAAGCTGAAACTTCATAAATAGTTACACGATGATGTGGAGCAGCACATAACATTTCGAGGTTACAGTGCACCAAATATTTGCAGATTTATGCCCCTTTGAAAGTTTTTGTAAACTTTTCGCAGCATATTGTTTAGAGGTAATAGTGTGCAAGTTTTATTTTATAATTGGTATATTTTTTGCAAATAACTAAAGTTTTGGTCATATGGGCAAGATATTGTTTTTTTTTTGTTGATTTGCAAGGAAAGATTGCCATTATTAAATCTTTATGAATACATAATTCTTTTTGGCTCCCTTGAAGAACAAAAATAAAATCAGTATTAAACAAGTTAAAGGTTTACAAAAAATTTCTTGCAGCATTTTTTTTTTTGTTTGTTTATTTTTGTTTTGTTATTGTTTGGTCTGATATTGAAGTATAGGAAAAACAAATCAGCCAAAGGCTCATATGAGCATGCTTTTGTGGTGTGTCCTCCGTCAGAAAGCACTTCTACCTAGAAGCAGCAAACTTCTCCCTATTTTCCCAGGAGGGAGAAGTCACTTCTTCCTTAATTCCTGGGCCAGCTTGGTCGCTAGGTTACAGTTCACCAAATATCAGCAGAGATATGCCCCAATGAAATTTTTTTAATTTTTTTTTTTTTTTGTAATTCCACTTACAGTTTATATCCGGAGCACTGAATTATACAGGAGCCAGTTTTTGTGCTATATCTTTTTACTTGCCACGGGCGTATAATGCCCCGCTTGGCGGAGCGCTTGTTATTTAAAAGGTAAAGGTGTCTCCTAGTCTTGCTGCCATAGGGACAGTGGGAATTAGAGCCCACCACGTCTTGGGCTACAGCATATGAAAAACAGGGCCAAATCATCTTCTTTCACTGCCTTTAATTTCCCCTGGAAGATTACTCATTCACTACTGGGTGAATAGATAAGAATTTTTAGTCAGTGGTCTGAGCTGGGCTTGAACCCGCCATCTTCAGCACAGCAGTCAGATGCTCTTACTCCCCTACAGTGCCTGTCTTCTCATTCAGAACTATTGTCTTCTATCTAGACAGAGCAGGAAGAGCAACCCTTACTCTTGTTCAGCCAGGTCCCAATGCCACAAGCAGTTCTTAGTTTTGGCTGAATTTTGCTTTTTTTTTTTTTCTTGATAAACTTTTTTTTCTACAGTTTATATCCGATCAAGCTGAAACTTGATTTGTAGTAAGACCATGATATGGAGCAGTGCATAGTGTTTCAAGGTTACAGTCCACCAAATATTAGCCTCTTTGAAAATTTCTGTAAACTTTTATTTTCACGCTAACTCCTCCTATAGTTAACATCCAATCAAGCTGAAACTTTGTAAATAGTTACACTATGACGTGGAGCAGGGCATATTATTTTTTGGTTACAGTACACCTAATATTAGCAGATTTATATCCCTTTGAAAATTTCTGTAAACTTTTCGTTTCTGGCTAAATCCTATAGTTTACATCCCATCAAGCTGAAACTTTGTAAATAGTTACACTATGATGTGAGCAGTACGTTGTTTTCGAGGGTTCAGTTTATCAACTATTATATCCACTCCATCTTCTAAATCACTTGAAGGTTTTTTATTGCAACTTAGGTGTTCACCTAAACAGGATGATATACAGAACCTACCTATATGTGATGTCAGATCAAGATCAAGGTCTTACTTGGAGGTTGGGTAATTTTTATTGTGCATTTGTACTATTTATGTTTGTGACAGTTACAAATTCCTGCTCATTTATCACTTCATTTCCTAATAAAGGCACCCCACAGGCATATATTGTCCAGCTCTTGTTGTTGCAGCCAAGCTTTTGTTGTTGGCTGCAACAAGGTTGTTTAGCCAACATAGTTTTTATTTTGGATCCCAGCAATAGTGTTATTAAGAGGTGGTAGTTGCATACTATCTGGAGCTTCTCAGATCTGCCATCACTGCTTTCTGATGATTCCCAGTTTCACCACAATTTTTCAGTATGAGCCACAGAATTGAAGAATATCGTAGCTTATATATTCAGTCTTGTTGTAATGTATAGATCTCATGCTGCCATTTAAGTTAAGATGTTCTAATATTTAGGGTAAATACAGTATAGACATTCATATTGGAAGCATGTGGGTGACCAAGTGGTTACGCTCCCGACTTTGAATCACAAAGTAGCGGGTTCAAACCCTGCTGGAGGCGGAATTCGTCTCAGGACTGTATGGCACTTTATTGCACATTGTCTTGGTATGACTTGAATGATGTTGAAAGTGACAATGAACACAAAATCATCATCATTCATAGTAAATGTAGCTGGTACAACAAAATCCATCCAGACAATGAAGGTCCAGAAGCCCATGCTAACATACAGTCTGTCCAAAACCTTTACTGTATTTAATGCATTTACATCAAGTAGACTGTACAACCACAACTCTTTGGAATGGTGTATTTCCAGTAGCAGAGTGTATGGTTAGTTTTTATTACTACTATGTTTTAGTATTAAATGCAAACAGTGCAGACCCTGATCAGAACCCACATTCTGCAACATCTGATCTAGGTCTGCACTATTTGCCGGTCACCCTTTTAGACTGGTCTGTTTCCAATAGCAGGGTGTCTAGTTAAATTTTTATTGCTGCTACATTTTTCATCAATTCCTGTATTCAATACAATGTAGATTCTGATAAGATGCCACAGAATGCGACATCTGATCTGGATCTGCACTGTTAGCCAATTACCATTTTTGGGGGTTTCTGGACTAAAATGGGTTAAGCAGTACAAAGTTTGCATGTTGTGATTAACAAAGACCTGACATTGTAGGTATGTACAGGTTGATCTGAATTTCTTTTTGCTGTTCTCTGACTTACGTGATGCATGATTGCATTTACTATAGTTTTGATCTTGTTTTGAAATCTGATGTCAGCAATTATAAATTTTATATTTTATTAGAACATTAGAGCATCAATGTCAGAAAACATACCTTTGCACATATGTGCTCAGATCAGCTTGTGCATTTGCAGTGTCTCATCAGAATCTTCATTGGGCACATTTTGGATTGCCAAGGATCAAGGTTTCTTCACTAGGACACAAAAAGTCTGATCAGACTGTGTGGATATGCAGGCTGGTTTGAGTCTTTTGGCTGCACATGTCAGAAGGCAGGTTTTCCCCCACTGAGACTCATTTAGAACATACAGTAGAAATTCAATGTCTCGAACCCCGATGGCTCGTTTACCATGGATGAGCCGAACACGTTCTTGAGTCCGCATGGAGTTCCTCCAAATACGATATACGGATAATTCAGGGAGATTTTTTTCTTTTATCTTGCAGATGTATGCTGTTTGCACTCATTAGAATTGCCTTGATGAGGCAATTCTAATGAGTGCACACAGCAATCGTTTATAATATCGAACACCAAAAAGATATCCCACAATTATCTCCAGTATGCCTCCTGGTATGGCACTAATAGTAACCCTCCGTGGCTCGAACTACTGCTGTCTCCCGCTGTCTCAAATTTTCATGGTCCCAAAGGGGTTGAAGCCATCGAAGTTCGACTGTATATAAGATTAATGTTCTTATAGAGCCACCATATATTTTGTTGATATTAGTCTTCCTAATACAATGCAATACATATGCGACTTAGTCAATATTGTTTGTGCTCCTAAGAATTTGCTCCCCTTAGGATCTCAGCAAAGATGCCAACCTCAAAATATACGGTTCATTAATCGGGTTGCTATTTTTCAGTGATTTGAAGTCATTTTCTGTAATACATAAGTCTTATCAGTCATCTCTCCCACCCTGAGCACTACTGAAATCTATGCTGCATATGCTGCAATGTGTCTTATACTTATTGTGATTACATCGAGACAAAACAGGCCACAGCTTTAAATATTTGTCCCCGAACTTCTGTAGCAGTTTATTTGCACTAGGTTCATCAACGCTGCTTTTCCGATCTGGGAGCCACCATTTTCCTTACATGATAAAGACTGTGCTCTACTTTATCAAAATACTGCAAATATATCAGCAAATTTTTAAATACCAGTCAAGATTTTAGACTGGTTTTCATTTGCACATAACAAAGTTGCATACAGAAGATATAATATTCCTTGGATTAGAAAACCAGTCTGAATTTGGTGGTGTATTAGTAAAATGTCTCCATCCAATGAAACGATTAAAGGACAAAATATTCCATCTTAAATTTTTTCTGCATATTTTTTTTTTGCTGTAATTTTGATTGTTGTAATAATAATGTGGAAATTCGACCTAAAAATCAGGAAAATTCCACAAAAAAATCATAATGGTTGGCATCTATGTCTCAGGATTTAACTTTTTTGAATGTTTCCTTATGCCCAGTTATGCAAACATGTGTATGTGTGTGTGAACAACCTTACAACACATTTGGCATCACTGAAATGTATTCTGTATATACAGACAATGATATTTCAGGATGCCAAATTATCGTGATACTTCTTTGACCACTCCTTGCCCTATTATGCTAAATGCCTGTTTAAAGGGCAGCTAAACTTAGTGCCATTTTCAAGCCTATGATACTTTTGTTTTCAGAACTGGATATGCAGAGAGAATGCACTTCTATTGCTACTGTGTTTACCCTAAGAATTCAGACATCTGAACTTGCCATATTATAAAATTTGAACAAATCCATTTTACTACCTGTTGATGTGGATAACAATTGCTAGATGAGTGGCAAATAGCATAGATGATCAGATGCTGCATTCTCCAGCATATGATCTGGATCTAGACTGTTTACTTAGGCCTGCATGTCTAAATACTTTGGATAAATATGGTATAATGGGCTCTCTGTTAGGCTATGATGGGCTCTCTAGGCCATTATAGATGCTCTACTAGCTAGGCTATTCTGGGTTCTCAAACACTCTACGTCAAACCAGCCTCTATGTCAGTGCCTTTGATATCCCACACATATTTATACCGTGCAGAATAGCAGTTGAAGGCTCAGCTAGGACTTTCTCATGTGCATGTCAGTCTGTGCTTTTACTGTGTAGTACATGGGCTTTAAATCAGTAAAATTTATAATGAAACAGAGTAGTATGAAACACTTGTTACAACCTAGCATTCCTTACTTTGATTACTTTGATTCCTTACTTTGATCTGCCTTGGCATAATATGCATAGCTTGTAGGTATTTATTCAATCTTTGACAACTGCGTCAGGGAGTCGACTCTTTGGCTCAGTGGTTAGAGCATTGGATTTTTAACCGAATGGACCGGATTCAGTTCCCACTACAGACAGGAAATTTTTTCAGCTATGCTTCATTCCTTTGTTGCGACTTTCATGTTGTAAGATGGTGGCTCATCCGGGATAGGACTTTATATGCCAAAAATGGCTTCGTGTCATCATAAATGATGACTTCCTTGAAAAGGGGGAGTTTTACCATCTAGCATTTCTTACTTCAGTTATCTGCCTTGGCAGGAAGTCGACTTTTTGGCTCAGTGGTTAGAGCATTGTTATAAGACCAACAGGTCTGAGCAAATAATGTAGACCAGACCACTCAGCACCACTTGCTGAGATCCCACTCATCTGGAAGTTTTTACACATATTACCAAGTTGAGAAATGGAATTGTTCGAATCCTTTCACAAGTGTGGTATGAAGTTTAAGATGTCCCAATATTTAGGGCAAATATGGTATTTTGGGGGAAAGACCATTTGGCAAATCATATTTTCCACTTTGCACTGAAAATCCCATTCTTGTGAAGTGTTATTTATTTACCAATTTTCTCACTTTATCCCTTTTCAATCCAGTTAGGAACTATTAAATGTGAACTTCTACTTCACATTACAAGCTTCTTACTGTTGAAATGTGAAAAATGAAATGTGTGGATTACTTCTTATTCAAACTTCTGTCATTGAATGAGAAGAATGAAATGTAGAGTACTTCCCATTTCAAACTTCTGTTGCTGAACTGTGAAGAATGAAATGTAGAGTACTTCCCATTTCAAACGTCTGTCTGCTGAGCTGTGAAGAATGAAATGTAGAGTACTTCCCGTTTCAAACTTCTGTCTACTGAACTGTGAAGAATGAAATGTAGAGTGCTTCCCATTTCAAACTTCTGTCTGCTGAACTGTGAAGAATGAAATGTAGAGTGCTGCCCATTTTCAAGCTTTTGTCTGCTGAAATGTGAAGAAGAACTGTAGACTACTTCATACTTCAAACTTCTGTCTGGGGAAATGTTAAGAATGAATTAAAATGCGTGATATATGTAGCCAACAGGTCTTTATTAGTTTCATTCAAAATATTTTTAATATTGTTCATTTCATATCAATGCAATTAGTGTAGTTCATCATTAAGCAATTTTGGTCATGTTCATTTTTCATTTATTTTACATTCCCAATGAACAGATAATTATATTAATAATTAAAGGCAAACACAATATATGTAGCTTACTTTTCTTAGACTCCTTATGTAAATCTTTTATATCCATCATTTAAATTACCGTATTCGACCTAATTACCGCACATACCCCTATAAGCGCACAGTCAAGAAATTCCGTAGTCTTCAGATTACAGCCAGTGTAATTTTTCTTTACTTTTTAAAAGCATATGTTGTGGGTACTCATATGAATTGCATCGACTTGTCGATGCAATTCAAATGAGTGCCCACATCATATGCCTTTATAAAGAAAATCAGAAACAATCACATAATCATCATCAAATAAGTCCTTTTTCTGATCTTTTTTATAGTGTATCCTTAGTAGATAGATACATATTTGACCACAAATGAGTGTGTCCTGTAAGTTTGAAAAACCTAAGCGCACAGTGCGGAAGCTAGGTAGAATACGGTATATTAAATCAGTCCAAGTTAGAGGAATATTCTCAGGATGCCTGTCCAAAAGAACAAACTTTTACCTTTTCTATTAGAATGGGTCTTAAAGGCTCCATATTCCTCAAAAATATCCAAGAGAGGTTTAATAAATTGATATATGATCATAAAAAGTAACACCTGATAGCCTGTAAAATTTCAGTTCATCTCTCATTTTTGAACTGGATCATAAATGAAATGATTTTTTATCGTATCTCTGAAATAATGTTGCCAACATTAATCCAGAGATACCATAAGAAAATCATTTCTTTTTTGATCCAGTTAAAAAACGAGAGACTAATTGAAATTTTACAGCCTGTAAACTGCCACATTTTATGATTCTATTAATATCTTATATCATTTTATTAAACCTTTCTTGGATAAAAAATGTCTGTTTTTGAGGAATATGGAGCCTTTAAGTGAAAATGTGAAGAGCAAAAAAGCTTGAGTGAGTCTGCATATCTGTTCACTTGGATTCTGTCCATTGATTCTGCCTCTCTAGACTTCTTCTTGATAAACAGCAAATACTGCAAACAGGGCCCAGTTGTTCAAAGAGTCGTTAGCTTAACGAGCTCGTTAAGGGTCATTTTGTTAACTGTTTTAGCGGATTTAATAGACAATATTCTGATATTTTTTGCTGAAAAAATGTGAGTAGCTTGTGCACTGCAAAAGCTACTCACATTTTTTCAGCAAAAAATTTCAGCATATTTGCGTATCACTTAGATCTGGTTAAAATGTAAATTTTAACGAATCGTTAACTAACGGCGTTGTTAGCTTTGAACAACTGGGCCCAGATTGCACAAATACTGAGGCTGATTTGGGACATCCTGTTAACCTACTTGTGCATGAACAACTCACATCAGAAAGGAAGGCTCACACAAACATACTAAAGCCACTGTATTTACTCTAGGTAATTAGTCAATACCATTCTTGTCTGAAAAATTGAACAAAAGCATTTTACTATCTATTGATTTGGCTTAACACTGTCTGTTCTGGGTTTACACTATTTGCTCAGCCCTGTTTGTATGAATACTGTAATAACCCTAAATATTGGGACAGATAGGCCAGAGCAACATTATAGACCCAGATCAGATGCCATAGAATGAGGCATCTGATCAGGGTCTACACTGTTTGCCATTCATCCAGCACTTCTTTAGACATATCAAGAGGTAGTAAAATAAACTTTCAAATTTTTAGGATAAGTATGGTAGGGAGTTAAGGTGTCCAAATACTTACGGTAAACATTACGAAAACACGCCTATTCAAATATATTGAAAATTTCACCTCTAAAAACTGAAAGTTTTTCAGATAAAAATTCTGATATTTTTCATTTTACTGTTCAAAACATAGATTGTGGGTACTCGTTAGAACTGCCTCACTGAGGCGGTTCTAACGGGTACCCATAATCTATGTTTTGAGCAGAAATATGAAAAATAATGTATACCCCTGCAAACCCCAGTTGTACTATATAAAAGTGGGGTTTAAGGGGGTCAAAATTATATAGGTATGTTTTCGTGATGATATGGCACTTAGGGTAAATATGATATTTCCTTTCTGTCTGTCGCACTGGAGTGGGCAGCAACAGCATCTTCTGCAATGGCTGCAAGCACTGGGTGCACAAGAAATGCAGTGGGTTCAAGCGCTTGAAAAAGGACCCTGACTACAGATGTACATGGTGCCAGGGAACTGCATGCCCCTTGGATGGCAGACCACAGAAGGAAGTCCAAGTCAGACCTGACAAGCTTGAGGTGGTAGCTTCCTTTTGCTACCTAGGAGACGTGCTCTCAGCAGCAGGTGGCTGTAAACTTTCAACCACAACACGTGTGAAAACCGCCTGGAAGAAATTCAAGGATCTGCTACCAGTCCTCTCTTCACACCACCTCTCTTTCAAAACACGTGGCTGTGTGTACAGTTCTTGTGTGCGGAGCGCAATGCTCCATGCCAGCGAGACTTGGCCATTGACAAAGCTGAACCTCCAGCGTCTGCAGTGAAATGACAGGGCAATGATCAGACAGATCTGCAATGTCAGGCTGCAAGACATTGTCACCTCCAGGTCCAATGAGCTACTTGTGCGGCTTGGCATTGAGGATCTGGATCTCATTCTGAAGGAGAGAAGACTCAGATGGTATGGACATGTGGAACGCTCCAATGGTGCAGTCAGTTAGCCGGCCTCGGTGGCTCAATTTGATGCGCCGTCCGACTGGAGACCAGGAGGTCGCGGGTTCAACCCCCGCCGAGGTCGGCAACATTCTTTCGTGGAGATTGATCATGAAATATTTTCTACGGTCATTCTCTCCCTTCCGCTGATTCAAGAAGGGCAGTTGTCAGTTTCTGGCGAAAGAATGTGCACAGTACTGGTTAACCGCTTAGAGGACTAAGCCTGCCCAGTAAACGTGTGGTTAGGTAAACTGACCGCGCTCGACATGACCCCATTGGGTTGACTGGGCCGTAAAACCTCAACACAAACAATCAAGACAGCCTTTGACATACAGATTGATGGAAAGCATGGGCCTGGAAGGCCCAAAATGACATGGAAGCAGCTGACAGAGAGGAATTGTAGAGAGTGGAAGCTCTCGGCTATCAACCCTCATGATAGACGAACCTGGAGATCTGATGTTAGATCTGCCATGTGTGCAGCAAGCCAGCTATCTGGAAGGGGGGCCCACTGATGTGGATGTTGACCCTGTACCTGCATGTTTATCAAAAATCCGATTATGATATGATGATATGATTTTATCTGGACAGATACTATGGTATTATTATGTCCCTTTAACCCTGGTGGGGTCGTACTGTTTTTTCCCTGTCTGTCTGTTCATCCGTTCTCTCACCTTAACCATTACCTCTCTGGGCTAATTTAGTAGATGACAAACTGATGATATGTTTTTTCTTATTTTCCCCAGAAAACGGGCTCCAATGCACGAAATGTCAAAACCTGTTTTCTGAGAAAAAAACTATAAAAAAAATTTCAGTATGAAAATTTTCACCCAGCATCCTAAACATTAAGTTTGTGGTTATAATTTCTCAATGATTTTGCAGCTTTAATATTTGGGTTTTTGTTTATAGCAACAAGAATTTTGATTGCGACTGACAGCAACCCACCCTCACTACAGGGTCAATGTCACATGCTTTAAATGTTATTTTTGAATTTTGTGTTTAGCATTTGATTACCAGAATTGTCCTTTCTTTTCCAATTATGAGTGCTTTCATCTACATAGATTTTATATTTGGCTAGGTGTTTGCTAGGGTTTCCAGAATTTTATGCACTGTTGTGATGATTCACTAGTGTCCAGGCATTCCACTTTTACTACAGTCGAATGAATATGCTATAATCTTGAGAACCATTTTATTATGTTGAACCACTTAATGTCCCACTTAAATCACAGCTGCAACATTTACATGCCAGCAAGAGAAACATATACATGTATAAATCTCACCTTAACAACTTTTTTTAAAGCTTAAAAGACAGAATAGAGCATCAGAGTTAATTTTCTTACAATTTAAAAGTCTGGGCCCAGTTGTTCAAAGCTAACGATGTCGTTAGTTAACGATTCGTTAAAATTTACATTGAGTGATACGCAAATATGCTGAAATTTTTTGCTGAAAAAATGTGAGTAGCTTTTGCAGTGCAAAAGAAAAGCTACTCACATTTTTCAGCAAAAAATATCAGAATATTGTGTATCGAATCCGCTAAAACAGTTAACGAAATGACCCTTAACGAGCTCGTTAAGCTAACGATGCTTTGAACAAATGGCCCAGATTAGTTTGGACTGAGGAGCATTGTCAGTTCAGTATATAACACACTCATCTGCTGACAAGCAGTCAAGATTTCAAATCCTGCTCTGTAGAGATTTCTTTCCATTACAAGAGTGTGTTTCCTTGCACAAACTATTATGTTCTCAGTTTACCATTGTCCTAAGTGGCGCAAATACTGATGCTGGGACATTAACACTCCAAAACACCAAACATTAAACTGGCTTGATAGCAAGAACAGTTTGATAACCATTTAATGAGGAACAAACAATTTAGCAAATATCTACATATTGCAATAGCCTCACACTTTTTTAGTATTTTTGAACAATGCCTGTGCATACTGTTTTCAGTTCATACAGGTGAGATAGCACTTATTCAGTGATTACACCTACCACAACTCAACTGGAAAGTTACAACAGCCTTTACTTCATAGAGGGAAAGTCATATGCTTAAAATATTTGTTAAACATTTAGTATTTTGTTAATGTGCCTTCTTCACCTCAAGTTCTGATTATATTGTAGGACTGTTTCCATCTACAGTTTTCATATCTGAGGTAATAGGTTGTAGCTACAGGCCCTGTCATAATGACCAAAAATCACCAATCCCAACTTCAGGCTGAAGGCCACATGATTTAAACTTTATGTTTAACCTTTGGTCAATTCAAGTCCATTTTTTCTGCAAGTGTTTTCACCTGTAGCTCTTTTGTTTGGCTTGATGGTTTGTAGCACTGGAATTGTTCTCATACAATTACTTATATTAGTCACACACTACTGATGATGATAATGACGTTTCAGTGTTTTATGTCCCCTTCAACATTATTTAAGTCATATTGAGTCAATGACGGTGATATTGAGAGGCTCTGTGTACTGAAGCACTGTACGGTCATGAGTTGAATTGCACCTCAAGCGGAATTCAAACCGGGGATCTGATGATCCAAAGTTGAGAGTGCTAACCACTTGGCCACTCGGATACTTCCACATGTTACTAACTTTGGATGTTTGAAAGGGCGTATATTGGGCATGTCTGTGTATTTTGGAAATATTTCTAGTTTACACTGCAAATGCAAATGATTTTCTTGTTGATTGACAGAATTTTGCATGGACAATTGCATAGATCTTAATATAAACAGTAGAATTGAATTTTTTAGATTGATATCTGGAAAAAAAATAAATAGATGATCCCTAAAGGAGATGAATAGCCCCGCTACTGCAAGTTTGGCTTTGTAGATATACTATTTTGAACAAATGCCAGAATTTGATCAGTTCCGAGATTTTTATGCATATGACCAGCCTATATTCTTACTTTGCTGCAAGTTTCAAATCATCTTACTTTGCTGCAAGTTTCAAATCTTTATCTTGAAAACTGTAGAAGTTGTGGAGACAAACCCTACTATGCCATGTTTGTAAGGCCATATTTCTAAGTAAATCAAGGGTATGTAACTCTAGCAATAAAAAAATTCATCAGAGTTCTGTGATTTATATGCACATGCCCAGTGTATATTCTTACTTTGCTGCAAGTTTCAAATCATTATCTTGAAACTGCAAGTTGTAGAGACACAAATCCTGCTATGCCATGTGTATGTAACTAGCAATAAAAATTTGAACAGAGTTTTGTGACTTTTATGCACATGCCCGGCCTATATTCTTACCTTACAATAATAATTCAGTCAGAGTTCTGTGACCTTTATGTACATGCTAAGTCTTTATCCTTACTAGTGCAAGTTTCAAACCATTTCCATGAAAACTGTAGGAGTTGTGGAGACAGAAATAGTACAATATAACGGTATAAAGTGTGACGGACAGACAGATGTACATATGATGAAGGGTAAAACTATATGCACTCCACTTTATGGCGAGGGGCATAAAAATATCTAGTTTTACATAATTCTGAACATGCATCTACAGGTAGTTTGTTCAAGCTTAGTCTTTACTACTCTCTGGGTAAATTTACCAGACGACAAATTCATTTGTATTTTTCTTATTTTTCCAAAAATAGGTTTGATATTTCTGAGGAGGAGACAATTTGCATGAAATGTCAAAGCCTATTTTCTGGGAAAAATAAGAACAATATTTCAAATGGTCATCTGCTGATTTTTTTACCCAGCATGCTAAGCATTAAAGATAAACATTCAGGAGATTACAATTACTCATCTAAAAAAAATGACACTCATAAAATTTACTAGGTTAATGAAAAATGATTGGGGAAAATTCCAAACTAGCATTGAACAGGCTTGTTGTTGGGATGAAATCAAACAAAAAATAGGTCATAATTTTATTGAAAATACAACATTTCAAGTTGTTCTACATGTTTGCAATAAAAATAAACCTCACTGCAGGAAGGATCTAACATTTTCATACAATGCAAAGATCCAAGACTCAGACCAGCCTGCATAATCCTACAGTCCTCTCAGAACAAGATGATGATGAGTTGGTATTTTACATCCCTTTCAACATTATTTAAGTCATATCAAGATGACAGTATAGTGATAATGAATGGCTTTGCTCAGTATAGCACTAGAGTCATGAGCTGAATTCTGCCTCCAGCCGGATTCAAACCTGGAACATAGTGATCCGAAGCCACCACTTAGCCACCTGAGAACAAAATCTTCCCATGTACTTTCTGACTGGTCACAGATGACAGGTAATTGTTTGACTTGAACAGCTACAACCCTAGCCATGATGGGCAGGATCGTTTGGAAAGAACTGCGAATTTGCCCAGCAGGTATCAAGACTTTTTACAAGGCAAAGAACAGAATCAGTTATGAGCAGGACCAGTAATATCTTTTCCAAACCAAACCAGATCAATCAACTATAGAGCAATCACTAAACTTTAACCATAGGTCCAAATAAGATTATGTAAATATTTTTCTTAAATTTCTCCACCAAAACATATGTTAAGGGTACTCATTAGAAGCACCTTGCTGAAGCATTTCTAATGAGTACCCACAACATATGTTTTGGTGGAGTTATAAGAAAATGTCAATACTTTTGGATTGAAAAAAAGTATTATTAAGAGGTATGTATAATAACATTAGATTTTATCATGTGTTAGTTTTTTCTTGATATGGTAAACAGTAAAGGTCCTGATCAAGCCACACTTTACCTGTAGTATTTATTTGGAGAATACAACTTTTTAATTTGTTGCAGTTTAAATGATTAATTCCCATATAAATTTTCTTGGAACCCCTGTACAACATTCTGCAAAATATATACACAGTAAAACTACAGCTTCAAATAAATGTGGTAACTTGATAAATAAAATCTATAAAGGTTGTCCTTGGAAATATAGAACATATAAAAGGTTGAAAAACAGACTTGATTTTATTGAGCTACTTCATATTAAGTTATTTTGTAGGGCTGCATATCGAGGGTTGAGCGCAAGACTATTGTAACTCAAACATATTTTTGAAACCCTTGTTTAGGGGCAACTTGGACCCCTTTGTAAACAATGCAAATTCAGGTGCCATTGCTCATACGAGCAATGGCACCTAAATTTTCATTGTTTACAGAAAGAAATGTTGTAATCTTCATAACGCCTACATGGTGAGGAGATTAGGTTTGGGGAAAACCAACCATCTGACTTTCGCCAGTCTTGGGCTCAACCCTCGATATGCTCTCTTGCACTGGCTTAAGCAGAACTTGACTTTCCAAGAGTGGGATGTATGATCCCAAGGGAAAGTAAAATAAAAACTGCACTATGGTGAAGTACAGCAATACATTTTATGCCCACCAGAGGGCACTTAACACCTGCTGCAGTGATTTCAAATACTTTTTTTCTCACTTCTTTAGGTAAACATATATTGTGAATGCCCATCAGAAGTTCCTATAATGAGCACCCACAACATCAGAGAAATTAAGAAATAGAGTCTTACTTGGAGTTACAAAAATAACTTGACTACAAGATTAATCCATTTATGCCTAGCGTCCCATAAAAGGGACTTTGGCAAATTGTGCAGACCAAGATCAGCTGCCACAGAATGTGGCATCTGATCAGGGTCTACACTGTTTGAATTAAATACAGAAATTTCTATAAAACAAGGTAATAATAAAAAAAAACTAACCAGATACCCCTTCTTTTGGAAATCGACCAGTCTAAAGTTATGGTAGAAGAGTCCACTCAGCATAATTGGTTTAAATTAAACCATTTGCAATTCAAATATACATATACACCTGCAGACTCCAGATATTTCAGTCTGGGAAAAAAATATATATTTTTTCACATTTCTCCTGTTCTGAGATCTCGGAATCATGTCAGCTTGCCAGCTTTACTGAGATTTCACAGCATAAAACTTCCTGAAGAAATAAGACATTTATCTGTGTCTTTTTGCTAAACCTGACCAGCCTTACTTGTTTTATACCAGCTGTGAAAGTATTACTTTCACTGGACAAGCTCAATTTTCTAGCTATATACCTCACAGGAACATACAATGATTATAAAAATAAAAAGGTCCCTAACCTCAGTTTTTTTTCGTTTACAGCCAGCTAACAGAAATGCATCTTTTTAATTTTAGGTCTAATATAGTGTATCTATATGTAATAATTCTAGTTTCTGGTACATTAATCTTTATCAGTCTTTGGGCTGATTCACAGACAACAAACTAATGATATTTTCTTATTTTTTTCCAGAAAACAGACTTCAACATTTCATGCAAATTGTCTCATAAGGAGACAATTTGCATGAAATGTCAGTCAATTTTCTTGGAAAAATAAGAAAACTATTTCAAAATATCTGTACTGTTTGCTGAAATTTTTACCCAGCATGCTAAACATTGCTGACTTTGTAACTTTACTTGTGCGAAAACACATTCAACAAACTTTTTCAGAATACTTTATCACAACTGTTAATCCTGCAAGGACCTGTCCATATTGGCCCATCAGTCAATTACACTGCTCCTCAAGGATGCCTACTCTTCCTCAAGATTCTCCTGACTTCAACTTTCTATCAGCTGACTCCCTGCCTACATGACAAACAACATTTGGTCCCATAGAATGTATGATGACATATATTATGCTTGGGCACCAGTCCACACCAAGGAAATTGGTCCACACACAACGGATCTAAAACAAATAATGAAACTTTTGTTAATGCCAGGTATCTCTTCTTCTGCAGACTCCAAATATATTACTACATATACAGGTAAAAAGCCCCATAGCAGAGTATTTCCAAGCAAACACACAAACGTCACAACATCATTACAACATCACTGCAATGTCGTGATATTGCAGTGACTTTGTAACAATGTTGTGGCGATGTGTGTTTGCTGGGTTTGAATATGATGCTGAAAGTTGTGGGTTTGAATAACAGCTGAAAAGCTCTTTATTCACCAGTAGTGAACAGTTACTGCAAGTAGGGAGGGAGGATAAAGGCAGTAAAAGCAGAGGATTGGGTCCTGCCTTTCAAACAATGTACCAAAAACAGAATGGGAATTAAATCCACTACTGCTACAGCTATTGGACAGCATTACTTTTTTACAGATAAACAGATATTCAGTAGACAATTCTTGATACATGTAATCATTTCATCTAGCACTCTTGCTACTAATGTACAGACAAGACTACTTGCAAGTTAAAAATTCAGAAGCAGACAGGTCTGTTTTTTAAAATTCCTCAGCTCAGAACTGAATTCCTTCTCAAACCAGCCTCGTGTAACACATATATGAAACAAGCAATGTATCACTATTTGATGATTTTATGTATTTTAACAGGACAAACATTAAAAAAAAAGGAAATCTATTTGCTGAAAATACTGAATTCCAAAAAAGACACCTACTTTAATTCATCCCATTATATCAATAACCTAGTTCCCCTGGCTGCAACTGTATCCTTGGAAAGCATCAGTTCTGCTAGATAACAGGAAAACCTTGAGCATCATTCTTACACAGGAATGTCTTTCCATAATGCCATTCATAGATCCATATAAGGCACTCTTTTCAACCAAACAAAGTTGGCATTTTTTTACCATTATTTCTCCATGATAAACATCTCATGAGTACTCACTGGAATTGTCTCTATAAGGTGCTTCTAATGTGTATCCACAAAATATGTTTACATGGAGAAGCAAGAAAAATATTCATCTGCAGACCCCTTTTATGTACAGTTATTTCATTTCAACATAACCACCATATATTATATTCTCCCTGACTCCATCCATATTCAATTTCAAGGACCTTTTAAATCACCAAACTTATTCCTAACTACATATTTACGCAAAATATTTGACCTTCTTAACTCCTTACCATATGTCTTAATTTTGAACAAGTCTATTTGGCTACCTGGTAAAGTACACATACTAACACATGGTAGTTGAATAGCAAACAGTGTCAACCCTGATCAGACACCACATCCAGCCCTTTTTGCTCAGGCTTGTTTGTCCAAATACTTTGAGTAAATATGCTACCAGCACCAACAGAATCCTGAAACCAGTTCAAACTTATTTCCTAGTAAAGTTACCTCTGGTCTGTAGTCACAGAGAAGTTTGAGAAAAGATACCATGTGACTTGCAGTCATAGGGAAGTTTAAGAAAACAAATAATGTTTTGCAGTCTTAGAATCTACAAACCTGGACTGGGACATATGTCTTCTTCACAAAATTGTGTTTCCTGAGGCTTGGACTCTGGATCACAGTTGCTGGCAAGTTTGGTCTGTTTTTCTATACAGTGAACCAGTCTGGTTTGGTGCCCGGTTCCACATGTTACAGAACACTGGAAAGAAACCGGCCAATAATTACAATAAAATCAGACTGCTTTTCACAATTAACGATTGAAATTCTGAATTTTAGCTTGCAATGGATGATTGAAAATTACATCATGGGAAAAGAGCCATTATAGCATAAACAAACATCAAAGGGCAGACAAGCCTGCACAGTCTCACCTGAACCTATGCTGTTCACTCACATAAGCAGTAGGCCAAGAGGAAACTTCAGTCAAAGAACCAGAAATGTGGCAGGTTCACTGAAAGACTGATTCGACAAAAAGTTCCAAGAGCCTTTTGCTCGTGACATGGCTTGTTCGTTTGCATCTTGGTTTTGGTCTGTAGTTGCCTTAGATTGAAGAAGATACTATCAAAGGATGTCTGACAATATTCTATAATTGCTCTCCTTAAGCAAAGATATGGTATCTCATCTGCAAGTTTTAGTGATATTCAAAGAAGATATTCAAAGAAGAATGTAGAATATCAGTGACTGAAAGGCTGATAGACAAATTTCCAGGCCCCAGTTGTAAAAACTTAAGAAAGTTGTTAGCTAACGTGATGTTAACATTTCTATCTTGAAATACTGCAAAAACATTGATTTTTGTTTTTGCTGAAAAAAAAATGTGAGTAGCTTTTGTATTGCAAAAGCTGCTCATATTTTTTGCAGCAAAAATATCAATGTACATGTATTTGAAAATACCTCAGCTACAGGAGTTAATGAATTTGTCATCAACCAGCTTGTTAAGCTAAAAATGCTTTGAACAACTGGGCCCAGATCAATTACTCTGGAGAGTCAGACTGTGTAACTGGACAGGCTTGCCTGGGTTTGTATGGCTAATACTGGAAATTTTGGTTGTCTCAAAGTATTCTGTTTCAGTTCAACTTTCAACCTGCTCAGTTTATCTACCAAACAACAATCTACAATATTTTTCTTACTTTTTTGCAGTCAATGGGACTTGACATTTCATTCAAAACATTTCTAACGTTAAACAAATTTCAAGCTATATTTTTTTAGAAAATAATATATCAGTAATTTGATGTGTGCTGTTTTATCCAACAGCATGTCACAGGCTGACCGTTAGTATACTGATGATGAAATAAGCTAACAATAATGACAGCAGAACCTAAACTCTGTAAACTGTATTTACAGCATGGTAAGGGTTAACTCATTTAAGCCTAGCATCCCATAAGACTGACATTGGCAAACACGTAGACCCAGATCAGATGCTATAAACAACCGAGTTTGAAGAACCCAGTGGGCATAAAAGTATTAACCCTTAAAGGGCCAATAACAACTACAGGAAATGACATTGTGATATATTTTTTTTTTTTTTTTTCCATTTTTCGTTGAAAATAAGCCTTGACGTTGCATTAATGTCAAGACTTATTTTCTATGAAAAATCAATAAACAAATAGAATGGCATCTGCTACAAGCTTTGCTTTGCACTTTAAGAGCTTGGTAATGACAGTATTTGTAAATATGCCTTACCTTTGACCAAGGTAAGGCATACTGGTTAGGTCCAGGACTAGGCTTACAGGATTCAACCAACGGAAGTGTGTTATGTGTAACCCTTAAAGGGCCAGTCAAACTCCAGCAGACAACATTTTGATTTTTCAAAGAAAATAAGTATTGACATTGCATGGCAGACAAGTCACATGAAATGTCAAGACTTATGTTCTATGTAAGAAAGAAAATTTGAATGTCAGCTGCTACAAACATTGCTTGGTGCTTGAAGTTAGATAACAGTGGTTTTCATAGATATACACTGTAGATCCAATATATCGCGGTGCTTGGGGTCCAAGTTCCGCTACCGCGATATATCCGGATCGCGATATAAGCTGGGGTGGTAGTTTGCTGAGACGCCGCTAATCAATCAACACCAAACGGCTGTCAGTAAAGCTATCGGCCACATTACATCAGTATAGTAGGTTTAGAATTACTCAATGGCAGTATTTACACTGGGAGATTATGTCTACCAATTAACTTTAATCGAGACTAGCTGATAAACGACGTTTAAAATCATTTGTTCGCGGAAATGTCAAGCGAGGACGCCATTTTGGATGAAGGGGGGCAACTCGCATATCCTAAGGATAGAATAGAATAGAATATCACGGACTTTTGCTGAGGCAATTCGGGTTGCTTCCCTTCGCTTCTTTCGTCTGCTGCGGGCCCAAAAACTATTCTATTTATCTTTTGACGCGCGTGGACATCGTTAATTGATTGAGCACTGAGAACATGTACTCAATTATGACACTGATTATGACAAGTGCGGCGATTAATATTAATTGATTGCCAATTATTATCAATCTGTGTACTGATTGACACTAATTGGATTGTTTGGTCATAATGCGTGACGCGATTTCGCGTTTGGATATGCGCGAAAAATCAATACCGCAACGAATTACAGTCAGTTTTTTTTTTTTTTTTTTTTCAAATTAAGTAAAAAAAACATTTACTTATTTTTTTTTTTTTATGGTCATGGTAAATTTGGGGTCCACGGACGATTCGCGATATACTGGATATCGCGAAATAACGGACCGCGATGTATTGGATCTCCAGTGTACCTTACCTTTGACCATGGTGAGGCATACCAGTTTGGTCCACTGACTGGGCAAGGTTCTAGCTTACAGGATTCAACCAATGGAAGTATTGTATTAGGTAGATGTTCACAGTGACTGTCAGCTGTAATTTTCATCTTCTTCAACTTGTTACGCCGAGAACATTTCACTTGTCGTGTACGTACTCCTTCGTCACAAGATCCAGAACACTGTAATAATGAATAATAAGGGAATTGTGGTGGGGAAAATCAATTTTCCTCCAGATAATCAGTGAATATGTCATCACGAAAACATTTCTATATAATCTGGACCCCCTTAAACTCCACTTTTATATAGTAATTGAGTCAGAGACAATTACCCACATCAAAACAAATGAGTTCTCAATGGAATTGCTTCAGTTAACAAAACATTACTCTGTAGTACTCACTGGAATCACCATGCCAGGGTAATTGCCAAGGTAATTCAGATTGGGATCAACAAGACTTATTTTGTGCAAAACATTACCATATTTACCCTAAGTATTTGGACAGACAGGTCTGAGCAAAATTTGGCATCTGATCAGTGTCTACACTAATGCTCATCTGGCAAATTTTAACTAGAGCAAGTTGATGGCGCACCATCGCATATCCCCGCACCAGCGCCATCGCAAGTTTTAAGATTCTAGCTTAAATGGTCTGGATGCAATGGTGTGACATTACAGATGGCCGGCCGGCTGGACAGACAGATGGATGGCCGGACGGACAGACAGACGGAGGGGGTATAACAATATCCCCGTTTTTCCGTCGAAAAGCATGGGGATAATGAGAACAGGCAGTAATAATGCATTTGTTCAAATTTCAGGACAATTATGGTAAGATGTCCAAATATCTGAAGTAAATACAGTACCTTCCATTAAGAATACACGCCTGTTCAAATATATTGAAAATTTCACCACCAAAAACTGAAAGTTTTCAGATAAAAATTCTGAATTTTTTCATATTTCTGCTCAAAACATAGATTGTGGGCACTTGTTAGAACTGCCTTGCTGAGGTGGTTCTAATGAGTACCCACAATCTATGTTTTTGAGCAGAAATAAGAAAAATAGTGTATACCCCTGTAAAACCCAGTTTTACTATATAAAAGTAGGGTTTGAGGGGGTCAAAATTATATAGGCATGTATTCATGATGGGTCCACGCAGTCTGATCAGAATCTTCATGCCACATAAAGAGACGTTGCATCCTTGGCTATCTAGAATGCCCCCCCCCCCCCCCCCCAATAAAGATTCTAATTATACTATGCAAATTGGCAGGCTGATCTAGACTTCACTGGGCGCACATGTCTATAGGTACGTTTTCTGATGTTTCGGCGAATTTGGCTAATTTTCAGCCACTTCCACAAGTGAGAAATTTCGTTTTGACTTCGTCCTACAGACCAGGTCTTTTCCGAATAGTGGTCTGATTTGCAATCTTAAATATGAAATTCCCTTGTGTTTAACACATTAATGACTCATGTACCACAAACTGGACCTTGACAAAATGTGTCAACCCATACAATCTGTTGATTTGTCAAATACTGCCGGATGACCGGAAAACACTGTAGACCTTAAACAGATGCCGCATTCTACAGCGACTGATCTAGATTTTTCCTTTTTACTCAGAGCCATCTGTACCATGTATTATGAATAATCTTGTATATCATGATAAACTAGCATTACAGTCAACCCTCATTATACAGACACTCAATACAACGACAAAATTTGTTATATTGACAATTACACTAGCACGGAAACACTCTCTCAAGAGGTGACAGTTAATCAGAAATTATGCAGGAACATTATTATTCAATACTTCAAGCAACATATGTTTTGGATATTTGTTAGAATTGCCTCCGTGAGGCAATTCTAACAAATATCCAAAACATACATTCTACAAAGAAATAACAATAAAACATGACATTTGTTGCATATTATTCTGCTCATGAAGGATTCCTTACAATAGCAAATTCATTTTAATGGCAATAACTTTTTGAACAAATGCTGTAGTTGTAACGAAGGTTCACTGCCCAGGAATGGAAAGGATTTCTAGGGTAAATATGGTATCTTCAGAAAACTCCATTTATAAGGCCCTGTTAGTAAAATGGAGCAGGAGGAATATGCCTACCTTTGTCCAAGCAGTAATGATCCACTGTGTGTTAGGATCAGGACATC
The DNA here is from genome assembly GCA_964016985.1 of Anodontia alba. Taxonomy (NCBI): domain Eukaryota; kingdom Metazoa; phylum Mollusca; class Bivalvia; order Lucinida; family Lucinidae; genus Anodontia; species Anodontia alba. Next base: position 90,869,472 of record OZ024827.1, on the reverse strand, counting down.
TTTTGACTTGACAGCCTTTTTCTGTCACTGGTCGGTCTGTCTTTACACACATACTGTCTCGTAACCTGACATGACCTTTTCTTGTTTTACTGCGACATGTCACATGTCTTGTCTTGATGCCTTTGCCACATGTCTTAGAACACTAAAATAACAAATAACTTGATTTACTGATTCTGAACATAGGTTCACTCCTAAATAACAATAGCCAACTCTGCCATCTATCAATATGGATTTGTCCAGGGCACTTGACAAAAGACAAAACTATAAAAGAGCATGAAGCAGTAGACAGTACCATGACTTTTTTCTCATCACAATCCACACTGTTTGCAAAGATTTATGTTGAGGCCAGTGCACAATGAAAGAATTAAAAGGCAGATGTTCTGATTTCAACTTCAGTGACAAGAGTTTGAATGAAATTTATACCAGCATCCTTCTAATTCCTGTACACAACCTCTTTGTAACATTTCTGCTGGGATCCAAAGGAAAAACTGTGATAGCTAAATAACCAAGTTGTATTCAAACAAAAATGTATAGATTATATAGAAAAATGGCCATAAATGGCCATTTTTCTATATAATCTATACATTTCATTTGAGAACAACACTTTTGGAGTCCACCTTTAATCAAATCATCGTATCTGAAACTGTCCTATAATGAACTGTTTTATAACACGGTTCCAGTGTATTATCACTATAACTCATCATATCAATGTCCTAAAATGGTTATAACACTGTTCATGGGATATGGAAGTGATATTACACTCCATCATTTATATTTTACTAGAAGAAACGCAAAAATGACATGATAACCAGTGTTTCAGATATAAACATGTATGTTGTCACATGGCAAGGATATGTAATTGGAAAAGTAAGAATAATAGGGATGTGTATTTGTATTTTTGCATACTTTGCTAGTTTAACTGGCTACTCCTCAGCTATCACCATACTTTTCTCACCCCACACTACCTTACACAGACATTAACCCTTGAACTGCCAATCACAACAATTGTTGTCTGCTTTGTCATCTGCTTGTGATTCTTAAAGCCATTTCTGCATTTCTGCAAACAGTGTGGACCCAGATCAGACTGCTCCGCTGGGTCCACACTGTTTGCCTGTATGCAAAAATAGGTTTGAATAGTTTGCAAGAATATTCAGCAGATGGCATAAACAGACAACATTTTCAGATGCAGGTTTTCTTGGTGTTTTGAGGGTTAAAAAATTCTTACAAGAAACAGATAAAAGAGTACTCAAAAAAAAAAACAAAAAAAAAAAAAAAAAAACAAAAAAAACAACAATTTCTGCACTAAAAATTAGGGGTTACAGGCAATTCTTATGTACCCAAAAGATATGCTCTGATACAACAATACTGAAGAATATAACCAAAATTATTATATCTTTATCAGGAACTCTACAATGCATAGTTGTGTGGAACTTCACCTTTGACCAAGATCCTTTGTACCAAACTGGTGGACATTCCTGTGAATTGCACTCTCTCTTATGTATAGGTTTATTTCTCTTGTCACACAGCTTGCGTTTCACCCTCCTGTCTTCCTTGGCAATCATCCTCTGTATACAGTAAACACGTCTCTTCTGTTTCCCACCACCACATGGCTTACTACATACACCCCAGGGTTCTGCTGCCCATCTATAACAAAAATACCATCAAATCCATATACATGTATATTGGGACAGATAGACTTTTGCAAACAGTGTAGATCCAGATCAGATGCTGCAAAATGCAGCATCTGATCAGGGTGTACACTGTTTGCCACACATACAGCAATACTTTAGACACATCAACATATAGTAGAATGGACTATTTCAAATTTTAGGACAAGTAGATAAGGTGTTCCACTACTTAGGGTAAATAGGGTAAGCAAAATCAAAGAATTAGTCACCAATGTACAAATTAATAAAAAAATCATTGTTATGCACTAAAATGCAAATTAATAAAAAAAAATGTACAAATTAATCAAAAAATCATTGTTATGCACTAAAATGCAAAACTACATTTTCTTCCTCATGATCTGTTTTGATGGCAAAATAGTACAGAACATGTCCAGGAATAGCCACAGTCACAGAACATAGCCTACCAATGACATCAAGAGGACCAGCAAGCAAACAATGACAGACAGCATACACTTCACATGCCAAAGAAAGTGATTACAGCTGACTCTTGTTTTCTCAAACACTGATAACTCAAACTACTACAAAAAGGCTCCATATTCCTCAAAAACAGACATTTTATTATCCAAGAAAGGTTTAATAAATTGATATATGGTAATAATACAGTCAACCCTCTTTATACCGACACTAGATACAACGACAAACTTTGTTATAATGACAATTTGAATGTAATGAAACCTTCACTGAAGAGGCGACAGTTAATGAGAAATTATGCAAAAATATTACATTAAAACTTCAAGTAACATATGTGTTGGATATTTGTTAGTATTGCCTCACTGAGGTGATTCTAACAAATATCCAAAACATATGTTCTGTGAGGAAATAAGAATAAGACAAGGTCTTGCTTACATATCATTCTGTCCATTAAGGATTCTTTACAACAGCAAATTCATTTTAATGGCAACATCTTTGGCAACAAATGCTGTCATTGTAACGAGGGTTCACTGTACAATCATAAAATGTGGCACCTGACAGCCTGTAAAATTTCACTTGGTGTCTCAATCTTGAACTGGATCAAAAATGAAATGACTTTTTATCATATCTCTGAATTAATGTTGCCAACATTAATTCAGGGATACGATAAAAAAGTCATTTCATTTTTTATACAGTTGACTAACTGAAATTTTACAGGCTGTCAGATGCCACATTTTATGATCATATTAATGCCATATTTCAATTTATTAAATCTTTCTTGGATAAAAAAGTATATTGTTTTAGAAATAAGGAGCCTTTAAGTCAAACTAAATTTTGGATAATCTTGGTTTAATTTTGCTTTATATTCTTTACACTTCAACACCTGTTATCTCAAATTACAGTTATCTAAAAATGAAAATTCCAGTACATTCCTAGCAGGCACACAACGTTGAAACAGCATTGATTCAACATTGATTCAATGTCAAGACATTGAATGATTCAACATTGTTTCAACCTTGTGTGTCTGGGAAATTGGACTTTGAGATAAGGAGATACCACTGTAGTATACAGTTCTCACCTGGGAGTACAAGGTTGAGTATTACAGGCAAAGGTCCCTGTTCCTGGTTTAGCTCTTGGGTCACAGTAGGCAGGGTCTACCTCCTCCCTGTGATCACGATGGCAGTGTGCTGTCACAACCTGCTCACCTAGAATAAACACAACAGAGAAATACAAATGGCAATAGAAACACATAAATGCCCAAAAGCAACATAAATGAGTACATTATTAACCCACTTTAGACTGTCAGAATAAATTTCCCTTCTCTGTATACTAGAAGAGTCCAATTTCAATTTTTTGTATGTCAGATTATGTGATTTAGATATTCCAACAGAAAAATGGTTAAACTATTGGCAAACAATGGAGACCCTGATCAGACACCACATTCTCGGGTGTCTGATCTGGGTCTGCACTGTTTGCCAAAAACCCTTTTAGGGGTCTACAGATGAATGATCAGTTAAATAATAAGGATATTTACTGAAACCATTACTGCAATGTATGACCAATACGGTCAATATGAAATTAAATAGACAATGAGCCAATGGCAAATAACACTGTTAACCCAATGTAGGCTAGAGACCCCTAAAAGGGTAGTTGGCAAACAGTGCAGACCCAGATCAGATGCCACAGAATGTGGCATCTGATCAGGGTCTGAACTGTTGTAAATAGTCTAGCCACTTTTCTCTAGGAATATCTAAATCACATAGCCTGACATACCTAAAATCGAAATTAGAATCTTCCAATATATAGTGTGTTTGAGTTCATTCAGTCTACAATGGGTTAAAAATTACCTCAAAAATATTTAATGCCATACATTGTTACTCATTATCATGATCATGCCTGTGATAACCTGTAACATACTTGCCATACGTCACACTGTGAGACAAAATCTCACAGAATTTTGTCCCTTCTGGACCCGTTTCCATTTAGTTTTTCAAAGCTCACAGAATTTTTATACAATTTAATAAGCTATTTTTAGAAGAACTAGAAATAAATCACACATTAGCATGGCTATCCCAAGCTTAATTCATTGAAATAATGGCTTTAAACTTACTTATGTAAGTTTGAAAGTGATTTTCATAAAAATCTCACAGAATTTCATCAAATATCCCCTAAAAATTTGCAAAATCTCACAGATTTCTGTCAACAGCTTATGGCATGTATGCTGTAAAATAGTACAGATGTCCAGCAAAAACCACAATCAAGCTCATAGCCTATAAATGACAACAAGAGGAAGACCAGTCAAACCATGACAGAGTATGTCATAGACCAAAAAAAAAAAAAAAAAGAAAAAAAAAAGCAAAACAATCAGCTCCCTCTTTTTTATGATGCTAGTCAGGATCTACTAAACAACTAAACAAACATAACAATAACACACCAGGGCCCAGTTGTTCAACGCTAACGATGTTGTTAATTAACGACTCGTTAAAATTTACATTGAGTGATGCGCAAATATGCTGAAAGTTTTTGCTGAAAAAATGTGAGTAGCTTTTGCAGTGCAAAAGCTACTCACATTTTTTCAGCAAAAAATATCAGAATATTGTGTATTGAATCTGCTAAAACAGTTAACAAAATGACCCTTAACGAGCTTATTAAGCTAACGATGCTTTGAACAACAGGGCCCTGACAAGACAAAACATGAAATAAGTCCTGCAGTGAGAAGCCACAAGGCCACAAAGAACAAACAACAGCAGAACTGATGCCAGCAGTTCATACTATTCGGTTTGTATTGGTAACTCACTGTCTGCGGTCTACCTCAAACCATCTCTTTGACTTGTGAACAGAATCATAACATTAACAAAATACAACATTTTGTCCCAGAAAAAATACCTCTGACTGTATGCTTTTGTGACCATTAATTGAACATCGGTTTATAAATTTGACACTGGTAAAACTTATTTGAACCTAGCAATAAGCAAGAGCTTCACTAAAACTTAAACCGGTCTCATGCAAAGTCTGTGAAAAAATATAAAAGTCCCATAGATTTTGTAATGAAAAGAGCAATAACAATATTTTCATTTTTTTTTCTTTACAACTTATTCATGAGCATCTTCAACTACATACTTTTTTTCTGCTCCTATTTTGGCCACTTTAGCACTGTAGTTGACAGAGAAACTTTGTTTTGAAAAGTTGCTATTGTTTTTTTAATTGCTATTTCTTGACACAATTCTCACAACATAAAATTATATTTTTCATCAGTCACTTAACTTTCCAAACATACACATTTTATCACAAAGTGGATGGTTAACAAAAGTTTTGCCAACATAAGAAAAGCAAAGTGATCTACAGGAATTTTCATTTTTACAAAGATTATTCACACTAAACTCTGTCCAGATCTCAAAAATACGGAAAATGTCCTAAAAGTTTGCACACCAAAGTCTCTGACAAGATAACATATGCAAACAGTGTAGATCCAGATCAGACTGCTCCTAGCCTGATAAGGGTCCACACTGTTTGCCATTCCACTAAGTATTTTAAGAAACAACAATAAAAAAAAAACAAAATTCAGGGAAAAAAAGTATTGAAAAAAGTGATCTTAATTTTAGGTCATTTTTTTTACTGTACTTACCTCCAGCACATTCTTCAGTGCATTTAGTCAGAACAACACTCCATGTATAATTATGTCTGGGTTGAGAGATCTCATTGAGCTGTCTTGGAACTGTAAAACTGTAGTTTACTCCAAGATTCTCACCTTGTATTAGTACCTAGAAAAAAACATTTTTCATGCAAAAAATATCCAGATCAGCCAGCACAAGCATATATTATACATCCCATCATATAATGGCCCCTTCTGCCATTCATGATGAAGAGCTCACTGAGGATATTCAGGCATTAACTGGTTAACCTTTACCCCCCGTCTCCAGGTTAATTCAGCAGAGGGCAAATTGGTGATATTTTTTTTCTTATTTTTTCCAGAAAACAAGATCTGACATTTCATGCAAACTGTCAAGATGTCAAATCCTGTTTTTTGGAAAAAAAAAAAAAAAAAAAAAAAAAAAAAATGATAAGAAAATATTTCAAAATGTTGTCTGCTGGAAATTTGACCCAGAGAGCTAAGCATTAAGCAACAAGGTAACGAGTTACTATTCCTTACTAAACTATCTAAATACCCAGACTAACAGGGTCTACACTCTATGCAATTCCACCAAGTATTTTGTAAAAAAACAAAACAAAAAAAAAACAACAACAAAAAAAAAAACAACAAAAAAAAAACACATACACATTCAAAACAACAAATTTTGAGCCAATAAAAGTAAGAAATAAAGCATTTAAAATTTAAGGATACTTGCCCTATATCGAAAAAGGTATGGGTACTCATGCCTCACTGTGGCTTGCTTTCTTCTGAGTATCATTATTTTTTTATGTGGAAACAAGAAAACATATTCATACAGAGCCATTGCAGATTTATACGTCAGGTAACATCTTCCAGGAGGTCCCTTGGCTTTCAGAGATTCAGGTCTGTTAAATATATATCTTTATCATATGATGTCGCTGTTATTCAGTGGATATGTCATAAAAATTGTATGACCACACGTTACATAACCCTTTGGCGGGAACAAGTAAGTCATGACCATATTCATGTCAACCATGCATTTTCTGTTGAACAACTGTCAACTTTATAGGTGATAAAATCCAACTAAAAATGGTCATATGATAAACAGAATCTTACACTCATGATCATTTCATATGAAATTTATGAAACTCTCCAAAGGCTCATTTCATAAATTTCATATGAAATGACCACTCGTGTAAGATCCTCTATGTATATATCTACTGTATTATATAGAGCTATGAGCTATCAAGCTGTAATGTGAGAAACTATACCTTCTGACATGACTGTGTACAGAGACACAGTAACCAACAAGACTCAAATCATCCTGCACATCCACACAGTCTGATCAGTCTTAATTGTCTGCATGAAGAAACTGCAACATTGTCTATCCAAAATATGCCCAGTAAAGATTAATAATAATAATAATAATAGACTTTAATTCAAGAGGGTGACATATTTAGCAACAACTAATCTTCCATGAGGCCCTCACTAACTACAAATATGTACATATACAGAAATTCACAAGGACATGCATTTAAACCTAAAACTACTAAAAAAAAAAAAAAACAAAAAAAAAACAAAAAACATGTACCAGTCTTTCATACATGATCTCACATACTGCAAATATATGACAAACAAATGTAATTGAGAGAAAAAAGATATACATGTACCAATTCTTACATACACCATCTCTCACACTGTAAACGATTCTGATCAGACAGTGCAAACACCTAGGTGGATCTGAATCTTTGCTGGGCCCACATGTCTGAAGGTATGCTTTCTGACGTTGCCACTCATATCCATTACCTCTAGTATAAGATCTTCCAGTAGAGGTCCGTCTGCTTCCAAAGATTCAGGTTTGTTATATGTCCTTCTATATACAAATTTGGTTCCTCGTATATTGTACAGCCCCTCTTTATCCAGATGCCAGTCTCCATTTAAATGGTACTTCCCATAAATATCTCTGAGCACCAGGAAATTGTTGGGAGAGATTCCCATTTCTTGTATCTCTATACTGCTGGCCCCTCTAGGAATCACTACCACACGATTATAAGCTGTAAAAAATCAAATCAGCATCAAAAATAAAGCACACTTGAAGGGAATGGAAAAAAAATATGTATTGTGTTTTAATACAAAGACTGGTCAAAAAGTGAAAAAAAAGGTGTCACTAATTAATAAGAAGTGTCAATAAGCAGTACTTATTAGATGCCCCTGCAAGAACCAAAACATAATGGTTGGACAGACAGACGGCTGGATGAACAGACATATGGATGGACAATGCGAAAACAGTATAACCCCCTATAAACACTGTTTGGGGGAGGTATAAACACAGCATGAGTTCTTAATAATAGCCATGAATACAACTGAACTGCATCATGGAAAAAGGATTCTTCATGAGATATGTGGATAGCAAAGGCTCAGAACAGCCAGCACATTTTTCTAATATGATCGGGGCATTCATGTCTGCTTGCAGATTTATTGAACTCTGTAGATCATATTGATGTATAGCATACAGGCTTTAACCAGACTGTGCAGCTTTGCTGGCTGATCTGGATCTTTTACAAATGAGTTAGCACAGCTGAGGAGTCCTCAGCCCACCTGTCCAAAGCATTGCTAGCTTATACAACTTGTTAATCAGTACATTTAAAATCTGATTGCTTCAGTATTTAATATCATATCAATTAAACCTGTTTATACTGAGTGGACCCATCTATCCAACTCTTTGGACAGGTTCATTTCAAATTTAAGGGTTGTATGGTAAATTGTGTATTCTCAAAAACCCCTTTATTTAATCAATAATAATGGAAAAAAGGTAAAATCTGATCAGACACTATGTTCTGCAGCATCCAATCTGGGACTACAATTTGACAATGTCCATTTTATGGACCTCTAGGAATTAATCTGAGCCATCTCTCTATATACATTGTGCATTGGTCATTCTGTGGCCCCATCTATTTGTTGTATTGTGTGATGATATATCATCACAAAATTTTCCTGCTCTTACAATCCATATTTTTGAGCAGTAATATGAATTACCATATTTACCCTAAGTATCATGATACCTTAACTCCTTACAGTACTTGTCCTAAAATTTGAAAAAGTATACTTTACTACCTGCTGATGTTTCTAAAGTAGTGCTGAATGAGTGGCAAAGAGAGTAGACCCTGATCAGATGCCACATTCTATGGCATCTGATCTGGGTCTACACTGTTTGCTCAGGCCTGTCTGTCCCAATATTTAGGGTTATTACAGTATATAAAGAATCATTAGTAGTGTTTGCTTAACCCTAGTCCAGCTCAAATCCGGATATGTCCTGCCTTTGCAGACAGTGTAGCTCCAGATCAGATGGCTTCTTCAGAAGCCAACTGATCTGGATCTGCACTGTTTGTCATTAAGTATGTGAATTTATATCAACAATCTGGATCAAGTAATTTCATTGGCTGAAAACTAGAGATAGGCGTGGCATCTTAATATATTCTGCAGGACAAGGATTAATATGGAACTCTTTCATAAGAAAGTGAGACAATCTGGTAAAACATAAGTGCTGAAGTATTATCAGTGAAGGATATTGATAGTTCTATATTGAACCAATGCTAATTTTATCATATTTCGGGGAATGGATACACACGGTAGATTTTCTGCCATTTTTTACAAGGGAGACAACTTTTTTAACTTCCTGTTTGTTTCTCTGCATGCCAAGCCACTCCTGTCTACTCTTAAAAGGAAAAAATTTACTCCTAAAGGGAGAAGACACCTTCCAGAAGGGAGCCAAATACAATTTTGATGGAGTTTTCTCAACTGAGTGTAGCCATTCTCCTTCATTTCGCTGTGGCCCAGCTCATCTAGCATAATCTCCTAGGTCCAGATAAAGGAGTATTCAGAAGATAAGTTTTAGTATTTTTGTACCAAGGTGATCCAATGAGTACCCACAAGATATGTTTTGCTACAATGCTAACAAAAATTACCCTAAATTATCACTTTATCTGTAGCAATATAGTCTTACTATTTTTCCTGGGCTGAGCTGTGAAGGTGTTGTGTATGACATCACATGTTGAGTTATCACCATTGCACACCCCACACCGGTCCTTCTTCACTGATGAGTTTACTATGAGATCACAACCTACAGGCTAGGATGGAAAAAATATTATATTTGAACCATGTGATGAGAAAAACTCTCTATTAACAAAAATGAGAAATTATAGGTTGCCACAATTAAATAAATGAGCATATGATATAATTCATTACACATCCTATATGAAAAAGAAAAGATCCAAGCAAACACTAATCTCTTTTTGAAATACATGTGACATACTGGAGAATCTATGAATCCTAATAGTGCATGCATTTTCCCCAACACTGAACATTCTGCATTTTGATAAACCACTGGCACAATAAAGGAGATAAAGAATTTTAATAGATATTAGGAGATAATTATCCTTAAGTATTAAAAAAGAAAGTTCCATAAAACACACATTTTAACATATTCCTTGGGATGCAAGAATTCATGTAAAGAAACTGGTAAATTTACAGTAGGCTTGTCATCACAGTTTTGCCAATTTGTGAGGCAGCTGAAGCACATTAGCAACACCCAGCAAAAGTATATATGAGCCAGCACATGACAAAACCTACAGTAGGACGTGTGACCAGCAAAGACTCAGATCAGCCTGTGCATCTGTGCAGTCTGATCAGACTTTGCTGGTCACATGTGCCTTCTACAGCCGCCAGGCTATCTAGAGGGATAAACAAGAACCCTTGCCATACTGGGTTGATGTACAGACTGATCTGAGTCTTTGCTGGTTACACAGGTCTTATTGTAGGTTTTGTCATGCACTCGCTCATATATAAGATACCCAGGAAAGGCCACAATCATGGAACACAGCCCTTCCAAGGCCCTGGATAAGGGCTGAATGACATAAAATGACATCATAAAAACAGCATGTCATCAAAAACAGAACGAATAAAACAAGGAAACAGCAACAGAAACAAGAGGACCATGATGGTCCTATATCGCTCACCTGACCAAACAGATTTGCATATTTACTGTTGAAGTTTCAGCCAAGTTCACTGCTCTAGGATTTTTGTATAAACTTTATAGCACTAACCACCCCCTACCCGCTCCACCACACCCCCGGCCATGTTTTTTTTACAAATCTTGACAACTTGAACTGAATCTTAAAAGAGGGTCACCAAAGGAACATTTCTGCCAAGTTATATTGAAATTGGTCCAGTGGTTTAAAAAGTTTTATATAGCTATAAAGCCCTACGCCCTAACGGCCATGTGTTTTGACGAATCATGAAAGCTTGAACAAACTTGGTAGAGGGTCACCAAAGGAACATTCCTGCCAAGTTATATTGAAATCTGTTCAGTGGTTTCTGACAAGAAGATTTTTAAAGTTTTCTACTTAGATATATAGGGAAAATAAGCCCCACCCCATGGCAGCCATGTTTTTTGACGAATCATGACTGCTTGTACAATCTTGATAGAGGTTCACCAAAGCAACATTCCAGCCAAATAATATTGAAATCGGTCATGGGGTATGTGACAATAAGAATTTTAAAATTTTCTATGCAGATATAGACGAAAAATATGGTCATGGTTTTTGACATATCAAGAAGGCTTGAACAATCTTGGTAGAAGGTCACCAAAGCAACATTCCTGCCAAGTTACATTGAACTCGGTCCAACTGTTTCTTACGGGGGGATTTTTAAACTTTTCTATATAGATATATAGGGAAAATAAGCCCCGCCCCCTAGCGGCCATGTTTTTTGATGAATCATGACGGCTTGAACAATCTTTGTAGAGGGTCACCAAAGAAACATTCCTGCCAAGTTGTATTGAAATCGGTCCATTGGTTTCTGAAAAGAAGATTTTTAAAGTTTTATATATAGATATATGGGGAAAATAAGCCCTGCCCCCGGCAGCCATGTTTTTTGACGAATCATGATTACCTGAACAATCTTAGTAGAGGGTCACCAAGGAAACATTTCTGCAAAGTTATAATGAAATCAGTTCAGTGGTTTCTGACAAGATGAGTTTTAAAGTTTTCTATAGATATATAAGGAAAATAAGCCCCGACTCCTGGCGGCCATGTTTTTTGACGAATCATGACGGCTTGAACAATCTTGATAGAGGGTTACATAAGAAACATTCCTGCAATGTTACATTGAAATCGGTCACATGGTTTCTGAAAAGACTATTAAAATTTTCTATATATATAGGAAAATAAGCCCCACCCCCTAGCGGCCATGTTCTTTGACAAATCATAACGGTTTGAACAATCTTGGTAAAAGGTCACCAAGGAAACATTTCTGTGAAGTTATATTGAAATCAGTCCTGTGGTTTCTGACGACAAGATTTTTTCAAGTTTTCTATATAGATATATATGGAAAATAAGCCCCGCACCCTCTAGCGGCCATGTTTTTTGACAAATCATGACGGCTTGAACAATCTTGATAGAGGCTCACTAAGGAAATATTTCTGCCAAGTTATATTGAAATCGGTCCAGTCGTTTATGACATGAAGATTTTTAAAGTTTTCTATACAGATATATATGAAAAATTAACCCCGCCCCCTAGCGGCCATGTTTTTTAACGAATCATGGCGGCTTGAACAATCTTGGTAGAGGATCATCGAGGAAACATTACTGCAAAATTATATTGAAATCCGTCCAGTGCTTTATGACAAGAAGATTTTTAAAGTTTTCTATATAGATATATAAGGAAAATAAGCCCCGCCCCGCGGGGGCCATGTTTTTTGACAAATCCAAATGGCTTGAACAATCTTGCAACAGGATCACCAAAGGAACATTTCTGCAAAATCATATGGAAATCGGTCCAGTGGTTTCGGATAAGAAGATTTTTAAAGTTTTCTATACAGATATATAGTGAAAATAAGCCCTGCCCCCTGGCGGCCATGTTTTTTGACAAATCCAAATGGATTGAACAATCTTGGTACAGGATCACCAAGGGAACATTTCTGCAAAATTATATGGAAATCGATCCAGTGGTTTTGAACAAGAAGATTTTTAAACTTTTCTATATAGATATATAGGGAAAATAAGCCCCGCCCCCTGGTGGCCATGTTTTTTGACAAATCCAAATGGCTTGAACAATCTTGCAACAGGATCACCAAAGGAACATTTCTGCAAAATCATATGGAAATCGGTCCAATGGTTTCGGACAAGAAGATTTTTAAAGTTTTCTATACAGATATATAGTGAAAATAAGCCCCGCCCCCTGGCGGCCATGTTTTTTGACAAATCCAAATGGCTTGAACAATCTTGGTACAGGATCACCAAAGGAACATTTTTGCAAAATTATATGGAAATCGGTCCAGTGGTTTCGGACAAGAAGATTTTTAAAGTTTTCTATATAGATATATAGGGAAAATAAGCCCCGCCCCCTGGTGGCCATGTTTTTTGACGAATCCAAATGGCTTGAACAATCTTGGTAGAGGATCACCAAAGGAACATTTCTGCAAAATTATATTGAAATCGGTTCAGTGGTTTCGGACAAGAAGATTTTAAAGTTTTCTATATTGATATATAGGGAAAATAAGCCCTGCCCCCTGGCGGCCATGTTTTTTGACCAATCCAAATGGCTTGAACAATCTTGGTAGAGCATCACCAAAGGAACAGTTTTGCAAAATTATATTGAAATCGGTCCAGTGGTTTCGGACAAGAAGATTTTTAAACTTTTCTTAATAGATATATAGGGAAAATAAGCCCCGCTCCCTGGCGGCCATGTTTTTTGACGAATCCAAATGGCTTGAACAATATTCCTAGAGGATCACCAAAGGAACATTTTTGCAAAATTATATTGAAATCGGTCCAGTGGTTTCGGACAAGAAGATTTTTAAACTTTTCTATATAGATACATAGGGAAAATAAGCCCTGCCCCCTGGCGGCCATGTTTTTTGACGAATCCAAATGGCTTGAACAATCTTGGTAGAGGATAACCAAAGGAACATTTCTGCAAAATTATATTGAAATCGGTCTAGTGGTATCTGACAAGAAGATTTTTAAAGATTTCTATATAGATATATAAGGAAAATAAGCCCCGCCCCCTGGCGGCCATGTTTTTTGATGAATCCAAATGACTTGAACAATCTTGGTAGAGGATTACCAAAGGAACATTTCTGCAAAATTATATTGAAATCGGTCTAGTGGTTTCTGACAAGAAGATTTTTAAAGTTTTCTATATAGATATATAGGGAAAATAAGCCCCGCCCCCTGGCGGACATGTTTTTTGACCAATCCAAATGTCTAGGACAATCTTGGTAGAGGATCACCAAAGAAACATTTCTGCAAAATTATATTGAAATCGGTCTAGTGGTTTCTGACAAGAAGATTTTTAAAGTTTTCTATAGTATACAGATAATATAGGGAAAATAAGCCCCGCCCCCTGGCGGCCATGTTTTTTGACGAATCCAAAAGGCTTCAACAATCTTGGTGGAGGATTACCAAAGGAACATTTCTGCAAAATTATATTGAAATTGGTCCAGTGGTTTCTGACAAGAAGATTTTTAAAGTTTTCTATATAGATATATAGGGAAAATAAGCCCCGCCCCCTGGCGGCCATGTTTTTTGACGAATCCAAATGGCTTGAACAATCTTGGTAGAGGATCACCAAAGGAACATTTCTGCAAAATTTTATTGAAATCGGTCCAGTGGTTTCTGACGAGAAGATTTTTTGAGTTTTTAGTTAAAAAATCTATTTTTAGCTCCTGTGACCTAGATATGCAATGGACCGGAACCATTTGAACAACTTTGAAAGAGGATCAACCAAGGATCATTCCTGTGAAATTTGGTCAAAATCCAATCAGTGGTTTAGGAGGAGATGTTGTTTAAAGATTGTGAACGGACGGACGGACGGACGGACGACGACGACGACGACGAATGACGGTGAGTGATCACAATACCTCACCTTGAGCCTTCGGCTCAGGTGAGCTAATAAAATCTGGAACACTGTTGGGGGCTTAAACCTGGTTGTAATTCTTTGTTAATCATTTTCTTTCAAGTGTGGTGGCAAGATAAAGCTACTTCTGCCACTAGTCTATACACTGTCTTTAATAATTGCACACTGTGTCCAGTGGACAAACTATATTAGTGATTATGTTTACCTTGGTATTTACCACTCTCTTGGCTAATTCTGCAGATGACATTTTGAAATATTTTTCTTAGTTTTCCCAGGAAACAGAATTTGACATTTCATGCAAATTGTCTCAGTGATGACATTTTGAAATATTTTTCTTATTTTTTCCAGGAAACAGGATTTGACATTTCATGCAAATTATCTCAGTGGAATTTTACCAAGAGTGCTAAGTGTTAATGCATTCACTGAAGTTTAAGTACATGGTGTTAAATGTAGACCAAATGTACGAGCACAACTATAGACAACCGTTGATTCCTAGGTGTTTAAAGATTTGTTTGACTTTACTGACTCTTACCCTGCATTTTCCTTGAACACATATATCTGAGGAATAATCATTACACCTCGTACCATCAGTTACTTCTGTAGCCATAGTATAAAAGAAATTGTAACCATCAGCCTTGCAGTACAGTTTACACTGGTCATCAACTGAAACAGGACAGATTTGAGGTACATTACAGTACAGTTTACATGGGTCATCAACTGAAACAGGGAGAAACTGAGGTACTTATAGTACAGTTTATACTGAAACAGGAAGAAATGGAGGTACATTACAGTACAGTTTATGCTGGTCATCAACTGAAACAAAGAGAAATGGAGGTACATTACAGTACAGTTTATACTGGTCATTAGCTGAAACAGGAAGAAATGGAGGTTCATTACAGTATAGTTTATGCTGGTCATCAACTGAAACAAAGAGAAATGGAGGTACATTACAGTACAGTTTATACTGGTCATTAACTGAAACAGAAAGAAATGGAGGTACATTACAGTACAGTTTATACTGTCATTAACTGAAACAGGAAGAAATAGAGGTTCATTACAGTACAGTTTATGCTGGTCATCAGCTGAAACAGGGAGAAACTGAGGTAAATGCTGAACAGTTTACACTGGTCATCAACTGAAACAGAAGGATATGAGGTACATTAAAATGCAAATTTATGCTGGTATTCAACTGAATAAGTAAGGCAACAAGAAAAGTCAATAAGCAATGCTAATTAGATACTGGATGTCAACAGAAATTGACAGTACATTACACTGAAGTTAAGAATGGCTTTCAAATAGTCGAGGCAGGAACTGAGGTACTATATAATGCAATGTACACTGGTTTCAACAGAAAAAGGCACAAACTGAGGTATGGTATGTTATTTGCACCAGTGTCAACTGAAAGAGGCAGGAATACAGGAACCTCCACAAACAGTAACTTCTGAACAACAGACACTTCTCTTTTAGTGCCACTTTTTTTTATTTCCCAAAGTGCTGTTTTGCTACATATTTAACCTCTCTACAAAAGCCACTTCTCTACAATGTGCAGTTTTCTTCCTTCCAAAGGGTGTTGTTGAAGAGAGGTTGCACTTAATAATTTACACAGATCATAAGGCAAAAATAACTAATATCATCTTACTCTAGATCAAGTGAGGAAGGCCTAATGTAACCATTATACACCCAGCCAACATCGCATATGCTAATCCAAATTTCTTGTGATTGGGATTTTGCTGTTTGCATCTTGCATAGGCATCAAATTGTGAACAAAAATATCCTGACCAGACATTAATGAAGTGTAAACTGATCTCAGTCCAGATCTAGATAATTTTTTTATTTTTCATTTCAATCAAAAACTTTGATATTTTTTCTTATTTCTCTATGAAAACATACAATGCTGGTACTTATTTGAACCATCTTACTAAGATGATTCCAATGAGTACATACACTCTATCTTTTTGTAGAGAAATAAGATACTCCACTTGCCTAGAACTATGGCAAACTTTATTATGCCCCTATATGATCAACAAGCAGGATTTATATAGTGGCTCATACCCTACCATCAGAACGTTGCTGGTCTTTATATGCCCTCCATCTATAATACCATCCTCGGAACCGCTGTCTGTTGTATTCCTCACACTGGACTTCTCGGAAATCTCTTACACTACTCTCGCAATCCTGAAATCATATACCATTTCAATAAGTTCAGGTAGATAATGCCTGTCTTCAGATACACATCTGCTCAGACAAAACACAATTCATCCTGACAATGTTAAGACCTTGCATTAAACCAGCAGAGGAACCACTAATGACTACCTCTAAACAAAAACACCTCCTTATACCAGCTTCTTTTCTGATTTCATGTCTACATGATACTGTGATATACATCTGGGCCCAGTTGTTCAAAACTAACGATGTCATTAGTTAACTTAACTTTAAAACTTTATCATTAAATATGGCATATATGCTAATATTTTTGCTGAAAAAAAATGTGAGTAGCTTTTACATTTGCAAAAGATACTCACATTTTTTCAGCAAAAAAAAACAAACAAAAAAAAAACAAACAAAAAACCTGTGAATTAGATATTGTTCTTATTAGAACAGTTACTATTTTGACCACTAATGAGCTAGTTAAGATAACGATGCTTTGAACAACTGGGCCAGACTTTCTCATGACACAACCTGTATGGGGCCATATACATGAATTTGTTGCTGTTTCATTCAGTAAACTTTTTATAAATATACATTACAATAGAAATAAAGATTTTTTTCTGGTTCCAATGCTATCATTAATGTATGACTTTAAATAAGTTTTCATCCTAATTGGTGATAAAGTGAAAAAAAAAAAAAAGCTGATGTTAAGTGAACCCTAAAATATGAAAAAAGCTGGCAGACAAGAAATCTTATAGCTCTGCTTAACATGTTTTAGTTTCAATCAGAAAGTGTTTATACTTTTTTTTTATTTCTCCATGTAAATAAACCCTGTGGTTAATGAGAACATTTAGGAGCAGTTTGATCTGGGTCTGCATTATTTGCTCGGTATGTTTGTCAGAAGATATGGTAAGTACTTTAAAAGATAGTAAGCATCACAATAAACGGAACCTGTATTTTCTAAATACACTTAAATCTGGTACAACTATAGACAACTTACTGGTATATTACACATTTTGTGAATCAGATCTCCCCCTTGACATGTTCTTCCACCATACTGAGGCCTGCAATAGATAGTGTGCTTACACAGCCAGCCACGCTAATGACAAACAGTCTTTGAGGTATATGCAAACAGCAAAGTCCCCATCAGCCTGTGCTTCTGTGTAGTCCAATCAAGGCCCTTGTCGTTCACTGATATACTGTACAGTATTCAATAATTCTGTTACCAGTGAAGGCCCAGATCAGACTGCGTAGAACAGAACAAAAGCACAGGTACAAGCATATGGTTAGCATTAATGCCCAGACACGTTAAGGAGACTGGTTATTCCTGGATTTTTTTTTTGCAAGGGAGACAAATGTTGTGACTTCATTTGCATTCCTGCTCATCAATCCCCTTCTGAAAAGGGGTCTACCCTAAAGGGAAGCAATTTTTTCCTTTCAGAGTAGACACATTTTCAGAAGGGAGGCAATATCATTTTGACTAAACTCTTACTTACCCTGAAAGTGTATTCAGTCCCCTTAATTAGGCTTTTCCATAACACAAGTCAAAAGGATCCATCTATTTAAACAGAATCTGCTTCAGTGGAGTCTGTTGTTGTAAATTACTAATATGGTAGATGTCCTAAAATTTGGAACACTTTATTCCATACTAAACTGGCTTAAATTTTGCTTTAAAATACTTACTGGCATAGTGAACTATGTAGACCCTGATCACCTTGATCAGACTGCTCCTTCAGGAGCAGTCTGATCTGGGTCTGCACTGTTTGCATATGTTATTTTGTCAGACACTTTGGTGTCCAAAAGTTTAGGACATTTACTGTACCTTGACAAACAGTACAGACCATGATAAGAAGACATGTGCTGTAGATTCTGATTTGGATCTACACTGTTTACAAAAAAGGCTTTTTTAGAACACAAGGCATTATAGGCTGAAGTGCACTAATTAATGAAATAACAGACATGAGAAAGTGCATACAGACAGGTACACTTTGGTTTTGGCAAGCAGCAAAAGTCCTGACCAGCCTGTGCATCCATACAGTCTGGTCAGTACCTTTGATACTTGCAATTAGGTTCTATATTTCTTGTTGAGCTTATATAGCAAGATTTAGATTTTGGCTAATCTGCTGTAAAGATTTGTCAGTTGACCACAGAAAGGTTGGCCTTTTCACATGCACATGTTTGGATTGCTTCAGTCCTTCAGCAAACCCCTGATGAATATGGTAAATGTCCTAAAATTTCGAACACCAAAGTGTCTGACAAAATGGCATATGCAAACAGTACAGACCCAGATCAGACCGCTCCTAAGGAGCAGTCTGATCAGGGTCTACACTGTTTGTCATTACACTAAGTATTTTAAGACTCAACTGCATAAAAAGCCAAAATTATGTCAAGAAAGAATGGAATAAAGTGTTCAAAATTTTAGTATATTTATTGTACTCATTAAAACCTGACAATTTACTATAATTACCTAAATATTTATGGACTGTAAATCCTTCATAAACTAATCCTAAAATCTCAACAAGCCCATTTGACTGCCTGATAGCTCCATATCAGGCTTTTTTTTTACCCAAATTTACTAATATGTTTTTCTTATATCTCGATGAAAACATATGTTATAGCTACTCGTTAGAGCCTTGGCAAGGCACTTCTAATAAGTAACCACAACATGTTTTCATGGAGAAATAAGAAAACTACTTACCTTGATACCACTATTATTTAGCGACATGCCCAGGGATGTGCCTTATTAACCCTTTACCCCCCACCCCGAACCCACCCACCATGCCAAGAGTATTTACCCCTTTAGTATTGGAACACCATAATTCCTTACTATACTTGCCCTAAAATTTGATAGTCTATTTTATTACCTGCTGATATGTCTAAAATAGTGCTGGATGAGTGGCAAACAATGTAGACCCTGAAACTGGGTCTACACTGTTTGCTCAGGCCTGTCTGTCACAATACTTAAGGTTACTGCGGCATCTAAAAATGCAAATTGAATGTCAAACAGAGCAGGCTCTGATCAGTGGTTTGATCTGGGGCTCAGGCATGTCTGTCCAAATTTCAGGTATATATGGTATCACTTGTCAGTTCTTATGATACAGATATTCCAGTACTTACTAAATATTTTCAAATTCCTGCCATCAATCATAGCTCCAGGTAAGAGAGGATATCCAAAGAGTATTTTTTCTTATTTCTCCATGAAAATGAAGTTTTTTAAAAGTAAAACATATTTTAACCAGTAATACTTAACCTATAGATAATGTGCTATTCTATTCTGTTTTCACACCTTCCACAGAAAAAACGACCTTTCAGTCGTTAATTAAAGTCTTAAACCAGAAGGTCCCTTAGGCAGTTACCTGTGTGACGTAACTCTTCCCGCTCAATTGACCACGTGTCAGTTTCTTTTATGTGTAAAACAATAGACACAATTAGGAGAGATAAGCGAGGGTGGGCGGAGGGAGATAATTGATTATCTATAGGTTAAGTATTACTCGTTAAAATATGTTTTACTTTTAAAAAACTTCA
The DNA here is from genome assembly GCA_964016985.1 of Anodontia alba. Taxonomy (NCBI): domain Eukaryota; kingdom Metazoa; phylum Mollusca; class Bivalvia; order Lucinida; family Lucinidae; genus Anodontia; species Anodontia alba. The sequence goes on along the minus strand of OZ024827.1, from coordinate 90,849,174 downwards.
TTTTAACTTCATAATACATTAACCTATAGATAATGTGCTAGAATTTGCAGAATAGGAGGGAGGTGCTCTCCTAATTCTAACACCAATAATATCTCACCACTTCTGGTTAAGACTCAGGAAACTCAAAGGAATCAGATACATTCTAATTCTATATTTAATAGAAAGAATGGTCTAGATTCACAAAATAGCTTTAAGGTGTTATGATCTAACAACCTTATATATATTAGTAGACTCTAGAGGAAGCCAGTTCTTAAGTCTCAGAGACCTAACATTGGCCCCCCCCCCCCCCCCCCCCCCCACCCCCCTCTTTTTTTCTTTTTTTGGGAAACAACAATTGGCTTCAAAAAGAAAAGGGAGTCATTGAGACATAACATAAATATTCCATCGCAAAGTAAGCTAGGAATATAGAAAATTTTGAAAACAAAATTTGTAAAACAAAAAGCCAAGACCATACACTGTAAGTAGTCTATGTAGGATCTTGAATAAATAAGGAAAAGTCTACTCAGTGGAGTTTCCTATAGATAACTGACATATGTAGATATTTTGGATAAAATTCTAGATATGTGAAGCTATGTAATTGTAATAGTCTAAGCTATTAGAATTATAAACTAATTAAATTCTGTTAATTGGAGCGACAGGACAGTTTCCGATGAACAGACACAGACTTAAATTAACCATAATGTGTAATTATTTCCCTTGATCAAATTAAAGAAGGGGAGATAATAAAAGTAGATGGAGTTAACTCAACTATAACTAAGTTATCCATCAGAAGAAAAAAAGTATAGACAAACATAATGGTTAAAACTATTGCTAGACTAATTGTATAACGAATTTTTAGTCAGGCAATAAAATAATACAGAGTTTGCATATAACTGCTGGGAAGAAAAAACAACCTAAACCATTGATAATTAGTTTTGTCATAGACATATAAAAGCGTTTGATGTCCTGACAAAAAATAAAGAATAAACTGTCAACATCATAACTAAAGAGTTTGACAGAGAATAAGAGAGATAAGAATAAGGTTGATCGCAGCAAACTGTATGACGGTCATAGTTTGGCTAAATCTTACCGTATTGATAAGATTAAACAATAATAAATAAGCTGGATAGAATCTTTCTATACCAGAAGATTGCCATGAAAAGTACTCCTGAGTAAATAATCATGGAAATCAAGAAATGTTAAAAATCCACTTTGATACGAATCAAAATGTTCATAAAAAGAGAAGGACTCAGAGAAAAAGTAATAGTGTGATAATCTCTGAAGAAAGATTATACAATAATACTGATTATTAATCTCAAAAAACACTTAATTTAAAAGTTAAGAGATAGTATTACTATTCTATACGCATATTTAAGAATAGTAAGAAATATATTAATACTAAATAAAAATTATACTACTGAACAAAATTCCCGCTATAAATCATAGGTTAAGCGTAACTATTATTTAAGCAAGGAATTATTAAACATATAACTCTCTATAAAATTACTGCCCGGAAATTTTATAGATAAACATTCAATCAAATTTTTTTAGAATTGAATATTAATAGAATAAAATCTATGTCTGCATAATTGGTAATTCCTGAAATATCAAATTACGTACTCGCAAATGAGTTCAGGAAGAAAATACATATATATACTCTCGAGATCTATGTGTAAACCATAGAGAGTAATAATATTATTACCGCGATCCCTGACGGAAGGGTAAAAACATGTATATGAAAGAGATAATAATTAATTTAACGTCATATAGGTTTAAGATAAAATTTGTTTAATCTTTAACCAATATGCAGCAACAGTGACTCGATATTCTGTATTCGTACGTAGAAAAGGAGTACTTAGTCATTAGAATTTTGAATGATTGAAATAGAGATAATGGGATCTAAAAGGATGTATCTCCATGAACTGAATCGAAGGATAATATCCATTCTAAAAAACTAGGGCTTGTTTTAGGCTTAGTTTAACAAGCGTAGAATTGAATTATTTTCAAGTATTCATGAAGTCGTTATGCTCTGAATACTGAGAAAAATGTTAAAATATTGTTTAGGAAATAAAAAAGTGACTGTTCCACAATGTTAGCTAGATTTAAACCTGGAACGTAGCGAGAAGGTCAATCTAATTTAAAAGTAAGATGAGAAAGATAAATAATGAAGATAGATATATAAATATCGGAATAATATATTATCTCCAACAATTATCAAATAATCTGAATGTTTAAAGGCATAAATACTACTCGAAAGTTTATTTACCGAATGTATAATCGGAGAAAACTTTCAGTATGTTCAAAAACGTATCACAAAAGTAAGATCTGACCAGGAACGTAGGTGCAGCACTTACTAAGTTGTGAAGTTAATATAAACATATTTTATATTATAAATTGAAGCAGTGCATTTCAAAATCATCGACATCTTGAAATGACTTATTGTGTGGAAAAATAAATAAATATCCAGTTTCGGAAAGATATTTATCTATATATATAGACCATTTTTGATGCGGACTGGAAATCAAGATATTAATCTTTGCATTATTCGCAAACTGAACTTGAACTCTTAGCGAGAATTACTATGATCCCTTTAACGAATGTAAACATAAAGGAGGGGTAAAGAGATAATTAAGAGTGTCTTAATTCTTCACCGGCTCGTATACTAATAATTAAGGATGTTTTCCCTTTTGTCTAAGCCTAGACTATAGATTGATTAATATAATTATAATAATATCTGCTATTATGAGGTAAACTCTCGTTAATTAACCTCTAAGCATATATCAAAAATATATATCAACATAATCTAGAGCTTCGGTAAGTTTAGAGGAAGGAAATGATTGACTTTGGCAGTTTCTGAATAGTTACAAAGTCAATAAAACAAAATATCAAAAGGAAAGTATTGTATATAAAATCTAATTTAGGCAATAATAATCTGTCACGTACTGAATAATTAATGCCTTTACTAAATATGTATCCATTGTCAATACCAAAGTGCAAGAAAATTTTGATTGACATGGACTCTAGTTATAATACAGCATATTGATCTACAATAGGCTCCATTTATTTCAGCATTAAAATTCTAAGTCCAGTTCGCATTTTTGGTAATTTGGGTTGTTTCAGTACTTTGATTACTGTACCAACTTGTAAGGTCATTTCAGTACACATGTCCTTTGAGCACTGTAAAGGATTGGTTCCAGGCTTATATGTAGACATACTGAAAGTGTTTTGCACAGCTGGGTCCCAGTGCAACAGCCCCTTTCTGACGACAGCTCATTGCTGCAGCAAGGAAAAAGTTTTCAGTCCAGTTTTTTGGCAAATTTTTCAACTTTTTGAACATTTCAAGCCCAATTTTGAGATTATCTTGGTGCCTCCATAATCATGCCACCTAGAAAGAGGGCTAGGAAGGGTCAGGCTAGGGGCCAAGCAAAACAAAATCAGCAACAAACAGCAGCAAATGAGCCATGCCCTCAACCGGGGGCAACAGGAACACCAGAAATTGTAAGGTTATGTGGTGATGGCGGGGTTCAACAGTCAGGTAACCAAGTGTCATACTCACCTGAGATTAATGCTACAGGGTCCAGTATGTTAAATACTTGGACTAGTGCTTTGGGGGTTCAGGGGACCCCTCTAGCACAAACAATTGCACAAAACACTCAGTCTGACTTTCAGATGCCGGATGTACGTTGTGCTGATGATGATATTGCGATGCATGTTCCGCAAGATATTTGTATTAAGATATGGAAAAATGAATATATAAATTTGGCTTCTCTGTTAAAGAAAAATCAAAAAAGGCGTGGGGAGGAATCTGGTAATTTATTTATAAATGAACATGGCCAAATTCAAACACGCCCTAAAGTATTAAAAGAAATAACCAATATCAGGGAGTGGACAGATGCTTTTTTAATATTCATGACTATATATTTGAAAAAGTATCAGGATAAAGTTTTTGAATTAATTCAGTACCTGAGCACCATCAGAGAGGCTGAAAGCAGGTGTCAAAATTTAGCATGGCGAGAATATGATGCTGAATTTAGGACAAGGCAAGCTTTAAAACAGGAGCCGTGGAATAAAATTTATTCAAATTTGTGGCTTAAATTAATGACAAACACAAACAAGCTAGAAACAACTACCTTTCAATCTAAGCCTAGCTTTGCTGGCCACTCAAATCAGTCTCGTCTTGCACTTGGCGTATGTTTTGATTATAACAAAGGCAAATGCTATTTCAAAAATTGTAGATTTTCTCATGTTTGTTTGGCATGTAAGGGGGACCATTCTGAAAACCAATGTCCCAGACACAGTCAAAATTTACAACAGAATGCATTCACTGCAAATAAGAACACTGAAATAGATCACACTCAAAGGTCCTCCTTTCGTGGTCCATTCAAACGGAAATAAATTTGAGCTCGGCTCCACTCCTGTAGATTTATCTGCCTTTGAGAAGGAATTGCAAGAATATCCAGACAGACAAACAGCGGAAGAGTTGAAAAATGGGTTTAAAAATGGCTTTCACATTAACTTTGAAGGTACTCGAAAATTGGTCATATCAAAAAATTTACCTTCAGCAAATAAAGCCCCTGATATTGTCAGGCAAAAAATCACGAAAGAATTGGAAGCAGGAAGAGTTGCTGGCCCTTTTCAAACTGTACCTTTCACTGATTTTAGGGTTTCTCCTCTGGGTTTGGTACCCAAAAAACAGCCAGGTGAATATCGTTTAATACACCATCTATCATATCCAGAGGGGGATTCAATCAATGACTATATTGACCCTGAATTTTGCAGTGTCCAATATACTAGATTTGATCAAGCTGTTAAAATGATTCAGAAATTGGGAAAAGGTGCTCTGCTAGGCAAGGCTGATATAAAAAATGCATTTCGCCTAATGATTATCTCCCCAGATGATTTTCCCCTGTTAGGTTTTATGTTTGATGGTCAATACTTCTTTGACCGTTGCTTACCTTTTGGACTTTCATATTCATGTGCATTATGGGAGAAATTTGCCACTTTCTTACATTATGCTGTAAGAGAATCATGCACAGTGGGTGAACTTGAACATTACTTGGATGATTTTTTGTTTGGGGGTGAAGCTGGCACAACTGACTGTCAAGAAATTATGACTTCCTTTTTCAAGACTTGTGGAAAAATGGGCGTGCCTGTTGCAGATGAAAAGACAGAAGGGCCTCAAACAATCATCATTTTCTTGGGATTTGAACTTGATTCAATTCTTATGGAGGTACGAATTCCAAAGGACAAAATTATGAAACTACAAAGTCTTATTGAAGAAATATTACATAAGTCCAGTATTACACTGGAGGTTATGCAGTCTCTTCTTGGCTCACTGAATTTCATGTGCCGGGCTATCGTTCCTGGTCGTCCATTTTGCCGCCGGCTGATAAATGCTACAAGGGGTATTACAAAGCCTTATCATCATATTCGGATTTCCAAGGCAATGAGGTTAGATTTGCAAACATGGCTGACATTTTTCAAATCGTTTAATGGTGTCTCTGTCTTTCATGACAGGTTTTGGCTGTCAAATGCTGACTTATGTTTGTTTACGGACAGTTCAGCAAGTTATGGTAAAGGCTTTGGAGCTTATTTTCAGGGAAAATGGACATATGGTCTGTGGCCTGCTGAATGGTTTCACCGCGGTATTACTGATGACATTACAGTACTTGAATTGTTCCCCATTTTTGTTGCTCTTGAAATCTGGGGTCAGCATCTCAGCAACAAAAAGATTCTATTCAAATGTGACAATCAGGCAGTTGTTCATATCTTGAATTCGCAAACGTCAAAGGCAGAGTATGTCATGGTCTTGGTCAGAATCATTACATTAAAATGTTTGCAGCTGATTGTTGTTCTCAAAGCGAACATTTATCAACTTCTCGGAATGCCGTGACGGACAGTTTATCTCGATTGCAGATGAATCGCTTTCGACAGTTGGCCCCAGAGGCCGAACCAGAGCCAGAGCCTGTTCCAGACCATCTTTGGAGCGTCTTCAATCAGGAGCCCACCAGCTTGTGACTGCAAGTTTGTCAGTTAATACCCGTCATGCATATGCTACTGCATTGGCAAACTTTTCAACTTTTAGATCTAATTATGCTCTCCCTTTGCAGTGGCCAATACCTGAAACTCATATTCATGCTTATATTACTTATCTTTTCCACAATGGTTATGCCCCATCAACAGCTGCCATGCACATATCTGCTATTAGCTTTCAACATAAAATTAACCATAATTTTGATAGCACTTCCACTTTTGCCATTTCAAAAATGCTTGAAGGCTACAAGCGTCTTAGAGCCAATCCTGATAACCGTATGCCAATTATGTATAATACTCTGGTTGCTATTTGTAAAATTTTGGGGAATATCTGCATTTCTGAGTATGAAACACTTTTATTTAGAGCAGCTTACCGTTTGGCATTTTTTGGTTTGTTCCGTGTTAGTGAGTTGGTATTTACATCGTCACAGCAATCTGATCAACCATTGCAAGTATCTGATGTATTATGTACCACCAAAGCTGGGCAAAATATTTTACGAATCCGCCAGCGTAAGGCCAAATGCAATCAAACAGGAAAACCATATATAATTGACATTCCAGCTATTGAATCTACAGAATGTCCATTATTGGCCATGGAAGCGTTTCTCAAAATTAGACCTCACAAATCAGTATATCTTTTTTGTCATATTAATGGGCAACCTCTTACAAGATATCAATTTGGGGCAGTTTTAAATAAAGCTATAACTGCTCTGAATCTACCAACAACACATTTCAGAACGCATTCCTTCCGTATTGGGGCCGCTTCGTGGTTAGCTAGCAAAGGCGTATCGTATGAGACTATCAAGAAAATGGGCAGATGGCAGTCCAATTCATTTCTCAAGTACATAAGACTATAAAGCGGACTTGCTCATTGCTCCTTAGCCCTATTGATAATTTGCATCATAAATTTTGATTTCCAGATGTATGGTTGGTAGGGGACTCCTACATAAATAGATTAGCAGCCCGAGCCAGAACCAGGCAGCTTGAAAGTACGGTTGGCGCTTCCAAAGTTCAGAAAGTCAAGTGGATGGGTCAGGGCGGCATGAAATGGCAACAGCTTCTACCAAAGATTCAGTATGCTGCTCTCCATAATGCTGCTCCAAAGGCAATAGTGGTTCATGTTGGTTCCAATGACTTAGCTTATCAGAAAGGGGTGGTCTTGATCCATAATATGAAGGATGACTTAAGTAATCTAGTTCAAACATTCACTAGCAGTGCCATTTTCGTTTCTGCTATGTTGCCTCGTATTGTATGGTCAGGAACACAGGTTCCAGACAAAATGGAATCCAAACGAAAATTCATTAATAGAGTGATTCGTCGCTTTATAAAATACAATGGTAGGGGGGTCTTTATTGATCATCCAGAAATTACATCTGACACACCCGGCTTATATAAACCACATGGCGTACATCTATCTGATATTGGTTCTGATATTTTAATGTTAGACATTCGGGAGGCTCTGCAGGATCAGTTGTGAACACCAGTTTTGTTTGCGGTGGAATTTTGGGGCAAACCAAATTATTGGTTTGTGTGGCGGAAAATTCCGAAGGGATGTGATTCTGACTGAAATCTTGTTATATATTTGGAAGCTGCTTTCTCATCCAACAGTTTGCTGGTAGATGTGTATGTACCATTTACTCAGCGGTGGTGTATATGATTTAGCGGGCATTCTGTGTACATACCGGAATGCTTTGCGGAGTTTTGTTTTGGCGGGTATCATGTGTCTGTACCGTGATACTTTGCGGTGTGCTGTTTAATAGAACAGCATGTGTATGTATCATGTTGTTTAGCAAGCATCATGTGTATACACCCTGTTGCTTTGCGGTGGTTTCTATGTAAAAACCAGTGGGATAAAAAGATGAGAAAGCATCTCCTTATTGATTGCATCTCTTCGAATTTCCAACCACTGATCTGCAACCTTTACGCCACAAATTATTTTATGTGTATGTTAAACACTGTGAATAGTTATTACTTTGTTAAAACACTCAGGAAGAGTTGATAAAGGTTATTTCAACATATTCTTTGTTCTTATTTTAACCGTCTTGAAATAATACAGCATATTGATCTACAATAGGCTCCATTTATTTCAGCATTAAAATAGTAAGTCCAGTTCGCATTTTTGGTAATTTGGGTTGTTTCAGTACTTTGATTACTGTACCAACTTGTAAGGTCATTTCAGTACACGTCCTTTGAGCACTGTAAAGGATTGGTTCCAGGCTTATATGTAGACATACTGAAAGTGTTTTGCACAGCTGGGTCCCAGTGCAACAGCCTCTTTCTGACGACAGCTGATTGCTGCAGCAAGGAAAAAGTTTTCCCGCCCTCCCTCCCAATTTTTATTCTTAATTCACTAATAACCATTTAGTATTGCAGCTAAAGAACAGTAGCTCTATGTATTATTTCAGATGGTTAAAATAAATAATTATGTCAATGTTTGTCATTATTTTGTGGTAGGATACTGCCGCCCAGTTTCTTTTATAATTTCAGAAAGAACAGTCATCCATGTCCTTTCATTCTCCTGCCTGGTGGATTAAGTAATGGTGTTATATTTTGGTGAAAGACAATTATGCTGCTTTAATGTTCTACAGTGTATCATCAGATACATGAGTGTTAAGTATAAATTGCAATATCAGAAAGACTAAGCTGTTTTTAAATCTGTGGATTATTTGGATAACTCATGGGCAGGAACATTCCAGTCTAGTATGCAATCTAGCTGTTGCTGATTGGGGGTGGCGGAAAATTCCGAAGGGATGTGATTCTGACTGAAATCTTGTTATATATTTGGGAGCTGCTTTCTCATCCAACAGTTTGCTGGTAGATGTGTATGTACCATTTACTCAGCAGTGGTGTATATGATTTAGCGGGCATTCTGTGTACATACCGGAATGCTTTGCGGAGTTTTGTTTTGGCGGGTATCATGTGTCTGTACCGTGATACTTTGCGGTGTGCTGTTTAATAGAACAGCATGTGTATGTACCATGTTGTTTAGCAAGCATCATGTGTATACACCCTGTTGCTTTGCGGTGGTTTCTATGTAAAAACCAGTGGGATAAAAAGATGAGAAAGCATCTCCTTATTGATTGCATCTCTTCGAATTTCCAACCACTGATCTGCAACCTTTACGCCACAAATTATTTTATGTGTATGTCAAACACTGTGAATAGTTATTACTTTGTTAAAACACTCAGGAAGAGTTGATAAAGGTTATTTCAACATATTCTTTGTTCTTATTTTAACCGTCTTGAAATAAATAAAATATTAGAGGTATAGAGCTAGTCGAAGCAAAACTATTCCTCAATAAGATAAAGTAGACCTATAATATACGAGGATTAATTGGGTCTAGAATTATAATCATAATAAAATTATTATTCCAATATGAAGAATCTTCAGCGTAATAGATTCTTACTGAGGCAAAAATATCTGGTATATTGCTATCGTAGTCTTAAATGATCCAGAAGAAAAAATAAAACAGGCAAAGTAAAGAACGTATCGAATTATATCTATGCCTAAATATAAGATTTTTTTCTTATTTATTATTTTATAGCAGAGTTTAGACAGAGCACGACTGACCTAGACTCTAATATAATCAATCAAAAGATAGTATAAAATAGAATAATAGCTTATCGGATCAACTATTTTCCATGTAGAAAAGGCAAAAGGAAAATATGTACCTCAACTAGAATTTTAAATCGTAGTAATCTAGAGAGGTAGCGAATAAATAAATAAACTGTTAATTTTTTTATCTGGTTGGTGTAAATTTCCGATACCTTAAGAATGAAAAATTAATAGAAAGTAGAAAAGATCGATTGCTACTTTCTTGTCAATTTACTCCTTAGATTACATGCTGATTACATATCGGAGCATGTAGAAGAAAAACAGGGGAGGAAAGAAGAAAATTTTTTATATTTCGTGTATATTTTTCTTCTTATAAATAACGATAGTTTTATAGTTCACCTTTGCCCTAGAGCCGAATAAGGTGAATATGTAAGAAGTTAATCTCTTTGTAGCGAATAAAAGAGATATAATTATAGCTGGAAGTATCTTCTACACTTAGTGAATGAATTGCGAATTTGATCGTAACCGATAATTCTTAATTCATTTTCAATAATAAATATATATATAGAATTTAAGTCAAGTTCAAAAGTGACTGGACAGAATTCAACAATATAAATGGCTACTAGGTATTAGAACCCATCGCTGTCATTCAATAACCTATAATCCAAGACTATACATGTCTATAGTGGTTATATATGAATATATGTTGAGCGAGTACTAGTGACTACTACTCGCACACTAGTAATCCGACACAAAGTCTACGAAACTACTGCCCGGTGGAATTTCGTTAGAATGACCTGGCACTACTCTACGAAGTGCCTCCCGATGAAATTTTCGTTAGAGCCGGAATTTAAACGCTTTCTAGCGAATTAAAGAGACAAAACATCATTTGAATGACCTGGCACTAGTCTACGAACTGCTGCCCGGTAAGAATTTTGTTATAGTCGGAAGTTTAACTCTTTCTAGCGGATAAAAGAGATAAAACATAAGTTAATTTAAAATATTAATGGAATTACACACCTATAATAAGTCAATGGAATATTAAAAATTCTAGTCTGATTTGGGAAAGACTGTACAGAATTTTTTTGTATAAAAAGTTATTATGTATTTCACTTAATAACCTATATCCATTGACTTAAACGTGAATGGAGCTCTATGAACGATAATAGATTGTTCGGGAATTAGTAATCATTATTTTGACACTAGTTACCCGACACAATGACCGGACACTAATATTCGTAACTGTTGCCCGGTAAAGTTACAAGTAATTTGACAAATTGATCGGATAGTAGTATTCGTAACTCTAGTCCGATGAAAAAGGGAGATTATATATGAAAACTGAGCGGGCACAAGTATTCGAAACTTTTTCCCGAAGATAATTAATTATTAGGCAAAAATTGACCAGACACTTTCTGTAAAAGTTTGCCTGGTGAAAAATCAGAAATAATATAATAATATGACCGGGTATAAGTATCAGAAATATTACTGATACTTTGCCCAGTGAAAAATTTTTTTAATAATTAGACATAATGACCGGAAGTTAGTATACGTGACTATTTTGTCCGGTGAAATATGTCAGAAACTAAGTCTTTCCAGAAAATAATTAAATTATTGACTGGAGACTAGTTGACTGGTGCCTGGTTGATCGGTGACTGGTGACTGGGTGACTGGTGACTGGTGACTGGGTGACTGGTGACTGGTGCCTGGTTGACTGGCACCTGGATGACTGGTGACTGGTGCCTGGTTGACTGGCACCTGATTGACTGGTGACTGGTGAAGCTGATTGACTGGTGCCTGGTTGACTGGTGACTGGATGACTGGTGACTGGTGACTGGTGGACTTAGACTTTATAGGATACTAAGTACCCGAAGATGCCACCTTGATGGGTCTTACCCCGGCAGTATAGCCATATGGGGTGGGGCTCCCATCAGTAAAGAATTGTCTTATAACCCATCAAGGGTTGACAAGTTCTTTACAATCAGCTTCTCCACCATGAGAATCTTTAGCCAACTGAAGATCTCTGCAAACAAAAGTCCAGGAAAAACATATCGTAATTGCTGAATAACCTGGAACGAAAAGAACAAAAATATTCTGCATATATAAACACGACTATCGAACCGATGGCGCACGAGCGTTGTGCCGAATAGCGAGAGTCGCCAAAACGCATGTGGAAAAAGACCAGTCAAAAATACATGAAATCGAAAATTGAAAATTTTAAATAATAACACAGAAAGTGAAAGGAGTGATAAATAAACAAAAGAAACACAAGGATACATAAATTTATCCGTGAGGAAAGAAATAATCCAAATTTCTATCACAGGTAAATAATCCTTGTTGAATTTCTTTGTCCACAGAAAAGAAACTGACACGTGGTCAATTGAGCGGGAAGAGTTACGTCACACAGGTAACTGCCTAAGGGACCTTCTGGTTTAAGACTTTAATTAACGACTGAAAGGTCGTTTTTTCTGTGGAAGGTGTGAAAACAGAATAGAATAGCACATTATCTATAGGTTAATGTATTATGAAGTTAAAACATATGTTGTCATTTCATTCCTTTTTTTCTTACCTTGGATTATTGCACTCCCTCTTACGAGTCTTGACACCTCCACCACATGACCTTGAACACTTTGACCATTCTCCCCATTCTGACCACCAACCATTAACAGGAGTTGGACCTCGAGAACCATACCTGGTACAGCGACCTTGCTTACACCACTGTAATAAGAGGTATTTAGTACAAAGACCAGCAATCAAAACAAAACAATCTCATTCTGATCTTCTGAATCCCATTCTGAGCTATTATATAAGATGTAACCAGTCTATTTGATATAGTTCTATTTATATTTCAAATAGTAATACTTCAAATGGAATTTTGAATAAATTCCCCAAACTTTGTTTTACTTACAATAAACCTAATTTTAGTATATAAGACATTAACAGAGGTTAATGTACCTCAAACTTTCCAAGAAAATTGTGACAGCACAAATGTGTTTATAAGTGTAACAAGTCTTGAGGGATACATATCTTGTATTTTAAATTAAATGTGTCTTAACTTATATATTATATATCAGGAAACTGATTTTTTTCATATTGTTTTATGTTCTTTCTGTTTTTAGATGGCATCAATAGGTTTTGCGATGTTATGTTATCTTCACCCATCACAAAGTCTAACAACTATCAAAACGAATTTTCCTCATACCTCCTCTGAGGAATTTTCATTGTTTGAAAAGAGCAGATTACTTTAACCCTTTCACCCCTGAGTTTCTGAAGTGGGCTCATCCATCTCTGAATTTAAACACATCCATTGTTGCAAATAGGGGTTTAATCAAAAATCAATAATAGAATGGCAAACGGTTAGACCCTGATAAGACAGCTTGTTACGAGCAGTCTCATCTGGATCTACACTGTTTGCAAAGGTATCCATGTTGTTCTGCAAAGATGAAAGGATACTGCGCCAAGCAAAATCCAGACAAATCACTAAAGGTGATTAATACCCCTGTTGCCCAGCTTTTGTGCAATAAAATGGACACAGTGCCAAGGACAGATAACCGTGTTAAAACTTAACTCAATATTTTTTAATGTCACACACTGCTTTGCATCATCATGATCATTTCTGGTTTTATGAAAATCTAGCAAAAACTGAAGTAGTTCGCATCACAAATTTGAACAGACAGATTAAATGCCAAGGACAGATAACTCTGCAGTGAAAACATTTAGTCACACACAAACATTATGTCAATAGTTTCTGTGAAGACTTATGAAAATTAACATAAACTGAAGCCGTTTGCATCACAAATTTGGATGTATGGACTAAAGTGCCATGGGCAGATAACCTGGCAATGACTTTTTTCATGTCACACACTGCTACTTCTGCAAACGTTGAGGCTCATGACCATGTATCCACCACAATCAGTTCAGGTCCTTGCTTTTCCCCTACAGACAAATATATTACAAAATCCATTGCCGAATAGCAACTACTAAAACTGAGCTGTGCAAAAAAAAGTCTGACCAAGGTATTTCCTGCTCACAAAAGTGGCAATGTCATAAGCTCTACTGAAGCCATGGATCAGTTATGCAAGCCAGCAAATATTCAGACATGTAGGATTTTTTGGCTTCAGATAAACCAAAAAGTATTGATACCATCTTATTTGTCCAAGAAGACATATGTTGTGGGTACTCATTAGAAGTGCTTCAGAAATGAATACTCACATTATTTGATTTTATAGACAATCAAGAAAAAAACTATTTATCTACATACCCCTCTTATCTGCAGCTATGGTTTCCTAAATTTCAACTCTCTGTTGAAATATGAGCCAGTGCATAACACAACCAACAAAATGGCATGTGCGCCTAGCAAAAACTCAGATCAGCCTGGGTATCTGCCCAGTCTGTTCATTCACTGTGTACTCAATGGGTAGCTAAGGACCCGCGCTTTCTTCATGTGGACAGCAAAGACTCTGATCAGACAGGGTGAATGCCCAGGCTGATTTGAGTCTTTGCTGGGTGCACATGCCATTTTGTTGGTTTTGTCATGTGCTGGCTCATATGTATTCTGAAATCACATCAGAATGAAGATGAGACTGCTAATGTGATCCCAAGTGAAACACAAAAACAACAGGATTTTTACTCTAATGTAAAAAATTTCTTGGAACCTTCAGGGTAGTATTAAACCCTTTCCACCCTGTGTTTATGGAATGGACTTCTCCATCATTGAATTTGGACATGTCCATTATTGCAAATAGGGATGCTGGTCAAAAACTGAAACAAAATGGCAAACAGTTTAGATCCCGATGGGATGGCTCATCATGAGCCATCTCATCAGGACCTACACTGTTTGCACAGATATCTGGTCTGGTCTGCAGGGCTGAAAGGGTTAATAAACAAACAGCCATGCAAACAAACATCCCCAACATATGCCTACCTACCATACCATAACCACAGGATGTTCCTTCAGCTGCTGGTAAAAACTTGGTCTCACACATCGCTGTGTCTCGATAACACCAGAGGTTCTCACATATATCCTGGCCCCTGGTAAACTGGCACTGTTTAGAATGTTTCCCAAACTGCCACTTGCACTGAGTGTCAGCATCAAATATCTCACCAGGGAGTTTGTCTGGGAACTTTAGCTCTGCTATATTTCTAGCCTGGTTTGTCAAGCACTCTGACTGTACAGCACTAAAATCAAACAAAAAAAAATAAAACAATAGTCCCCTGAGTACCATATCTACCCAAACTATTTGAAATCCTAATTATTAACCCTTAAAGCACCAATCACAACAATTGTCGTCTGCTTTGTCTTCTGCTGGTTACTTTAAAAGTCATTGTTGCAAACAGTGTGGACCCAGATCAGACTGAGTCCACACTGTTTGCCTATATGCAAAATGAAAGTTCGAAAAGTTTGCAAGAAGATGCAGCAGACAACATAAGCAGATAACATTTTCAGATGCAGATTTTCTTGGCGCTTTAAGGGACAACTATATCTAGGTTTGACTACCTGGTGATGTGCAGTCACACTAACTAAGCAGTATCATGAGAAAATACTCTTCAAACTTTCTCTCGGATCAATCTTTCAGTGCGTATGCCCAGCCCCTTAGTTAGGCCATTGGCTGAAGTTTCCCCTTGGCCTACCACTTATGTAAGTGAATAGCAAAGGTTCTGGTGAGACCCCAGTCAGCATTCTACGTAAATCTATATCGGGCTGTCATCGGCCCGTCAGGGTAGAATGCTAACTGGGACTGCATGGATGTCTGAACCTTTGCGGTATGCATATGCTATAGCCGTTCTTTTCCTGGGCTCAAATATTCACACAGATATGCTACCACTCTGTTCAATCTCAGCCAATACATTTTAGACATATCAGCACATTAGGCCAAAAAAAAAAAGTTATTAATTCTTGGACACTTTTTTCAAAAAATAGATGCGTGCCGGCGGCTTTTTATTTTTTATTTTATTTTATGGTTGGGTACATTCTTGGACATTTGGGTTTGTTTGGCTAAACAAAATGGCGACAGGAAGTATCTAAAATCTATCTAACTCCAAGTTTAAAGTCTCAAACAGCATTAACATGATAAACAGATCGTAGTTTACCGATTTTCTTTGCAAGTAAGTAAGAATGCCATATGTTTGTGGTCTAGATTGCAATTTGGCTAGAAATGATTCTCAGATAAGCGAGTAAATCCAGTACCATGTATTTCTGTGGGTCAGAAAAAAAACTTACCACTGAAAAAAATCATTTATGCGGGACCTTTTGGACAGATGCAGCGGTGTCTGAGAATCTAATACTTTTTTTTTGGCCTTAGGGGAACTTTGTGTAAAATGTTCACCATATTTCCTACACGTTATATATGGTTACAGATTCTAAAAGGAATGACCCTTGAGAGCAATGAATACATTCAGAAAACTGAAAAACAGCTGGTGTCACATTTTCTGGGCCAGACTAGATAGTTTCAACCATCAGGCCACATCAGTGACCCTCATATGCATTTTCAAATATCCCAGAATGGGCTAAGTGATTATTAACCCTTAAAGCGCCAATCACAACTGCAGCAGATGACATTTTGAAATATCTTTTTTAATTTTTCAAAGAAAACAAGTCTTGACATTTCATGTGAATTGACTGCTTGGCAGACGATTCACATGAAATGTCAAGACTTGTTTTCTTTGAAAAAAAAAAAAAAAAAAAACATTTTAGAATGTCGTCTGCTACTAATTTTGCTTGGCGCTTTAAGGGTAATGAGCCAGAAAATATAAACTACACTATTGCGAGTTTTTGAAAAATCCCAGATGTACCAGGTAGCTCCAGTATGAGTATAAAATCACTCTAGTGGGTACTGTTTACTTAGATAAGGTACTTTGTGGTAAGTACTATAGGGAACTTCTTTATATCTCATAATAGCATATCATTAGTGCTTTTTTCACCTGAAATGTACATGTACTGATATTTTTCTTATTTCTCATCAAAAACATATGTTGTGGGTAAACATCAGAAACACCTCAGCAAAGCGCTTCTAATGATGAGTACCACAACATATGTTTTCATGGAGAAATAAGAAAATACTATGCAGATACCCCTTCATATCTGGAGCTATGAAATAGAAATCAGAATGATTTTGATCACATTTTGGATGCCTGAAGAGCATCCTGGAGCAAGGCACTGAATTCAGTTATGACAGCAGTATCACATGAACTAATAAAGCTGCGAACACTTTAGGACAGATTTACTTCAGACAATTCCTCATACATTGTCTACTGCAAATAGAAGATTGCTAACTTTATGGCAGACTTACTTCAGAAAATTCCTCATATACTGTCTACTGCAAGAAGACCAGTGAAAGATTCCACTCTGAGCAGTCAGGGTAGCTGACATAATATTACCAGTAGTCTCATGGCAACTGTTACCATCGCCATCATGGAGCATACCAAAACTGAAATATATTAACCCTTCTCTTGCTGAACACGACATGCCCTGTCTTAGCAAACAGTGTAGATCCAGATCAGTTGGCTTCTGAAGAAGCCAACTGATCTGGATCTGCACTGTTTGTCATTTAATATGTGAATTGGATCAAGTAATCTGACTGGCTGGAAATTAGAAGTGGGTGTGGCATCTTAATTTTAATAGATACTCTTTTTAGGGGAGCTAACTCAAAATTGTTTTTAGCTCCCTTCTGAAAATGGGTCTACTTTAAAAGGAAAGAATTAGCTCAGTCCTATGTTTACTCTACAATTTTACTATTGACTGCTCCAAAGCAATCTTTCTATTGCAGTTCCTTTATTTTGCTTATTCTGATTTCTTTGTTTTGACATTTTGAGTCATTCTAATCATATTCGGCACCTTGGAAGAACTGTGCTCTGTGAATGTGGCCTTTCCTGGGTATTCCCATATTTACATTATTCCAGGAACAATTTGTACCTGTTTCTATTGCTTACAGAGGAAAGCCAGAGGGCTCTTAACCTTTACCATTAAAAGTTCCATCTCACACTAAAATCATCCTTAAGATATATGCACATCCAAGGAGTTTGATCAAGGACTTCGCTGTCTGCCACTCTAAGGTTTGCCTATAGGAAGGCAAAATGCACATCCAAGGAGTTTGATCAAAGACTTCACTGTCTGCCACTCTAAGGTTTGCCTATAGAAAGGCAAAATATCCAAGCAGAGAGAAAAATAAAGGATCTGATCAGACTGTGAAGATATGCTTAATTCCCTTTCTTGCATGACATGACCTTATACATGTACACTGGAATTGTTCAATATTAAGTTTCAGATATAAGATGGTTTAAAAATGGACCCCAAAAGTATTGTATCCAAACAAACAAAAATGTATAGATTATACAGAAAAATGACCATTTATATCATTTTTCTCTATAAAAATGTAAGCTTATTTAGAAAAATGAAAAAAATGACCATTTATGGTCATTTTTCTACATAATCTATACATTTTTGTTTGGATAAAACATAAATGTATAGATTATATAGAAAAATGACCATTTATGGTCATTTTTCTATATATAATCTATATATTTTTGTTTGGATACAACATCGTTCTTTAGCTAACATAATTTTTGCTTAGGATCCCAGTAATTGTGTTATAACACAGTTATTTAGTTACTGCGGATTTTGCTTTGGCTCCAGTAACAGTGTTACAAAGTGGTTTTGATGTAATTTTACTTACTTGTGACCTATTTCGTGAGCTACTGTGAAAGCTGTGGAGAGTCCAGTATCTTCATTCACAATACAGCTTCTCAACTCACTACACATACCCTCTATAGGAGCAAAACCTGAAATATTCATTGTATTGTACTGACCCTAAATATTTCAGCCTCGTCCTGCTAAACCCAGGTAAGCCCTGCCTTTGCAAACAGTGTAGGTCATTCAGTATGTGAATTTGTATCAACAACCTGGATCAAGTAACCTTATTGGCTGACAAATAGAAGTGGGCATGGCATCTGAATTTAGTCTGTCATTTCACTAAGTATTTTAAGAAGCTATTGCATAAAAAGCAAAATTTTGGCCAAAAAAGGATTGAATAAACTGTTGGAAATTTTAGAACATTTACCATGGAGTGAATTCACTAAGCAAATGCAAACTGATTTTTCAAAATCATCACTTGATTTCATTAGAATTATCAATAGCTGTGTATCTTCCATGGAAGTCGTCATATTGGTTTTTCTCTGATTTTGAAGAGCACCTGCAAAACTGACATGAGTTGGCTCGATTTGCACATACAGTTTTGGTATTCTGTCATGTACAGTCAACCCGCTTTATACCAACACTCAATACAACGAAAAAAATTCATTATAATGACAATTTCACTGCCACAAAACCGTAGCTTAAGAGGTAACAGTTAGTCACAAATCATGCAAGAATATTGTATTTAATACTTTAAAGAAACATATGTTTTGGATATTTGTTAGAATTGCCTCAGTGAGGCAATTCTAACAAATATCCAAAACATATGTTCTTTGAGGGAATAAGAACAAAACAATACCTTTCTTACATATCATTCTGTCCATTAAGGATTCTTTACAACAGCAAATTCATTTTAATGGCAACATCTTTGGGAACAAAATTTAATGCTGTCGTTGTAACAAGGGTTCACTGTAACTGCCCTCTTTTGTCACATGATTTTAGCTTTGTGATTACCTTGTTGAGGAATGGGGAGCAGGTTGCTTTGATTTTCTTTCACTTGTGACTCATGTACTATCTGTCATGGTTTGTTTGCTCTTCCTCTTGGTATCATTTATAGGCTATGCTCTATGATTGTGGCTATTCCTGGACATCTTCTGTACTATTTTTCCCTACCTGAAAGACATGAATCTCACAGGGCCTGGGAAACTTGTTTTGACTCATTTGCCCTGGTTCCCTGTACTCTAAGTAGTTCAAATTATATGAAGTCAGGATGAAATATTATACACATTCTTCATAGCTTTTTTTCACTCAGTTTGCAGCTTTGCAAACAGGAAGTCACAAAAGTTGTCTCCTTTGCAAAAATAGTGGAAACTGTATAAAGTGTATCTCCAGGGTTGAGCGCAAGACTATGGTAACTCAAACATATTTTTGAAACCCTTGTTTAGGGGCAACTTGGACCCCTTTGTAAACAATGCAAATTTAGGTGCCATTGCTCATACGAGCAATGGCACCTAAATTTTCATTGTTTACAGAAAGAAATGTTGTAATCTTCATAACGCCTTCATGGTGAGGAGATTAGGTTTGGGGAAAAACAACCATCTGACTTACGCCAGTCTTGCGCTCAACCCTCGATCTATTCACTTTAAAGCTGTATTACAGTAAATGAGCATGAAATTGGTCCTGCTAATAAATCTAAAATCACTAACGATTGCAAATTCTTTCTTGCTAAACATAGTTGAGCATGAAAATTTATCTGCTAATAAATATGAAAATGCCAACTATTGTTGGCATTTTCATATCTATTAGCAGAGAAAATTTCATGCTCAGCTGAGTTGAGCATAAAAAAAGTTTTATAACCTTGGGGTCAGACCTTACAGTACAGATGTGATACCTGAACTGGGTATTCCTTGTCTGTGTTTGCTCTGGGCCTCTCTTGGTGTTTTGCTTTAAACAAGAAATGTCAATATTATTGACTTAAAGCAGTCTTTATTATGCACCTATCAATGTTTTCCCCCAAATGTGGGAGAGGGGTTGGGGAAAAGGTGGAATTACCCTAGTGAGAGACATTTTTGAAAAACTGGCTGTCTAATCCCCTACCCATGAGTCACAAATTTATGTCAAAAATCCCCGAGGTGGGCATTAAAATTTGCATATAGTTTCTTCTGGAATTTGCGTTTTAGGTGTCTAATACCCCACCCATGTGTCAAACATTTTCTGTCAAATTCCAAGGGGTCTGGTATGATTTTGATATCTTAACCCCAGAGTATCCACCCCCCCCCACCCACCCCCACCCCCCACCACCCACTTAAAACAATCATAGGTGCATTAGATACTCATCAAGGTAACCAAAATGTAACAGATGGATGGACATGAAAACAATATACCCCTCCACAAACTCATTTTACAGGGGTATAAAAAGTACTTTACCTAGAGTATCACAGGGGGCATTTCTGAAGGAGCAGATATCAATGCCGGTGAGAAGGACAGCATGATCATGTTGTTTTCTCTTGCTCACTGTGGCCTGCCACTGACAGAAGCTATTTAATGTGTTGTCGGCATGGTGACTGATATGTAAACCTGGCTGAAAACAGAATAGACAACACATGATGGGCAATGCAAGAAAGTACCACATACCACAACCTCTTTATAACACTATCACAGGGATCTAAAGCTAATACTGTGTTAGCTAAACAACCATGTTGTATCCAAACAAAAATGTATATAGATTATATAGAAAAATGACCATAAATGGTTATTTTTTGACACAATCTATACATTTTTGTTTAGATTATATAAAAATGTATAGAATGTATAGTAAAATGACCATAAATGGCCATTTTTCTATATAATCTATACTTTTTTATGTGGAAATGATGCTTTTGTGGTCCACCGTTCCAAAACCATCTTATAATGAACAATCACCTTTCCAAAACAATCTTATAATGAACAATCACCTTTCCAAAACCATCTTATAATGAACAATCTTATAAAGAGGTTTCAGCCCTCATCAGACAAAACAGATCAAATTCTATGGTGTTTGCTAAAACTACTGGCTGCTGTAGACAGAGAAGGCCCTGATCAGACTGAACAGATCAGGGCCTGTGCTATCTGTGTATAACAAGGATCCTTCTCCTGCATTGTGCATCAAATTATTACAGGGAAAACTATATTCAAAATCATCCAATCAAAAATTATCTTTTCATATACAAGACCAGAACAGACATAGCTCCAGATGAGGCATCTTTTTGATCCAGAAAGTACTGACAATTTTCTTATTACTCCATGAAAACATGTTGTGGGTACTCATTAGAAGTACCTTGCTGAGGCACTTCTAATGAATACTACAACATACAGACAACCCTCTTTATACCGACACTCAGTACAACGACAAAATTCGTTATAATGACTATTTGACTGTCACCAAACCTTCTGTTAAGAGGTAACAATTAGTCACAAATTATGCAACAATATTGTATTTAATACTTCAAAGAAACATATGTTTTGGATATTTGTTAGAATTGCCTCATTGAGGCAATTCTAACAAATATCCAAAATATATGTTCTGTGAGGAAATAAGAGCAAAACAAGACCTTTATTACATATCAATCTGCTCATTAAGTATTCTGTACAACGGAAAATTTATTTTAATGGCAACGTCTTTGGGAAAAAATGATGTCGTTGTATTGAGGGTTCACTGTATGTTTTCATAAAGAAATAATGTGGATACTCTTCTTATCTGGAACTATGACAGTCCCAGACTCACCTAAACATTCACACAGATGAGGGTCTGACACTAACACAATGAGTGAACCATGAAACTTGTCAGAAAATAGAATATACTGTGATCAGGCTGCAGGTATGCACAGGCAGATCTACACATACACTAGGCACCTACCAAAGTTAGTCTATTTTTTGGACAGATACTCTTGAGTAAACTGTACACTGTTTGCCATTTAGCCAGCACTTTTTAGACAAATCATCAGGTATGGTAAATATCCTAAAATTTAAAAACACTTTATTCCATACTTTTTTTGGTCTAACTTTTGCTTTTCATGCAGCTGCTTCTTAAAATAATAAGTGGAATGGCAAACAGTGTCGACCCTGATCAGACTGCTCCTTCAGGAGCAGTCTGATCTGGGTTGGCACTGTTTGCATATGCCAGTTTTTCCGATACTTTCGTGTACAAAATTTTAGGACATTTAGCGAAGTCAAATAGGGTAATTATGCTATGGCATCAGGTTGATTTTAACTTGGATAGATGCAGTCATATCACAATACTGAGCTTTGTAAGACTGTTTAACATTAAAGTTATTCTTTTTATAATTGAAAGCTCAGAAATTAAAAAATCCAATTATAGAATGTGCAGTATTTTAGAACATGTTTCAATGAAATTAGATTTGTTCAGAAGTTTGCCATTTAGAATTTGCTTTTCTCTTGCAAATAATTTTTATTCACCTTTGTCGCAGCATTAGCCAAGCATCCTACTCCTGTCTCAACTTCCCAATGAAACAAGACAGTAGGTCCCTTTAGGTAGTCAAAATATCATAAAACTCAAGGATATACCCAATTTCAGAGCAAATGTTTTTTTGTTATTTAGCCCTGTTAGCTAATCTTTCATTTGTAGTTTAAATTTTTCAAAGAATAAATTCATCCCTAAAAATAACCCATAAAAACATGTAAAGGAATTGTGATCCAAATTAAAATATCACAGTATTGTGAATGATTCAACCAATCAGACATTAGGGTACAGACAACAAACCAATGCATTTTTTACCTGGAAAAAAAAAATGGCCTGATATGTCAGTGAAAAATCACAACCAATTTTTGTTCCATTTATTGTTAGTGCTTTAGTCATTGTGAGGTGCATGTTCTTGCAATCTTTATCGACACAAGTGCTCATTTAACCCATTTTAGACTGAATAAACTCCATTATACTATATATTGGAAGAGTTCAATTTCAATTTTAGGTATGTCAGGCTGTATGATTTAGATATTCCTGTAGAAAAATGTCTAAACTATTTGTAAACAGTGAAGACCCTGATCAGACACCACATTGTGTGGCATCAGATATGGGTCTGCACTGTTTGTCAGTTACCCTTTTGGGGGTCTCCAGACTAGGTTAATAATTCGATTTGAGACTCTTTAGAGTATCCACTAACTAAACTGTCCAAGATATTTCAGACATTTGCAGTGAAGAGTTGTTGATAAAATTCTACCAAAAACCATGACTGTTTCTACAAGCACTAGAGTACTTTACAAACCTCGTCTCCATCCAGAATTACCAAACCAACCAAGACAATTTTGACACTATAGCCTAGGGTTGTATCTTGATACAGCTGTGATACCTGCAAAATACATATGTACAGGCTGATCTGGACCTTCACTTTTAACTTATGCATTAACCCTTGTCATGCTGAATAAATTAAGATGCCACACCCACTTCTAATTTTCAGCCAATCAGATTAGTTGATCTGGGTTGTTGATACAAATTCACATACTTAATAACAAACAGTGCAGATCCAAATCAGTTGGCTTCTGAAGAAGCCAACTGTCCTGGATCTACACTGTTTGCAAGACAGGGTATTTCCGAGTTCAGCATGACAGGGGTTAAGCACCATTTTGTTTTCGTAAAGGAACATTATGGAATATGCTGATATGAAAGATTTAGACATACAACTGACCACCAGTGAAGCCAGGGTCACTAAATGAATCTGGCGCTATATAGAATCCCAACATGTACCAGTATTATAAATGATAAAAAACCTTAAATTTCCCCTTATTTACTCCAAGAAACATATGTTATGTTTTTTTTGCGTATTAAATACAATATTCCTGAATATCTCTAATTATCTACATCATCTTGAGCTAAAGAATCGTTCCATTCTAATTGTCGTAATAACGAATGTTGTCGTTATATTGATTGTCAATATAAAGAAGACTGACTGTACAAATGATACCACTGAACCCACCTTATCTACCTCAACTCAAGAAACAAGACAGCTACAGGCATCAGGGAAATGTTTTCCACAGCATAAACTCCCAGGACAACCAAAACAATCAATAGAAGACTCATACTCACAATGTTGAATATGCTGAGTACATAAGTGGTAAGATTTTCTCGGCCATGATTCTCATACATGGCTTTGTCTACAACTACCAGTGTTTCTACGGCTCTCTCATGAGTTTTACTGTAGGATCTTTTCCTTCTAGCCCTGTGAAAATTTTGGCTTGGCTTTCTATTCTGCTCTAAACCTAGTAACAAAGAAGGACGTGAGTTTAAGCAGTGATCAAGTGAGTTACAAAAAGATATCAGGTGAATTTAAACAAATTGATCAGATGAGTTAACACAAAGTAATCAGGTGAGTTTACACAAAAAAGATCAGCTAGGTTTACACAAAGTGATCATATGAATTTACACAAAGTGATCAAGTGAGTTTCCACACAATGTAAACTCACCGGAAGACTTCTAAATTCATACACAGCTCAGGATCAGATTCTTTTTTAACCACAGAATCTTTTTTCTTCCCCTGTTTCTCCTTGAAATGTGTATTTTGTTATAATGATTCCAGTTTCTCCACAAAGGCATTTGTTGTGTCATGTGAGCATACATTAGGACCTCCTCAGTGAAGCCATTCTAAAATGTACACAAAAATGTCTTATCCTGGTGTTATTCTACAACATATACCATACCATAATTACCCTAAGAATTTGGACACATAGGCCTTTGCAAACAGTGTAGACCCAGATCAGCAATATTTTTAATCACATCAAGAGGTAGTAGAATGGACTAGTTTGAAGTATGGTAAGTAGATAATGTGTCCCAATACTTAGGGTAAATACGATATTTAACCTTAACTCTTTACTATACTGCCGTAACA
This sequence comes from Anodontia alba, assembly GCA_964016985.1. Taxonomy (NCBI): domain Eukaryota; kingdom Metazoa; phylum Mollusca; class Bivalvia; order Lucinida; family Lucinidae; genus Anodontia; species Anodontia alba. The sequence goes on along the minus strand of OZ024827.1, from coordinate 90,824,103 downwards.
TTTGAATATCCATTTTATTACCTGTTGATCCCTTTTCTTGTGTCTAAAAAAACTGATGGAGGGATGGAAACCTGTTTAAGTGCCTGATTAGAAATATGAATGAAGTTACCCAGTAAAGGTCTTCAGGAGCAGTCTGATCTGGGTCTGCATTGTTGGCATTTGCCATTTTATTGGCAACTTTGGTATACAAAAGTTTAGGACATTCACCGTACCTTGTTTTGTTAAATATGTATCAAACTTGTTATGAGGTAGTGCTGATCTTCTGTACATGATGTGAGCATTATCATTACTATGGTTACTGTGATGTAGGGTTTTCATGTGGCTTGGAAGAGGCTCAATGACAAAGTCATCCTCTGGCAGCATCAAAACTCCAGTCTGCAAAACAAGAAACAATAATTAACACTTAGCATTCTGGGTAAAATTTTCAGCAAATGACATTTTGAAATATTTTTCTTATTTTTCCCAGAAAGCAGGATTTGACATTTCATGCAAATTGTCTCCTACAATTTGCATGAAATGTCGAATCCTCTTTCTAGGAAAAATATCACCAATTTTATCTTCTGCTGAATTAGCCAAAACAGTGGTTAGGGTTAACTGAGCCACAACGTAAGAAAACATACCTTTTGACACATGTGCCCCATGAAGACTCAAATCAGCCTGCGCATCTGAGCTGTCTTATCAGAATCTTTGTTGTCAGCATGAAGAACCTTTGCATCCTTGGCTTTATCATATGACATCGCTATCCTTTATCCAGTGGATAACGTCATTTCATAAAAATAATATGACCACACCACATTACATACCACTTTGTTACTGGCGCATTATCTCATCACACTGTCCATAACAATGGTATGTTTTCTGTTAAAAACGGTTCAAATTCTATGGCCATTAAAATACAGTCAGGTTCATTTCATAAATTTCATACGAAATGACCCCTCATGTAAGATCCTCTATATCCATTTTTTCTATATAATCTATGCATTTTTGTTTGGATACAACATAACTGTTTAGCTAACATGGTTTTTGCGTTGGATCCCAGCAAAGTTTTACGAAGAGAAGTGTTGCCATGATCAGACTGTGCTCATGTCCAGGAGGATCTAGGTCTTTGCTGTCTGATAATGCATAAAGGCATATTTTTGTATGGTGCTGTTTATATTTTTTACTTTGCAATACAGAAATATGTCTTTGAAGAACATCACTGAGGTCATCCAAATCTCTCGTGGGGGGGGGGTAACTTCCTATATATGGCATAGTACGGATGTGCGTGCCGAATAGCCCCCTTTTTCAGCACTGCCAGGTATATGATTGGCCCCCTTTTTTCAATAAAAAGTATACGAATGGCCCAATTTTTCTGGATTCCTATGTGAAAGGCCCCATTTTTCTGACATCCTGGTATATGCACATATTTTTTGCTCAGAGATTTTTCGAGGCTGCTTATCCTCTTGGTATTACATGAATTGACTGTGATATTTGCCTAACAACCAGCAAAAAAATGGGTACAAAAAATCAAAGGGCAGTGTATGAATAGGTCAACATTTTGGATGATGAAGTATATGAATGGGTCCGTTTTTTCAAAGGCCAGGTATATGAATGGGGTAGGTTTTGAAATACTGGCTCGCACACCCGTACCAAAATTACCCCTAAGTTACCCCCCCACCCCAGCCAAATCTGCACCCACACCATAAGGTTTCATAGTAAATAAAACAAGCTGTTGACTAAAAAAGAAAATGAATGTTCAGCCTGTATTGTCAGTAAAATATTCTAAAATTTTGTCTGCTAATATTTAGATCTGACACATTAAAGGTTAACAAACTCATCTGTTCTTATTACCACATTTACCCAAAATATTCCAAAAGAAAGGCCAGAGCTAACAGTGTAGACCTGGATCAGATGACACAGAATGCAGTCTGATTAGGGTCTACACAGTTTGCCACTCCTCTAGCTGTTCCAGGCACACTAACAGGTAGAAAATTGACTGGTACAAATTTTAGGATAGGTATGGCAAGGAGTTGAGGTTTCCAAATACTTATGGTAAAAACAGTACAAAGGAGTTTCACTTAACTGTACTATTTTGTGGGACAGATTCAATACAATCTTCCTTAATCCTTTACAGACCATTTTCTATTTTTTTTTTTTTTTTTTTTTTTATTTATTTCTTTTTATTTTTTCTTAGAAAATAAGTCTTGACATGTCATGTGAATCTTCTGATAAGCAGATGATTCACATGAAATGTAAAGACTTATTTTCTAAGAAAAATGAAAAAAAAAAACAAAAATAAATAAATAAAATGTTGTCTGCAGCAGTTGTAACTGACATTTAAGGGTTAACCCCAGATCAGATGCTTAGAAGCCATCTGATCAGGATCTACACTGTTTGTCATTCAGTTTGTGAACTTGAACAAAAACATTATATGATGTAATCTTATTGGATGATAGTCAGAAATGGGTGTGGCTAATTAAATCATCCAGCAGGATAAGGGTTAATTTCAAACCAAGTACAATTTATAATGAGATATATTAACTGACACTGTCACAAGTTGCTATAAAGTTTGGATTTTGAAGCAGTTTTATTATTTATTGACAGGTTTCATTCCGGAAAAGGTTTCTTACTGTACCAACTGTGGATATTTTATTTATCTTAACAAATATACTCAAATTCAACAAAGGCTCTATATCAGAAAGCCCTCTACATTACGAAAACACACCTATTCAAATATATTGAAAATTTTACCACCAAACACTGAAAGTTTTCAGATAAAAATTCTTATATTTTTCATATTTCTGCTCAAAACATAGATTGTGGGTACACGTTAGAACCGCCTCACTGAGGCGGTTCTAACGAGTACCCACAATCTATGTTTTTGAACAGAAGTAAGAAAAATAATATATACCCCTGTAAACCCCAGTTTTACTAAACAAAAGTGGGGTTTAAGGGGGTCAAAATTATATAGGTATGTTTTCGTGATGAAAAACTAGAAAAATAACAGATGGTCTCAGAGACAAACAAAAAAACATATTATGATGTGCCTTCTCAAAACTAAAAAAAATTGTTCTCAGAGAAAGCAAGAAAACAACATGTGGAGTTCCAAAAGAAGTCTGTTTTTAGACAGCTACGTATATGAAGATTTTTGCAACAAAAACACATCATCTTATTGGGAGCATTGACTGCTCTACTAGATTAATTAACCTTTACCACTCTCTGGGCATTTTCAGCAGACGACAAAATGATGTTATTTTTCTTATTTTTCCCAGAAAACAGGATTTGACATTTCATGCAAATTGTCTCCTTAGGAGACAATTTGCATGAAATGTCAAATCCTGTTTTCTGGGAAAAATAAGAAAAATATTTCAAAATGTCGTCTACTGAAAATTTTACCCAGAGTGCTAAGCGTTAAGCACAGAATGTGACACATTTGTGCTATATATCCCGCAGAGTGATTGAAGATGAAGAGCTCAAGTGACCCTATTAAAAAAGCTAATTATTTCCAATCTTCCCATATAAGTGTAAAATGAGGTTTATTTGGCTACCCTTTGTAGGTAAATGTCCATTCTGTACTTTAACCTTTAGCATGAGAAATTTAAGTATTTATTTTAAATATTGGGACAGCTTAACTCTTTATGATGCTTGTCATAAAATTTGAAGGAGTTCAATTCTCTACCCATTGATGTGGCTAAAAACTGCCAGATGAGTAGCATACAATGCAGACCCTTATCAGATGAGATATTCTTTGAGCCTGACCTTGGTCTACACTGTTTATTCAGGCCTATTAGTCCTAATACTTAGGGTTACTATGGTATTTATCAGCAAAAAAAAAATTAATGCTTAGCTTTCAACAGAAAAAAATTTGATTCTTTTTTCTTATTTTTTCCCAGAAAAGTGGCTTTAACATTCCAGGCAAATTGTCTCCTGAGGAGACATGTTGCATGAAATGTCAAAGCCTACTCTCTGGGAAAAATAAAAATTTATCAACTGCTAAATTTGCTCAGAAAGTAATAAAGCTTAAAGCACTACTTATATTATACAACCAAAAGTGGTGTCTCCCACTGAAGATCTCTCATCCTCTGTATTCAAGAGCCACTTGAGAGCCACTTCAGGTCTGCTTTTGAAGTTTTGAATGCCACCTGCTACACAGGTAGCTAGGCCATAAACACTGGGATACTATTATACTATTATGTAATAAGCAACAAAAGGACCACAATGACAATGTTGTGGAGCCCTCTCTGCACCATCTCAAAACCTTGCTGTTAATGATGTATTGTGCAGAATTCTGTAACCTGGTACGCATGGTAAAGATCCTATGGTATTTTCCCTAAGTATTTGGACAGACAGGCCTGAGCAAAGAGTGTAGACCCAGACCAGATGCTGCACACTGCAGCATCTGGTCTAAACTATTTGCCTCTAAGCTGGTAGTAAAATGGACTTGTTCAAAGTTAAAGACAACTTATAATAAGAAGTTAACCCTTGTCATGCTGAATAAATTAAGATGCCATGCCCACTTCTGATTTCCAGCCAATCAGATTACTTGATCCAGTTTTTTGATAAAAATTCACATATTTAATGACAAACAGTGCAGATCCAGATCAGTTGGCTTATTCAGAAGCCAACTGATCTGGATGTACACTGCTAAGACAGGGCATGTCATGTTCAGCAAGAGAAGGGTTAAGGTAGCTACTTATGGTAAATGCAGTATTTAGATTACTGGGATGTGTGGGCTAGTCCTGACATCTGTTACTCAGAAATGACAAATAAGGCCAATTTTCTCCAGGAACAGCTTGTGTCTCATTCTATCATATTAATAGGTCTTTTCTTGCTTTAATTTGAGCTGGAGATAGTTATGTCTTTGTAAAGAAATGTGTCAGATAAAAACTGGGTGGCATCACTATAATTACCCAGTGGATACGTGTCAATTTAACCCTTTCTGAAAGGACTCTTCCATCTCTGAATTAGGATAACCCATTGTTGCAAATAGTATATCCAGAATGGCAAACAGGGTAGATCCTGATGAGACGGCTCATTATGAGCCGTCTCATCTGGATCTGCACTGTTCGCAAAGATATTTGTTCTGGTCTGCAGAGATGAAAGGGTTAAAATTCATTTCGCCCATAACAGGTGCATAGGTGGGGGAGGGGTTGGGTGGAGGGGTGGTGAATGAGAAATAAGCAATACCGTAGCTAATATATTATTCTTTAGATGGCAGCCTTCAATATACAAAAGGACAAACTGCAGAAGATTTTCAATAATATCCTGTTAACCCTGGTCCTGCTGAACCCAGATATGTCCTTCCTATGCAAACAGTTTAGATCCAGGTTATTTGGCTTCTGAAGAAGCCAACTAATCTGGATCTACACTGCTAAAATGTCATTTAGTGTGTGAATTTGTATCAACAACCTGTATCAAGTAATCTAATTTGCTGAAAATTAGGTGGGTGTGGCATCTTACTTTATTCACCACGGCAAGGATTAATTAAGAAAACCTGTTGTTTCAAACACAAATATTTTTAAAATTAGATATTTTACAATTTGACTTTAGCTATGAACAGCTATCAACCAACAAGGACAACTGAAATTTCAGGACTATCACATGATAAATATGTTATCATTAATTGGCTATGTTATGTGACTTAAATTACACTTCCATGACATCTTTTCTACCATTTTAGTAGTGACAGACTACAATTTTGAGAATTTTACCCCAATTGCAAGGTAGGTGTGAACTCACAACTGCCAAATCCAGAGAGAAGTGATGATCCTGGTTTCCAGTGGAAACTAGGATCATTGCTTCTCTCTTGATCTGCTTTCCAGTATGACCTTTTGCAGAAAGGTCAAAGGAAGTTCAGCATGAGCATACCATACTTACCCTAAACAGTTGGACACCTTAACTCCTTACCATACTGATCCTAAAACTGGAATAAGACCAACTGGCTACCTACTGATAGGTCTAAAATACTGCCGACTGAATGGCAAATAGTCTCCCTGATCAGATGCCACATTCTTCTGCTTCTGCTTCTGATCTGGGTCTATATTATTTGCTCAAGTCAGTTTCTCCCCAAATACTTAGTATAAATATTTACTCACCAGCCCCAAGAAAATACACTATGACAGTTTAGCTTAATAATCAAGTTATTTTCAAGAGATGGCAGAAGGGAGAGACACAGTTCATTCACTTTTAATAAGCCTTTGACTGATCCCGACTCTATCAATTCACACCTAATCTGTGAAAAACTGATGATGTTTTCTTAAAATTGCTTTATTTAGTTAACAGTCAAGAACTTAAGACAGACACTCAATGAGCAGGCTTCTCCAATATCAGTATTTAACCCTTGTCCTGCTGAAACCGGATATACCCTGTTTTGCAAACAGTGTAGATCCAGATCAGTTGGCTTCTGAAGAAGCCAACTGATCTGGATCTGCACTGTTTGCCATCATGTATGCAAATTTATGACAAAAATCTGGATCAAGTAATCTGATTGGCTGAAAATTAGAAGTGGGCGTGACATCTTAATTTATTCAGCAGGACAAGGGTTAATTAACTTGATTTAATATATTCAGAATGTCACACACTAAGGTTGGACAAATCACCACCATATATGACACATCAAATAAAAATCTGCCTTCAGACATTATGGGGACAGATCCGCCTCTGCATTCACTCAGTCTGATCAACCAAGCTATTGTCTTATTATTACAAAATCATCAGAAACTGTAGAATAAATGGTAATAATCCTAAGTATCAACAAAAATTGCCTGAGCAAACAGTGTAGAATCTTACAAAATGGTCCCGAAAAAAAAGAGAAACACACTGCTCACTGTAGCCTTCTGTCTAAGTGTTCAGGAAAATCCAAGCCAAAATGTGTAGACTTAGTTCAGTATTCATGTCCATGAAATCAGACTTAAGGACTCCGGTCTGTAAGCTGTAGAATTTACTGGATCTTAACTGACCTCATATGAATCTCCACTGTTTATATATGAATCTCCACTTTTTACATATGAATCTCCATATAATTATGGTTCTCTGTTGTTCACATATGGATTCCCAATGTTCCTACATAGATCTTTACTGTTCAAATAAGGGTCTACAATGCTCACATATGAATCCCCACTATATATATATATATCAGTCTCAACAGTTCACATATGGATCACAACTGTTCAAATATGAGTCTACAATGTTCACATATGGGTCTACTATGTTAACATAATGGATCTCCATTGTTCACATACAGATCTCCACAGTTCACATACAGATTTCCACTGTTCACATATGAATCCTCTGTTCACATATGAATCTCCACTGTTCACATATAGAGCTGCACTATTCATATGTGGATCTATACTCCTCAGATATGGATCTACACTGTTCACATATGGATCTCCACTGTTCACATATGGATCTCCACATGCCTCTACAGTAAAACCACTTAAGGGGGGTGTGGGTGGGGGTGGGGCTTATTGCTTGCTTAAGACAGCTAGGTGCTATAGTAGGTGCTCAGTACAGGACTTGATTCATACTATAGAATTGCTGGCCTTAGCTTAATAGAGGTGGCTTTTAAGACAGGCTTGACCATACAGAATTTATATGTGCAACAAGGTGTTGCACTGTTTGTCAACGGCTCACCTGTAACTGCTGAATATTGCTTGGCTGTTGTTCTCAAATAATAGGGTTCTCAAATTTTAGAGAAAAACCCGATACCTTAGACTAATTGCAAAAGAGTTGTCAAAACTCATCATGACATGCAAGGTTATATGTTAAACTTGAGTTTCTTCTAAAGTTTCAGTATACAGTACAAATACAGTAGTACAATCTGGGTAAAATTTTCAGCAGATGACATATTAAATTATTTTTATTATTTTTCCCAGAAAACAGGATTTGGCATTTCATGGAAATTGTTTCCATTGGAGATAATTTGCAGGAAATATCAAATTCTGTTTTATTTTTCTTATTTTTCCCCAGAAAACAAGATTTGGCATTCAAAGAGACAACTTGTATGAAATGTCAAATCCTGTTTTCTGGGAAAAACAAGAAAAAAATATCATCAATTTATTTTCTGTTGAATTTGCTCAAAGAGTGGTAAAGGTTAAAATAATATTTAGCCTTGAAAACACTGCTGTATAAATGTGTACAAACTCCATATTGCTGTTTTCATACAAAGATAAGGACTTTGTGACCAACAAAAGTGTCTGACAAGCTATATAAGTGAATAATGTCATGCTGAATTAATTAAGATGCCATACCCACTTCTAATTTTCAGCCAATCAGACTGCTTGATCCAGGTTGCTGATAAAAATTCAGATACTTGATGGCAAACTGTATAGATCCAGATCAGTTGGAAGCCAACTGATCTGGATCTACACTGTTTGTAAAGACAGGATATACCCAGGTTCAGCAGGGCCAGAGTTAATAAAAGACATCATATTGCATAACTGGTGACATGATAAAATGGCTGCAGCCTTCAAATGTTTGCTTTTCAAGAAGGATTTTTGAGCTTATCTGACATCTTCTATACTACTTTCCAACTAATAAGTTAACCCTTTTGTCCCTGTGTTTCTGAAGTGGACCCTTCCATCCTTGAATTTGGACTTGCCCACTAATAGAAACAAGTTTTTCAGCCTAAAATCAAAAACAGAATGGCAAATAGCGTAGATCCTGATGAGACTGAGATGGCTCATTGTGAGCCCTCTCATCTGGATCTACACTGTTTGCACAGGTATCTGTTTTGGTCTACCTAGCTGAAAGCATTAAATATCCACACTTTCGGGTTCAAAAAAGCATTTTATCTGAAGATACAGTGAACCCTTGTTACAATGACAGCATTTGTTCCCAAAGACATTGCCATTATAATGAGTTTGCTGTTGTAGAGAATACTTAATGAGCGGAGTGATATATAAGAATTGTCTTGTTTTGTTTTGTTTTCCCCATAGAACATATGTTTTGGATATTTCTTAGAATTGCCTCACTGAGGCACTTCTAACAAATATTCAAAACATATGTTTCTTTAAAGTATTAAATACAATATTCTTGCATAATTTGTGACTACTTATTACCTCTTGAGCAAAAGTTTCGTGACACTCAAATTGTCATTACAACGAATTAAGACATTGTATCGGGTGTCGGTATAAAGAGGGTTGTCTGTACAAAATAACCTTGTTCCAATTTTCAGGTGCATACAGTAGGAAGTTTTAGTTTCTGAATATTAACCCTTGTCATGCTGAACCTGGATATACCAGGCTTTTGCAAACAGTGTAGCTCCAGATCAGTTGGCTTCAGAAGCCAACTGATCTAAATCTGCACTGTTTGTCAGTCAGTATGTGAATTTATATCAACACCTGGATCAAGCAATCTGATTGGCTGAAAATTAGAAGTGAGCATGGAATCTTAATTTATTCAGCATGACAAGGGTTAAGGGTTATTACAGTGTCTGAACCTTTAGGGGTACTTTAGGGTAAACTAAATTATATATATATATATATATATATATATATATATATATATATATATATATATATATATATATATATGTATTTTGCTTACAAAATCTATCAAAAGATATGTACATAAATCTAAATTGGCTAAAACTTTATATAATTTGTCCTGTGTTGACCTCGAAAATGTGATCCAGGTCACTAAATTCTGAACAGCTCTTAAACTTGTCCCAACCATGTATCCCTGCAAGTCTGATGAAAATCAACCAACCAGTTCATTTTTGATTTGCTATGGAGTTTAACGGCCCAGTCAAAACTATTAAGGTCATATTGAGCTGGTCAGTTTACCTAACCACACTTTTTCTGGGCAGGCTTCATCCTCTAAGTGGTTAACCAGTACAGTGCATAATCCTTTTGCCAGAACTGGTAACTTCCCTGCTTGAATCAGCAGAAGGGAGATAATATTTCATGATCAATCTGCATGAAAGAATGTTGCCGGACTCGGATGAGATCAAACCCACATTCTCCTGATCACTGATCAGATGTGCATCTGGATGAGCCACCAAGGCCAGCACCTACTAGTTCAAGAGATACTAATATAATATATGCACATATATAACATAAGTCAAAGCAAATGCTAATAGGACCAGACCCAAAACTTGTTCCCTTTCACCTCTGGTGGAGGGAATATTTACAATAAGGAGCTACGGGGTCTAAATATTTGGATAATTAAGGTAAATGTCCTAAAATTTTGAACACCAAAGTTTCTGACAAATGCAATATTCAAACAGTGCAGACCCAGATCAGACTATTCCTGAAGGAGCAATCTGATCAGGATTTTCACTTTTTGCCACTCCACTTAAAGCATTTAAACCCTTGTCATGCTGAATAAATTAATATGCCACACCCATTTCCAAATTTCAGCCAATCAGATTGCTTGATCCAGAATGTTGATATAAATTCACATACTTAATGGCAAACAGTGCAGATCCAGATCAGTTGGCTTCTTCAGAAGCCAACTGATCTGGATCTATCCTGTTTGCAAAGGCAGGAAATATCTGGGTTCAGCAGGACTAGGGTTAAGAGACAAATGCATAAAAAGCAAAATTTAAGCCAAAAAGGTATGGAATGAAGTGTTTGAAATTTTAGGACATTTATCGTACTTTATAATCCTAAGGTACATTTTACTGGCTCTTGCTTAAATTATTCTTTAATCTTTTTTGTGCTCCCTGTCCAACAACCAAATTTTATAGTTATTTATTACTCATAAATTTGTTACGTTTTCTTTGAAGAATAATATTATCTATGAAGATCATGTTCTTCTCTTTGACAGAACAGATAGGAGGTTGCCCCCTATAAATCTCTTCCTTAATGCTTAGCACCCTAGGTAAAATTTTCAGCAGACGACATTTTAAAATACTTTTCTTATTTTTCCCAAAATACAGGACTTGATATTTCATGCAAACTGTCTCCAATGGAGACAGTTTGCATGAAATGTCAAGTCCTGTTTTCAGGGAAAAATAAGAAAAAATATCACTAATTTGTCATCTGCTGATTTAGTCCAGAGAGTGGTAAAGGTTAAATTCCTTAAAATGCCAAGCAAAACTGTAGCAGACAACAGTCTTATGTTTTTTATTATTATTTTTCAGAGAAAATAAGGCTTGACATTTCATGTGAATTGTCTGCCTAGCAGATAATTCACATGAAATGTCAAGCCTTATTTTCTCTGAAAAATAATAATAAAAAAGTATTTCAAAGTGATGTCTGCTGCAGTTGTGATTGGTGCTTTAAGAATTAAGAAAGTCTTCTATGAAAATAATTGGACCTGACGCCATAAAAAGGAACATTAGGAGAAATGCAAACAACAATGATCCAAATCAAATGGTGCATGTATGCAACCAGGTCTCAGTTAACATATTAATATACAGACTTTTACAAACAGCAAAGATTTCTACCAGATTGCTCAGAAATGAATAGTAGCCTAAATTGTTGCTATTCGTATACGGTCTAAAAAGGTTCTTTTTGTTCAAGGTACTATTCCAAATATAGTCACACATCTTCTAATGATTCTTTGATGGATTCTAGATTAGAGTTTTATGCTTTGAGATTATACGGTTTAAATTACATATAATTTCGACCACCCTTGTAATAATTAAAGTTTTCTAGTTCATGGTTTGAAGTTAAGAAAATTCATCATTTCAGGGTATTCACCCATCTTTAATCTTTACCACTCTCTGGGCAAATTCAGCAGATGACAAATTGATTTTTTTTCTGGTTTTTCACAGAAAATAGGCCTTAACATTTCATGCAAATTATCTCCTAAGGAGACAATTTGCATGAAGTGTCAAAGCCTATTTTCTGGAAAAAATAAGAAAAATATTTCAAAATGTTGTCTGTTGAAATTTTTACTCAGAATGCTAAGCATTAAATATCTGCCAAGATTACATATAATAACCTCAGCTGTATAATATACAAAACATGCATTTACAGCTTTATATTATTACTAATTCAAGTTAGGTAAAAATAATTCCAAATTAATGTCAAAGTTATTTTCTGCTCAATTACATGATATTAGTAATAAATGAATTAGACTTTTACTTCTCAAGGTAATGTGATATAAATGATAGAGTATAAAGTAAAGAAAAAAGTCATTTCACTTGCCGACACATAATAACACAATTTGCTTATATCATCAAATATATTTAAACAGTTTAACTTTTAGCAATCTGGACAAAGTCTGCAGATGACAAACTGATGATATCTTTTATTGTTATTCCCAGAAAAAAGGTTTGACATTTCATGCTAAATGTCTTCTTAGCAGATGATTCACATAAAATATTTCAGCAGTATTTAAAATGTCATATGCTATGATAATGTGATTCAAGTTTAAAACAGCAAAAATATTAGATAACCAGAATTCCGTAGAAGGCGGCGTCGCACCTGCTGGGGCAAAAGTCACAGGAGCAACAATCAGAACGTGGTTATTAAATAAGTTTATTTCATTCTTAGCAGTGCTTAGTTGGAAAAGTGACAAAAATTAAAGACAAAGATTATATGAATATAGGAATTTCATTGAAAGCATATGCATTTTCTCCTATGATGCATGAGAAATTGGGCTCAAAAAGTACCCACAGTCTGTACACTTTCATAAAATCTGAGGTTTAGAAAATGACAAAGTGGAAAAAGTGACAAAAATAAATTTAAAAATCATATCCAAACCATGTGCACTTCTGCAGACGGAGAAAACATGTGCAAAGTTTCAAAAAAGACCGGTTTAAAATTGTATGAGAAGTTGCAATCACAAGGTACCCACTGTCTATACATCTGAGATCAGAAAATGACAAAGTTCAAAAAGTACATAAAAGTGACAAAGAATATGGCAAGGATTATTTGAAAAGCACATGCACATCTTCAGACTATGGAGAAAACATGTGCAAAGTTTCAAAAAGATTAGTATAAAATTGTGTGAGGAGTTGTGCTCAAGAGGTACCCACTGTCTATATATTGAGGGTGAAAAATGAAAGTTCACAATGTGGAAAAAAGTAAAAAAAATAATCTAACAATTACATCCAAACCACATGTCTATATACTGAGGGTGAAAAATGACTAAGTTCACAATATGGAAAAAGTGACAAACAATGTTCAAACAATTATACCCAAACCATATGCACATCCTCATCCATGAAGAAAACACATGCAAAGTTTCAAAACAATCAGTATAAAACTATAAGAGGAGTTGCACTCATAAGAGATACCCACTGTCTATATATTGAGGTGAAAAATGACTAAGTTCACAATGTGGAAAAAGTGACAAAATATCTAACAATTATATCCAAACCACATGCACATCTTCATACCATGAAGAAAACACAAGCAAAGTTTCAAAATGATCGGTACAAAACAGTAAGAGGAGTTGCGCTCACAAGACACCCAGGGTAAATGTTGACGGAAAGCTGAACGGACGGATGGAGGGATGGACGAACAAATGGAAACTTGCATGCCTGTCGCCCATGCTAAAGCTGGTGCGACAACAATTCACTTTTTGCCTTGAATCCCATTGCTTATGACTACAAGGCTTCATTGCAAAGAGCCTTTCATTATCATCATTCCATCATCTCAATATAACTGAAGAACTGTTGACAGAGATGTAAAATACATAATTATCCATCCAACCATTCTATATTTGAACAAGAGGCCCATAGGCCACTTTTGCTCTCCTGATAAAAACAGCTATTGCATATCTGCAAATACCATGCAACTTCTTCCAGTATTGCCACAACAACTAGGACAAAAATTTGACCATTCTGTAAAAAGGTCAATGGTCATCCTAGTATCATCAATTGAACAAACTTAGTAGATTTTGCGTCCCCAATGCTGTATACCAAGATTCAGCCTCAAAGCTTTCTTAGTTCTGAAGAACAATTGTTTTACCATATATATTTTCATGGCAGCCATCTTGTTCAATGGCACAGAACAGTTTGACCAAATTGCCAACATTCTTTCGACAGAAAGCCCCATGTGAAACCTAATGAAAATTGTTCAAGAGGTTTCAGAGAGAAGACGTGTAAAGATTTCACAATTTTATGCATGTATATAGCCAAGGGTCAAGGGCAAATACCCACCCCCACCCCCACCCCAAACAATTTTGACTGTATCTAAGCAGTTTTACATCTTTTATCATACATTGTAAGTTTCAGCCATTAATCTTTTATACATATTGAGAAAATGATTTTTCAACATTTTATTCAATGACTGGGAACCATTCAAATGAATTGTTAATACCCTTTCAACAGAAGGCCCCATTTGAAATCTGATGAAAATTGCTCACATAGTCACAGAGAAGAAGACATCTAAAAATTACACAATTTTACACATGTATATAGCCCAGGGGCAAGGGCAGATAACCCCAAGGGGACAAAATTTTGACTGTAACTGTGACTAAAAAGTTTTACTACTTTAATCATACATTGCAAATTCCTGCCATTAGTCTTTAATACATTTTGAGAAAAAGACTTTTCAACATTTTCCCCATACAAATTATAGAGGCACAAATTTAACCTTGCTGTAAATAGGTTAAAGGAAATGAAAAACGGACGAAAGGACATATGACTGACGGACGGATAGACACATGGATGTCCAACGTGAAACCATAATACCCTGCCACTATCATGTGGCAGGGTATAATATATCAGTCGATCATGGAAGATTTGTCTCTGTCACAGGGGTTAAGGATCTGTTCATAATTTTGTTCAGCCAAGTAAGTAAATGGAGAAGGTTTCTGTTTAAACAACTCTATCTATCAATTGCCACTCCCCTCCTCCTCCCCAACCCCCATTCACAAACTTCCACAATATCTGTGTATATATTATATATGTATGTTAATGATTGAATAGTTGTAGTCAGTACCTTCAAAGAGTTTGTATAAATTCTGAAAGAGGTGATCCTTTGAAAGCAAAACACGCATCAAATAAATGAAAATAGTAGATTCATTCACATTAAGCAAGACACACATCAAATAAATGAAAATAATAGATTCATTCACATTAATCCAAAGATTCTTTTGATCAGATTTAAAAAAGAATTTCATTTTCTGTGACTTTTTTGGTTCTCAATGAGAACTTCATTTGTGGAGTAAATTGTCCCAATTGTAAATTAAAAACACATAGATGTATGGAGAAACAGGCAAAAATTCAACAGTGAATATCAGAAAGATACCAAAAATGTGCCACAGGTATACACCAAGTCAGAATGAGTCATCTGAAATATGTTTTAACAAAAGCACTGACAAGCATATGCAAAGGCTAACTGTGTCATTAATTGGGAGGGGGCAAAAGTAGTTCACAGGGAGACTTATCAAAGACTAAGACAAGTCAAAGAAGCCATCAGGATCAGACAGTCTCCACATGTCATGAACAGGGACACAGGCCTTTGTTTACCACTAGAAGCCAGTCCACTGGTAAGCAGACCAAGTCCTGTGATGTCACAGGGTCAAGGACACAGTCTGATGACGGTTCTGGATGGAAACTAAAACTGTTACAGTAAGTGAAATTCTTTGTTGAATATGATCCAAGGAATTCTTTGGTTTCATAGCAGACTCAGCTTTATTGAGTCTATTCATGAACAGAAATGTATTGTGCAACACTGCTCAAATTGCCTAGACATAATGATTGAGTGATTTCTATTTTTAACTCTTTGCATGTTGGGTAATTTTGTATGCTATTTTGTCATCTGTGGATTCTTTTTAATTTAACTTATTTAAAAAAAATCTTTCAGGAATACCATCAGAATGTCAAACAATTTGTATCCAGATCAGGGCAGATTTTGTTGGGCCAGATCTGGATCCAAACTGTTTGCAAAGGTTATCAGCAGATGACAAAAATCGCCATAAATAATTCCAAATGAGCTCAGTGATCCCAAAGGAATAGAAAAAATAAACTACAATTAAAAGTGAAGTACAGTTGTACATACAAAGAATAAAAGTAGCTAGTCTTTTTTTCTTCAAATTTAGGACAACTTATTCAAATTAATTTCAAATTACATCAGTAGGGAAATTTAATGTCTCTTAATTGTTTGTTAACTAGGTATTAATGACACGACTGCATGTGGGATTTAAACTAGTTCAGATCAAGCAATGTCAAAGAGTCAATGTCAGAATTTGGGCCATCATCTCTGAAGCGAAAAGGTACCTTCGTGACACAGGCAGACAATGACAACCAAAATCAGACTGCACATTTGTGCAGTCTGATTTGGGCCCCACTGCCCGCTTACAGAACCATAAAAAAATCTGCAAAAAAGATAATTCATATACATCAATCTGAGTATATTCTGCACGAAAACAAACAAATAAAATTCTTCTTTGGAGTCCTGTCATACAGTGTACACGTTTTAACCCTTGTCATGCTGAATAAATTAAAATGCCACGCCCATTTCTAACTGTTAGCCAATCAGATTACTTAATGCAGATTGTTGATATGAATTTACATACTGTATAACAAACAGTGCAGATCAGTTGGCTTCTTCAGAAGCCAACTGATCTGGATCTTCTCTGTTTGCAAATGCAAGGTATATCCGGGCTCAGCAGGACAAGGGTTAACCAGACTATATGGTCCAAACAATAACGCTAAGAAGCCGGCCTCAGTGACTCAGTTGGATGCGCCGTCCGACTGGAGACCAGGAGGTCGTGGGTTCAACCCGTCGAGGTCGGCAACATTCTTTCGTGGAGATTGATTATGAAATATTTTCTACGGTCATTCTCTCCCTTCCGCTGATTCAAGAAGGGCAGTTGTCAGTTTCTGGCGAAAGAATGTGCACAATACTGGTTAACCGCTTAAGAGGACTAAGCCTGCCCAGTAAACGTGTGGTTAGGTAAACTGACCACGCGAGACATGACCCCATTAGGTTGACTGGGCCGTAAAACCTCAACACACCCAACAGAATGGAAGATTATGCTCTTATAGAAGCATATGTTACATTCATGTCCAATTTACCTTATGCATGGATGCGGGATGAGCAAGCTGATTGGAGTCTGGAAGGGCACACATGTCAGAAGGTAAATTTTCTGATGTTGTGGCTCAAATTATCTTCAACCCTTGTCATGCTGAATAAATTAAGATACCGCACCCACTTCTAATTTCTAGCCAATCAGATTACTTGATCTGGGTTTTTGATAGAAATTAACATATTTAATGACAAACAGCGCAGATCCAGATCAATTGGCTTCTGAAGAAGCCAACTGATCTGGATCTACACTGTTTGCTAAGACAGGGCATGTCATGTTCAGCAAGAGAAGGGTTAAAGACCATAAGATAATTGGGTTAAACACGACAGGTGACGTTTCAAAATGTTGTCAAAGTAATTAATACAGAATCAGATATAAATTATAATTGCTAGAGTGGAAAAGTTTGCATACTGATTGTCACACAACAATTCTCTCCAACATAAACTTCTTTATTTTTTCCATTCATCTAGTTAATTTTTAAGAGCTTTTACTTAGCTCTAGATCAGAAGCTCTTTCATCAAAAAGAATTATTTTTATTTTGTATTTCCTCATGAAAATATACAGTACAGGTAGATATTAGAATCGCCATACTGAGGCAATTCAAATAAGTACCACAATATGTGTTTTTAGGAGAAATTAGAAAAAAATATTTATCTATGTAGTCTGCTTATCTTTATCTATGATTTTTAGACATTCTTAGAGGGTAATCAGAGATAAATGATTTTATCATGAAATTACACTTTGGAATCATTTTTCAATTTTATTATGCTTATCTGACACAGCAAAAAAAGGACAATTCTACAGTTTAGTAAATTAAGCTTTTTATTAAGTTTATTCACAGAATTTGAGAAACAACAATAAAACAGTCCAGACATATTGTAAAACACTTTTAAACTCTCCTATAAATGTTGTCAAATTAAATGGCAAATCAAGGGCCATCATACCATCATAGTTCCAGATAATGTTTTTTTTGTTTTTTTTTGTTTTTTTCCAATTGAAAAGTACTGATATTGTTCTTATTTCCCCAAGAAAACATGTTGTGGTACTCATTAGAAGCACCTCCCTAAGGTATCAATCACATATGTTTTCATGGAGAAATAAGAAAATATTATGTGGATGACCCTCTTATCTGTAGCTATGGGATGCATTGGTGAACCAGTACCTGGCACAGGACAGCTGAAAATTTAAAAATCACAAAAAATGTTATAACTATACAATAAGTGTCTCAAATATTGTGATTTCAATCAGATTACAATATTTTTTTCACAGTTTATTATCATTTATAGTGTCAACAAGTAAATTCCAACCTTATGATTAAGCAAATTGTCAGAGTTTTTTTAATCCAACTGAAAAATACTGTTCACCATATATACCCTAAAGATACAGACACATATGCAAACAGTGTAGATCCAGATCAATCTGCTCCTAAATAGTTTGATCAGAATGTTACACTGTTTATCTTGCAGCTATCTGTTCAATACATCACAAAGTACCATTATACTGCGACCTCCAAGTATTGTGGCAGACATGCCTGATCAGTGTAGACCCAGATCAGACACTGCAGTATATGACTTTACCTTAAGTTTGTGAATAATTTGCCAGCATTTACATATGATGAAAATCCACAAAAAAAAAAAAAAAAAAAAATATATATATATATATATCTATCTATCTATCTATATATATATATATATATATATATATACATATATATATATATATATATATATATATATATATATATATATATATATATATATATATATATATATATATATATATATATATATATATATGTATCTTCTTACAATTAAAACTTGGTCCAACCTGATTTAAACATTTCACTTTCTGTAAGATTCCAGCTCAGTGAAATTACTCACATATAATTGTGTTTTTAATTTATTCTTGACCAGGGAAAATGCATTAAATAAGTGTAAACTTGTAGTGTTGAAATTATGAAGAAATATCAACATTTTTTTATCTGCAGAATATCTTTCCATGGAGAACTACTGACAAATATTTATCGGTATAGCTACTTCTCATACACACAGTTACTGCAACATGTTTCCATGAAGAAATACATATATTTATACGGTCCTCTTATATAGAGCTGCTGAAACATATTTTCATGGAGAACTACTGACAAATATTTATCTGGCTACCTTTTCTCATAGAGCTGCAGCAACATAAGTTTGCATGAAGAAATGCAAACAAATTTTTATTGTCTACCTCTCCTACACAGAGCTGCTGATTTATTTGCCTCAGTATATATCATATTTACCCTAGATATTTGGACACCTTTACTAGTTAGTACATTATTTACTGTATGTATTCTGACAGACGGGCATGATCATGAGCAAACAGTGTAGACCCAGATGAGATGCCGCAGAAAGCGGCATCTCATCAGGGTCTACATTGTTTGCAAGTCATCCAGCAATTTTAAGGCACAACATCGAGTAGTAAATTGTACCTGTTCAAATTTATAACAAGTATGGTAAGGAATTGAGGTGTCCGAATACTAAGGTAAATGTGGTATTTGCCTCAGTATATATAAAGTATTACTCTAAATATATTACTCTTAATATTGGGACACCTTTATTCCTTAGTACTTGCTGTACTTCTAAAATTTGAACATGTCAATTTTACTATCTACTGATGGGTCTAAAAACTGCTCCAAAGTGGAAAATCAGTGTTTGGATACTGTTTTCGGCAGCATCTGATCTGGGTCTACACAGTTTGTTCAGGCCTGCCTGTTCAAATATTTAGAGTAAATGTTGTATGCAGAATTCTTTCAACTTAACCTTTACCACTCTCTGGGCAAATTCAGCAGCCAATAAATTGATGATATTTTTCTTATTTTTCAAGAAAATAGGATTGGATATTCCATGCAAATTTTCTTCATTAGAGACAATTTGCATAAAATGTCAAAACCTGTTTTCTGGGAAAGATAAGAGGAAATATTTCAAAATGTCATCTGCTGAAAGTTTTACACAGATTGCTAAGCATTTAAGATCTATTTGTCATCATTATTGCTGAAGTAAGTCTTTCTTTTTTATCAAAAGCAGACAAATTATGCTTGCAGATGGGCCATGCAGCTACAAGTAATTCAATATAAGTTCTTTACATAACTCTAGACAGGAAGGGTACTAGATAAATAACTTTCTTACTTCTCCATGAAAGCTTACATTGTGGACATCAGAATTTCCTCAGTAAGGTGCTTCTATACGCTTCTATATGAGTACTACAACATATATTTTTGTGGAGAAATAAGAAAAAAGCAACACATTTTGGTTTAACTTTTACCACTCTCTGGGCAAAGTCAGCGGATGACAAATTATTTTTTCCCAGAAAAACAGTGTTTGATATTTCATGCAAATTGACTCCATTGGAGACAATTTGCATGAAATGTCAAATTCTGTTTTCTGGGAAAAATAACAAAAATATTTCAAAGTGTCGTCTGCTGAAAATTTTACCCAGAGTGCTAAGCTTAAATGATCATCTCATCTTGAGATATGCGTTTAGATTTTTATCAACAGTTCTTTTGAAGAAAGGAAGATATTTGTTGGGGTCTCATACTTCTTGTTAAGTACAGTCACTCAGACTTTGAAGAGAATTTGTCAGTAGCAAAAACACATCTATATCAAATAAAACTGTTGCACAAAAAGACAGACAATGTGAAATGCGAGAAAGATTCATGATGAACTTGCAAAGGCAGAAACGTTTAGAGAACACAATTATATGGTATTGAATCATTAACAACAGTCAGTGATAGCTGTATCATCTGCAAACCTGTCACTTTCATATCTGTGAAGCGACAGGAAAGTCAAATATCTGACACATAATTCATCCTCACTTTTACTACAAATGAGTTACCATGGTAAATTCTCTTCATACTCAGACATATTTTTTTTTTAAACTTTTAACCCTTGTCCTGCTGAATAAATTGCCACACCCATTTCTAGTTTTCAGCCAATCAAATTACTTAATCCTGATTGTTGATATAAATTCACATACCTAATGGCAAACAGTGCAGACCCAGATCTTCAGAAGCCAACTGATCTGGATCTACACTGTTTGCAAAGGCAGGATATATCTGGGTTCAGCAGGACTAGGGTTAACTGGTTCTTTCTTTTACATACAGTGTAATGGTACCCTAAAAAATTGCACTGTCAGCACTAATTTGCTTTGCAATGTTCCTTATTTACCCTAAATCCTGGGACAGACAGGTCTAAGCAAACAGTGCAGACCCAGATCAGATGCTGCAGAATGCAGCATCTGATCAGGGTCTACATTGTTTGCCACTCATCCATTGGTTTATAGTACATCAACTGGTAGTCCAATGGATTTGCTCAAGTTTTAAAACAAGTATAGAAAAGGTGTCTTAATATTTAAGATAAAAACTTTAACAAATCTGACACTAAGCATTATAAGTATCAGATTCTTTCATAACTTTACCAATGAAATTATACAAAGTAAACATTTTGCAAAACAAGATAATTTATAATGTCAGTCTGAATGTGTTCTCCATAAAAAAGTAAAATTCTGGTTTGAAGTCCTGTAGTACAGTGTATGTCTTTTTTAATCTTTCATACTCTCTGGGCATATTCCGCAGATGACAAATCAATGACATAATTCTTATTTTTCCCAGAAAACAGAATATGACATTTCATGCAAATTGTCTCCATGCAAAAAAAAATTGTCAAATCCTGTTTTCTGGCAAAAAAAAGAAAAATAGGAGTGACTTTAGAATCTGTCCGCCACTTAATACTACCTTAACCGGCAGTAAATATTCTAGACAGAAGTATGCTAAATATGATGATCTGACTAACCTAACCTTAACCTAACCCTAACCATCAGTGACCTACTTCTAACTTAACCCTAACCATCTGTGCAGTTTATGGGTGTAGAGACTCACATACTGAAGTCAGTAAACAGCGGCAGACAGATGCTAAAGTCTAGCCGAAAAATATTTCAATATACCATCTGATGAAAATTTTACCCGGAGTGCTAAGCATTAATCAGCATATATGGACCAAACAGTGATAACCAGCCCTTAAGAACAGAATGGAAGCTTTTGCTTTCATAGCAGCATATGTTACGTTCATGCTGAATTTACCACAGAAACAGAAAAAAAGGAGTGATGATGATGATGAGCTGGTGTTTTACATTATCCCTTTAAACATTATGTAAGTCATATCGAGACGATGGGTGACAATAAAAGATTATGTGCAATGAAGCACCATAGTCATCAGCTTAAGATGGCTCCATTGAGACTCAGAGAAGCTGAGTACATACTTTACCAGATACATACACTTACATTAATTAAGAAAAGTTTCATGTCCTCACTGTAAATTGAATACACTTCATAATACTTTGATATTACCTGACAGAATTATAGAATTTCTCCAAATGTTGTTTGCATACAAGAATGATAAATTTATTGTATTATTTTTCCAGTTATTTCATTTACTATATGTGACAAATTTTGAGCCTACACTAGTACACTGTAGATAGAATAGCCAAAGTTGGAAAAGCTTTAACCAATTTTAGCCTGGCGAACCCCCAAAGGGTAATTGGTAAATAGTGAAGACCCAGATCAGATGCTGCATTCTGTGGTATCTGATCAGGATCTCCACTCTTTCCAAATAGTTCAGCCATTTTTCTCTAGAAATATCTAAATCACTTAGCCTGACATACCTAACATTGAAATTGCACTCTTCGAGTATATAGTAATGGGGGAGTTTATTCTGTTTAAAGTGGGTTAATGATACCTGGTAGTGTATAGAATAGGTCAAGATGCAGTGCCCGCATGCAGTGCCATGTATAAAAATGACAACATTATCATTTTTAACTTTTCTAATCTGTGACCAATTTAGTGTCTGGACTGTAAACTGAAAATACCCCCTTGTAATATTGTTATGATATTTGTCAAGAATACAATTTGTCAACAAGCCAATGGCGCAACATTTTGCGACTGGTAATGGCCCAGGTTACTATAGCAAACATATCTATGTTAGCACATGTAATTTGCGCAGCCAGAGCAGGATCCCCAAAGCTTACATAGAGCTGGAATTTCAAAATGTCTTACATGTAATAGTGGCTAACGGAGGAGCCAATCAATATACACTGGACTCGGTGATCGCATAAAGAATTTGCCATATCTGTTATACATTCGAACATACATAAAATTGTCCAACACGTAAATATACATGGTAATGCAAGACAATAAATAAAAAACATTCAGCTTCTTAAGCTAGATTGTCTTTGAGTACCTTTCTCCATATATGATGAAGGTTAGAGAGACAAAGGAACCTAAACTTCTGATAAAGATTTCCAAGGCTGTTAGGTACCTGATCTACTTCAAGTCCAAGGAATATTAATGTTAAAAATGTTTTATCCAGACTTCTCAAATACGAGAAAATATTTGCATTTAGATGAAATATTTTGTACCATAATTTCAATCTTTCTTGTGCAACAAAAGAGCAGGCATGGATACAATGATCCACAATAGTTATAGTTGCAGTTACAATGCAGACAGCTTAATGGAGAAAGTGCATTATCTGCAGTACCAGCAATCATTTGGATGCATGAAATGCTCTGTGATAATACATGAGGGTTTTCTTTGGACGCAACCACAGACTATGTGAACTGTAATCAGTATGTAACCTTCTGAAATGATCAAAATCGGGAGCTGAAGTCCTACTCAGCCATGCACAAACCTCTTTCTCTTGTATACGACATCTCACCAAGCATTTCCAGCTGTGCTTGCTGGGAAAATTATTATTTTTTATATAGTCATCAAAATAATTCTTAAGTCCATACTTTTCAAGAATATTAATAATATCTGGAACGTACCCTTCCTGTATATCTCTATAAATGACAAAAGAAGCTATACATTTATAACAAGAGGCCCACTGGCCACGGGTCGCTCACCTGAGTGACATAGCCACTGCAGATATGCAAATGTTATGCAACATTTTTCCAGTCCTGTCATTGCAACTAATGAAAAGATCATCATTTAAGCAGTTCTTAATTTTGAAGAAGAATATATATGGCATGACAGTCAATGGCACGTGATCATTTAACAAACTCTCAATCACATTTCAACAGTAGGATCAATGTGAAATTTGGTGGCAAATGGCTAAGTGGTTTCTGAAGAATCATGATTTTATACATGTAAACAGCTCAGTGGCAGGGAAATATAATAAACATAAACAAGATGGCAGCCACCTTAGATTTCCAATCAGAATGATTTTAGCTACTGTTGATCTACAAGTCACCTCGATACTTCCAATGAACTTTGAGTCAATTGCCCTTTCGGTTCAGGAGAAAAAGTTCAAAACAGATTTTCAAGATGGACGCCATGACCGCAATTTGGGATCTCCTATCGCAATGATTTGAGCTATTTTTTATCTACAAGTCACCCCTATGCTTCCTACCAAGTTTCGAGTCAATTGGCCTTTCAGTTCAGAAGAAGAAGGGAAAAATAGATTTTCAAGATGGCCACCATCTTGGATTTCTGACTGGAACAATTTGAGCTATTTTTATATGTACAAGTCATCCTGATGCTTCCTACCAATTTTCAAATCAAATGGCCCTTTAGTTCAGGAAAATAAGCGAAAAAAAGAGTTTCAAGATGGCCGCCATGGTGGCCATCTTGGATTTCTGATCCAAACAATTTAAGCTAATTTAGATCTACAAGTCACCCCAATGCTTCCTACCAAGTTTCGAGTCCAGTTCAGAAGAAGATGCGAAAAATAGATTTTCAAGATGGCCACCATCTTGGATTTACGATCGGCATGATTTTAGCTATTTTTGATCTACAAGTCACCCCAATGCCTCCTATCAAGTTTCGAGTCAACCGGCTTTTCGGTGCAGGAGAAGAAGCGAAAAATTGATTTTCAAGATGGAAGCCATGGCTGCCATCTTGGATTTCCGATCGGAACAATTTTAGCTATTTTTGATCTACAAGTCACCCTGATGCTTCCTACCAAGTTTCGAGTCAACTGGCCTTTCGGTTCAGAAGAAGAAGTGAAAAATAGATTTCCTCGAGTCAATTGACTTTTGGGTTTAGGAGAAGAAGCAAAAAATAGATTTTCAAGATGGCTGCCATGGTGGCCATCTTGGATTTACGGTCGGCACAATTTTAGCTATTTTTTATCTACAAGTCACCCCAATACTTCCTACCAAGTTTCGAGTCAAATGGCCTTTCGGTTCAGAAGAAGAAGCGAAAAATCGATTTTCAAGATGGCTGCCATGGCGGCCATCTTGGATTTTCGATTGGCACAATTTTAGCTGAATCTGATGTACAATTCATCCCGATGCTTCCAAGTAAATTTGGAGTCAACTGGTTTTTGGGTTTATGAGTAGAAGCGAAAAATAGATTTTCAAGATGGCTGCCATGGCGGCCATCTTGGATTTTCGATTGGCACAATTTTAGCTGAATTTGATGTACAATTCATCCCGATGCTTCCAAGTAAATTTGGAGTCAACTGGTTTTTGGATTTATGAGTAGAAGCGAAAAATAGATTTTCAAGATGGCTGCCATGGCGGCCATCTTGGATTTCCGATCAGCACGATTTTAGCTATTTTTGATCTACAAGTCACCCCAGTGCTTCCTATCAAGTTTGTAGTCAATTGGTTTTTGGGTTTAGGAGTAGAAGCGAAAAATAGATTTTCAAGATGGCGGCCACCTTGGATTTCCGATCAGCACGATTTTAGCTTTTTTTGATCTTGTTTGTGTTGAGGTTTTACGGCCCAGTCAACCCAATGGGGTCATGTCGAGCGTGGTCAGTTTACCTAACCACACGTTTACTGGGCAGGCTTAGTCCTCTAAGCGGTTAACCAGTATTGTGCACATTCTTTCGCCAGAAACTGACAACTGCCCTTCTTGAATCAGCGGAAGGGAGAGAATGACCGTAGAAAATATTTCATGATCAATCTCCACGAAAGAATGTTGCCGACCTCGGCGGGGGTTGAACCCGCGACCTCATGGTCTCCAGTCGGACGGCGCATCCAACTGAGCACTTTTTTGATCTGCAAGTCACCCTGATGCTTCCTAGCAACTTTGCAGTCAATTGGCCTTTCGATTCAGGAGAAGAAGCGAAAAATAGATTTTCAAGATGGCGGCCATCTTGGATTTCCGGTCAGAATGGTTTTAGCTATTTTTTATCTATAAGTCACCCCGATGCTTCCTACCAAGTATCAAGTCAATTGGCCCAGGGGCGTAGGAGGAGTAGGCTTTTAAAGCAATTGTTGACGCCACACGACGCATGATGGAAGACGCACGACGGACATTGACTGACCACAATAGCTCCCCATGAACACTTCGTGCTCAGGTGAGGTAAAAACTTGAGCAAATTTGGCTCAGTGGCTTCAGTGGAGAAGTCGTCTGAAATTCTAAACAATTTTCCCATACAAATGTTATGAGGCTCATACAAATGCATAGGGAAGCAAACATGACCTTGCCATAAAAAGGTCAAATGTCAACTTACGACAATCTTTTTAGCAACTTTAGTAGATCTTTTTTCCCCAATGATTTGTGCACAGATTCAGTCCCAAGGCATCCTCAGTTCTGGAGAAGAAGATTTTTAAAGGGTTTTACCATATATGGGCATGGCAGCCATCTTGGTCAATGAACCGCGACCATTTTAGCAATCTTTCTTTCCCCTGACCTAAGAAGGCTCAATATGAAATTTGAGCAAATTTGGCTCAGTGGCTTCAGAGGAAAAGTCCTTTGAAATTCTCAACAATTTTCCTATTCGAATGTATGGGGCTCATACAAATGCATAGGGAAGCAAACTTGACCTTGCCGTAAAAAGGTGAAATGTCAACGTACAACAATTGTTTTAGCAACTTTGGTAGACCTCTCGTCCCCGATGATTTGTGCAAAGATTCAGCCCCAAGGCATTCTCAGTCCTGGAGAAGAAGATTTTTAAAGGCTTTTACCATATACAGGCATGGCGGCAATCTTGGTCAACGGACCGCAACAATTTTAGCAATCTTTTGTTTCCCCACCCTCAGGTGGCTCCTTATGAAATTTGAGCAAAATTGGCTCAGAGGCTTCAGAGGAGAAGTCGTTTTAAATTCTCAACAAATTTCCCATTCAAATGTATGGGGCTCATACAAATGCATAGGGAAGCGAACTTGACCTTGCCCTAAAAAGGTCAACGTACGACGATTCTTTTAGTAACTTTGGTGGACCTCCCGTCCTTGATGATTTGTGCAAAGATTTAGCCCCAAGGCATCCTCGGTTCTGGAGAAGATTTTTAAAGGTTTTTACCATATATGAGCATGACGGCCATTTTGGTCAACGGACTGCGACCATTTTAGCAATCTTTCGTTCCTCCACCCTAAGGAGGCTCCATATGAAATTTGAGCAAAATTGGCTCAGCGGCTTCAGAGGAGAAGTCATTTGAAAATGTTAACAGACAGACGGACCAACGGACAGACGCACGGGCGGATGCACAGACAGACGGACGATGGACGAAAAGTGATCACAATTGCTCATCCTGAGCATAGCTCAGATGAGCTAAAAACATGACTGTACCCAACAGTTCAAATCATTTCTACCAAATTATCCAAATAATATCAACTTCTTAAAGTCAATCTCAGACTCAATAGAATAAATACCTGACAGACTTAAGGCAGCATCGGTTCGTGTTCTAATACTTAAACCTTGCATAAATTTAACACAAAACCTGTGAGCCCTTTCTAATATCAAGGCTATTTACATTAAATGTCAAGCCCTATTTTCTGGAAAAACCAGACAGGTCAATAAGCAATGCTTATTAGATCCCCGCTCCCCGCAAAGACCAAAATGTAATGGATGGATGAACAGAAGGCTGATGGATGGACATATGTATGGATGGACAATGTGAAAACCCCCATAAATATAGTTTGCAAGGATTTAATAGGCAAACTATCCCTCATATATTCTGTCATCTGGTAATTTCCTGATAAGCGTACCAAGGGTTAAGGATGATACACACTATTACAAAATTATCACAAATCATCACAATTAAGGGACATAAATGTTGTGGAAAGACTTTTTTATGTTAAAGGGATGTTGAACTTCGTTTCATCTTTACATTTTTTAATGAGACATATCGAATGACAAATAAGTAGCTATAAAACTATTTCTTATCAACAATTTGTCATTAAAATTGCTACTGTATCATGACTATACAAGCAACATCTAGAGAAAGCTGACACCTTAGTTCTAGATAGGGTGACTTTTTCAACCAAAAAGTATTGATATTTTTCTTATTTCTTCACAAAAACATATGTGGATACTCATTAGAATCACCTCATTGAGTTGCTTCTAATGAGTTTCCACAACATAGGCTCTTGTGGAAAAATAAGACATCACGAAAACATGCCTATACAATTTTGACCCCCTTAAAGCCCACTTTTATATAGGAAAACTGGGGTTTACAGGGGTACACATTATTTTTCTTATTTCTGCTCAAAAACATAAATTGTGGGTACTCGTTAGAACTGCCTCACCGAGGCAGTTCTAACGAGTGCCCACAATCTATGTTTTGAGCAGAAATATGAAAAATATCAGAATTTTTGTCTAAAAACTTTCAGTTTTTGGTGGTGAAATTTTCAATATATTTGAATAGGCGTGTTTTCATAATGGAACTATTTATCTGGATTCACCTTATCTAGAGATATGACTGAGAATATGCTTGAATGGTGAAAATCTATTTTAAGTAGTCTTGTCCAGAAGACTAGTTATTCTGGTTATCATATATAGTCAAATTCCGAAAATTTTAGCTGCTGTGTGTGGTGTGAGCAATCAACCTGTTCAGACTGTGTGTATGTGCAGCCCGCTAGAATCAGGTCCGGCTCACTCTGGTTTATACCCAGTCAGCATTCTACGTAAATCTATATTGGGCCGTCATCGGCCCGTCAGGGTAGCTGACGGGCCGATGACGGCCCGAAGTAGATTTACGAAGAATGCTAGCTGGGTAGGTTTCCCATGACACTAAAGCTTATTATTATAGAAATGAGTAGTATCAGCTGTTGTGTCTCAGTCTATAAATTGATGAGAGGATACCAACATTGTAAGTGTCACTGACTCATGAAACATACTGAGTTATCCTTAAACTATTGGGAGTCCTTAACAACAATTGAAAATTTGACAATTTATGTTTTATTTTAATCCTTGTTATGCTGAACCTGGATATACCCTGCCTTTGCAAACAGTGTAGATCTAAAGAAGCCAACTGATCTGGATCTGCACTGTTTGCCATTAAGTATGTGAATTTATAGCAACACTCTATAGATCAAGCCATCTGACTTGCTGAAAGTTAGAAGTGGGTGGGGCATCTTAATTTATTCAGCATGACAATTTATGGGTTAAGTCTCACTTCCACATTATAAGCATAATATGTATATATAAAAAATATTAAAATATTAAACTAACTATAAAGTGGCATTATGAAAGACTATACTTAAAAAGGGGTCAAAGTCTTAGAAACAAACCTATAAACATATACATTATCACAATAAAATATGTTCTATATATACAAACACCTGGAACATTAAAAGTCTGAGGATAAAACATATAGGTTAAGTGCTATATAAAAGATTGTGCCTTCATTTAAAAATTTCTGAGCAGTTTTTTGCTGCTACCTTCATACAACAATCATTGGACAAGATAAAGCACATTTTCTTGGTGTCTGAATAATTTTTGAACTGCTCTGAATATTCTCTAGCCTTTGTGTACATTTCGTCTCTTAAGTCATAACAGATAAGAGAGGAAGTTGTTATCCCTAATCCTGCAGAACCCAGATATGCCCTGCCTTTGCAAACAGTGTAGATCCAGATCTGGATCTGCAATGTTTGTCATTCAGTATGTGAATTTATATCAACAATCTAGATCAAGTAATCTGACTGGCTGAAAATTTGAAAAGGGCTTGGCATCTTAATTTATTCAGCAGGACAAGGGTTAATACTGTAGATACTCTAAATAATCTGTCAATGCTCACACCTCGAACTATAGTCACCCTATATACTATAATAACCCTAAGTATTGGGATACCTTATCTACTTACCATACTTGTCTTAAAATTTGAAATAGCCCATTCTACTACCTCTTGGAGTCTCTAAAATATTGCTGTACGTATGGCATTCTGCGGTGTCTGATCTGAGTCCACACTATTTACAAAGGCCTACCTGTCCCTATACTTAGGGTTATTACTGCCAGGCAGACAATTCAAAAGAAATATCAATACTTATTTTCTATGAAAAATAATAAAAAAGAAATAAATGAAATATCTGCTACAAATTTTGCTTGGTGCTTTAAGAGTTAACTGTTACCGACTCATACTTCATACTGGAGCTGAGTGGAAAAGAGTGTAAACTCTGATCAAATGCCACATTCAGAGTATCTGATCTGGGCCTATACTGTTTTCTCTGTCCTGTTTGTCCCATACTTCAGGTTATTATGGTAGTTATTCTAAATATTTATGTCAATTTGACTACCTTATGATGCGTCTAAAAGTGCTGACCGAATTAACTGTTTGCAGACTCTCAGAAGGAGTTTGATCTTGCTCTTCCCTGTTTGACCTGGAATGTCTACATATATAGTTTGTTTGTGTTGAGGTTTTACGGCCCAGTCAACCCAATGGGGTCATGTCGAGGGTGGTCAGTTTACCTAACCACACATTTACGGGGCAGGCATAGTCCTCTAAGCGGTTAACCAGTATTGTGCACATTCTTTCGTCAGAAACTGACAACTGCCCTTCTTGAATCAGCGGAAGGGAGAGAATAACATGGAAAATATTCATTGATCAATCTCCACGAAAGAATGTTGCCGACCTCTGCGGGGATTGAACCCGCGACCTCCTGGTCTCCAGTCAGACGGCGCATCCAACTGAGCCACCAAGGCCATTACATATATAGTCAAACCTCAATAGCTCAAACACTGATGGCTCGTTTATCATGGCTAAATAGAACTTGTTTTTGAGTTCCTATGAAATTCTTCCAATAGCTCAAGAAAAAAAAATATTTAGGGAAATTTTCTTATTTTATCATGAAATTGTATGTTGTGTGTATTCATTAGAATCACCTCATTGAAGCAATTCTAATGAGTACACTCAACATATTATTGTATAGAAGATCGAAAAGATTTCCCTAAATTATCGTCATTTGCTTCCTGACCTGGTGTCATGATCAAACTACCCATATCTCGAACAAATTTCCATGGTCCCAAAGATATTTGAGTCATTGAAGTTCAGCTGTTTATTTTGTCTGAATAATTATGGCGTTTTTCGTTTGTCATACTTGAGGTTGAAAAATGCAAATTTCTATCTTACACCTGAGAAATGTGCAGTGAGAATCCAGACCAACATAGATGGTGTTCTAATCCTTACAAAAAGACTATAGGTTAAGTAAACAAGGACACAGATCTATATGTAAAATGCGTTTTTATGCACATACATGTATTTTTTTTCTTGTTGATCTACCGGTAAATGTGTTGGATAAGAAGATAATTATAATGACATCTAGGACATTTTACTATTATCATTTTTTGCACAAAACTGTATGGCAATCGAAGTGAGTATGCAAAATAAGGAAAAAGGAAAGGCAATTCTAATGAGTACCCACAATATTATTCTGAGCACAAAAAATATGCAAAACAAAAAATGTTTTCTGGAGCCCACTGATAGTTTATTACAAGATAATCTTCTAGAGCCCTCTGATGGTCTATTACTAGATAATCAAACATGAAAAACAGTGTGCCTCCCAGCTTTAGCATCAATCAAAAGTGAGTATAAAATAAATACTGGATGATTTATTAGCAATAGAACTATTCTGCAATGGCTGCAGTAGCAGAGAGATAGGTAATCAGTCTCCTGGTTTAATCTCTGTTTACATAATTATCATCTCATAGGTCAGGGCTCAATATAACATACCTATCCAGATTACCACATTTATGGTAAATGTACTAAAATTTCTAACACTTCATTCCATATTTTTTTTTCCTAAATCTTGCTTTTTATGCAGTTGTTTCTTAAAATACTTAGTGGAATGGCAAACAGTGCTGACCCTGATCAGACTGCTCCTTCAGGAGCAGTCTGATCTGGGTCAGCACTGTTTGCATATATCAGTTAGTCAGAAATTTGGTGTATGAAATTTTAGGATATTTATATAAGTATCAGGGGCACCTTAACTCCTTACCATACTGGTTCGTTTTTGTTGAGGTTTTAGGGCCAAGTCAACCCAATGGGGTCATGTTGAGCACGGCCAGTTTACCTAACCACACTTTTACTGAGCAGGCTTAGTCCTCTAAGTGGTTAACCAGTATTGTGCACATTCTTTCACCAGAAGCTGAAAAATGTCCTTCTTGAATCAGTGGAAGGGAGTGAATGACCTTAGAAAATATTTCATGATCAATCTCCACGAAAGAATGTTGCTGACCCGGCGGGGGTCCAACACTGCAACCTCCTGATCACCAGTCGGAGGTACATCCAACTGAGCCACCAAGGACGGTCTTACTATACAAGTACTAAAATTTGTAAAAGTCCATGTTACTGCCTGCTGATCCGTCTAAAGACTGCTGGATGGGTGGTAAATAGTATAAATGTAGATCAGATGTTGCGCAAATGTGCAGGCTGATTTAATCTTCACAGGGCACACATATCCAAAAGTATGTTTTCTGACATTGGGGCTCATATGTTTTACTATTATTTGATAAGTGAACTTTTGTTGGACCAGTATAATTTGATCAATGATGTACTGGACAAGTAAGACAAATCTATAATTCCATGGACCTAAATAAACACATCAAATAACATAAAACAGAATGAGACCCCCCAAAAACCCCAGCTTTATTGTACATCTAAGTGGCAAGTAGGGGTTCCATTATTATAGAACTACGGAGATGCTAGTGAGCAGAGGTGCATATAACAGAACTGTACTACTCATGAACAGACTTAACTAGAGGCTCAAGTGGGCCAGAAATCGCTCACCTGGATTAGACTGATCATGATATGTTACATTGTGCCATGGTGGCCATTTTGGCTATCAGATCAGATTGCCTTCAGCAATACAGAATTTGATATTGTTTGAGGAGTTTCAAGATTGCCACCATGGCCACCACAAGTTGGATATTGGAACTGAACGATTTAGCAATTCTGAATCTCCATGTCACCCTGATGCCTCCCATAAAGTTTTGGCTCAATCTGACTTACTGTTTGGGAGGAGGTGTGGTTTGAAGAATTTCAAGATGGCAGCCATCTTGGATATTGGAACAGAACAGTTTTAGCAATTCTGAATATCCATAACACCCCAATTCCTCCTATCAAGTTTAAGCTCAATCAGACTTACTATTTGAAAGCAGATGTGATTTGAAGATTTTCAAGATGGCTGCCATGATGGTCATTTTGGATATCAGAACGGAACCATTTTAGCAATTCTAAATCTCCATGCTGCCCTGATGCCTTCCATCAAGTCTCCGCTCTATCCAACTTACTGTTCGGGAGCAGATAAAGACTTTGGTGGCCATCATGAATACGATTCTGATGGAAATGTCAAAAATGTGATAAGTTACTAAGGGACATATGGATGAGGGACGGACCATGGTTAACAGGCCACAGCATAAGCTGACCTGAAGCAGCTCCAGCTGAGCTAACAATAGATCTTCAAAATGGCTACTGTAGGGGCCATTGTGGACATTGTAACAAAATGTTTTTAGCAATTCTGAATCACCATGTCGTCCCAATGCCTCCCACCAAGTTTGACTCAATCTGACTTAGCATTCGTGAGCAGATGAGGTTTGAAGATTTTCAAGATGGCCATCTTTGGGGCAATCTCAGATACCGTGCCAGAAAGATTTTAGCGACTCTGAATCTCTGTGTCGCTCTGATGCCTCCCATCAAGTTTCGGCTCAATCCACATTGCAGTTTGGGAGGAGATGTCGTTTGAAGAATTTCAAGATGACCGCTGTGGTGGCCATCTTGGATGTTGAAAAGGAACAAATTTAGCAGTTCTGAAGCTCCATGTCTCCCCAATGCCTCCCACCAAGTTTTAGCTTAATCTGACTTACCATTCGAGAGCAGATGTAATTTCAAGATTTTCAAGCTGGTCACCATAGCCGCCATCTTGGATATTGGAACGGAACAAATTTAGCAATTCTAAATCTCCATGTCACCCCAATACCTCCCAACAAGTTTGGGCTCAATCAGACTTACCATTCGGGAGCAGACATGGTTTGAAGATTTTCAAGATGGCCACCGTAGTGGCCATCTTGGATATGGGAACTGAATGAATTTAGCAATTCTGAATCTCAATGTTGCTCCGATGCCTCCCATCAAGTTTCAGCTCAATCCAACTTATGGTTTGGAAGGAGATGTCGTTTGAAGATTTTCAAGATGGCTGACATGGCACCAAGTTTGAGCTCAATCTGACTTAGGGCTCTGGAGCAGATGTTGTTTCAAGACTTCCAAGATGGCCGCCCAGGCAGCCATCTTGGACAGCCGAACGGAACGATTTAAGCAATTAATAATCTCTATGTCGCTCCGATGCTTCCCATCAAGTTTCGGCTCAATCCAACTTACGGTTTGGGAGGAGATGTCGTTTGAAGAATTTCAAGATGGCCACCATGGTGGCCATCTTGGATACCAGAACAGAATGATTTTAGCAATTCTGAATCTCTATGTCCCTCCGATACCTCCCATCAAGTTTTGGCTTGATCTGACTTCTGGTTTGGGAGGAGAAGTTGTTTGAAGAATTTCAAGATGGCAGCCATTTTGGCTATCAGAATGGAATGATTTAAGCAATTCTGAATCTCCATGTTGCCACTATGCCTCCTACTAAGTTTCAGCTCAATCCAACTTATGGTTCTGGAGGAGATGTCGAAAATGTGAAAAGCTATTGATGTATGGACAGATGGATGACGGACCGATGACGGATGGACGACGGACAACAGGCCATGGCATAAGCTGACCTTGAACACCAAGTGAGCTAATAAAACCCTGAGCATACTATTTTCATTTACTTGGTATATTCCTAGCTTCCCAAGGATCTATCCTCTCAGAGAGAATTTCTCTTTTTTTCAGAGAAAAAGTGCTTGATATTTCATGCAAACAGTCTTTTAATGAGAAGATTCATTTGAAATGTCTAGCCATGTTTAGGAAAATTATGTATGAAAATGTTTTAAAATACCATAGACTCTCTGGTACCAAAAAGTTACAGCCAACATTTTCTAAACTTCCACTTACTTAAATGTATATACTGAGATTAGGAAAAAAAGTAAATGATTGGTCTCGACTGTGCCAATTACAATAAAAAGTACATATATATTCTGTCATTCCAATGAGAAATACTATCTTGTTTGAAATATAAATTATTTGAATAATCTGTACAAAACACAAGAAGAATATTTTAACCTTTACCACACTGTTGGCATATTCAGCAGACAACAAATTGCTTTTATTTTTCCCAGAAAATAGGCTTTGACATTTCATGCAAATTGTCTCCATCCTAGAAAATGGGCTTTACCATTTCATGCAAATTGTCTCCAAAAGAGACAATTTGCATGAAATGTCAAAGCCTATTTTCTGGAAAATAATAATAAAAAAAAAAAATTCAAAAAATTTTCGGCTTAATTTTTTAACCAGAGTGCTAAGCATTAATAAATCTGCTCAGAGACTTTTGCATACTTCACTTGTACAGTTTTGCAGTTATACAGACAACAGGAAGCAATGTTTTCACACCCAGAACTATAAACAGATGGATTTCCTTTGCAGATGAAAGGGTTCAGGGAATGTCATTGAATGATTTCAAGCAGAAGCTGAGGGCAGGGCTACATCAGATTCTGCTGACTTAACCATTATTACTCTCTGAGCAAATTCAGCAGACAACAAGTTAATGTTTGTTTTCTTATTTTTCCCAGAAAACAGGATACAACATTTCATGCAAGGTGACAATTTGCAAGAAATGTCAAATCCTGTTTTCTGGGAAAAATAAGAAAAGTATTTCAAAATGTAGACTGCTGAAAATTTTACCCAGCATGCTAAGTGTTAACTGTTAAATATATCAATTAGCTATAAATTCACCAGTGAAATGAGAAAAAAAATATTTTTAAAACTGTTACAAAACGTACAAAAAATAACTGCATGAACAATGTCCAATCTGGACCTATTCAAATTTTAAAACAAATATGGTAAAGAGTTAAAATGTCCATATAGTTTGGATAAATATGGTACAGTAAAAGCCAATGTACAACAAGCAGGGCCCAGTTGTTCAAAGCTAACGACATCGTTAGTTAACGATTCGTTAAAATTTACATCAAGTGATACGCAAATATGCTGAAATTTTTTGCTGAAAAAATGTGAGTAGCTTTTGCAATGCAAAAGCTACTCACATTTTTTCAGTAAAAAATATTAGAATATTGTATATTGAATCCGCTAAAACAGTTAACGAAATGACCCTTAACGAGCTCGTTAAGCTAACGATGCTTTGAACAACTGGGCCCAGGTCTCGAGGTTATAAAACTTTTTTCATGCTCAATACAACACAGCATGAAATTTTTCCTACTAATAAACCTCAAAATGGATAGCTGCATGAGCATGAAAATTTCCCTGCTAATAGATATGAAAGTGCCTACTATTGTTGGCATTTTCATATTTATTAGCAGAGAGAAAAATTTCATGCTCAGCTGAGTTGAGCATGAAAAAAGTTTTATAAGCTCGGGGCCAGAAGTCCCAGTATCCAACTGTGCTGATGCTTATGCAGATCAGTATCTTCACTGTTTATAATTATTATAACCCGAAGGCCCCATCTGGTATGAAACTGACAGTTTAATTGTTTTAAAATATCTCCAATAAAATATGTCAACAAGACAGCAAGTCTCCAGTTTATCAAATGATTATTTCCTTCAATTCACTGAATCAATGTTAAGACATTTTAATAACATCAAAATCTCACAGCAGCAGTCTCTAGATAAGACATTATTTTGACAAACAAAAAGCAATCTTATATATACCTTTTTTATTTCTACACAAAAATACGTAATTCTCATTAGAACTGCTCAGATAAGGTAAGTCTAATTTGCATGCAAAACATACAGTTTTTTTTTGTTGCTTTTTTTTGGAAAAGGAAGAAAAATATTTATGTGGCTAGCTGACTTATCTGGAACTAGCAAGCATTATTCAGCTTGACTGATTAGAAACAAAGATTCAAGCTCATTCTGATGTTATAATTAACTTGTAATTAAACTTTATCACTCTTTGGGCTAATTCAGCAGATGAAAAATTAATAATTTTTTTCTTATTTTGCCAGAAAACAAGTTTTGATATTTCATGCAAATTGCATAAAATGTCAAAAACTGTTTTCTCAGAAAAATTAGAAAAAAATATTTTAAAATGCCATCTGCTGAAATTTTTACCCAGAATGCTAAGCTTTAACATGAACCCTAGGATAAGAAACGATACATTATGACAAGTTTTCAAATAGCCTTGTGACCTCAGTCAAGGCTTTTAGTGTCTGCTCCCACAGGCTTAGCATTACGAAAACATGCCTATTCAGATATACTGAAAATTTTACCACCAAAAAATGAAAATTTTCAGATAAAAAATTCCAATATTTTTCATATTTAGCTCAAAATTTAGAATGTGGGTGCTTGTTAGAACCGCCTCGACAAGGCGGTTCTAACTAATACCCACAATCTATGTTTTGAGCAGAAATATGAAAAATAATGTCCACCCCTGTAAACCCCAGTTTTACTATATAAAAATGGGGTTTAAGGGGGTCAAAATTATATAGGCATGTTTTCGTGATGGAAATTTTCACATCATCACAAAAACACACCTATATAACTTTGACCCCTTTAAACTCCACTTTATGTATTAAAACTAGGGTTTACAGGTTTAAACATTATTTTTCTTATTTCTGCTTAAAAAACATAGATTGTGGGTACTTTTTACAACTGCCTCATTGAGGCAGTTCTAATGAGTATCCGCAATTTATGTTTTGAACAGAAATATGAAAAATATCAGAATTTTCATCCGAAAATTTTCATTTTTTGGTGGTAAAGTTTCAACATATTTGAATAGGCTTGTTTTCGTAATGTGAAATCTATCCTAAATATTCAGACAATTCCTAACCATAATTGCCCTGAAATTTGAAGAAGGACATTTTACTGTAACCTTTTGATGTGTTCAGAAATGAGTGGTGAACAGTTTATGCCCTGTTCAGAGGCTGCATTCTGCAGTGAGTGACAAGAATCTACACCATTTGCTCAGACCTGTCTGTCCACATAATTATGGTAAATATTGTAACCTAAACAATAAAGGACCTGTGCAGATTGTATGGATGTACACGCTGATCCACACCTTCACTATGGATGGGCTGGTGTGCTCCCATGTTATGTCAGTACACTGCCAAAACAAACTTGTTTCAACTGAAGAAACACCAAAAGAATACTTTTTTCAACTAAGTCAGCACCAATAGACCCCTCAAAGCATGAAATGCAGTCACTTTTTGAAGATATTAGTCAGTTCTGGAAAATGCCCCCAAAACATACATGCAAATTCTCACACTGTGAGATAAAATCTCACTGAATATGGCCCGTCTGGAAAGCAATTCCCATAAAAAATTCAAATCTCACAGAATTTTCAGACCATTTTATAACAGATTTTATGAAGAAATAAACATAAATCACTTACTGTTGTGGTTTTCACAAGCTTCTTACAGGAAAGAAAAAAGACTTTAAACTAAATTGGGGGAGCTCCAAAGTGATGTTTATGAAAATCTCACAGAATTTTGTCAAATCTCCCTTAAAATTTTGCCGTATCTCACAGATCTAGGTCCACAGCTTATGGCATGTATGCAAAATGGAGAAAATCTTGTTTTAATGCTCTTTTCATAACGAAGAATTAAATTGTTATCTTAAGGTGTTATAAAATTTGTTTTCAGCATAATTACAACTGTGTCTGAAAAAGTTTTCCGCCTCAGTTTTATTCATTTGGTCAGAGGTGGGTGGGGATAAGAATTTAATAATCAATTTCTCTGGCCTTATGGACAGATGGAATGCTCAACTGACAGATGGTAAACTGGACCTCTCTGTCACACCTTGCAAAAGCAATTTTGCCACAAAAACATAATCTTATCTCAAAAACTTGTTTATACCAGTGTCAGCTGCAAGGTAAAGAAAATGGCCCTTACTTTGTAAGTGAGCAACAATAAAAGGTTCAGATCATTTTATTCATACAGTACATCTAATAGGTGCCTTTAACCATTAACACTCTCTGGGCTAATTCTGCAGATGACAAATTTGCCATATTTCCTTATTTTTTCCAGAAAATAGGTCGAGACATTTTGTGCAAATTGTCTTTTAATCGAGATGACTTGCAGGCAATGTCTGTCCTATTTTCTTGGAAAAATAAGAAAAATATTTTCCCAGAAAATGACTTGACATTTTGTGCAAACTGTCTCCTAATAAGAGACAATTTGCAGGAAATGTCAAGGTCTGTTTTCTGGAAAAATAAGAAAAAACTAGAATTTGTGTTTGTAAAACACTATGCCCCCAACCATATGCTTGCCTCTAAAGACAATACAAGGTAAAAATGGCCCAATCTACAAAGGGCCATAACTCCTGAAATATTTTTCAGAATTTATTCAAAAGTTAATCAGGTCATCTTCTCATCACTACCAATCTATTCTTCAAGTTATGAGGCTCTAGCTCCAACAGTTTTTGAGATATTTTGTTGACAATGGAAAATGCCCCAATTTACAAAGGGGCATTACTCATCCCCAGAAGCAACAGGCCCCTCCAACTTCCTTCTTACCTAATTTTTCATGAGGAATTCACATAAGATAAGATAAGATATGGTTTATTAACGTCTCACCAGTTCTATAATTGTATAAAAAAAAACCATTTTATATATCATTTAAGAATGAAAAATAGCCATTCATATATGAACTATGAGAGACGATTAAAATATGAAGTAAGTAACCAACATACCTTAAGTATATAAATAAATATCAACAGAATGTAAGCTAACTCTGCACCGGCCATGCCACCCATACCAGCACCAAACCCGGTGAGCGAAAGAGCATGTGCCAGAAGCCAATGTCCAAATTGCACTTCTTTCGCGCCAGGACTCAAATTGGTGACACATATGAAATTTTAAAACATTAGCATACATGGCTCTTGAGCTATGATTTGCACAAAAAATCAACAACATCAAATGGCCAGAAATTTCAAAGGGCCATAATTCAAATAAAAATTTCATGAAATTGGTTGAACAAGAGGACCATGATGGTCCTATATCGCGCACCTGACCAAACAGATTTGCATATTTACTGTTGAAGTTTCAGCCAAGTTCACTGCACTAGGATTTTTGTATAAACTTTATAGCACTAACCACCCCCACCCCCCTCCACCACACCCCTGGCCATGTGTTTTTTTACAAATCTTGACAACCTGAACTGAATCTTAAAAGAGGGTCACCAAAGGAACATTTCTGCCAAGTTATATTGAAATTGGTCCAGTGGTTTAAAAAGTTTTATATAGCTATAAAGCCCTACGCCCTAACGGCCATGTTTTTTGACGAATCATGACAGCTTGAACAAACTTGGTAGAGGGTCACCAAAGGAACATTCCTACCAAGTTATATTGAAATCTGTTCAGTGGTTTCTGACAAGAAGATTTTTAAAGTTTTCTATTTAGATATACAGGGAAAACAAGCCCCACCCCATGGCAGCCATTGCTTGTACAATCTTGATAGAGGTTCACCAAAGCAACATTCCAGCCAAGTAGTATTGAAATCAGTCATGGGGTATGTGACAAGAAGAATTTTAAAATTTTCTATGCAG
Source organism: Anodontia alba (assembly GCA_964016985.1). Classification (NCBI taxonomy): domain Eukaryota; kingdom Metazoa; phylum Mollusca; class Bivalvia; order Lucinida; family Lucinidae; genus Anodontia; species Anodontia alba. The sequence goes on along the minus strand of OZ024827.1, from coordinate 90,783,354 downwards.
ATATATATGAAAAATAAGCCCCACCCCCCTGTGGGCCATGGTTTTTGACGTATCATGAAGGCTTGAACAATCTTGGTAGAAGGTCACCAAAGCAACATTCCTGCCAAGTTACATTGAACTTGGTCCAACTGTTTCTTACGAGAAGATTTTTAAAGTTTTCTATATAGATATATAGGGAAAATAAGCCCCGCCCCCTAGCGGCCATGATTTTTGATGAATCATGACGGCCTGAACAATCTTTGTAGAGGGTCACCAAAGAAACATTCCTGCCAAGTTGTATTGAAATCGGTCCACTGGTTTCTGAAAAGAAGATTTTTAAAGTTTTATATATAGATATATAGGGAAAATAAGCCCTGCCCCAGGCAGCCATGTTTTTTGACGAATCATGATTACTTGAACAATCTTAGTAGAGGGTCACCAAGGAAAAATTTCTGCAGTTATAATGAAATCGGTTCAGTGGTTTCTAACAAGAAGAGTTTTAAAGTTTTCTATATAGATATATAAGGAAAATAAGCCATGACTCCTGGCGGCCATGTTTTTTGACGAATCATGACGGCTTAAACAATCTTGATAGAGGGTTACATAAGAAACATTCCTGCAAAGTTATATTGAAATCGGTCAAGTGCTTTCTGAAAAGACTATTAAAATTTTCTATATAGATAAATTATATAGGAAAATAAGCCCCGCCCCCTAGCGGCCCTGTTTTTTGACAAATCATAACGGCTTGAACAATCTTGGTAAAGGGTCACCAAGGAAACATTTCTGCGAAGTTATATTGAAATCAGTCCTGTGGTTTCTGACGACAAGATTTTTTCAAGTTTTCTATATAGAATTATATCGAAAATAAGCCCCGCACCCCCTAGCGGCCATGTTTTTTGACAAATCATGTCAGCTTGAACAATCTTGATAGAGAGTCACTAAGGAAACATTTCTGCCAAGTTATATTGAAATCGGTCCAGTCGTTTATGACAAGAAGATTTTTAAAGTTTTCTATATAGATATATAGGGAAAATTAACCCCGCCCCCTAGCGGCCATGTTTTTTAACGAATCATGGCGGCTTGAACAATCTTGCAACAGGATCACCAAAGGAACATTTCTGCAAAATCATATGGAAATCGGTTCAGTGGTTTCTGACAAGAAGATTTTTAAAGTTTTCCATAAAGATATATAAGGAAAATAAGCCCCGCCCCCCTGGCGGCCACGTTTTTTGTCAAATCCAAATGGCTTGAACAATCTTGCAACAGGATCACCAAAGGAACATTTCTGCAAAATCATATGGAAATCGGTTCAGTGGTTTCTGACAAGAAGATTTTTAAAGTTTTCTATACAGATATACAGTGAAAATAAGCCCCACCCCCTGGCGGCCATGTTTTTTGACAAATTCAAATGGCTTGAACAATCTTGGTACAAGATCACCAAAGGAACATTTCTGCAAAATTATATGGAAATCGGTCTAGTGGTTGCGGACAAGAAGACTTTTAAAGTTTTCTATATAGATATATAGGGAAAATAAGCCCCGCCCCCTGGTGGCCATGTTTTTTGACGAATCCAAATGGCTTGAGCAATCTTGGTAGAGGATCACAAGAGGAACATTTCTGCAAAATTATATTGAAATCGGTCCAAAGGTTTCGGACAAGAAGATTTTTAAAAGTTTTCTTCATAGATTATATAGGGAAAATAAGCCCCGCCCCCTGGCGGCCATGTTTTTTGACGAATCCAAATGGCTTGAACAATCTTGGTAGAGGATCACCAAAGGAACATTTCTGCAAAATTATATTGAAATCGGTCCAGTGGTTTCGGACAAGAAGATTTTTAAAGTTTTCTATATAGATATATAGGGAAAATAAGCCCCGCCCCCTGGCGGCCATGTTTTTTGACGAATCCAAATGGCTTGAACAATCTTGGTAGAGGATCACCAAAGGAACATTTCTGCAAAATTATATTGAAATCGGTCCAGTGGTTTCGGACAAGAAGATTTTTAAAGTTTTCTATATAGATATATGGGGAAAATAAGCCCGCCCCCTGGCGGCAATGTTTTTTGACGAATCCAAATGGCTTGAACAATCTTGGTAGAGGATCATCAAAGGAACATTTCTGCAAAATTATATTGAAATCTGTCCAGTGGTTTCTGACAAGAAGATTTTTAAAGTTTTCTATATAGATATATAGGGAAAATAAGCCCCGCCCCCTGGCGGCCATGTTTTTTGACGAATCCGAATGGCTTGAACAATCTTGGTAGAGGATCACCAAAGGAACATTTCTGCAAAATTATATTGAAATCGGTCCAGTGGTTTCTGACAAGAAGGTTTTGATAAGTTTTTAGTCAAAAAATCTATTTTTAGCTCCTGTGACCTAGATATGCAACGGACCGGAACCATTTGAACAACTATGAAAGAGGACCAACCAAGGATCATTCCTGTGAAGTTTGGTCAAAATCCAATCAGTGGTTTAGGAGGAGATGTTGTTTAAAGATTGTGGACGGACGGATGGACATACGGACGACGACGACGATGACGACGGACGGTGAGTGATCACAAAAGCTCACCTTGAGCTTTCAGCTCAGGTGAGCTAAAAATTAATCAGGTGATCTCCTCCTCAATCCTAATCGGTATACCAAATATCAAGGCTCTAGCTCAAATACTTTTTGAGATATCATGCTAAGGAGATTTCAATGTAATTTTATTTAAAGGGAAATAGCTCTAAAATGGGAGGTAATTCGGATAAGAAAAAATATGGGTCACCTATTTTTTCATGAGAAATTCATATATGAAATTTCAAAACATTAGCATACATGGTTCTAAACTTATGCTATGCACAATAAAGCAATAAGATCAAATGACTAGAAATTGCAAAGGGCCATTACTCCAACAACATTTCATTTAATTGGTTGATAATTGAATCAGATGATTTCCTCCTCAGTCCCAATCAGTACACCAAATATCAAGGCTCTAGCTCAAATACCTTTTGAGACATCTTGCTAACGAGATTTCAATTTTATCGAGATTTCAATTTTATTTTATTATAAGGGAAATAACTCTAAAATTGGAGATAATACGGATATGAACAAAAATAAGGGTCACCTATTTTTCCATGAGGAATCCATATATGAAATTTCAAAACATTAGCATACATGATTCTAAACTTATACTATGCACAATAAAACAGAACATTAAATGGCCAAAAATTGGAAAGGGCCATAACTCCAACAACATTTCATTTAATTGGTTGATAATTTAATCAGGTGATCTCCTCCTTAGTCCCAATCAGTATACCAAATATCAAGGCTCTAGCTTAAATACTTTTTGAGATATCTTGCTAACAAGATTTCGATGTTATTTTATTAAAAGGGAAATAACTCTAAAATGGGAGATAATTCAGATAAGAAATAAAATACGGGTAACCTATTTTTTCATGAGGAATCCCTATATGAAATTTCAAAACATAAACATATGGTTCTAAACTTATGTTGTGCACAATAAAGCAACAACTTTAAATGACCAGAAATTGCAAAGGGCCATAACTCCAAAACATTTCATTTAATTGGTTGAAAATTTATTCAAGTGATCAACTCCTCAGTCTCAATCAATGCATCCAATATCAAGGCTCTAGCTTAAATACTTTTTTGAGATATCTTGCTAAGGAGATTTCAGTATTATTTATTAAAATGAAAATAACTCTAAAATGGGAGACAATTTTGATCAGAAAAAAATAAGGGTCACCTATTTTTTCATGAGGAATCCATATATGAAATTTCAAAACATTAGGATACATGATTCTAAAGTTATGTAATGCACAATAAAGCAACAACATTAAATGGCCAAAAATTGCAAAGAGCCATGACTCTAACAATATTTCATTTAATTGGTTGAAAATTTAATCATTGACAAGTAAGTTCCTCCTCAGTCCCAATCAGTATACCAAATATCAAGGCTCTAGCTCAAATACTTTTTGAGATATCTTGCTAATAAGATTTCAATGTTACTTTATTAAAAGGGAAATAACTCTAAAATGGGAGATAATCTGGATAAGAAAAAAAATATGATCACCTATTTTTTTTCATGAGGAATCCATATATGAAATTTCAAAACATTAGCATACATGGTTCTAAACTTATGCTATGCACATTAGAAAGCGTGATGAACGAATGAACAGACAAGCAATATGCTTGGGGGCATAAACATCAGAATGTCATATGCTGTAATTTTTGTACCCAGCATGCTAAGCTTTAATGCCCACTGAAAAAAATCACTATAAAATCAAACAAAGAAGGTCCAGATCAGACTGCTGTTGTTGTATGCAGATTTTTAAGCTAACAGGCACCTGAGGCAGCAGTGAATGAATTATGTATGTGTGCTTGTAAAGCATTGATTTCATTGTTCAACCATGTACACTTGGTGCCACTGCCTGTCACCAAGCACTTCACTGTCCACTTTATACTCAACCCTGGGCACGTCAGGTATGATCTAGGTGTATAAATGGTCTAAAAGTTTTCTTGACCTGTGAGGAATTTGAATCCATGACCTTTCACATGCAATTCAAGAGCACTAAACACTAGGCCACCCAGTCCACTGTCAGACTACTTGGATGCCCTTCTTTCTATACTGAGTAAAATAAGAAAAGTTACCCACCACACCACCACACAATGATACTGCCGCCTTGGCTTCACCATGAGATTCTACAACTCCATGATAATGACACTCCGATGTTCTACCATCATCACTGACATCATCTCTTCTCACATGATCTTTGTTGCCATGGTGACGATGATAAACCTTGAACCCAGGGCTGAGTAACTTCTGGTTTGGTAAAAGTTTGATATGGTACTGATCGATCATAGATGATATGTTTATAGAGATGTGTTCTGTGTCCCATGATATACTACGTTTCTTTCGATGATAAGTAGGTATGAAGTCTGATGGAGATATCAGTCCAGAAGAAGTATGAAAGACTTTTGGATGGATAATCTCAAATTCTGGAAAAACCAAACAAAGAAAAAATTCAATTTATTAACAATTTATTAACCCATACATATTAAGTAGGATATCTTAACCTTTATCACTCTCTGGGCATATTCAGCAGAGGACAAACTGATGATATTGTCCTAGTTTTCCCAGAAAACTTGATTTGACATTTTATGCAAATTGTCTTCATTGGTTTTCTGGAAAAATTCAGGAAAATATTTCAATATGTGGTCTGCTGAAAATTTTTATCCAGAGTGCTAAGATTTAAACACTTTTGTTGTAAATTGTTGATGTCATAGCAAAGTGAGTTGACCCTGATCAGAATGCACGGAACACAGTGTCTGACCTGGGGCTACACTATTTGCCAAAGATAATTTCTGGGGACTATAGACATTAATGGGTAAAATAGCATAACCAATCATTTTATAGATTACAAACTGAGTTTATTGCTGCTGTTTTTTTTCTAAGGAGACAACTCATGAAATATCAAACTGTGTTCTGGAAACAGAGTTTATTTGGTTGTTTGGATCAATTAGGGTGAAATAATTCACTCATGTTCTAAGGCTTGCGCGTAAAAAACGAGTGAGCGAAGCGAACAAAATTTTTACAAGCAAACCTTAGAACACGACTGAATTATTTCTCCGTAATCGATCAAAACAACCGAATAAACTGTTTATTACATGTCATCCATGTTTTACCTTTGAATTTTCACATTCAGCCGTTATAATTTCCTACCAAAATAGTTCCAGTCAGTGCATGAATTTCAAGAGGCCCGGTTTAGTTTGAAAATCAGTCGTCATCTTGTTTTCACTTTAATGCAAAAATCATCCTGTACTTGAAATACAGACACAAGAATGTCACGAAAGTAGAATTTGATTATCAAGAAAATCATACTTTATATTTGTGTTGCAGGTCTTTCCTCAAAAACGCCAACCTGACGTGAAAATTTCAGTCTGATTTCCATGATTTTATCCAATTTTCCACGAAATGTCAACTATTGTTATTGTTGTTACCAACAACGTCAGCAACGTCGCCTAGCAATTATGACGTCAAAAGGTTCGAAATGAAATAATTCACTCTGTGAATTATCGATTATAATTCACTGAGAAATCTCAGTAAATCACTGCTAAAAATGTAATAAAAAAAAATAATGAGAAAAAATAATTTAATATGTCGCCTTCTATTGCCCGGAAGATCACAGGCTAAACATCTTAATAACAACAGTATAGCTGCCTTTGTAAACTCAGATTTCTTCATCTTGTTGTTTTCTTGCTTAATTTAAATCATCATCTGCAGATGTTTCTTGACATAACATACAGGTGGTTGATATAATTATGTAATTTTAATGTAATTTTTTCTTTTTTTTTTCAAATCTGCTGCCCAAATTAGCAAAGCAACATTCACTTAATGCCACATTAAACCAATAGTGTGGCAAGATATTTGAACAGACCAGTTTGCAAAGACAGTCTTAGTCAAGCCCTTGCAATTTGCATGAACATATTCTACATATTGCAAGGAATCCATAGAGTGAATAAATACTGACAACGGCATGTTGCAAAGATGAGCAGGCTGATATGAAACCTCATCCTTAGCAAAGGTCACATTGTTTCTTTCATTGCGGCATGTATAATTTTTGTTACACGTACATATGGCCACTGAACATTTATCATGCTCACTGAGATATGTAAATTGACCATGTAATTTTGAGGAATTTAATCAGTTTGACAGCTGCAACTATTATCAACAATGTATGGGCTTACTGGCAAGGAACCCAAAACATTCAAAGCTTGTTTTCATTTTTTTCCCCATTTCAATTTGACATGTTACTAACATATTATAAAGCAATAAACATTTTGGCTGCAACATCACAAACATACCTTCGGACATGTGTGCCCAAGGAAGGTTCAGATCAGACTGCGCATTTGTGCAGTCTGATCTGAATCTTCACTGGGCACATTTTAGATAGTCAATGATGCAAAGTTTCTTCAGGCAGACAATGAAGACTGATCAGACTGGGCAGATGAGCAGACTAATTTGAGTCTTCATTGGGCACACACCTCAGATGGTACATCTTCTCACATTGCGGCTCTTACGATCTGTAACATGAGAAAAGGGCCCCTATCACAAAATATTTGAGCAAAGAAGGTCTGGATCTGATTAGAGCTGTCATTGTCTGCCTACAGAATCATTGGTTATTGAACAAATACGAACACCTAATATACCATATTTACCCTACGTATTGGGACACCTCAATTCCTTACCATACTTGATCTAAATTTTGAACAAGACTATTTCACTGTATTTACCCTAAGTATTAAGACACCTAAACTTCTTACCATACTTAAGCTTGTTCTAAAAATTGAAAAAGGATTTTATACCATATCTAACGTAAGTATTGGGACAGCTCAACTCCTTACCATACTTGTTCTAAAATTTGAGCAAGTCTATTTTACTGCATTTACCTTAAGCATTGAGACACCTAAACTTCTTACTATACTTGTTCTAAAATTTGAACAAGAACAATTTACGTACTACCCAATGTTGTGTCTAAAAATTGCTGGATGAGTGGCAAACAGTGTAGACCCTGATGAGATGCCGCATTCTACACTGTTTGCTCAGGTCTGTCTGTCCAAATATATACGGTAAATATGGTACTACCTGTTGATGTGTGTAAAATAGGGCTTGTGAATGGCAAACAGCGTAGACTCCAATCAGATGCCATGTTCTGAGAGGTCTGATCTAAGTCTACACTGTTTGCTCAGGCCTGTCTGTCCCAGTATTTAGAGTTATTATGGGATTGAGTACCATATTCACCCTAAGTATTTGGACAGATAGGCCTGAGCAAGCAGTGTAGAACCAGACCAGATGCTGCAGAACGTGGCATCTGATCAGAGCCTACATTGTTTGCCACTCATCCAGCAATTTAACCATTGTCATCCTGAATAAATTAAGATGCCACACCCATTTTTTATTGTCAGCCAATACAATTACTTGATCCTGGTTGTTGATATAAATTCACATACTTAATGACAAACAGTGTAGATCCAGATCAGTTGGCTTCTTCAGAAGCCAACTGATCTGGATCTACACTGTCTGCAAATGCAGGGTATATCCGGGTTCAGCAGGACAAGGGTTAAGGCATATCTTAACTTCCTCAAATTTAGGATAAGTATGGTAAGCAGCTGAGTAAATACAGTAATAAAAACAACACTGATCAGTCTACATCATATGCACAGGCTGATCTGAGTCTTCCCTGGATGCACAGATACATTTTCTCTGGTTGTGGCTCAAATTTACCAATTTATTTACTGTCTGAAAATGGAACCACACTTTGTTCATTTATTATAATGTGTTTTCAATTTCATAGTTGATAAGCCTATCAAACAAATTTTTTTCAAGTTTGTAACAAATCAACACAAAATAGTTTTATGTAACTAAGTAAAAAGCAATTTATTTGATATAACTGAAATAAAATAGGACATTAAAGATGATACAGTTCCATGCATTACTTTTTAACCTTTAAAGCACTCATCACAAAAACACACCTATATAATTTTGACCCCCTTAAACCCCACTTTTATATAGTAAAACTGGGGTTTCCAGGGGTATACATTATTTTTCTTATTTCTGCTCAAAAACATAGACTGTGGGTATTTGTTAGAACCGCTTCGCTGAGGCAGTTCTAACGAGTACCCACAATCTATGTTTTTGAGCAGAAATAAGAAAAATATCAGAATTTTTATTTGAAAACTTTCAGTTTTTGGTGGTGAAATTTTCAATATACATTTGAATAGGCGTGTTTTCATAATGTAATCACAACTGCAGCAGATGACACTCTTAATTATTTTTTTTTTTTTTTTATCATGGAAAATAAGTCTTGACATACAAAATAATCTTGACATGTCATGTGAATCATCTGCTTGACAGACAATTCACATGAAATGTCAGGACTCATTTTCTATGAAAAACAAAAAATAGAATGTCCTTGCTACAAATTTTTCTTTGGGCTTTAAAGGGTTAACAGAATTCGGGGTGATTATTATACTTATGTGATTGCTTTTGTGAGGCAGATATACTAAATAGCAGAAGCTACTTTGAATGCACTTGTGAATATTTCATTGAATCAAATTTGGTCTGGGTACTAACTAGAACTGCCTATCAGAGGCAATTCTAATACCCACAACCTATGAGTTTTGGCAAAAATTAAAAGCAAATAGCCCCATGGGCAATGAATGTTCACCTGAATTAAGGATGTCTTATCTGGTTAGCTGTTTCACTTGATCTAAGACTTAAAAGTTGCATTTATGGGCATTTTTGCACTCAAGGGCAAATAACTCCAACATGAATTGCCCAATATGGCTGGATTTGTAACTATTAGTCGAGTGTATCTGTTGTCAGCCATCCCATACTGGATGCCAAAAACTTTGATGTTACTGCAGGCCATGGATGATGTATACTTTAAATGTAATGGCTCCTGTCACCTGAATAAATGATGTTCATCAACTGATTACAGCAAAAAAAAAAAAAAAAAAAAATTTGATTATATTACTGTCAGACCGTCATTTCTGATGTAATGTAGGCATTAAGAGCCTTATCAGGTGCATTATAATTGGTTGAGAAAAATTAGAGACACTGCTTTAACCAAATAAAAATATGTGGTTAAGTTTTTCTAAGCTCAAGTGCAAATAACTCTGAAACTGGAAATGTGTTCCTAGAACAATATGCTCCAAACTATGCTTGTCCACATAATATGTGAAAGTTGGAAAGGGGCATAACTCTGACAAAATTAATCAGATTTTTTTTTCAAAATCAGATGATCGGTTTATCAGCCTCTATAAGCTCACATAGTTTCATGACCCTAGCTCAAATACATTTCAAGATATCTTGCTGATAAGAGTACAATTTCATTATATTACAAGGGGCATAACTCTGGTAAAAAAAACAAAATCTTTTCAATAATCAGGTAATCTACTATTAAAAGAGGTATAACTCTGGAATTTTTTTTTGGATTTTTTCAAAAGTTTATCAGGTATTCTACCCTTCATTCCAATAAGCACATCAAGTTTCAAGGCCCTAGCTCAAATAGTTTTTGAGCTATTTTGCTGACAAGACTTCATTATCATTTTTTTTACAAGGGGCATAACTCATAAAAATAAAAACATCTCAGACACCTCATGATATCCATCCACTGCAGGGTAACAAAACATGAGAGAAGATGGCTGTGTTTGATGTGTAATAACTCTACCAAACAACTGGTTTACTCTAACCTCGAAACAATATGTGCAGTATCACTTAATAGTCTCAACTGGTACGGGTGAAAACTGTAGGAGGAGTTAGCCTGAAAGCAAGTGAGGATTCTTTAATATGTAATAACAAATAGATCTAATCAAAACTGAACAAGTTATGCTGATGACAAAGTCAAACAGAGGCTTTTTCAGCAATCAAGGGGATGTAAGTCTAAGATTAATGATCTGATCCAGCCAGTTTTCAAACTCATTTGAGATTTCATCCATGTCCACCTTATCTGCAAGTTTCAGGAAGATCAAATCAAACTTAAACAAGTCATAATCCTGAAGGTCAAATATGGGTTTTTTGAGCACTCAAGGGCAAAAAACTAAGATTTATGATCTGATCTAAGCAATTTTTTTAAATTCATCCGAGATTTCATCCATGTCCATCTTATCTGCAAGTAACTGGAAGATCCGATCAAAACTGAACAAGTTATTGTCTGGACAAGGTCAAATATGGGCTTTTTGAGCACTCAAGGTCAAATAACTCTAAGATTAATGATCTGATATGGCCAATTTTCAAATCCATCTGAGACTTCATCATGTCCACCTTATCTGCAAGTTACAAGAAGATCTGATAAAAACTGAACAAGCTATCATCCGGACAAGGTCAAATATGGCTTTTTGAGCACCCAAGGGCAAATAACTCTAAGATTAATGCTCCCAACTCACCAGTTTTCGAACTCATTTGAGATTTCATCCATGTTCACCTTATCTGCAAGTAACAGGAAGATCTGATCAAAACTGAACAATTTATCGTTCGGACAATGTCAAATAAGGGCTTTTTGAGTACTCAAATTATTCTTGGATTAATGATTCGATCTGGCCAGTTTTAAACTCATCTGAGATTTTACCCATGTCCTCATTACAAGCAAGTTTGATCCACTTTTGATAAAAAATTAAGTTGCTAGCAGTCGGACAACATTTTCCCTATCATACGTTTATGGACATTTTTTCAATTTTTGAGGGGACATAACTCTGAAGTGAATCATCTGATCTGACCCAAAATTAAACTGAGTCAAAATTTTATGTCTGTCCTGGAAACCTTTAAGTAAGATGAAGATTCAACAATAAATAAACAACTTATCACCCGAACAACATTTTCCCCATTATAAGTATAGGAGCTTTCTGTTGCTATGGATACCCCAGTTTAGATCCAATTTGCCCAAAAACATTACACAGTCAATCCCTGAACCCAACCACTGTACACATGAAATTTGATCAAGACAGACCTACTGGTCTTGAACGTGTTCAAGTTTGAAAGTGTGGACAACATACAGCGGACCCAAGCCTATATTATCGGCTTACATGAGCCATTGGCTCAGGTGAATTAAAAATAGAAAAATACTTCTGAATGCTTCTTTTAACTACAGCCTTGTCCTAAACAAGCCTCTCAAACTCTTTAGCTATGGGGATATTGTGAACGCCTCTATCCATCCACCTGTCCATCAGTCAGGCTATCTTCTCCTAAGCCAATGCGTTGAATTTAACCAAACTTGCTACATGACTTCCCTGCATGGTAATGGTGTGGAAGAGCAACATTAGTACTGAGCGTTGGGATTTTGTGATGGCGTGCCATCGACTGTGGGATCTAGTATAATCTTTACCTTTACCATTCTCTGGGCTAATTCAACAGACAACAAACTGATGATGTATGTTTCTTATTTCTCCCAAATTGTCTTAGAAGAAGGAAACAATTTCGTTGAAATGTCATAGCCTATGCTGTCTGCTAAGCATTATAGAGACAAGCAAAAATGTAGCAGATGACAGATTACATATATATATCTATATCTTTTTTTTCAATTATTTTTCATAAAAAATAAAGCCTGATATATTTCACTGAATCTTCTGCCAAGCACACAATTCACATGGAATGTCAAGCCTTATAGTTTCTCTATTAAATAATATGTATATATAAAAAAAAATCAAAGTCTGTAGCAATTTGTGAATGACACTTTAAAGGTTTTTTTCAGTGCCTCAGTATGGCTGTGCTTTGTCATCCTGGGAAACTTTATTGATACGCTTTTAAACACTTGGCATTCTATGTAAAATTTTCAGCATACAACATTTTGAAAATTTTTTTTTTTATTTTCCCAGAAAATAGGCATTGACATTTCCATTGGAAACAATTTGCATGACATGTCAAAGCGTTTTCTTGTTTTTTTGAAAGAATAAGGAAAATATTTTAAAATGTCATCTGCTGAAATTTTTATCAAGCATGCAAGGTATTAATGATGAATCTGTTATGAGCAGCTGTTGTCTCCAGGGCCTTCTTCATTCTGTTTTATTCTTGCTGAAGAACTCCAAAAATCCAGACTAGACTGATATCACAATAAATATTTAAAGCTTAGCATGCTGGGTAAAAATTGCTGCAGATGACATTTGGAAATACTTTTTTTATTTTCCCCCAGAAAAAAGGCTTTTGACATTTCATGCAAAATGTCTCCATAGGAGAAACTTTGAGTGAAATTCAAAGCCTATTTTCTGATAAAAATAAGAAAAGTATTATAAATTTATTGTCTGCTGAAATTGCCAAGAGAGTGATAAAGGTTAAGCCCTGCGGCAGGAAAACCAAAAATTGGAGGCCACTGAGGAGCAAGGACTCTAAGCAGCCTGTACAACCAGGTAATCTGTTCAGAGTCTTCACTATCTGTCTAGACAATAAAGAGATCTTATAGTATTTATCTGGTTAATAGTAAAGCTCTTGACTGCAAGCTGTGTGTAAACAGACCTGTCTGCATTCAACAGTGTTCACCTAGTACCAGTATATGAAATTGTCAGTTTTCGTGGAGCAAGCCTCATTTTTGTGGTTTACTGTAATAACCCTAGGAATTGGGACAGACAGGTCTGAGAAAACAAAGAAGACCCTGATCAGATGCCACGAACGTGGCATCTGATCAGGGTCTACATTGTTTGGCACTCATCCAGCAGGGTTTTAGACACATCAACAGGTCATCAAATGGTCTTTTTCAAGTTTTAGAACAGTTACGATAAGGTCTTTACATGTAGGTGTTCCAATTTTTAGGGTAAATACCATGGAGCAACCCTCGTTTTTGTGGTTTACTTCTGAAGAAACAGCAGGAACTCTGATAGGTACAGTAGCACCTTCATACAGCACAGATAACATACTCTTATAGAGTGATTTATTAATATCATATTTTTTTTTACACTTCTATGAAATTTTAATATATTAGACTAACTGATATTGTAAGAAAAAAACAGTGTATTCGAGTTCATTCTGTCTTACAGCACCAAGCAAAATTTGTAGCAGATGGCATTCAAATTTTTTCTCATAGAAAATACTTGTCTTGACATATCATGTGAATCATCTCTGCAAGCAGATGATTCACATGAAATGTCAATACTTAATTTCTATGAAAAATAAAAAATAAATTAAACACATCTGCTGCAGTTGTGATTGGTGCTTCAACCTTTGTCATACTGAATAAATTAAGATGCCACGCCCACTTCTAATTTCCAGCCAATCAGATTACTTGATCCAGGTTTTGTTAGAAATTCACATATTTAATGACAAATAGTGCAGATCAAGACCTGTTGGCTTCTTCAGAAGCCAACTGATCTGGATCTACACTGTATGCTAAGACAGGGCATGTCGTGTTCAGTAAGAGAAGGATTAAGGGTTAAGTGCAACATTATAAATGATTTACAGTCTTCACTAAACTCTTTGCATGCTGGGTAATTTTGCATGCTTTTTTTGTTGTCTGTGGATTTTTTTTAAATTAACTTTTTCAAAAAAAGTATTTCAGGAATACCATCAGAGTGTCAAACAGTTTGAATCCAGATCAGGCCTGATGTTTTGTTGAGCTTGATCTGGGTCGAAACTGTTTGCAAAGGTTATCAGCAGACGACTAAAGTCGCCACTAGCGGGGAAAGAGTTAAAACTATTGGGGCATACCCTATCTTCCCCATTCTCACAAAACCACCAACCCATCCCATAAAATCCAGACCTGTTTCAAACTTCAAACACAAGAAGTGACTGAAGCACTGACAACCAGTGACTAAGGTATTTTTCTACATATTCCTAGGAAGAAAAAAACTTCATGTTTTACCATATTTATCCACAATATTAACCCTAGTCCTGCTGAACCCGGATATACCCCTCGATATACCCTGCCTTTGCAAAAAGTGTAGATCCAGATCAGTTGGCTTCTGAAGAAGCCAACTGATCTGGATCTGCACTGTTTGCCATTTAGTATGTGAATTTATATCAACAATCTGGATCAAGTAATCTGATTGGCTGACAATTAGAAGTGGGTGTGGCATCTTAATTTATTCAGCATGACAAGAGTTAAGACACATTAACTCCTTACCCATTCATCCAGCAGTTTTAGACACATTGACAGGTAGAAAAAATACCATGTACAAATTCTAGCAATAGTATCCCATATTGTCCTAAAATTTGATCGTCCATTATCCTATCCACTGATGTGCCCAAAACTCAGATGGATGAGTGGCAAACAGTGTAGGCCTTGATCTGCATTGTTTGCTTAGGCCTGTTTGTCAAAATGCTTAGGGTAAATACAGTCTACATTAAAATTCCTTAATTTAGAAGACAATTCATATGAAATATCAAGCCCTATTTTCTGGAATAATTATTTTCTCATTGGAGTGAAATATAGCATATTTGCAGATGACATGGAACAATTTTCCAGTAGTGTGATGATAGCCAATAAAAAGTGGATGGATTTAAACAAAAGGTTTTCTTGCTTCTGGAGAAGATTTCTAAATGGTTTTCCCAAATACAGGCATGGTGGTCATCTTGGAAAATGGGTCATGACCATTTGAACAAACTTTCAATAACTGGTCAACAGGAGACACCGCATGAAGTTGAATGAAAGCTGTCTGAGTGACTTCAGAGGAAAAGTCACTCAAATGCGTGGATGGACTCCAACAGCCAGACAGGTAACAGATGGAAATTGATCAAGTTACTTCATCCTGAGATTTTGGCTTAGATGAGCTATAAAAAAGGTATTCAAACTGCAGTCCGGACACAAAATTTGTCAAATGTAATGAAACACTGGAAAAGTTAGAAAGATACATGTGTTCTTACATGTATGCATAAAACATCCTGACCTGTAGTTTCCTACTACTAAGATGTACCAACAAAATGTTCCAGTCAAATTACCAGCAGACAGAAAAAAAGTTAAACCCATTCGCATGTCTCAACCACTTGACACTCCTCAAATCTTATGCTTCTAAACCGATAATTTTTAAATAATGAGTGTCTAGCCATGAAAGTGAAACTGCTTCAGTGGTGTGTGCCCCACACTCAGGTCTAGCTTTAAAACAAAATTTTCATTAGGTTAATTTGTGTAGTGAACCCCCCAAATTCCCCTATAGTACTGTCAAGTCGGGATACATGGGGTCTATGATATTAGGCAATATTTTGTGACTTGGACTTTTTGTGTCTAATTTAACCCTTGTCCTGCTAAACCCGGATATATCCTGCATTTGCAAACAGTGTAGATCCAGATCAGTTGGCTTCTGAAGAAGCCAACTGATCTGGACCTGCATTGTTTGCCATTAAATATGTGAATTTTTATCAACAATCTGGATCAAGTAGCTTGATTGGCTGAAAATCAGAAATGGGCGTGGCATCTTAATTTATTCAGCATAACAAGGGTTAAGTGAACGCTTCTACCACGACTCTTTGGACAGGCCAATTTCCTATATAAGGAGTGCATGTCTGGTTAGTTTTCATTGTTACAATGTTTTGTAGAAATTTCTACATTTAATGCAAACAGTGTAGACCCCAATCAGATGCCACATTTCGTGGCATCTGATCTGGGTCTACGCTGTTTGCCAATTTCCCTTTTACAGGATGCCAGGCTTAATTAGATTAATGTAATGTTTGACTTGGCTGTTGTGTTTTTATTTCATAACATACTTTTTGATGGTACATTCTTTGATGAATTCACAACTGCTAATTAACTGTGGTTTACTTTGTTTTACACACCTGGTTTGGTGGTAGATGAGTTGATAAATAGTTATGATGATCATATCTATATTTCTTATCAATATGCACTTGTCTGTGGTTGTCTCCTGATAATATTGTAATAAATGTGGTTTTTGCTACACTTAATGACCTTTCTGCTTGCACTGGAAGGAATAAAAGCTGACTGTTAACATTTAAATTGCTATGAGCAAATTCAGCAGACCACGATTATGACATTTTTCTTTTTTTTTTCTCTGAAAATAGGATTTGACATTTCATGCAAATTGTCTCCTAATGAGACAATCATGCAAATTGTCTCCTTAGGAGAAAATTTAATGTCAAATCCTATTTTGGGGGAAAAATAAACAAAAATGTAGTCTGCTGAAATTTTTACCCAGCATGCTAAGCGTTAGAAAACTTGCCCTCATGCTACAGCCCCTGATTTTCATCATTAACCTTTACCATTCTCTGGGCAAATTCAGCAGACAACAGTTGGTTGGAGGGAGTTTTATGGCCCAGTCAACATTGTGAAGGTCATGTTGAGCCAGTCAGTAAATAACCTACTCACTTTTTCCTTAGCAGACCTAGTCCTTTAAGCAGTTTCCAGTATGTCTGTACATACTTCCATCAGTAATAGGAGAAAGCAGTCAGTTAACTCCCTTGATTACTTTCTGTAAATAACCAGGTCCAATTAATTGGATTCCTCTGCTTTTATCATTAATGTTTCCATTAAGTATCACTTCCTTTTCCTTCATAAATCTAATTTTAACAAGGTCATATGCCAATACAGCTTCCAAAATATTTAAAAGAAACATTTTCTGTGCAATGAAATATATAATATTAATTAATATTAATTAATCTTCCATGTGGATATGGAGAAATGTAAAGTTAAGAATTTGTTAAATTCCACTGATGACCTGTGATAAAAGCAGAGGATTCCAGTTAGAAGGACCTGGTTAGTATTTGATCTACCTTAGACTTTACCTGTCAAGGGAGATAATAGAAATACTGCTGCTATCTCTCATTGATAACTGCTCTTCTTGATATTGAATCAGCAAAAAGGTGTGGGTGGGGTGGGGGGGGGAAGGCGGTGTTGAAGGCTCCAACATTTCATATAAACTGTCTATCCAGGTGACAATTTGCATGAAATGTCAAATCCTATTTTAGAAGAAGAATAAGAAAACTATTTCAAAATGTCATCTGCTGAATTTTTTACCCAGCATGCTAAGAAAACTTGTACTCATGCTACAGTCTCTGATTTTTATCATCAACCTTTACCACTCTCTCGACTAATTCAGCGGATAACAGTTGGCTAGAGTTGGAGTTGCACAGCCCAGTCAACACTGTTAAGGTCATATCCAGCTAGTCAGTTAATCTACTCACACTTTTACATTGGCAGGCTTAGTCCTCTAAGCAGTTAACCAATACTTTGGCAGTTTGGACATACTTTTGCCAGTAACAGACAGGTTGACAACTGCCATTCTTGGAAGAATGGCAATTTCATGATCAATCTCCATGAAAGTTATGTGGCAGAGCTGGGATTCAAGCTTGTAACCCCTGGATCATGCTAGTCAGACATGCTACCAACTACACTATGGAGCCCGGTTTAACAGACAACAAACTGATCACATTTTTCTTATTTTTCCCAGAAAACAGGCTCTGACAGTTTATGCAAATTGTCTCCTTAACCCATTTATGCTGAGTGGACTCTTCTGCTTTCTCTTTGGACTGGTCCATTTCCAATAGAAGGGTGCCTGATTAGTTTTTATTATAATCATGTTTTGCAGAAATTTGTGAACTTAACGCAAATAGTGTAGACCCAGATCAGATGCTGCATTCTGCAGCATCTGGTCTGGGTCTACACTATTTGCCAATGTCCCTTTTATGGGAGGCTAGGCTTAAATGGGTTAAGAGACAATCTGCAGGAAAAGTCAAGTCTATTTTTTGAGGAAAAATTAGAAACATATTTCAAATTGTCATATGCTGAAATTTTTACATAGCATGCTAAGCACTGAATTTCAAAAGCAATGTCTGCTTCGAAACTGTTCTTCATCTCTCTTTATGCTACAACAAAGCACATGAATCCAGATTTAGTAAATTAAAGTCCAAAGGGAAGTTGACATTTATGCAAGGTTGATTATTTGAGCTTCTCCATAAGAAAAGGTGTCTTTGGGTCATAATAATGCAGACAATAAAAGCCAAAAACTGTTTGTGCCTCTGTGCAGTTTGACTCTGAAATACCCACATTATACAGTTGATCAAAGTAATACAACTTTATGACAAAAAGTCATGCATTAATTCATGACAATGGTGTATAAATTCAAATTTACATCTTCTGAATAAAGTGCCATGCAAAAAAAATGGTTACCGTAAATGTCCTAAAATTCCATACACCAGTTGCCTATTAAATAGCATATGTTCCCTGTGCAGACCAGGGAGCAGTCTGATCAGAGTCTACACTCTTTGCCCTTTCCTCCAAAGTATGTTAAGAAATAACTGCATAAAAAGCAAAATTTAGGCAAAAAAAAGTATGGAATAAAATGTTCAAAATTTTAGTACATTCAAGATGCTTTAAAGCATAAGCAGAGCTCCAGATAAGGCACTTTTTTTTTAACCAAAAAGTACTGATTATTTTCTTATTTCTCCATTAAAATGGATGTTGTGGGTACTCATTAGAAGTGTCTCACTGAGGTGCTTCTAATGAGTACCCACAACATATGTTTTCGTGGAGAAATAAGAAAAATGATATGTGACTACCCCTCTTATCTGGAGCTCTGATAAGTTTAATCAGTATGCACAATAAATAATTGCTGAATCTATATCTGGAACCAGCTGAGACACAGCAATGCTGTAACAACAGGAGAGGAAATGAATGAAGGAACCCTTTGTCATAAAACTGGTCCATGGAATTCTAAACAGACTTCGATAATAGGCTCTTGTCATTTATGTCAGGCATATTAACTGTATTAACCCTTGTCTTGCTAAAAACCCTGTCTTTGCAAATAGTGTAGCTCCAGATCAGTTGGCTTCTGAAGAAGCCAACTGATCTGGATCTGCACTGTTTGTCATTATGTATATGATTTTGCATCAACAACCTGGATCAAGGAATCTGACTGGCTGAAAATTAGAAGTGGGCATGGCATCTTAATTTACTCAACAGGACACGGGTTAAAATGAAGAACTATATAAATCATTGCAGGGTTTCCCTTGGGGTCCCTGCAACTCCCCAATCTGAAGTTAAGAGGTCCATAAAGACGGAATAAACTCTCCCACACTATATATTGGAAAAGTCCATTTTCGATTTTAGGTATGTAAGCTATATGATGTAGAATTCCTAAAGAAAAATGATTGAACTTTGTGCAAACAGTGGAAACTCTGATCAGATGCAATGTTCTGTGGCATCTGATCTTGGTCTACACTGTTTGAAAGTTACCCCTATAGGGGTCTCCAGTCTTCAATGTACTAATAGGATTTTTGGGTATATTGTTTTAAAGAGGTTACTTTTTGCCAAAATAATGATACTTTCTACTCCTTAGGTGGGAAATGGATTAAAATTCAAAGCCAAAAATATATAAAATTAAGTTTAAATTGATGCATCATTAATGACCCTTACCCCTTACTTTTGAGGGTCTTGGGCATGGTTTTGAGGGTAAAAACTGCCAAACTGAAAGTCAGAGAAAACCCTGAATCAGGTCTTGTAAAACTGAAACTACATTGGTAGGAATTTCAACCACTGCGGTCCAACAGTATATCCACTGACGGTGACTTTGAACTGATGCTAGTTATTCCCTATTTTGAATTTTAACCCTATAGTCCTGCTGAACCTGAATATGCTCAATCTTTGCAAACAGTGCAGATTCAGATCAGTTGGCTTCAGGATCTGCACTGTTTGTCATGCAATATTTGAATTTGTACAA
The DNA here is from genome assembly GCA_964016985.1 of Anodontia alba. Classification (NCBI taxonomy): domain Eukaryota; kingdom Metazoa; phylum Mollusca; class Bivalvia; order Lucinida; family Lucinidae; genus Anodontia; species Anodontia alba. The sequence continues at coordinate 90,763,231 of OZ024827.1, read as the reverse complement.
AAAGCCGGATCAAGTGATCTGATTGGCTGATAATTACTGAGGATAATTAGAAGTGGGCATGGCATCTTAATGTGCGTCCAACCCCCAAACCATGGAGCGGTGCAGATGCACTACTTTTGACTACCTATGTGACCAGTGATATGTGTGACCAAAAATTTGATGGTCCAACAAACACTTGGGTGGTTCGGTGCTTATTCTGAAAAACAATAAGCCTTTGGTGATTTGGCAGAGACTATTGACACAGCGGTCGTTCCGATAATAGCAACAAAACAGCCAATAACGCCAAGTATTCCAATTGCAAGGGGTTGAATCACGAGACTTATGACGTCAGCCTACAAAATTTGCGATCGCGGCCATTTTGAATTTTGTCTCCACTTCGAATTTTATTTCTATCAATTCTCCGTCTGTTTACAAGCTAAGCATGATTCGTTTTGTGCATAAGGTACACTCTGATGTAGCGTTTTAGATAACACATAGACTTTATGCTCTTTTCACATGATAATCTTTAAAAACTTCGACACAGGTAAGCAAAAGATAGTATATTGTCGTTGTACCTGTCATCGGCATACATTAGTTTTCGGTATTCGGAAAGCATGGCCCCCACCCACCGGGGCCCGCGAAATAGATGGGCTATCTAAAGCCGCTAGTAACTATGCAGGACCCAAATTCATGTGATCGGGTCGGGTAAAAGTCTCACAAATGTGGAGGCAATGCCTCTGAACTACTGAAATATTGTTGTCACAATTCATGCAGTGGATTAGAAGTCAAGCTTGGTCTGAAATCAAATTCAGTTAGATCTGGCCAACCCACCTATGAAGCATGTGATGATAATTTGGATGCACGGATATAGATAGCACCTATTAAATTCTTATATTCAGCATGACAAGGGTTAAGACTTCAAAATATCAAAGCTCTACTAACTTTATATATAACCCTTAAAGCGCCAAGCAAAATTTGAGGCCTACAACAGTCTCAAGGTTTTTTGGTTTTATTTTTGCTTTGTTTTGTTTTTGTATTTCAAAGAAAGTAAGTTTTGATATTTAATGTGAATCATCTGCCAAACAGATGATTCACATGAAATGTCAAGACTTGTTTTTTTTTTTCTGAAAAAAAACAAAAAACAACAACAAATAACCAGATGATCCCTTAAGGGGACGAATGCCCCAGCTACTTCAAAGTTTTCTAGTTAATCAAGGGTATGTAACTGTACCAATAATAATTTGATCAGAGTTCTGTGACCTTTATGCTCAGTCTATATCCTTACTATGGTGCAAGTTTCAAACCATTAGCTTGAAAACTGTAGGAGGAGTTGGGCTAGACACAAATAGTACTAAAAAGTGTTATAGATGGACACACAGACAGATGAATGGACAGACGTACATGTGATGAAGGGTAAAACTACATGCCCTCCTCCACTTCCTGACGTGGGCATAAAAACTGTTGTTTGCTGTAGTTGTAAATGGTGCTTAAAGAGTTACCACATAGTATGTGCAAACAAATAATAATGCATGCTAGAATTTAAATTTTACAGCAAATCTATCAGATAGAAACAGACTCAATCATTTTCAGACAAGTACACATGAACTATATTCTTAGAAAATTGAACTTTATTGACATTTATTATGGTAAAATTAGAATCCTATTAAGCGTTCTATCTGGAATTCTAAAGGTAGACCTCCCATAATGGACACCATGATAGCTAAAATGATCGCCTAGTATGATGTACTACCCTATTTGCACCAAATATTGTATGTATTGTATGTATTCAGACAGACAGGTCTGAGCAAAGAGTGTAGACCCAGATGAGACGTTGCAGAATGCCACATCTCATCAGGGTCTACACTGTTTGCCACTCATCCAGCAATCTTTAGACACAACACAGGGTAGTAAATTGTACTTGTTCAAATTTCAAATTATATAGGATATATCTAATATAGGATATAAGATATCTGATATACTAATTCAGATATCTTATATCCTATATTAGATATCTTTTATCTTATATAAAATATCTGATAATATATAAGATACCTATTTTGCACAAGAGATACCTTATTTAATTTCACATATAAGATATCTTATTTACCATATAAGATATCTTATTTGTTAAATAAGATATTTTTTACATTAATACAGATATCTGATATATCAAATAAGATATATCTGATATACTAAATGAGATCCCTTATTTAATTGAACAAATAAGATATCTTCTTTAGTATAAAAGATATATTATATCCTGTACAAGATATCTTATATAGCATATCAGATATCTTATATAGTATATTAGATATCTTATATGCCAATTAAGATATCTTATATAGCATATAAGATATCTTAATTTACATATAAGATATCTTATTTGTATAAGATATCATATATATCAGATATCTTATATACATGTATTATGTAAGATATCTGGTATATTAAATCAGATATACCGTATGATTTATAGAATAAATAGTAAAACGGCTTGCCATACATACTTGTCAGAAAATTTGAACAAGTCTAATTTATTACCTGTTGATGTGTCTAAAAATTTCTGGATGAGTGACAAATGGTGTAAGCCCTGAAAACATGCCACTTTCTGCAGCATCTGATCTGAGTCTATACTGTTTGCTCAGGCTTGTCTGTTCCATTCCTCGACTTATGTTGACTTATTCTCAACTGAAACTTTATTTTACAGCTACATGCACTAAGAAAACAAAACAATCTCTAGTACTGTCAATAAGCAAACAACATATGTAACCAGTACAGTGACACATCAGCCTGTCCATCCACACAGCTAGATCAGGATCTATGCTGGTCTGTACGGCCTTGATGATTCTACTAAGAACCACTGTAGATGATGATCAGTTGTAGATACTTTGGCTGTAAAGGGTCTGCACTGATGTCATTAGTTACTCCAAGGGGCTCAAAAATACCACATCTACCCCAAACATTTGTTACTGTATTTATTCTAAATAATCAGACTGGTCTATGCCCAGCCAAACAGTGTTGATTGGACCACAGCTCGAGATATATAGAGTAATACAAAGATTTTTTTTATTAATTTTACAACAAAACAAATCTTGTGGGTACTCACTGGAATAGCCCGACATTAAAATAAGGCTGGCTTATCATAGCTGAAAATATAATCGATTATCAGTCCTGCCATTGCGATTGATAATCGGTTCGTAATCACTGAGGATTTGGTCATAATTTTACCTGTCTGAGCACGACTCTTGCCATTATGTTATACTTTATGTATGTATTTTGTCAGACAGGCCTGAGCAAACAGTGTAGACCCAGATGAGACAGGGCAAATATGGTGTCTCATAAGTGTCTACACTGTATGCCACCCTTCCAGCTATTTTAGACACAACAGTGGGTAGTAAATTGTACTTGTTCAAATTTTAGATAAAGTATGGTAAGAAATTGAAGTGCCTGAATACTAAGGGTAAATACAGTATTTAAGTAAGACACAGAAATCAAATGATTGATTATTAGCAAATCTGTAATGATAATCATTTTTGTGGTATTTATCGATCAATTTTAATCAATTAATCGATTATCCGATTAATTGTGCCAGCCTAACATTAAATGGTACCCATAAGATATGTTCTGGTGCAAACATACTGTAACAATAATTATCCTAGGCACTTCTAGTGAATATCACAACATATGTTTTTGTGGAGAAATAAAAAAAAAATATCAACAATTTTTGGTTGAAAAAAAAAAGCACCTTAACTGGGCTTCAGTTTTTCAAAATTACTGGGAAAACTTGTGGTAAAATATGTATCCATCTATACTGAGGACACACTTAAAAAAAAAAGATCAGTGAAGGACTTACATGTATCTAATGAAGCTTATAGAATGGTTTTGAGGGGTTTTGTTTTACTGATTTTCTTTATAAAAGCATATATTGTGGGTACTCATTTGAACTGCATCGACAAGCTGATGCAATTCAAATGGGTACCAACAGCATTATGCCTTGATAAAAAAGTAGATAAAAAGTAGACTGTCTGTAATCTGAAGACTAAGGAATTGCTGGACTGTGCGCTGATAGGGGACTGTGCCGTAATTAGGGCGAGTACGGTATGTCCTACCCACTACTATTCTGGGATTACATTGTTTGATGCAATGCATACAGCACTCTTAAAACATATCACCTACAAGCGTATTAACCCATTTCAGACTTAATGAACTCCCCAACACTATATATTGGAAGATTCTAATTATGATTTTGGGTATGTCATGCTATGTGATTTAGATATTCCTAGAGAAAATTGGTTGATCTGTTCGCAAACAGTGGAGACCCTGATCAGATGCCGCTTTCTGCGGTGCCTGATCTGGGTCTGCACTGTTTGCCAATTACCCTTTTAGGAGTGACGAGTCTCCAGACTACAATGGGTTAATCAAATGGAGATTTTAATTTTAGGGCAAGGTGTTATGGCGTATCAATATTTTGGGTTAATATGGTAACCACCTTCAAGCTCATTCAAATCTTCACTGCAAACATGATATCAGCAATTTGTGGATTTTTCACAAGTCTGGTCAGTCGGATATTTACTTCAATTACAAAAGTAAACATCTTAATACACTAATTCAACAGACCGACTGATATTAGTTTTGAAATATTTACTACTTAAATTTTTATCAATGGCATAACTGTAAATCACATTTGAAAAAAAGGGCGAATTTCAAGGTGAATTTCAAGGCCTCAGATAAGGCAGTATTCAGAAACTTTAATTTTTGGTATGTTTGCACCAAAACATATGTACTAGTTTCTCATTAACCTTAATCACTCTCTGGGCTTATTCAGCAGACAAATTGATGTCGAATATTTTTCTTATTTTCCCAGAAAACGGGTTTTGACATGCCAGGCAAATTGGAGACAATTTGCATGAAATGTCAAAATCTGTTTTCTGGGAAAAAAAAAAGAAAAAAAATAAAATGTTGTCTGTTGCATTTTTTTTTCCCAGAGTGCTAGGTTATAACTATTGTATCTACCCAAATCTTTGGACAGACAGATCTGAAAAAAGGTTATCAACCTGGGACAATGCCCGATGCCAGACACCCAGACATCGCTATTTTAAAGGAATGATTTTCTGAAAAAACTGGCCAAAAAAAATAAAAATTCCTGTTACCTACTATTAGTGTATTAAAGGTTGAAAGTGTATTAAAGGTTGAAAGAATTCCAAATACATGTACATTGTATGCTAAACAGACATATTCAGGTTACAAGCTGATTTTGGAGGGTTTTTTTTTTTTTGGGGGGGGGGGGGGGGAGGGGGGGGGTGGTTGTCTTTGTTAATTCACATATTTAAAATAAATCTATAAATTAATTTTGATTCCAAAACTTCATGCTATCAATAATAATTCATAATTCCCCACTTGAGATATAAAGATTACTTAATATTTATGAGATAATTTTATTTATTTATTTACATAATTATTAATTCATTTATTGTGTGTGTGTGTGTGTGTGTGTGTGTGTGTGTGTGTGTGTGTGTGTGTGTGTGTGTGTGTGTGTGTGTGTGTGTGTGCTGATAATAATGATAGCAACAGATAAATGAACATAAAATTTCTAAAGATATTCCCCAGAAAACAGGACAATATTTCATGTAAACTTTCTGCCTTAAAAAATACCTCCTCCAGAGGCAAATCACATGAAACACCAAGCTTTTTACTGAGAATTAAAGAATATATTATAAAATGTTGTCTGTATGCTTATCTTTAAATTTTTTAATTCAGCGATCATATCAATAGTCTGTTCATCTGTACCCCTGCTTAACCCATTTATGCCTGGATAACTTCAATGAACTTTTTCATTCATACTGGAAGGATCCGTTATATATTTAAAGGGGTGTTCTACAGAAGCTGCTCTATGATTGTTCCCATAATTATAAATTACTAATGTCATACCAACAATGTAGACCCGATAAAATATTGTATTCTATGGCAGCTGATCTGGGTTTTTACATATCATGTTTCTCTATATCCCTTTTATAACTCCAGATATTAATGACTGATTCTATCTGTCATACTTCGTTGCGACGCACTGTTTTAGAGACAGTGGTTTTGACTGCTATTGAATTTTGTATTAATCCATGCAAAAAAGTAGACCATGTGTGTATATTAGTACGCCATTGAGATATCAACATAAAGTAGTGCGACTTGTGCTTGATCCATGGTTCAAGTCTTCATATGATCGGCTGAGAAAACTCGCTTTAGTACATATGCGAACAACAAAGGCACAGATCAGTCTGCACGTCCACGCAGACTGATCAGCGCCTTTGTTTTTCGCTGTAGCTCAATTTGTTTTCTTCTTTTTCGAAGGAGAAACTTCACATAAGTTTAAATGGAAGGCAAAATGATTTTCTGGAATGTATAAGTTTCTCATAGAATCTGTCATTACAGGGCTATTCAGCCCTTTGATTAATTACTGCAGTCAGCCAGCAAAAAAATAAAAATATGACTTACCTTGAGGTATATGTTGGTCTGTAGTATAAACTGAAGGCCTTGTAAATGCTATACACACCTGAAATAAGAGACCAAAGTGAGATATATATTGATTTGTAGTATAAATTGAAGGCCTTGTAATTGCTTAAAGGCCTTGTATGCACTCAAAATAAGAGACAGAAGTGAAGTAAATGTTGGTCTGTTGACTGAATTGAAAGCCTTGAAAGTGTTATACACATCTGAAATAAGTGACCAGTGATTTATTTACAATTTTATACCTATGCGTCCCAGGACTCGCTTGGACTATATAAAGTGAGTCCTACTAGAAAATCATTGTGTCCATTACAGAATTTTACACTATAACTTTGTGAGTCCTGGGACTCGCTGAGATTTAAAATGTGAGTCCCAAAGCAAAAATGTGAGTACGGGACTCAGGATGCGCAGGTAAAAAAATCACTGAGTGACAGAAGTAAAGTATATGTTGGTCTGTAGTATAAATTGAAGGTCTTGTAATTACTTGAAGGCCTTTAAATTAATTGCTATATACACTAGAAATAAGTGACTGAAGTGTCCAAGTAAATGTTGGTTTGTTCTAAAATATAAACTGAAGGCCACATAATTGCTACATTATGCTGTTTTTCTCCAGTTATCTGCCACCTAACTTTTTCCAGTATTACCAGCTAAGTGTCAACCAGAAATTTTATCTCAGCTTTTGGTATGTTTTGAATGATGTTTTCTGGCAGCTACAAGAAGCTCTGTCATTTTGTTATTATAGCAGCGTTTACAAATTTTAAGTGCATTTTTGGGTGTTTCTCATGTTATCATCCATCACATGTACATTGTTCAAAATAAATACCAAAAAGCAAAAGAAATTTGCATTTACTTATTTTATTCTACAGAACTATCAATCGGTCCAATTTGTATGTAAGCTTTTCCATTTTAGAACTTGTCATTTTGTTATAAAATGCATATTATTAGGGGTACCCTCTAGAAAATTGAAAGGTGGATGCTAACATGAGAATGGATGATAGAGAATCAGGTATAATACACCTTAAATACAAGAAAAAAGTAAAGAATATGTTGTTCTGTAGTGAAAATTGAAGGCCTTGTAATTGCATAAATATATATACATGTATATATATATATATATATATATATATATATATATATATATATATATATATATATATATATATATATATATATAAAATGTAATAGTGAGAGGGTAGGGTATATGATACACTTGTACTGCCTTGCAGTACAAGCCGGCTTTTATAGCGACATGGTAGAGTGTTGGCCTGTCACGCAGACGGTCCGGGTTCGATCCCCGGCTGCGGCATTGGTAATTAGAATTAGAATATAGCAATGCTGAAGAGTGTTGACCTGTCACACAGACGGCCTGGGTTTGATCCCCGGCGGCAGCGGCATTGGTGATTAGAATTTTTTCACCTGTTACATCTGGCGCCCCATTTGATGTGCTTGGTGGCCCAATAGACTTGGTGGCCTGGTATTGAGTGGTTGCTCAAATTAAGATTTGCAGATGAAGCTCAAAATGGAGGGGGAATATGTTGTAGTGATAGGTATCTGATACACTTGTACTGCCTTGCGGTACAAGCCGGCTTTTATAGCAACGTGGTAGAGTGCTGGCCTGTCACTCAGATGGCCACTATTGTGTGGCGGGGTATAAAAATCAACAGAGTAAAAGTTGTCCTTCTTGCATGGTACACACTTTCTTGGCCTAATATATGCCTCTACCAAAAAATATCAAGTTATCTCAAACAGTATGGGAGTGCACAAGATTTTGGCATCAGGGGAGCTAATAATGGAGAAAGTGAGAGTACTCTTGAACACGACATGCCTACTGGTCCTTATCTATGCCTCTACCAAATATTATCAAAATATTTCAAACCACATACTCAAGGATTTAGCTTAAAATTCATTCAGGGGAGGTAACTAGAAAACAACCACAGCATAGGTTGTCTCTCTTGCATGTGACACACCTACTGTTCGATACTAATGCCTCTACCAAATATTATCAAAGTATGTCTTAAGGGTATCAAAGTTATGGAATGTGAGATTTTGGCTTCAGGGGAGATAACTACATAATAAAGAAGAAAGTGAGAGTTGTCTCTCTTGCATGCGACACACCTACTGGCCATCCTCTTCATCTCTACCAAATATTATCGTATTATCTCAAACAGCATGGGATTTCGGCTTCAGGGGAGATAACTACATCAGGAAGAAAGTGAGAGTTGTCTCTCTTGCATGGTACATGCCTCCTCTTCATTTCTACCAAACATTATCAAAATATGTCTAAGAGTATCAAAGTTATGGAGCGCACAAGATTTTGGCTTCAGGGGAGGTAACTACATAATAAAGAAAGTGAGTGTTGTCTCTCTTGCATGTGACATGCCTACTGGTCCTCCTCTTCATTTCTACAAAACATTATCAAAACATGTCTTAGGGTATCAAAGTTACGGAGTGCATAAGATTTTGGCTTCAGGGGAGATAACTACTTAACATAGAAGAAAGTGAGAGTTGTCTCTCTTGCATGTGACATGCCTACTGTCCTCCTCTTAATCTCTACCAAATATTATCATATTATCTCAAACAGTATGGTAGTTATGGCCTGCACAAGATTTCGGATTCAGGGGAGATAACTACATAACATAGACAGTTAGAGTTGTCACTCTTGCAAGCAACATACCTACTGGTCCTCTTTTTCATTTCTACCAAACATTATCAAAATTTGTCTTAGGGTATCAAAGTTATGGCATGCACAAGATTTCAGCTTCAGGGGAGATAACTATATAAGGAAGACAGTGAAAGTTGTCTCTTATGCACGCAACACACCTACTGGTCCTTCTCTTCATTCCTACCAAACATTGCCAAAATAAGTCTAAGGGTATCAAAGTTATGGAGCGCACAAGGATGACTACAATTTCTGCTTCAGGGGAGATAAAAAATAAAGTGAGAGTTTTCGCTCTTGCATGAGACAAGCTTACTTGTCCTCCTTTATATAATGAAGACAGGGAGAGTTGTCTCTCTTGCATGCAACACGCCTACTGGTCCTCCTCTACATTCCTACCAAATATTATCAAAGTATGTCTAAGTATTCCTACCAAATATTATCAAAGTTATGGAGCGCACAAGGATGAGGCTACAATATTTCTGCTTCAGAGGAGATAACTACATAATGAATAAAGTGAGAGTTGTCTCTCTTGCATGGGACACGCCTACTGGTCCTCCTCTTCATCCCTAACAAATTTTATCAAATTATCTCAAATAGTATGGCCTGCACAAGATTTGGGCTTCAGGGGAGATAACTACATAATGAAGACAGTGAGAGTTGTCTCTTGCGTGTGACGCGCCTACTGGTCCTCCTCTACATTCCAATTATCAAAATATGTCCAAGGGTATCAAAACTTATGGAGCGCACAAGGATGCGCCTATGGACGGACGGACGGACGCCATGCTGATCGCTATATCCCCCGACCGACAGGTCGGAGGATAAAAACGGCCTACAATTAAACAAATGATAACTGACAAACGCCAGTACTGGCTTTCCTGCCAAGTTGGGCCACTGTAATATCTGACCATCACAGTAACATTTATTTTATACTAATACCAGTCCGATGTAAAACGGGCCAGTTTCAAAGAGCAGTTCATAAAAATGCGCTGTTGTCACTTTCGTTTTTGGTATGGTGCAATGCACGGACCAAGCGAGCGATTAACGTTTAGAACAACTATATCTGATCTAAACGTTAACACAATTGAGTTTTGTATTATTATTATTATCACTATTATTATTTATTATTATCGTTTTGATTATTATTTTTATTATTGATTGTCATTAATTATCTACACCTACATACTGAGCTGCTCTTTGCTAGACTGTGTGTCAAGTTGCTCCAAATATCAAAGAAAAAAAAACGATTGATGTGTGATAGTAAGCAAGCTGGTAGCCTTTCTAGCAGCAGCAGCGAAACAACAGCTGTAGTGGCAACAGAAACATATATGTAAAAAGGTCTCTAGACAGTCATGAAACGCGTTACAGCTCAGTAAATAAAGGGAAAAAATGCAAATACACTGTTCATAAATTACCTGCACTATTCACGGTTCCATTTTCCTGAATACTCAATTTACGGTATGCACCTATATGTTCTAGGCACGTGGCTCTAGTCTTGGACTCAAAGTATCAAACATATTACATGTGATATTTTTAGTGTGCATTTTTCTGCATTTTGATTTAAAAGTCAGAACTATACCTAATTATAATGTGTTTATAACCTTGCTTTGTGTTTTGGAGCTATAAGTTCAGCTGTGTTTGCAAATGTAACTATGTGGTTAGTTTCATAGTCGACTTTATAGCTATTCATAGCTAATTAATGTTAAATAGTTATTGCAACACCCGATTTGAATTTAATTTGTATTATATTGTATTGCATTATATTGTATTGTTGTGTGGTATTGTATTGTGTGGTATGGTGTGGTATTGTACTGAATTGTATTGCATTATAATATATAGTATTGTGTTGTGTAGTATTATATTGTATTGTGTGGTGTGGTGTTGTACTGAATTGTATTGTATTGCACTCTACTGTAAGTACAGTGCTGTACTGTATTATACTTATACTGTATTGTACTGCTCTATATTGTATAGTATGTGTTGTGTGCTGCTGTGTTGCATTGCATTGTACCATTTCGTAATGACAGACACAGCAGAGCCAAAGTGGCGCTCTAAGTGCATTTATTTATTCTAATATTCATCCACAATACTCCGCCCGGCAGTTTAATGACGACGAAGCAACGTTATGCCCAGGTCACACATTAACGGACTGGGCGCCGGATTAGCCACGGATACGATCCGGCATCATTCGTGGTAACCCGCATTGGTCCGTAGCTTTCCGTATTGTATCCGTAGTCATACGTAGTAGTACTTGTATGTCCGTGTATATCCGTGACAATTTTTGAACATGTTCAAAATTTGACCACGGATCAAACAACCGTAGTACATCCTTACTAAACCGTATTAGAACGTACTGGCCCGTTGTAGTCCGTATTAAAACGGGTAGGTGTAATCCTTGGAAAAAATCAGTTGGAATATCGGATATTGGAAAATCCAACTAATTCCAAGTTGGAAAAATGGGGGTGTATTCCTTGGATTTTTTACCTGTTGGAAAATGATTTGTAGACAGATTTGATTAATTTAAGCATGTAGGAATTAATATGCATCACTTTCATCATTTTTTCAACTTTGGAAAGTATTATTTTTCCAAACTATTCTGTCTTCTGATAAAAGAATGCAAATATGACTACATTTTTTTTTTCATTTTTGATATTTTTTTTCCTTTTTTTGGTTTGCTGTTGCTTTTTCTTTTCTCTTTCTTTTTTGTTTTGAAAATGATAAGTCAAAAAGGTGAAAGCTTATTGTAAACAGAAAAAAAGAAGAAAATAGAGAAAATAAGGAGTGAATGGAGTTTTACAGTCATCTTCTGAAAATTTTACCCAGAGTGCTAAGCGTTCATCAAGGACACTCAAATAACATGATTAAATTAATTCAGTGAAGTAGTGAGGATTTCCTTGGACCATTTTACCGGTTGGACAATGGCTCTAGGAGTGACATTTATTAGATAATAATTTGTGATATTTATTCTTGTTTTTGCTCCTCATTGTGGCATTTCTAAGGAGTACCCACAATCTATTTTTGAGCAGAAAGTAAGAAAAATACCTTGCAAGCCCCATGTGTCCCGATAACAAGACCTGTCGCCAGATAGAACGGCTCACCTAAACTCACGCTTGTCAATCAAATAAAAAAATAATGAGGGCCTAAAAACTTTGGAGTAAAATTTTAACCTGAAAAATTTAAGTCTTAGACCTTGACCTTGACATGACCTAGGGTGCTAGGGATGGCACTGCGCAAAAGTTTGGACCAATATTTATAATCATACCATGGATTAATCAAATTGGTGATAAGATTAGATAACGAGGTCTTTAGCGAAAACTTTAACATTTGTGGACGCCGAGGGTAGTACAATAGCTATCCGTGAACGTTGTTCAGGCGAGCTAAAAATTAGCATTTGCTGAAATATATGTTGTCTTGACTTGTCATATTTCTGCTGCGATGAATGAAATAAAACAAAAACAATGTATTCTCCAATAACATTTATTTATTTAGGAATTGGTAACTCTAAAACTCAAACATACCATATTACCGCACACTCTCCCAAAAGTGCACAGTCAAGCATTTCGTAGTTTCAGATTACAGCTGCTCTAAATAAAAGCATTATGATGTTGGTGCTCATTTGAATTGACTCGATTCAAATCAGTACCAACAACATATGTTTTTATAAAGAATATCGGAAACAAATATCACATAAGCATCATTAAATTATCCTATTATGAAGTCCACTGCTGATCTTTGTCTAAACTGTCTTTATCAGGTGGGTATTTTACAATATTTTTTTCTTCTGGTCATTTGAAAAACCTAACTGCACAGTGCAGTAATCGGGTTGAATATTGTTATCATTTTAGATCAAGTCTTAAAATAAAACACCAGAACGGATGTTTAACCCATTTAAGCTAGCGTCCCATAAAAGGGACATTGGCAAACAATGTAGACCGAAAACGCGGCGTCTGATCAGGGTCTACACTATTTGCATTAAGTTCAAGTCTTTCTACAAAACTTGGTAATAATAATAACTAACCACACACCCCCTTATATAGGAAATGACCCTATCTAAAGAGATAAGGTAGAAGAGTCCACTCGGCATAAATGGGTTAACGACAAAAACGTATGATGCGTATTTGAAGCAGAGCCTGGATATTCGCAGACGACATAATCATTTCAGCAAAGATGAATTATAGAATAGATCAGTCATCTGACTTTACGAAAACACGCCTATTCAAATACACTGTATATTGATAATTTCACCACAAAAAAACTGAAAGTTTTCAGAAAAAAAATCTGATATTCATATTTTTGCTCAAAACATACATTGTTGGTACTCGTTAGAACAGCCTTGCCGAAGCGATTCTAACGAGTACCCACAATCTATGTTTTTTAGCAGAAATAAGAAAAATATGTATACCTATGAAAGTGGGGTTTAAGGGGATCAAAATTATATAGGTGTGTTTTCGTGATGAAACGTTGCAAATGCTTTTGAGGGACTATGGTAGACCAGTTAGTCATATGGTATCTTTTTGTTTCACGTTGCCCTCTGATTGCCATCTTTCTTCTCCACCGAAGTTCCAAAAAGGAACATAGCTTTAAACATGATCTAGGGCTAAATCTTTAATTAGATACAAAGATGCAAATAGCAAAATATTGCCTGAGACCCTATATACCCCGGTTTTCACTATATGAGCTTCAACGTGAGAAAACAAACCTTCTGACATGTGCGCCCAAAGCAAACGCAAATCAACCTGCGCATTATCCGCGCAGTCTGGTCTGTGTTCTTTGTCACGGCACCACACGAAGAAACTCTGATTCGTTGGTTATCCAAAATGCGCCCAGTGAAGATTCAAATCAGACTGCGCGAATGCGCAGTCTGATTTGAATCTTCGCTGTGCGCCATGTCCGAAGATACGTTTTTTTGGACGTTGCAGCTGATACATAATAAGGGACGTTGGGTGTTCATCACAAAGACTTGTTATTGTAATGTCAAGGAGGAAAAAAGAAAAAAAAAAAAAAAAAAAAAAAAAAAAAAAAAGAGAGAAGACTTTGCAAGCGATTTTGACATGTAAATCGTCTCTCATATCAACACTTAGAAAGGGACCCCTACGGTAAACTCCGGAACATCAGAGAATGTCGCCGTAATTCTATCTTTATCTTAAGTCGCTAATAATACAAGTCATACAAGTAGATTTAGATATGTGTACAATCTGTTGAGGATATCAAGAATTAGTTCAGAACTGAGCGACGGCAACACACCAGCCTATCTGGCACGCTACGCTATTAAACGGGCCGATTAATAAAGTGTCAGATTCGAGTATAACACCATCATATTTGCCTGACAACAGCATGGACACGCAATTTATTTGGGTCACTTTAGAGGCGAAATTAGTAGAAAACAAAACTATTTTAATGTTCTGAGAAAATAATCCCGAAATTGTCGTTACTTGATAAAATGTTAGGTTAAAGGTGACGATTACTTTATTGATAGCTTGCTGAAGAAACAACGTCATCGAAACTCTCTACGCTCTTCATGGACTAGTTTCCAACACGTTCAAAAAATACATCTATTAACGTCTCAGATTTAGCGCCAAAAGACCGTCCAACAAAATTGCGCGTAAGCCATGCGAAGACTCGGATCAGCCTGCGCATCCGCGCAGTCTGATCCGAGTCGTCGCTATCGGTATAAAGACGCTTTGGGTTATTGGCTACCCACTGAGTGGCTTGTGAAGAATCTGATCAGACTGCGCGGATGCGCAGGCTGATCCCACATGCAATCATGTAGGAAATGCTGTGCCCCGGCTCAATTAGTAGATGAACAGTTAGAACATTAATTTTATATTATATTTCATAACTTTATTGCATAAAGTTAATATAGAGATACCCAAGAAATCAAGGAGGACAGCCCTCCCACAGGGTCAAGAACCCAAGTCATCAATATTACGGTATATTGTTATCATTTGTTCGGATTTATGTCATACTCACGAAGAGTGCAAAATGCTGCGAAAAAATCACTTTGTGCACCAAACATGTCTATTTTAGTACTGTCTTTCACCGAAAAGTCAAACTTCATACACATTCTAGTTATTGAGGATACTCCGACCCATATGCCCAGGTTGTAAATGTGGAAAAAATATCAACGTTGATTTTCGAAGTGTCTGTATAGGTAGTGCACTTCAGAAACTCGCTTTTTTTTTTTTTTCTTTTTTTTTTTTTTTGAAAATAGATAGTCTACATAACAGTAAATTTTGTGCACAAAGTGAATATTCTAAATCGCATACAAACCTAGATAAATCGCTACGACTCCGAAAAAGTAATGACTGACGAAACCATTTGCCTTTTTTTTTATCGTTGTGGCGTAGGTTGTAAGGGCATCACGAAAACACGCCTATATAATTTTGACCCCCTTAAACCCCTCTTTTATATAGTAAAACTGGGGTTTACAGGGGTATACATTACTTTTCTTATTTCTGCTCAAAATATCATTTGTGGGTTCTCGTTAGAACCGCCTCGCTGAGGCGGTTCTAACGCGTACACACAATCTATGTTTTGAGCAGAAATATGAAAAATATCAGAATTTTTATCTGAAAATTTTACTTTTTTGGTTGTAAAATTTTCAATATATTTGAATAGGCGTGTTTTCGTAATGGCGCTAAATAAGACGGGATAACATTAAACGATATAACAAAACTGTATTTCTTCGAAAACGGAATGACCAAATGAACAGGTCTGCACAAGAATTGTCGCCTTCGATTACGCTTATGCATCACTTTTACGGACAAGAGATCTCAAATGAGCCAGCGCACAACAAAACCTACAATAAGACTTGTGCGCATACATGCCATAAGCTGTGGACTAAACTCTGTGATAAGGCAAAAATTTAAGGGAGATTTGACAAAATTCTGTGAGATTTTCTTAAACATCACTTTGGAGCTCCCCCGACGTAGTCTAAGTCTTTATTTTCATGTAAGAAACTTGAAAACCACAACGGCGTGTGATTTATGTTTATTCCTTCATTAAATCTGTTGTAAAATGGTCTGAAAATTCTGTGAGATACGAATTTTTTTTCTGGGAATTGCCTTCCAGATGGGCCAAATTCTGTGAGATTTTATCTCAGTGTGAGATATGGTATGTATGTGTGCGACAAACGGACACAGATCAGCCTGCGCATTCGCGTAGTCTGATCAGAATCTTCACTGATCGCATGTGCGACTATAACCTCCAAGCTATCCAAAGAGGGATGAATGAGAACCATTGCCATACTGGGTGGATATACAGGCTGATCTGAGTCTTTGCGAATCACCCAGGTCTTATTGTAGTCTTTGTCGTGCGCTGGCTCAGTAACTATCTCAAAAACGCATGCACTAAGTAAAATTACCCTCATAGGAACCGCAACGTAAGAAAACTTACCTTCGGACACGTGCGCACAGCGAAGAACCAGATCAGGCGACGCATTTATCGCAGCCTGATAAGAGTCCTCAATGGACGCATTTTCGATAGCCAAGGTTGCAAAGTTTCTTCATGTGGACAACGAAGACTCAAATCAGACTGCGCGAATGCGCAGTCTGATTTGAATCTTCCTTGTCCACACATGTCAGAAGGTTTCATCTAGTTGAGAAGGTCGGTGCCTGACTATCGCTGTAAATGGTCCAACATGGCTTTCTTATGCTCTGGCTTCTGATCGCCATCGAGCCATCCGCTTTGTTTCGTCACAGTGTTGCGATTATATTTGTGATTTCCCTAAATCTGAGGTTGACGATAACAGTCTTTTATTATATTTTACCCACGGAACAGTCCACTTAGTATAATCACTGAGCTATGTAACGTATTTAAAGTGAAAGGATACATCTGCTACTTTTACGAAATAAAAAAAAAATAGTAAAGAAATTCAAGAAATGCCAAGATCACAGATTTTCCGTTTATCTCGAATACCGAGAGGAAGAGCGATGTCATAGCCAGAATATATAGTTAAACAGCCATGTGACCAGCTTATCTTCCCCAACTGTTGTGATCACAAAGTTATAGGACTTATTCACATGCGCAAACTTCTGATCCCAAAATAAAATAAAACTGTCTTCCATCCGATTCAGGCACGGGTCGCAATTTGAATACACCCGTATGTGTGTGAATGGCAAAACAATGCCATCAAGTTGCCTCTTGCTCCACACAGCCAACAGCCGCTCCCTGTGAATCCAGGCCTTAAGATTTCGCACGCATTTTAAATACAGTCGGCTCTCGTTATCTCGACTTCGCTTATCTCGAATAACCGCTTATCTCAAAGTAAAAATCTGATCCGTATTTAAACATGCATATCTAACAACAGGTAACAAAATATTGTGGGAAAGAGGAGAAATTGCTCCTCAGGAGCAATTCTCCTCTTTTCCACATTTTCAAGATATCCCGAACTTAATGAGTCAAATGAATGTGCACACTACTGGTTAACCGCTTAGAGGACTAAGCCTGCTCAGTAAACGTGTGGTTAGGTAAACTAACCGCACTCGACATGACCCCATTTGGTTGACTGGGCTGTAAAACCTCAATACACACAAACAAATTATATATTCATTTGTGAAATGTGTTTGTTCGGTTTATTACTTCCTGAATTCTGCAAATCTGATATATCGAGGTACTGATATCTCGAAGTATTTCAGAGAGTCCCTTGGACTTCGAGATAACGAGTGTCGACTGTACTTTAATACTGAGACATAAAACCAGATGAGCCGCAACCTGAGAAAACGTAACTTCCATTATGAAAACACGCCTATTCAAATATATAGAAAATTTCACCTCCAAAAACTGAAAATTTTCAGATAAAAAACAAAAAAAACAAAACAAAAAAACTCTAAGATTTTTCATATTTCTGCGAGGCGATTCTAACGAGTACCCACAATCTATGTTTTTGAGCAGAAATAAGAACAATAATGTATACCCCTGTAAACCCCAGTTTTACTATATAAAAGTGTGGTTTAAGGGGGTCAAAAATATATAGGTATGTTTTCGTGATGGGACATGTGCGCTCAGCAAAGATTCAGATCAGCCTAGCATTCAGAATCTTCACTGGGCACAGTTTACATAGCCAAGGATGCAAAGTTTCTTGATACGGACAGCAAATACTTTGAACAGACTGCGCGGATGCGCAGGCTGATTTGAGTCTTCTTTGGGCGCACATGTCAGAGGGTATGTTTTCTCGCGTTACGGCTCAGATCTATATTAACCAGTTTCCAGTAAACACAACGTCAGTGTCGACGCAACGTCGCGACGTTGCAGTGACGTTGAAACGACGTCGTTGCGACGTTGCATGTTTACAAGAAAAAAAAATATGTCCCAAAATAATCTTTCAGACATAGATAAAAAGTACTAAACATAAAAATCTGGCTGATTTGACAGATTTTGAGTAGAATAACTCGAGCCGTGCCAAGCAAGAAGGTAGACTATCGGAATTTATATGCGAACAGAAAATGCCCAGATCAGCCTGTGCACCCGCCCAGTCTGAGCAGAGTCTTCACAGATAGTTGAAAGGAAGCTTTGGTGACCCAGAATCTACTGTGCAAAATTGTCTTGATCAGACTGCACGGTTGCGCATGCTGTTCTCATTTGAACTTTTTGCGTGTTTTTTTTTTTTTCTTTTTTGTGTGTGTGGCACGATTGAAATGCCATGAGCCGTAACTTCTGAAAACGTAACTTCGGACATCTGCGCACAGCGAAGATTCAGATCGGTCTGATCATTCACTCAGTTTGATCAGAATCTTTTCTGGGCACATTTTAGATAGCCAAGGATGCAAAGTGGCTTCATGCGGACAACGAAGACTCAGAGCAGACTGCGCGGATGCACAGGCTGATCTGAGTCTTCGTTGGGCGCACATATCAGAAGGCACGTTTTCTCACGTTACGGCGCATAAAGAAGTTAAGCGCATACCGATACTGAAAACTTTGATGTAGAAGCTGATGAAGTTTATCGCTAGATAATAGCTAGAATAGATATGACAGGTGTACTATACAAAAATCTATCAATGGACTATGTTTATGTTAACTGATAAATCCTCATAAACATTTGAGTTACTGATAGCTCTTTCATAAAGCTTGGATTCTAATGTCTTAAATTTAAACAACCTTGTCAGATGACTAAGATGACTAAAAGAAAAATCAATCTATCTTTCAACTGACCGATCGATCAATCAATCAGTAATTTAGTTAAAAATATCCGTTATTATTATTATTGTCATTATTATCATTGGCAATAGTAGCAGTAGTAATGTGGTAGTTGTGTTGCTGCTATTTTTTTTCAGTCGACTTTGATTAAATCGTTTTATTGATTATCGATAAAACGTTTTTTTCTCACTTCAATCAATCAATCAATCAATCAATCAATCACTATCCCACTCTCTCACCCACACACACTCACTCCAGCAATCAATCGATCGATCGATCGATCGATCGATCAATCAATCTATCTATCTATCTATCTATCTATCTATCTATCTATCTATCTATCTATCTTGAGGTCGGTCGGTCAATCGATCGATCAATCGTCCATCGATCGAATCAATCAATCAATCAATCGATATATCGATCAATCAATCAATCAATCTATCTATCAACCAATCAATCAATCAACCTGCCACATTAAATAATTACTGTTATAATTCAAGTTGTTCAAACGTCTTTGACTTATTTTTTTTTTCAGAACAGAGCAGAAAATTTTCATTGATATATATTGAAACATCTTTTTTTCCTGAATAATCGATGATAATTTATTTACCTTGCTTAACTGTTTAGTGGAATTGATTTTCTTTGGACAGGTCAGATAAACAACTAGTTCAATCAATCAATTGATCGAGCGGTCGGGCGGTCAAATATAATTTATAAAAAAAAAATATATATTTTAATGTATGTCAGTCTGTTAGTAGGATTTTTAGATAGCTATCAAATCATTTAACTATTCAATAAAATAACTAAATACCCAGTACATAGATAGTTAGTTTATGAGCTGTTAATTCCAATAATGTTGTTTTAAATATACATTCAATAAACGAGACAATTATACCTACCGATAGAAAATAGGATGCAACTTTTATGCCACACATATTTGGTTCACTTTCTTACAAGAATTTCCCACTATAACGACCGTCCGAAGAGATAAACTTTTATCCGACATTATTTCCAGCAAATTTTCTGTAGTTTTTCCACTTTTTTCTTCTTTTTTTTTTCTAATTTAAATGTAATAAAAAGTTAGAAGTAGGAAGATAACAAATGTCAAACTGTGACAGCCACTTCTTGTTGTACTTATTATGTTAATGTGTCCAGTCCATATAACGTTTCACATAGGACACTTTTTATTGGAAAATATTTCATTGAAGTACTTCCCTCAGCTGTAATATATTTTGCTGCACAAGCCGTTTACCTCTACAAAAATGAACGCTTTACTGGACGCAGCTCAAATATGTGCACTGACATCTACAACTGAACAGGTATAAAACCAACCCCTTAGTGAATCCTTTAAATACAATCGTCCTAGGTTCGTTTCTTTATTTCTTAATATTTTCAAGATGGACCGATAAGTTTTGACCTTACTTCTCTAATTGGTTTAATTGAAGGCAATAAAACTGATTGTAATTAAGTACAGAATACAGTTATTATAACTAATGCAGTAGTGATGTTTGAAAATTTTTAAGACAAAACCTTGGCCCTATTACAAGTTATAGACGGAGTTTTACCCGATATTCTGTCAGAATACCGTTACTGTCCTAAATATTCGAACACTATAATTCCTAATAATGTTTGCCGTATTCACCCTAAATAATCGCACGTCTTTCCATATTTGTCATAAAATTTGAACAAGTCCAGTTACTACCTTTTGCTGTGTCTTTTGTAGACCTTGGCCAAGGGTCGCTGTGGAAACTGATCTAGGTCTGCACTGTTTGTACAGACCTGTCTGTTTGAATACTTAGATTAATACGGTAGGCTACAATCCGTTCTAGCACGTTCATTTCTTTGTTTCTTCTTTTCAACATGGACCGATAAGCCGTTGTGGCCTTCCTTCATGAGCTGATTTAATTCAAAGTAGGCTAATTTGATCATAATTAAGTAGAGCTAATTCAAAATAGAATATTTTTATTATGCCTAATACGATAGTGATGTTTTGAAAACTTTTAAGACAAAACCTTAACCCTGTCATCGCAACAGACGAGTTTTCTTTTATCAATATCCCGTGAAATCACTGTAATTACATATTCAAACACTATAATTCCTCAAATCTGAACAGACTAAATGGCTAACGGAAAAGTCATTGATCAAATTGCTCCTAGCAGCCGTTTGAGTCTACACGTTTTGGGGTTTCAGTCTTCACATTCGGGCTTTCTAAAGAAGGTATCTGCTGTTTGTACATATGCGTTGTGTATATATATACACGTAAAAAAGATTGCCTATGGAAACAAAGAACACACTACGGATCAGAAAATAGGAGTCTCGGTTTTATTGAGACTCTTCATAAGCAGTAATGGAGTTTGCAACACTGCTTACGCCCTCTAGCGTATACGTGAGCAGAACTCCATTTTCAAACATACCACAATGGACTCAATGAACCCATAGGAAATGAAATATAATCTACACTATGGTGATGTACGGGGAGACGTTCTTCCGCCGCCACACGGCACTAACACCAGCTGCAGTGTAGTAAAAAAGAAAACGTCGAAAAGATTGCCTTTGGAATCAAAGAACACGCTACGGATAAGAAAATGGGAGTCTCGGTTTTATTGAGGCTCTTCATAAGCAGTAATGAAGTTTGCAACACTGCTTACGCCCTCTAGTGTATACATGAGCAGAACTCCATTTTCAAAGATACCACAATGAGCCCAATGATCCCAAAGGAAATGAAATATAATCTGCACATTGGTGATGTACGGGGAGACGTTCTACCGCCGCCACACGGCACTATGTTGACGAAAAGGCACACATTCAGCAGTGCAGTTCCTGACCAGACTCTGGTTGTGTTAGCATGTTGTAATAATCGCAAATGAAAACTGATCTAGTCATTTTAAGTTAAATGTATTGATATATGAACATATATTCCATCGCGCACACGCGATAATGTTGTAGTGAATATATATATATATATATATATATATATATATATATATATATATATATATATATATATATATACAGCACAGAACTATTCAGAATCCCATCTTTAACCCTTAAACTGCCAATCACAAAAATTGTCGTCTGCTTTGTCATCTGCTTGTGCTTTTAAAAGTCATTTTTGCAAACAGTGTGGACCCAGATCAGACTGCACCTTTAGGAGCAGTCTGATCAGGGTCCACACTGTTTACCTGTATGCAAAAATAGGTTTGAAAAGTTTGCAAGAATATTCAGCAGACGGCATAAACAGACGACATATTCAGATGCAGGTTTTCTTGGCATTTTAAGGGTTACTTTGACACAAGGCTACTTCAATATTCCAAAACACGACAGAATAACCAAGTAAAAAAAAAAAAAAAAAAAAAAATCAAACGATTTAAACAGGAACAGCAGATATTCAACTTTTGGCTAAATATTGCGCTTCATTTTTTTCACTGGTGATTCACAGGAACTAAAATTCACTTGAATGAAATTCTCTTCAAAGCTTATTAAGTATAAAGTTATTAACGGTCATTTATCAAAGAAGCTTAGACATTTGCCGCGTGAAGCGGAAACGTGTATTCGGGAGGTTTGCGGATAGCGAGGGCCAGATCATGCGCGCAGTCTGATCTTG
This sequence comes from Anodontia alba, assembly GCA_964016985.1. NCBI lineage: Eukaryota > Metazoa > Mollusca > Bivalvia > Lucinida > Lucinidae > Anodontia > Anodontia alba. The sequence continues at coordinate 90,740,360 of OZ024827.1, read as the reverse complement.
GCCCTTCGCTGTCCGTATACAGAATCAGTTGGTACTGTAGAACATGTGAGTGAAGGGTAAACGTCTTGATGAGATTGTGGACGCACAGTGTGCTAAGAATCTTACGTATTTCGCACAAAGTCGAAGGGAGCATTTCTCTTAACGCGGGTCAGTTTATATTTTGAATTTAGGATTTACTATCATCCGAGAGAAATAGTAAACTAAACAGACTCTTACCTGCTGGCCTCTGTCCAATCAAAACTGTCGAATAGGCTGAAAACGTAAAGCCAGGAGCAGTGTTGTGGCACGGATGATTTAGCGCGTTTTACTGCCTATCAATAATCTTCAGGTCACTTAGAGTAGTTAACAAGAAACTGAAGCCCCTTGAACATTAAAAATAAGTGACAAAAAAGACTACCAGAGATTCGAACTCCGGATATTTTTAAAATTAGACACCTGTAACTGATCTTTGGATAGTGAGAAAATTGAAATTATCTCAGGAGTGTTTCTTAATATCTACGCATTATCCGATTCTATCAAATCCAGCTATATATCATGTCTTCAGTTGTGATAGCCTAAAGGTGAACGAACCGATTTTAGAAAAAAAAAAAAAAATGATTTGAATCGTGTCGAAAGAAAAGAGCCGTTATAACATATGCGAACAGCAAAGGTTCAGACGAGTCTGTGCATCCGCGCAGTCTCGCCAGAACCTATGCTGTTCGCTCACAAGCGGTAGGCCCTCGGGTAGGCCAAGGGCGTGCGCACTGAAAGATTGATCCGACGGAAAGTCCGAAAAGCTTTTTTCTCTCGACTAGGACCAATTAATAATTTGCTATCAGAGTGGGATTGTTATTACCAGCAATTAGAACATGCTAAGTGAAAAGAGACCATAGGTTAGCAATAGTGACCAGTCAACTTGCATGTCTGTCCAGTCGAATCTTGATCGTCGCGGTCGATTGAATTATACCGGGACATTATGCCCACCCCGACCCCACAACTTTGAAGAAGCTGGAGTGGGGGCATATTGCTTTTGGGTCATTCGTCTGTTTTCTTTTCTGTGGTCAGTTCCAGAATGGAGGCTACTCTTAAAGGAAAGAATTTGAGGGAGCAAATTCTTTCCTTTAAGAGCAGCCCCAATGATACAAGAGGCAAATATATTTTATGCTAGGCCATCTCTTTATAGCAAATATTTTACTTTACGCACACGCGTAGCAAGCGTAATGCGCAATTCGCCTATGGTGAACCACCTACACCCAAAGCAGAATGCCAACACGAAAACTTGCCTATATAATTTTGACTCCCTTAAATCCCACTTTTATATAGTAAAACTGGGGTTTACAGGGGTACACATTATTTTTCTTATTTCTGCATAAAACATAGATCGTGGGTACTCGTTAGAACCGCCTCGCGGTACTCGTTAGAACCGCTTCGGCGAGGCGGTTCTAACGAGTACCCACAATCTATGTTTTGAGAAGAAATATGAAAAATATCAGAGTTTTTTTTATCTGAAAAATTTAGTATTTCGGAGGTGAAACCTTCCATATATTTGAAAAGGCGTGTTTTCGTAATGCATATTCACAAAAAACTGATTCCGATTCTCAACGTGTACTATTTAAGAAGCACATCTTCTATCTCAGCCTCTCATTAACAAATGTATACATATTTTCCTTCCTTGTCAAAACAAACCCTTTACGATACTATTATGATAAGATAACCTCCAGACGTTGAGTATAAGTCAATAGGCCATATCATAGAAAGATTCTGCTGGTGTGGGAGATAGAATCAGAACTAGGATTGGGGTAGACTGGCTCCAGTCTCCTGTGACTAAATACTTTTTCTTATAATCTTGTTTAATAAGCCACTAAAATACAACAAAAATAATGTCATGACTATAAAGGCTGGTCACTAGTGTGGACACATATGTTAGAAAGTCGGTTTCTGTTTGGAGAGGCTCAAATATAACATTGGAATGTCGACATTACGAAAACCTGCCTATTCAAATATACTGAAAAGTTAATCACCGAAAAATTGAAAATTTTCAGACAAAAAATTCAAATACCCACAATCTGTGTTTTGAGCAGAAATAAGAAAAATAATGTATACCCCTGTAAACCCCAGTTTTACTATATAAAAGTGGGGTTTAAGGGGGTCAAAATTATATAGACGTGTTTTCGTGATGATATGTTCGATTTCCGCTCAATAACTGATGCTACCGTATTTACCCTAAGTATTGGGACACTTTTCCTACTTACCATACTTATCCTAAAATTTGAAAAATAGTCCATTCTACTACCTCTTTGATGTGTCTAAAATATTGATGTATGTATGGTTTTTGTTTGATTTGGGCTTAACATCGCTTTCAACCTCTTTCAGTCATATCGCGACGGTGTCTGGATCTGGCAGGGAGCTTAATGCTCACTTTTTAGAGTGCTGCCTCACTGAAATATCACGCCCCAGACACTTTGACATGATATTCCACCCACACATTATACTGACACTGAGCTGACCAGTTCTAGCTCACTTTCTTAATGCTGAGCAGCAAGAGAAAGAGCAGCTAGTACCATTTTTAAAGTCTTTGGTATGACCCGGCCGGGGATCGAACCCGCAACCCCCCCCCCCCCCCCAGTCACAAAGCGGACGCTCTACCACTGAGCCACTGTGCCGGTAATGTATGTATGGTAACCAGTGTAGACCCTGATCAGACGCCGCGCTCTGCGGCGTCTGATCTGGGTATACACGGTTTGCAAAGGCCTATCTGTCCCAATACTTAAGGTTATTACGGTAATACATTCTTGTTTCAAATGGGAAAAATGTTCTATTCTAATACAGTTTATATTAGTTACTTTCAACCATTAGTAGGACCAAATTAAATGTCATTGAAGAACCGACATCAGTCTTTGTTTAGAGTTTCTTATTGATACAGGGAACATTAATTTTGTAAGCTTCAATCGTTTGTGCTGCGCTGTGATATTCTGAGACTGATACCGACAATATTTTCAACAGCCATCGAAACGGTCTGTCGTCATCATGAGGGTTGACCACCGCTTTTCAGAGAAATGGATGATATATCCGCCCCAGCTACTGTCCACTGAGTCTACCTTAGGACTGCCACTGCGGTACTGGATTTTTATATAGACTATGGTTATAATATACAGACATCGACTGGATCTACCGTACTGAAGAGCTGCACAAGTCATTATGAAAACACTCCTATTCAAATATATTGAGAATTTTACCACCAAAAAATGAAAACTTTCAGATGAAAAATTCTGGTACATTTCACAGTTCTGCTCAAAACATAGATTGTGGGTACCTGTTAGAACCGTCTCAGCGAGGCGGTTCTAACGAGTACCCACAATCTATGTTATTGAGCAGAAATCAGAAAATTAATGTATACCCCTGTAAACCCCAGTTTTACTGTATAAAAGTGGGGTTTAAAACTATATAGGCGAGTTTTCGTAATGTCATAGGGATTTCTTACCAGAGAGACAACAATTGTATCTGAATTGCCAGTAAAACCTTATTAAACTATGGTTTCTGTAGGACTACAAGAACCTGCAAACTTCCCAAGATCCATTGTCAGTGCCTGATACTCTAGAATTTCTTAATGCTGCAGACAAGAACTGATTCCAGTCTTTGTTTGTTTGTGTTGAGGTTTTACGGCCCAGTCAACCCAATAGGGTCAAGCGCGGTTCACCCCTGAGTTTCTGAAATGGACACTTCCATCTTTGAATTTGGACACATTCATTGTTGCAAATAGGGGTTCAGTCAAAATTGAATAATGGCAAACGGTGTGTATCCTGATGAGACGCCGTCTCATCTTGAATTACACTGTTTCCACGAGAATTGATTTTAGTCTGCCGAGCTGAAAGAGTCAACTCATCATATTTTACCTTAAATTCAAACATGTCCATTTTACCACCTGTTGATGCTTCTAAAATTGCTGGCTGGGTGGCAAACAGGGTAGATCCAGATCCCAAGATCTGAGTCTACACTTTTTGCTCAGGCCTGTCTGTCCGAATTCTTAGGATAGATAGGGTAAATCTGATAGGGTAAATCTGATCGTGGGTAAAGTAATAACGGCTGGTAGCAGAGGTAACATCATACCATCAAAGATTCTTAACTGTTCTGGTCAGGAGACGAGAAAAGGATTTTTCATCACGAAAACATACCTATATAATTTTGACCCCCTTAAACCCCACTTTATATAGTATAACTGGGGTTTGCAGGGGTATAAGTTATTTTTCATATTTCTGCTCAAAACATGGATTGTGGGTACTCGTTAGAACCGCCTCGCCGAGGCGGTTCTAACGAGTACCACAATCTATGTTTTGAACAGAAATATGAAAAATATTAGAATTTTTCATCTGAAAATTTTCAATTTTTTGGTGAAAAAATTCTCAGTATATTTGAATAGGCGTGTTTTCGTAATGTAACGCTCATGAGGGCAACGAATGTCCGGATCACCCTGCGCATGCGCACAGTCTGACCATGGTCTTCGTGTTCCGTATACAGAATCGTTGGATACTTTAGAAAATATCGACGAACAACAAAGGGTCTGATCCGACTGCTCGGATGCATATACTGATTTGGACCGTCACTGTACACATATATAATTACAGTTCACATATGAAGCAATGACCGTTTTTTCGTGTTCTAACTCATTTATATGAGTAAAGTATTAAATATTTTATGGCAGTATCTGTTGATGTAATCCTGTGTGGCACCCTAACGGCAAGACTACACAATTTATTTGCCAATTAAAACATTTACAGAAATAATGTTTCTTTTCAGCCAACCACCTAGCCAGCCTTTTCAGGACTGAAGACTAAAATATATATCTTTGCAAACAGTGTAGGTCCTGATGAGACGGCTCGTCCGTCTCATCAGGACCTACACTGTTTGCCATTCTGTTTTTTTTTATTATTATTATTGTTATTACTATTATTATTATTCACTAAAACCCCTACTTTTAACATTGGAAGTGTCCAAATTAAATGATGGAAGAGTCCACTTCAGAAACTCAGGGTGAAGGGGTTAATATTTGCTGCTGTTTCAACGTGTCAGTCTGATTTCAGTTTTGTATAAGGTGAAGCTCCATCAAAGAGACTTTAGTAATGTCAGATAAATCCGCATATTGAGCCGGCTTCTAAGCTGTTTTCCCGCTTTGAAATATTTAAGCGAATTTAGCCTGTAATCACGATAATGACACTGAATGAAGATTTGAGCAAATACCTTATTCCTTTTGTCATAGTTTTTTTTTGACATTTTTTTGTTGTTTTATTTTCCTCATAAACAGACGCAATCAAACCGAGCCTGCTACTTCCTGTTTTTGGTGTCCTAATTCGAAATATTTTGTGAATGCAGCAGCTGTCATTACATTTGAGCCAGCGCCAAAAAGACCTGCAATAAGATTTGTGTGACCAGCGAAGACTCAGATCAGCCTGCGCATCCGCGCAGTCTGATCAGAGTCTTCGCTGGTCACAGCTGTCTTCTATAACCTCCGGGCTATCAAAGATGAATCAATGAGAACCCTTGCCATACTGGGTGGATGTGCATGCTGATCTGAGTCTTTGCTGATCACACACTTACTGTAGGTTTTGTCATGCGCTGGTTCTTTGTAAGAGCTTGTGTGAAGGCCATAAAATGTCGCCCTGTACTTCTATTTTCTGTTGATCCTTTGGGAATAATGCGCTCATATATTACTTCTACTCAAAAGTTTAACGGGTTGGGATTGCTGCATATTTTTCTTCAATATTCATCATAAACAGGCTCATTCAAACTGAGTAATGTATTTTCTATTTTTGACTTGTTTTGTAATTCCAAAGGATCGACAGTTCGTAATATTTTATATAAAAACATGTTTCGTGTTAAAAAAAATAATAATAATAATAAAAAAAAAAAACACATAAAAAAACAACAACAAAAAAAAAACAACAACAAAAAACGGCATTCTTCACCATAGCTAGTTACGGCTAATTCCAGGCGTCTGATCAGGGTATTCAATTTTTGCCATACATCTAGCATTTTTAGATACAAGATTATGTAATAAGCAGACCTGTTTAACTCATTAAAGACTGAATAAACTCTCCCATTCTATATATTAGAAGAATTCATTTTCGATTTTAGGTCTGTCAGGGTATATGATGTAGATATTCCTAAAGAAAAAAGAGTTGAAGTATTTGAAAACAGTGGAGACCCTGATCAGAGCCGCGTTCAGCGGCGTCTGATCTGGGTCTGCACTGTTTGCCATTTTTCCGTTTAGGGTCTCCAGTCTTCAGTGGGAATGAGGTAACGAGTTAAGGCATCCGAACACTAAGACTAATAAAGGTAAACAATCCGGTCCGTGTAGTCTGGTTATGGCTTACATTTGCAGCTTTCAGTGGATGTGCAGCTACGCCAATCTATGAACGACATCAGCCACCTCAATTTGAAAATGACAAAATGACATGAGACCAGTCCAGACCCAGCTCAGCCGGCCCATCTATCTGATCACGATCTACGTAGTTCGTTGATTGAATCCTCAACATTCAGATGTTATAAAGCGAACATGTTTGAGACGGACACAAATGCGCAGGTTAGGTTTACTCTGGTCACATCGTCATAGGTCCCAGTGTTTAAATGTTAGATACCTGTGTTTAAAAGTTCCCTTCGTCCGACGGACTGAAAAGACGGGTACCATAATAACCATACTGTGCTTTCGACATCTTTCAGAAAGTTGTTAAATTGTGCAAACTTTTGTCATGATTTAATGCAGAATCATTTGTCGTAACTACCCACGCACAAAAATTATATTCTAGCCGTTGGTTTTTAAAATATCAAATATTTTCACTTTTTCCCATAGTAAATATGAATGCAAATTATGCAGAAATCTGTAGGGTAGGTATCTTGGAGGTAGATTTTCAACACGATCCGCTTGTTCAGTTGTTCTGAAATTTTCACAATATTGTTGTGAAACATCAATAATTCGAATTCAGCAAAAAAAAAAAAAAAAAAAAAAAAAAAAAAAAATCTTAGACAAAAATTCGAAAAAATCACTTTACTATAGAAATTGCATAGATCAGACCAATTTTTGGCCGTAAATTTAATTTTAGGGTACATATTTGACAACAAAACACAGAAACAGAAAAGCCAAATGGTTTCTGATAAGATATGGTACATCAGAACCAAAATATTTTCATTTAAAATAAAACGCCAAACAAAAAAAAAAAAAACGTCTTTCCGGGTGATGTCGAAAGGACAGTAGTATTCAAACAGACATGCCTTTGCATGTAGACCCAGACATCTGATCAGGCTCTACACTGTTTGTTGCTTATCCAATAGTTATTAGTGACATCAACATGTAGTAAATTGACCTGTTCATGTTATCATAACGAAAACACGCCTATGCAAATATGTAGAAAATTTCACCTCCAAAAACTGAAAATTTTCAGATAAAAACCTCTGATATTTTTCATATTTCTGCTCAAAACATAGATTGTAGGTACTCGTTAGAACCGCCTCGGCGAGGCGGTTCTAACGAGTACCCACAATCTACTTTTTTGAGCAGAAATAAGAAAAATAATGTATACCCCTGTAAACCCCAGTTTTACTATATAAAAGTGGGGTTTAAGGGGGTCAAACTTATATAGGCATGTTTTCGAGATGAGGACAGTTTGGTAAGATAGTCAGGTGTATAATGTCCGGAGGATGTTTATTCAACGGGATTCAATCCAGGAGGAGCATTAAGATTTATTCTATTTAAGTTATTTCCCTTTAGTTATTAAGCTGAAACCGTGTCTATCGTATTTACCTTGCTATTCGCCCACACTGCTATAGCGCCTTACCATATTTAACTCTTTCATTGCCATAGGCGATAAGAATAAACTTTTGCAAACAGCTTAGATACAGATGAGACGGCTCATAATTCAGTCTTTCAGTTTTACAAATGAACTTTCCAGTCGATTTTTTTAAAACAGACGACAAATGTAGCCCGAAATTTTTGGCGCCGAAAGAATTAAGCCGCACGTCTGTAGAATAGCTGTCTTTAGGTCAAATCCGTACAACAAAAGCGCCCCTTTTCCGAAATAGTCTAGAAATAATGATTCAGTGAGGGGGCATCGAAGACTGCTCAAACTTCGATCTGCCCGTGCTCGAAGACTACATATCAGAGGACACGACGTAAATGCGAATAGCAATATGTACAGCTCTGTCGGTTCATCCAGGGACTTCCCTGGCGAAATGATGTGCACAAGTTCTGGTTAATAAGTCTGCCCAGTAAAAGTGTGGTTAGGTAAACTGACCGGCTTGACATGACCTTCATAGTGTTGACTGGGTCTTAAAACTCGAACTCAAATAAAAAACGATCCAGAGACTAAACACTTTTTCCATGGGAAATGATGTTTAACCTTTACCACTCTCTGTGCCATTCAGTAGACGGCAATTTAATGATATTTTTCTTATTTTTCCAAGAAACATTATTTGACATTTCATGCAAATGAATTGGAGACATGAAATGTCAAAATCTGTTCTCTAGGAAAAATAAAAACAATTCAATATGTCGTCTGCTGAAAAGTTTACGTAGCATGCCAAGAGTCAAATACATTTTAAGCTATGCACAACGTAAATTATTTGTTTATTTTTTAAATTGACAAGTGGACAAACTACAATACAACTACATACGATTAATTATTAAAATTGTGAAGAATTAAATGATGGACTTTGTTTAAAATACCTGTCAATAAATCATAAAATCAAAACGCTACTTCAATCATATGAAGAGCGCATCTTATAACGACATACTCCAAGCATTTATTAAGAAACGAATGGAACAATGTTTAAAAGACTAGTACATGTGTTCCAATCTGTCTGCTGTGATATTTAGTGTCAATGTCTCTACCATGTTTACCCAAAGTATTCGGACACCTCAACTCCTTATCATAAATATTCTAAAATTTGATCAAGTAAACTTCACTACTCGTTGTTGTGTCTAAATATTGCCGGATGAGTGGCAAACAGTGTAGACCGTGATGAGACGCCGCGTTCTGCGGCGTCTCATCTTGGTCTACACTGTTTGCTCGAGCCTGTCTGTCCGAATACATACGGTAATAGCTAATTTCTCTGCTGCTGTATATTCCGCTCTGACTTCTCCATTAAAACTCACAGATACTTGGGGTCAGTAGAGAGCGTATGATCCGAGTTTGATTTTTTGCATTTTTATCTGCTTTTGAAAGCAACAACAACAACAAAAAACAAAACAAAACAAAACAAAAAAAAAAAAAAAAAAAAAAAAAAAAAAAACACAAAAAACGATGCTTGCTTAAAAAGGTCTCTATACACCTGAAAAGGTATGTATAAATAACTTTTCAGCAAATATGTTTTTAAGCATTTTTAGACCGGGAAAACATAGCTTTATTTCTTATGTTGTTCAGTAATATAAAATGCAAAAAAAAACTAAGAGGATAAAAAATCGCAACAGATCAAATTCGGATCATATACGCTCAAATGGTCCCCAGTGTCTGTGTAAAAACTCGCGAAGAATAAAATATATACATACGTCAGCCGAAATATAGATGCTAATAGAGAACATCTATACCCAAGCCCCAAAAATATTTCCACAAACTTTATTTTTCCATTAGCACCAGTGTTTTTTTCTTCTGCGCAAGAACATTAATTCTCAGGTTTCATGCAACTGATTAAAATTTTAATGCGGTTAGAAAGTGGATGAACAAGGCAACACAGAATAACTGAGCCCAACGTGAGAAAACGTACCTTCGGACATGTGCGCCCAGCGAAGATTCAGATCAGCCTGCGCATTCGCGCAGTCTGATCAGAATCTTCACTGAGCGCATTTTGGATAGCCAAGGATGCAAAGTTTGTTCACGCGGACTCTTTGATGATGATTTGAGTTTTCGTTGGGCGCACGTTAGAAGGTACTTTTTTTCACGTTACAGCTCAATTTGTTTTTGCTGTCTGATATGCTAACTTTTCGTTTTAAGACAGTTGAACCTAACAATAAAATTTCTGCCATTTCTTTTCCCGGCGTTGTCATTCACGTCAGTGGAAAAAGTTCTCCCAAACATAAGATTGCATTTTTTTCATAATTTTTGATTTCTGTCTCATTACCGATCTGAAATGAATAAAAAAATAATGTTTTTTGCCTCAATTATTTACCTTTCAATTTATATCAAATTCATCACGATGGCCTCATCTTTTTTATTCTTGCAGAAATAAAAATACAGTGGAATCTACGGAGAATTATGTTTGTGTCGTTGGAAAATAAAGTAACCTTCCAGTTTGCAAAACTAAAAGAATCCTTCTCAGCGGGCAAGCAACGCTGCGACAACGTTGCCGTTGCATCGACGTTAATGCAACGTTGTATAAACGTCATGACGTTGCATCGACGTTAATGCGACGTTGTATAAACGTAATGTGCTCACTGTTAGAAGTTATTTGGGCACTAATGGGTAAAACAGATGTCTATAATATCACATAAAGTACAGTCCAAATATACGTATTCATTTATATGCAAGATCCACAATACGCCAACAATGACATTATCGCATATGTAAGTGCATAGATCTAGATAAGCCTGTGTATGAGCGCAGTCGGACCCGGTTTTATAGCTTTAATACTTTTCACTTACTGTTTAGGTATACAGCTTTTGTTCTAAATTTTCAGACAGACAAATCTGAGCAAATAGGGAAGAACTAGAACATAAACTGCTTCTCACAAAAGAACGGATTCATGAACTGTTTGTCATTCACTCATCACGTTTTAGATCACAAGATAAGCCAGTAGACTTGTTTATATTAGCCCGTCTCCTGCTGAGCCCGGATATATTCTGTCTTTGCAAACAGTGTAGATCCAGATCAGTCGGCTTCTTCAGAAGCGACTGATCTGGAACTGCACTATTTGCCATTAAGTATGTGAATTTTTATCAACAATCTGGATCAAGGAATCTGATTGGCTGAGAATTATAAGTGGGCATGGTATCTTAATTTATTCAACATGACAAGCGTTAGATTTCCTTATTATTATTATTATTATTATTATTATTATTGTTATTATTATTAACCTTTAGCACTATCTGAACAAACTCAGCTGACGACAAATTGATGACATTTTCTTATTTTTTCCAGAAATAGGGTTTGACAGTTCATGCAAATTTTATCCCCAGGAGACAATTTGCATGAACTGTTAAACTATATTCCAGAAAAAATAGGAAAAATATTTTAATAAATAAAGGCCTGCTAAAATTATTACTTAGCATGCTAATGGTTAAAGTATGATATACATAAGCCTATATATACACGTCAGTTAGGATCTGCACTATTCTCATATGCGATAAGACACCATTTAGTTCAGTGGGTCCCTATAAGTGTTCATTCGTATGTATGTAAACTAAGATAACCGTGCCGTGTCATGAGCTTGAAAGCACATACAATATTTACAATTTACCCTACGTATTAGATAGAAAACCCTGAGTAAACAGTCTAGACCCAGATCAGACACTGCAGAACGAGCGTCTGATCAGGGTCCACTCTGTTTGCCACTCATCCAGCAGTTTTGAGACACACTGACAGGTAGTAAAAGTGTTCGTCTACAAGTTTTCAGACACGTAAGGTAAGATGTCCGAATACTTAGGGTAAATACGGATGGGATAGGGTAGTCCCAGGTCAGTCTGCTAGTTTTTGCTAATCAGGAATGTTGCTGTTTTTCAATGTATTCTATAGAATCCAGTGACTCTAGAAGCGAAGGGCGTAGGCCGGCCCTGATCAAACTGTGCACATGCTTAGCCCATTTTAGTCTGGGGTCCCACAAAAAGGTAGTTGGCAAACAGTACAGACTCAGATCAGACTCCGCAGAATGCAGAATCTGATCAGGATCTCCACTGTTTGCAAATAGTTTAGTCATTTTCCTCTAGGAATATCTAAATCGCATAGCTTTACGTAAGTCGTACCTAAACTGAACTTCAACTTCCAATATATAGTGTTGGGGAAGTCTATTCAGTTTATCTGATGCGTACATCATAAGACCCTGTCCTCGTCGAATGGTTCATAAAAATGCAATGCAAGACACTTAAAATCTCGAATCTCTGTTAGGATCGTCAGAATCATACTGGCTCTCCGTGTCCCTGTCTTCATATGTTCTATCTGTCGGTAGAGTGAGCGGTCGGCCTTCGGGATATGAGGCTGAGGCACGTCGCTCAGCTGACAGCTGCCTTAAGTAAGGTATGGGATCAGTTTCGGAGAAGAAGGAGGTGTGTTCACGAGGACTTGTTGCTATACTCAAGCGTGGGCTTCGGCTCATGTCGTACGATGCCCGCCGGCTAATTGGCACCGGGCTTATGTCCAGTAATTCGTTGTCAACGCCGTATAGAGTTGGACTCAATGCCCGTTCATCGTAACGTGGGCTAACAGCCCCATGCAGTAACGGTTCTTCGTCGTCATCGTACCTTGAAGGGCTCATGGACCGACGGAACAGCGTGTCACGGGGATCAAGCGGACTTACACTCCTCCTTCGGCGATATCTATCATGTCGACTGACAGACTGAAGTCCAACTGGTCCAGGTTGACCCGGGGCCACCAGACTTGCCCGACGTAACACTGTACCACCAGACTCACTGGGTCGGCGGGAGTAGCTAGGCGAGAACGGGGGCGGTGAGTCAAGACCGAGTTGCTGGTTTAAGCCCTGAAGCGGGGTTTCTTCGTCCGCACCGGCTGCTGAGAGTGGGTCACTTTCCGATGAACGTGTTGGTAGTTTCGCCTTTCTTCGGAATGAGCCCAGCCGATGCTTCTGTTCCCACTGTTTTTGTCTCATTCGTTCTTCTCGTCGTTTCTTCTCCAGTTCCTGGAAAATATTAACCTTTACCACTCTCAGGGCTAATTCAGCAGACAAAAAATTGGTGATTTTTTTCTTATTTTTCTAAGAAAACAAGATTTGACATTTCATGCAAATTGTCTCCAAGGAAATGTCAAATCCTGTTTTCTGGGGAAAATAAGAAAATATTTCAATATGTCGCCTGCTGAAAATATTACCCAGAGTGTTAACCGTTAAAGGTGTCGCGCCACAAAAAAAGATACCTACCAAAATAACACAAATTAAAACAAACGAGCCGCAACGTCAGAAAACGTACCTTTGCACATATGCGCCCAACGAAGACTCAAATCAGCTGCGCATCCGCACAGTTTGATTAGAGTCTTCGCTGTCTGCATGAAGAAACTTTGCATCCTTCGTTATCCAAAAATGCGCCAAGTGAAGATTCAGATCAGATTGCGTGAATGCGCAGGCTGATCTGAATCCTCGCGGGCGCACAGTCCAAAGGTGCATTCTCACGTTGCAGCTCAAATTTGAAAAGAAACAAACTTTTCTCAGTAATAGCCAGCTTTGTCTGCAATTCAGGGACTTAAACAAATATTGGACGTTTTAAAATTTTAGGACAAGTAGGCAAGGTTAACATTCTACTTAAATCTATATCGGCCCATTATAAGCCCGACGGGATTTCAATATTCAGTCGAACCTCAATAACTCGAATACCGATGACTCGCTTACCATCACTAATTCGAACTCGCTTTTGAGTCCCAGCGAAATCATTGAGAAAACAAAATTTAAGGAAATTTTCTTATTTTATCATGAAATTGTATGTTGTGGGTACTCATTAGAATCGCCTCATCGAGGCGAATCTAATAAGCACCCTCAACATACCATTATTGTGTAGAAGATCGAAAAGGTTTCCGTAAATTATCATCATTTGCTTCCTGACTTGGCGTCATGATTGACCATCAGTGGCTCGAACTACCTATATCTCGAACAAATTTTCATAGTCCTTAAAGACGTTCGAGCCACGAAGATCAACTTAGATTTTTAAAGCAGAGTGCTAGCTGGTAAAGTGTATCACTATTTAAGATAAATGCAATACGTACGGAAAAGGGGTAAGTCTTGAATAATTATGGCAAATACAATAATCGATGAGTTGTGCCTACCTCTCGTTTCTGCTTTTCCACAATTGTGGTGACTTGGAAGAGGAGATCATCTATCTTAGTTTCAGTGGAGTCTTGTCCCATGGAGGCTAGAGATAAGGCTCTGTCGAGTGGGAAGAAATCATAGTTCTCCTTCAGTAACTGAAATACGAAACCATAGCAGAGGTCTGATCAAATTGCTGGTGTGCGAAAACTAAACAAAATGTAGAAGACGAAACACGCAACAGAGCAGGATACTAATGTTACACACTTCAGAGCCAATATGGCAAAATCATGCAACACACTAAAATATTATACTTGTCTGCATATTATTGTATAAGCATGGCACTAGTGCTGCAACACTCAGTAGAAACATGAAACTAGTGCTTCACAACTCGGTACAAATACCGCACTAGTGTTGCAAAACTAAGCAGAAGCATGGTACAAGTGCTGCAACACTCAGTAGAAGCATAATACTAGTGCTTTAACAGTCAGTTAAGCATGACACTAGTGCTGCAACACTCAGAGGAAGAATAGCACTAGTCCCGCAAAACTCAGTACAAGTACGCACTAGTGCTGCAACATTCAATAGAAGCACGCACTAGTGCTGCAACACTCAGTAGCAGTATGTCACAAGTTCTGCAACACTCGGTAGAAGTATGACACTAGTACTGCAACACTAAGGAGAAGTATGAAACTAGTGCTTCACCACTCGGTAGAAATACGGCATAGTGTTACACACTTCAGAGCCAATATGGCAAAATCATGCAACACACTAAAATATTATACTCGTCTGCATGTTATTGTATAAGCATGGCACTAGTGCTGCAACACTCAGTAGAAACATGAAACTAGTGCTTCACAACTCGGTACAAATACCGCACTAGTGTTGCAAAACTAAGCAGAAGCATGGTACAAGTGCTGCAACACTCAGTAGAAGCATAATACTAGTGCTTTAACAGTCAGTTAAGCATGACACTAGTGCTGCAACACTCAGAGGAAGCATAGCACTAGTCCCGCAAAACTCAGTACAAGTATGCACTAGTGCTGCAACATTCAATAGAAGCACGCGCTAGTGCTGCAACACTCAGTAGCAGTATGGCACAAGTGCTGCAACACTCAGTAGCAGTATGGCACAAGTGCTGCAACATTCGGTAGAAGTATGGCACTAGTGCTGCAACACTAAGGATAAGAATTGAACAAATGCTGCAACACTCAGAAGAAGCATGATATACTGCCTGCAACACTCAGTAGAAGCATAGCACTAGTGCTGCAACACTAAGTAGAAGCATAGCACTAGTGCTGCAACTTTAAGTAGAAGCATAGCACTAGTGCTGCAACACTAAGTAGAAGCATAGCACTAGTGCTACAACACTCAATAGAAGCACGCACTAGTACTGCAACTTTCTGTAGAAGTATGGCACTAGTGCTGCAACATTCAGTAGAAGTATGGCACTAGTGCTATAAAACTCAGTAGAAGCATGCACTAATGCTGCAACACTCGGTCGAAGTATGACACAAGTGCTGCAGCACTCAGCAGCAGCATGGCACAAGTGCAGCAACACTCAGTAGAAGTAGAGCACTAGTGCTGCAACACTCAGTAGAAGCAGTTTTGAAACACTCAGCAGAAGTATCTCACTAGTGCTGGAACACTCAGCTCTCAGTAGAAGCATGTCATAAGTGCTGCAATACTCAGTAGCAGTATGGCACCAGGCACTAGTGCTGCAAAACTCGATAGAAGTATTGCACAAGTGCTGCAACACTCAGTAGAAGTATGGCACTAGTGTTGCAACACTATGTAGAATCACGACACTACTGCTGCAGCTCTCAGTAGAAACATGTCACCATTGCTGCAACACGGAGTATAAGCAAGACACTAGTGCTGCAACACTCGGTAGATGCATGACACTAGAACTGCAACACCAGTGCTGCAACACACTAGTTATTCGTTGCAACTGCTGCAACATACTACAAGCATGGCACTGTTGCTGCAATACACTGTAGTTCTAAGCAAGATTCCCAAGCTGTAACACGCTTTAGAAGCCTGACCTTGTGCTGCAACATACTAGAAGCATGGCACCAGGGATACAAAACACTACAAAAGTATGAAACTAATGCTGCAATACTCTGTAGAAGCATTGAACTAGTGGTGCAATATACCGTAGAAGCTTGGCACCAGTGATGAATCACAGTGTATCAGTGCCTCAATGCACAAGAAGTTTGACATCCGTGTTGCAACACACTATAAGCATGGCATCAGTGATGCAAAAACACTGTAGAAGCATGATAAAAGTAATGCGTTACGATATCACAATGTAGAAACATTGCACCAGTGTCTTGGTGCGCTAGAAGCTAGACATCCGTGTTGTAATACACTAGAAGCATGATGGCACTGCTGCTGCAACACACGAAAGATATCTAACAAGTGCTGCAACACATTAGAAGCACCAGTCTAGTGCTGAAACAAAGAAAAAATACATATTATACTTCAGGCATCAGCCCTAGAATGAAATGCTTAGGTAGGTACCGTTATAGCTTGCTGAAAGAGCCAATTTTTCATGTTCTTTACTTACCAGTTTGTGCACATACATCTCGAGAGCGGTGTAATCGTTGACCTTGGTACCATTCAAATGGATAAAGAAGAAAATGTAAGACCACATGTTGTGTTCTTGACGGACGTGATGTTCAAAACCCTGAAACAATAAATACATTTTAAAAGGAATGACACTTGAGGACAATGAACACACTCACAAAACTGAAAGCAGCTAAAGTGTTAAGTTTTCTGGGTCAGACTAGCAAGCTTTGGCCAATTAGCCTCATCAGTGACCCTCATATAAATTTCAAAAATCCCGAAATGAGCTAAATAATCACAAAGAACCAGAAAATATAAACTACACCATAGTGAAGCAGGTAGATACGTTTTACGGCCGCCACACAATACTAACACCACATCACGAAAACATACCTACATAATTTTGACCCCTTTAAACCCCGCTTCTATATAGTAAAATTGGGGTTAACTGGGGTATACATTATTTTTCTTATTTCTGCTCAATAACACATTGTGGGTACTCGTTAGAACCACCTTGCCGAGGCGGTTCTAACGAGTACCCACAATCTATGTTTTGAGCAGAAATATGAAAAAAAAAATATCAGATTTTTTATCTGAAAACTTTCTGTTTTTGGTGGTGAAATTTTCAATATACATGTGTATTTGAATAGGCGTGGTTTCCTAATGAACTGTAGCGAAGATAAATAGATTGTTAAAGGAATGAACCTTGAGAGTAATGAATATACTCATCAAGCTGAAAACAGCTAAAGCAAGAAATTGTCAATAAGCAGCACTTATTAGATACTCCCCGCTAGGACCAGAACGTAAAGGACGGACGGATAGACGGGCGGACAATGTGAAAACAGTACCCTACCACACACACAAACACTGCGTGCGGGGTGGGGTATAATAATACTAATATTAATATTAATGACTTTGGGTGCCTCTAGAAGGCTGTTCTGAGTGGTTGTGGCATTTCTTGGCATCTTCACTTATATTTTTAACAAAATAACAAGTACAGCTATGGGATGTTTCAACGTAACGTTCTCAATTTAAATAACAGTGCAAAGACAAAAAAGCATTTCAGCTCATAAGAGACATAATAAACCATTAGTTAAACGTAGAATACTTTAAAACTTAGCCCGCTGTGGGCAAATTTAGCAGCCAACAAATTATGATATTTTCCTTATTTATCCCAGAAAGCAAGTTTTGTTATCATTACTTATATTTTGACATTTAATGAACTGTCAAAGCCGTTTTCTAGAAATAATACGATTGTAGACAATTCACATAAAATGTCAAAATCTGTTTTCTGGAAACAATAAGGAAATATTTCAGTATACCGTGTGCAGGAAAGTTTACCCAGCATGCCCAGCTTTAAATATTAAGCTTCATATATGCGACAAGAAAGGGTGTATCAGCTGCTACTAATGAGCGTAGACAAACTCCCAGTAAGCATTCTTCATAAATCTAAAGCGGGCCATTATCGGCCCGTCAGGGTAGCTGACGGGCCGATAACGGCCCGCTGTAGATTTATAAAGAATGCAAGCTGGGCTTAGAATGTGATGCTAGCTGGGCTTAGAACGTGACACTTTATAAAAGGTCATGGACTGGTCCAATGCTACTTTCCATAGACTACTCAACGTTATTATAGCAAAGTATTAGCTTTCACAAAAAGTTTGGTCTACGCTTAGCACACTACATTGTGTGCTAAGCGTTGAACAAACTTTTCGTGAAAGCTAATATTTGTAAAAAAATAGGGTTTACAGACATTGGGTGCCCTAAATTATTTGGATAGTTAAACATACCTTGCCGTGATGCTCAAAGTCGTAGCTATTTCTACTACAGATGAAGCAGGTGTCCCTCATGTCAGACTCCGCCGTCCACTGTGAAATAAAAGTGAAAATTCTGTCTAATACTGAGCACTTGAACACAGAACACACGATACATTCGACTAACACAGGCTCAGATCAGCTTGTGGATCCACAGTTTGATCACGGTCTACATTTGGTATCCATAGAACATCTGAATTTAGCGAACAGCGTAGCTCCGCTGATCAGACTGCGCAGATGTACAGTTTTTAAATTGCTTACATTCTCAGACTGATCAAAGGCTTGTCTAATTGCATGTATCATAATTCTATTTTCAAATGGAGAGGGGATGAAACATATACACATGGAAAGAGATTTAAGGAACAAAGAAGGACATCACTAACTCCATACATGAAGTCACAGGCACACAAAGACGAACAGCAACAGAGAAATTGCCGCGAAACTTTGCCCTTAATTCTGATGCAGTTCCAGATTATAAATATATAAGCACTCTCAATTTGTTAGGGTAATGCTTATTTTAAAAAAGTAAACAAAATACTAGCACACTGAATTTGTTAGGGTAGTATTTATATTAAAACACAATGGCATATACCAATACAACACTTATGGTTATGTTTGTATTAATAAACACTACACTGACATATCTTACCTTCAAATCTCTGAGTTCAGAGAATGTGTCCACAATAATACCAAAAATGATGTTCAATCCAATGGTGGTGATGAATATGAAGAAGGAGACATGGTAGATAACTACAAACCCGAACAGTGCAAAATCTGCCTGTGTCGCATGTGCTCTCATAGTCTGCATAAAAAAGAATAATACATATTAGCCATGCCATCACGAATCAGGCCTATATAATTTTGATCCCCCTTAAACCCCTCTTTTATATAGTAAAACTGGGGTTTACAGGGGTATACATTATTTTTCTTATTTCTGCTCAAAATCTAGATTGTGGGTACGCGTCAGACAATTTGCATGAAAAGCCAAAAAGTGTTTTCTGGAAAAAGTAAGAAAAAATATCAACAATTTATCGTCTGCTAAAGTAGCTAAGAGATTGGTAAAGGTTAATTAAATGCTCTGTTGCGATTCTTTTTAGTTTATGCTTCGGTGGTTTCATATATGGCGTTTGTTTTGTTATTTGTTCTCATCGTTTCTTATTTTGGTGCATCTGGAAGCTGTGCTTCGATACTATGGCATTTCCTGGGTGTCTTTACTTTTACTTTTGAAAGCAAGTGTTCATTTTACTTCAGGTTCAAACGCAATATCTGTTTCTGAACACATCCTAATGACTGTTATAGGCAAACTATCAAACCAACAGATGCAAGTGGTTAATCACTAGACTTCTTTACCTCAAATAGGTCTCCAATCAGCCCATATCTAATTACTGTAATGGTACACTGCCAGAGAGAGTCACAGTACAGATAGTCGTTTGGGCTGAACATACTTCTCATGAGAGCAAACCCAATGATAGCGTAGAGGTAGAATACAACCAGACCCAATACTCCGACCCATAGCAAGCTGCGACCTTTAAAGTTTGACAAAAAATAAATTTAAATAAGAGTCCACAACCTCATTATGAAAACACGCCTATTCAAATATATTGAAAATTTTACCACCAAAAAAATGAAATTTTTCAGATAAAAATTCTGATAATTTTCATATTTCTGCTCAAAACATAAATTGTGGGTACTCGTTAGAACCGCCTCGGCGAGGCGGTTCTAACGAGTACCCACAATCTATGTTTTTGAGCAGAAATAAGAAAAATAATGTATACCCCTGTAAACCCCAGTTTTACTATATAAAAGTGGGGTTTTAGGGGGTCAAAATTATATAGGCGTGTTTTCGTGATGTTCTACAAGAAGTCGACTTTTCAACATTGAATTTTTAAAACATTTTAATATCTTTTAGTCTCTTTGTCTGATTGTTATTGCAGCTTTTGTTAAGATTCTAATGAAATTATTAAATGATTATAATGTGGCTAATAAATCATTATAATTGTAATACAAAAACCATTATTTCATAATTCTAATACAAGCTTATACTTTCTAAATGATAAGTACTAACATATTGATGTTTTATCGATTAACAGTACAGTGAAAATAGAATTTATGGGATCATTACTTCAATTAAAAAGTAAATAGACATTACACTATAAAATCCTATCGCTTTGAGGAATTATACAGTTAAATGTACAGGTACAATACACAAAAATGCAATGATAAGATAGTTTTGAAGCAGTCAACGAGTCTCAATAGAATAACAACGTCGTTAGCAGTTTCTTTTCAAGTAATGTTTCATTTTTTTTCTTAAATCTAAGGCTTTGAATTTCATCATTTGAAATCTCAAACCCTTATTTCAGAGAAATAAATCCTTTTTCAGAAAAATAAGAAACACGATTTTGAATTGAGATTTGCTCATATTTACGTCAAGCGCCATAACGGTTGATTAATACTCAAAGTTTCAAACGTAGATCTCTTCAAGCAGACAGCACATTCTTATTAGAGAATATACTGTTTATTCATTAGCTTTTATGCATAACAAAGGCGCTGCATTAGCCTTTAACCCAGTCAGCATTCTACGTAAATCTATATCGGGCCGTCATCGGCCCGTCAGGGTAGCTGACGGGCCGATGACAGCTCGATGTAGATTTACGTAGAATGCTAGCTGGGTACCACTCTCATGGTTAATTCAGCAAGTGACAATTTGATGATATTTTTCCATTTTTTCCCAGAAAATAGGCTTTGACATTTCATGCAAATTATCTCCTGGTAAAAAATAAGAAAAAACATTTCAAAATGTTGTATTCTGATTTTTTTCTTTACGCAGCGTGCAGAGCGACTTGTATACAATGCCCCTTTAAATAGATAGTGAATTCTTCTGGTTTGCATGATGGAAAAGTTCATTGACGACAGTAGTATTGGGTGTCGCTATGGACCCCACTTTGGAAATTTATATTCGATAGCGACACTCAATACTACTGACGATGTCCGGACGAATGGATTACGGGAAATAGATACATTTTTATTGGAGAAAGTAAGTCAAAATTGTTTTATACCTGTCTGTATTCTATTAGGAAAGAATTTGCTTCCACAGGGAGGAAGGCGGTTGGTGTGCAAACATGAAGTTACAAATGTTGCCTCCCTTTTGGAAAATGATGGCAAAATTTTCCAGCCTGTCTATTCATTGTAATAACATACCATTCTGTGTTACAGCTTTGATCACTCCACCAAGCAGCTGGTTGTTGTTGACAATATTCAACAAATGGAAGGCAAAGAAATACCCGTGAAACACAGTTCCTCCTACCGACAACGCCAGAAAAGCCTACGGTAAAGAAAACCATAATCAGTAAAAATAATAAAAGAACCTCTATGTTGCAGTTCTTAAGCAGATTAATAGCACATCTTACAATTATGAAAATGTTACGGCCAGGCATTTGTAATCAGACATGCAGTTGGGGCCTGACAATCAATGTGGCCGGATCCATCGCGTTCCTGTTTGTGGTTTTCTTGTGGTCTGGCTTCAGATCGCTCTTGAGCGTTTTGTTTTGTTTCATCACAGTGTTTATGCAGTTTTACATCTAAAAAAATGATTTCCTGTTCCTAAAAATGACGATGATGGTGAGAACTATAGCGTGTGTGTACCAATTACTCTGTCAAAACGTTATTTAAAAAATTCTGGATACAATGTTTGAATTTTATCAAGTACACAAATAGAAACTGTATGTAGCCTCGCAAACTACAGTGTTGCATATGAAGAGACTCAATCAAATCGAGTCTCCGATTTTCGTGATTCTGTGTGTTCTTTGTTTCCAAAGGCAATCCTTTTTTTACATTTACTTTCCTTTGCTGTAAATGCAAACTTTTCCAATGCAGAAACCCATGAAGAAAGTGGAGATAAATTGCACTAACCGCATAGTAGAATGTTGTAAAGCTAAGAAACTTTGCATCCATTTTAGACTGGTGTTTCTTTTCTTTATCTTCGTCTGTATCGTCGTCCTTCTTCTTTCTTGAACACATCTGTCTGTTGAGAAACAAACTTTTCATGGTTTATAGTGCCAAATGTTTAGGGGTAAACATAGAAATATTTGTTCTTCAATTGTCCATGAGCACATTTAGAACGTTTTATAAGACATCATAAATAACCAGGGCCCAGTTGCTCAAAGCATCGTTAGCTTAACGAGCTCGTTAGTGGTCAAAATATTATCTGTTCTAGTAAATACAATACCTAATTCACAGTTATTTTTGCTGAAAAACTATTAGCATATATGCCATATTTAATGATCAAAGTTTTAACGATTCGTTAACTAACAACATCTATAGTTTCGAATAACTGGGCCCAGGTGATTATAATGTGTACTGTTATCATTATGCTCGTCTCCACAGAAATAATCTTTCTATGTTTACTGAATGGGACGAGAGAGAGCTGGTTGCTTTGCTTTGTTGGTCTGTGGCTTGTGTACTGTCTGTCATGGAATGTTTGCTCTTCCTCTTGGGTTAATAAGCTGTGGTTGTGACTCTCCCTGGAGATATTCCATACTATCTTTTTTTTCGTATACATTTCTGTGTGATATGTTTTATGTGTTTTCTTATATTCTGTCTTTTTGGGCATTTCAATACAAATCACCAGAACTATGTGATTTAAAACGTATACTTTGCTTCATTTATAAATATCTTGATACAATGATGAGTACAATGATTACCCCACTCCTCAAGTATTGTAGGCTTTATTGTAAAGAGAAAATCTTTAACTTGCTCAGTCATTAACATGATTAACTTATAACGCAACAAATGAATAAATTGATCCAATATTTCGAAGAAGAACATATGGAAGCCAATTTCAATGCTGCCCTTAACAGCTGCCAAGTATAGGATATTTTCTGTGCCTTATATTCGGCCGGATAATGTCATCGGTGAATGCAAAGGACCAAGAAACAGTTTCAATAACTTAAATTGTTTTTAAATGTCAAGTTAAAATAACAGTTGGTTTTGAATATTAATGTTTATGTTTTGCACAGTATGCAAGTATATAATGCACGTCGTTTTTGCCATTTATTACTTAATATGTTTTGTATGTGTCCGGGTCAGATTTATACCATTACGAAAACCTGCCTATTCAAATATACTGAAAATTTTACCACCAAAAAATGAAAATTTTCAGATAAAAAATTCTGATATTTTTCCTATTTCTGCTCAAAACATAGATTGTGGGTACTCGTTAGAACCGCCTCGGCGAGGCGGTTCTAATGAGTACCCACAATCTATGTTTTCGAGCAAAAATAAGGAATATAATGTATACCCCTCTAAAACCCAGTTTTACTATATAAAAGTGGGGTTTAAGGGGGTCCAAATTATATAGGCGTGTTTTCGTGATGCTGGTCAGCGCACGAGTAAAAATGAATTGACTCCCAACCCCGCCTTGCTCCCCTCAGTAGCTATTTATTAACTGTTCCAAGGCGATTTCTCTGTTGCAATTGTTTTTGTCTGTACGGTGGTTATTGTAAATATACCTTTTTGTCATTGTTTGTTAATTTCTCGCTTACCGTATTCCTTACCATACTTATCCAAAAATTGAAAAAACAAAGTTTTTTACTACCTGTGTCTTAAACAGTACTGGAGGAGTGGCAAGCAGTGTAGACCCTGATCAGACGCCGCATTCTGCGTCTACACTGTTAGTTCAGGCCTGTCTGTTCCAATACTTAGGATTATTACGGTGTTTTTGTGCCTCGGGAAGATTGTGCTTCGCGGTTAAAGTATATCCTGGGTCTACACTGTTAGTTCAGGCCTGTCTATCCCAATAATTATTACGGTGTTTTTGTGCCTCGGGAAGATTGTGCTTCGTGGTTGAAGTATATCCTGGGTAGCTTCATTTATATTTTACATGGTTTTCAAAGGACGAGGTTTAATTCCACATAAACAAAGTTTGTGATTGTCTGTTCCCTGGACGTATTCCTGTTGAAAGTTCTCTTCGATTTGTTTCGATCTGATCTTGATGAAGCATTGTTTTATGTTGTTACGTGAGTAAATCCATCTCCAACGCATTGGGACGGCTGTGCTACGTGATTCTGACCTTTCCTAGCGCCGAGGTTATAAAACATTTTTCATGCTCAACTCAGCTAAGCATGAAATGTTCTCTGCTGATCAATATGAAAATGCCAAAAATAGTTGGCATTTTCATATTCATTAGCAGAAAAAAAATTCATGCTTGGCTTTATTTACGAAGAAAGAATTTGCAATAGACCCTTTTTTCAATCGTTATTTCCGATAATTGCCGAGCGGAAACTTTCCGGAAATGTATCGAGATCGAGGCTGGCGGTGTATTGACAATGCGGAAATGAAAGACACTCGCTACAACTTGTGACAAATTCAAGGTTCTCGGGGACGCAAAATTCTGCGTCCCGGGATGCATAAATCCGGGTCCGGATTTCTAAAGAGTTCCCAAAGCCGAGTCCGCCGGACGCATGTTTTCCCCGTGGGACTACTACTAATTATGACTGAATTATTTGACTGATGTCCGCCACGTGTTATTCTTACCGTCGGTAGCATCTTAAAAGAATAATCCGCCGCGTGTTTTTCACACCTGCGACAGTACCATTATCTACTTGCTAAGCCAGCGGTAGTTAAAAACGTGTTGGCAGTTAACAATTCAGCGATCGTTTACAGGTCGAGCAATTAAAGCATGCGACTGACATCGTTATGCACCTTCCCTCATTGTGCATTGCCTCTACCGGCCGACTGATTCATCGAGATGCACACGCGGGTGTCATGTCTTTTATCCTCTGAGGATGGCAGTTTTTTGTGCTGTATTTTTTTTTAACTGATCTTCTTTTTCCAATTCAAAATTTTCTGATGTCGAATTGTTTTTGTCACTGACTTCAGAGACGCACGCTCACCGTTTCTGCTGAAAGACGACAAACATCCAAGCAAAATAGTAGCTTATCCGTTTGTGAGATCTGAGCATCAAAACGGTTATTCCTGCTGACCACTAAAATAGTTTCTAAGTACCACCGAATCTATCGCGTAAATCCTGTATAGAGGCTCATGTTATGGGATGTTCAGATGCACCCCAAACGGCAATACACTGAATTGTTCGTGTTTCTAATATGTTATTTTTTCTATAGCTCTCGCATGAAAAAAGCACGTGCTCATAACGGTAGCGCGTGCTCGAAATGGTAACGTCAAGTGACAGCGTGGCGAGGAACCGTTTTGGAGAAAAACGAACTATTACCATGTTAGATTGTAGAGCGTTTCCTTGTCGGAAATGCATATAAAACAGACACATATTAAAACAGAACTAAATTACCTACTTTTTCCGCGAATCAAAGAAGAAAATCGAAATGTCAGTCAGTAAAAAACAAGTCCCGGATATTTTTTCGTTGCTTATATTGATCACAGCACATGTAAACATTGAAATGACGTTTTGCGGGAAGCTCGACAGAGGTGGTCATGATCAGAATGTGCGGATATATTTCATATACAAGTTTGCGATAGCATATAAGAGAGCTTAAATCAGTTTTGATTAAAATATGTTTCATTTAAAATCCAAAACACCCAAGATCACTTAATACAGACAGCAACGATCTGTTTTGGGGCGGGGTACTGAATTTAACTTCAAAGCATTGTAGAGGAGAGTCATGAAGAAGAAATGGGAATGCTTATTACACGGAAATTTCCACAAATCTTCTATTGTGTACTTAGTCACGGTCTGACGATCCGTCATTGTTATCTGCGATACACCGCAAGCCTCGTTCTGGATTAACGAGATTATGCGTGGATTAGCGAGAGCGGTAAAACTCGCGATTGTGAAACTGGTCTATAGTTCGTAATTTAAAATTTATAAGCTTAACAAATTTCATGCCCATGAAAAGAGCCAGGGTGTCTCAATATCATTCATAGTCTACGTGAGTAAACCTCAGTTCTACCTACATAAGCCGCATCAGGACAAAGGATACCTCCGAGCATATTCAAACAACAACGAAGTCCTTATCAGTGTAATCTAGCCCGAGGTTATATAACTTTTTTATGCTCAATTCAGCTGAGCATGAAATGTTCTCTGCCAATAAATATGAAAATGCCAACAATAGTTGGTATTTTCATATTTATTAGCAAAGAAATTTTCATGCTTAGATATGTTTAGCAAGAAAGAATTTGCAATTGTTAGTAGGGATTTATTAGATTGACAAATTTCATGTTCAGCCGAGTTGAGCATGAAAATGTTTTATTATTTCGGGCCTGGTAAAGGCTTACATACCCACTTCCAGAACTATTAGATACCTCAATGCATTTTATGGTAATGCGAAGGTCTGAACATATTGTAATGAATGAAGCTGACATGATATATATATTTCCACGGTATGACCCTGAATTGATCGTCACATGAGTAAAAGATCCTTATTGTATATGCGAACAACGAAGGCCCAGATTATCTTCCTCAGGCTATAGAATCGTGGGATACTGTAAAATACATACACAATCAAAGAAGGTCCTCATCAGACTGCAGATGAACGGGGATTATCTGAGTCTTCCTTGTTATCTGGGATATTTTTCATGCTACATTACACAGTTTTGTTCTATCAGTCTACAAAGTCACTTACTTGAAGGACTGCAACAGTGTTCGTGGATTTGGCAGACTCGGATGGTTACCCAGGAAGTAACTTATAAAGACAAGTAAACAAAAGAAGTTGTGGGTTCCTCCCATGATATAAATAGCCATGGTATACTGAGACTGTGTCAGATGCGTGATCACTGGGATTGGGCTGAAAGATACAAAAGTGCATATTAAATGGTGTAATAGAATACATGTACTTCAGGTTGCGTCAAGCCAAATGAGTCAGTCGAGCACACAGGGCATTTATGAAGCCTCACCGGGTATTTTTTCTTACCTTACATAATCACTGAATACTTGTAGAATACACTGATACACGTCGTTTTTCTTGGCGGAGCTCAAGTAAACCAAAGAGAGATAGATAAAGTAAGCAGCCACAAAATAAACAGATGGCAAGCAGAGTTGGCAACTCTTGCCCAAAAAGGTGGCAATTATGTTACCTCAACTTAACTGAATATATCTTAAACTTACATAATTGTTAAAAGAAAAACATAACAAAGTAAAACAATACAAAGTTTCACAAGGAAAGTACCGCATTGGAACGGTCAGTATTGAATCATTAGGTGGCTTAGGCTACCTCTATCGGACCCACACCCTTGCCCTTAGCTTCCATAGTGGTAAAACATATATTTGTTCGGTTAGTGTAGAGGTCTTCTAAGTCATCCATAAATCACTACGGGCAACAAATAAATCACAGATAAAGCCTTTAATAAAGCAAAGATGAGGATTCAACATAACGTGTTGAGACACTTGGAGATCCTTAGGGTGTCAAACAATAACACTGGAATGCTGAAGCAGAAGAAAACCACCAGTTGAACTCCGGTTAGCCGAGAAACAGACAAAAAATGTTCCAGCCCAGACCATCTAATGAATAGTTTTTAAGTCGAGGCCATCATTGAGTCTGAACCCCGACCCACCGGCGTGCAATTAAAGAGGTAAGCAAAGTGGTCAATCGTGATTGGATTAACTGCTAATCAAACAGACTATATGAGATCAATGTTATAACCCTTTCGTTTATAACATATGACAATTTTACTTAAATGATCAGAAAAATTCAGGTTTTCTACAATTTTTCTAAACTGACACACCAATTTCAGGTTCGTATTTGCCTTGTAGCAGAAGTGTTTTTAGTCCGATATCGTATTTAGAGACCAATTCGCAGTGTCGACGATAAAACTTAGAAAATTTTTTCCGAAGTTTATGATACCGATATCCCTGTTCGAGAAGTTTAGTTTGGCAGTCAAAGTTTTGAGCATTGAAGTCAACCTTATGACTAGACACTCTTGCAAAGCGAATAAGTTGAGAAATGTAAACACCATACGAAGGGGTACGAGGAACGTCGCCATACAAAAAAACAAACAAAAAAAAAACAAAAAAAAACGGGAATTTAACAATGTCAGAATCAATATCATCGTTTATAATCACACTTACTCTTCCACGGACTCTGGTATGTCTGTTGTATTAACCATGATTCCAGGCGTGGCTAGTGAAGCTTTCGCTGTCCATGTCAGTAACATTAATATGTTGATAGCAAAGCTCAGTACTGTTACCAAGTGGTTCCAAACAAGCCTGTATAATAAAACACGAGAAAACAAATGAGCCGGAACGTCAGAAAACATACATTTGGACATGTGCGCCCAGCGAAGATACAGATCAGCCTGCACATTCACACAGTCTGGTCAGAGTGTTCCCGGCTGCTGCTATTAAGGGGCATGAGAAATGTTATTTTCTTTAGTTCCTTATTCTGTGTTTGAGTTGTTTCCGTATTGAGTAAGGGTCTCCATTTCAGAATATCTTGATGTCGAAACATCTGTCGTTAACTGCTTTTTGAAGGCCGTTAAGCGTCACCCCATACGTCAAATAAGGTACTGATATTCAATTTTTTCGTTCTGTGGGACTATGAGGTTCATCGGTCACATGCGAACATTTAGTTCTACTTAAAGATACTTGGATGCGTGATGTATTTTTCATTTTTCATGATTCCTCATGAACAGACATTTATGCTTTGGTGAAATTTTTATTTTGGACAGCCGTTTGGCCAATTTTTGGGACAGAACCTGTCCTTTTGGCTTTCTGCATGTACTGATTGATTGTGGTGCCGTTGCTTTAAAGGTTTTAAAGACTGTATATTCCTCAAAAATAGACTTTTTTTATCCAGAAGAAAGGTTTGATAATTGATATATGGTATTAATCCGACCATAAAATATGGCATCTGACAGCCTCTAAAATTTCAGATGTTGATGTTGGCAACATTAATTCAGAGATACGATAAAAATCATTTCATTTCAAGAACGAGAGACTAACTGAAATTAACAGGCTGTCAGGTGCCACATTTTATGATTGTATTAATACCATATATCAATTAATTCAACCTTTTTTGGATAAAAAAATATCTATATTTGAGGAATATGGAGCCTTTAAGTGCGTCTTTCTTTCCCTTTGGTGTCTTGGACGGAAGGTAGTATCGATTTCTGATCATTGCCTGTCTTTCTACTAATCTTTATATGATAGCAATGCAGTTTGCAAGGCGGCATACCTCCCCTGGTATTGGCTACAACTTAAATGGAACTCGATATTAAAAAAACTGAAGTATGTTGAAGTTTGGTGAGACATTTTACGGCTGCCACATGGCTCTTAAACCAGATGCAGTGAATAAATTCTAAAACGACTGATCCTTGTGAACTTGAGAGCAGTGAACACACACACACACACACATACACACACACACACACACATACACACACACACACACACACACACACACACACACACACACACACACACACAGGGTCAAATAAAAATAGTTCGTGTTGAAGTTTTTCTGGACCGGACAGGCAAGGTTCAGCTTATTAGGCCAGCCTCATAAGTGACCCTTGTATAATTTTCAAATTTCCAGGAATTGGTCCTATAATCACAAAGAACAAGAAAATATAGATTACATTATAATGAAGTCCGGTGGGTGTTTTAAGGCCGCCACCCGGCACTAATACCAGTTGCAGAGCAGGTAAATAGATTCTAAAATCACCATTGAGAGCAATGAACACACACACACATAACTAACAAAGTTTGAGTGTTGAAGCTTTTTATGCTGGACTAGCCATTTCCGAACCACTTTGGTCTTATCAGTGGCCTTAGCTCGTAAAATTTTTGAAATTCCAGGAGCGGATGCAATTGTTGTGTTTAGTGGACCCTGTCTAGCAATATGATCTCCTCGTTGGGAGAAAAGAATACTACAGTCGACTCTCGTTATCACGAAGTCCAACTGAAATACTTCGAGATATTCGTTCCTCGACATATCAGATTTGCAGAATAAAGGAAAAAATAAATCGAACAACAACATTTAACAAATGAATATGTAATGTGACTCCTGAAGCTAGAGATATATTGAAAATATTGTGGAAAAGAGGAGAAATTGCTCTCTTTTCCACAATATTTTGTTACATGTTGTTAGATTTCCATGTTAAAACAGGAACCAGATGTTCACTTCGAAATAAGCGGTTATTCGAGATAAGCGTAGTCGAGATAATGAGAGTCGACTGTATTTTTCAATGTTCACGAAGGGCCAGAAAATATAAAGTACACTATAATGAAGTATGGGGGAACGTTTTAAATCCGACACACGACACTAACACAAGCTGTAGTAAAAATAATTTGTTTCTAAAACTGATGCCACCGAATCTGCCTTTGGAAACACTGAATACATAAAAGAAGAAAAAAAAAATCACATGACAGTAATGTAGTTTGCAGGGCTGAATGTGCCCCTGTTTAAGAATAGTACTCTTTCTAAATTTATAGATAGTCGCCATAAAATTCGAGTTCTGGAAGACCTACCTACAGATGTTTTCAAGCCAATATCTGTGACCCGCGACGTCAGAAAACGTACTTTCGGACATGTACGCCCAGCGAAGATTCAGTTCAGTCTGCGCATTCGCACAGTCTCATCAGAATATTTACTCAGCGCATTTTGAATATCCAAGGATACTTTCTTGCATACTTTCTCATGCTGACAACAAAGACTCTTATTAGACTGCGCGGATGTGCAGGCTGACTTCAGTCTTCGTTGGACGCATGCGTTAGACGGTACTTTTACTCAGGTTGCGGCTCACATTCGAACTATCCAATACTCCCTTCCAACACCATACTTACCATCCTTTAGTGAGGATAATGGCGATGAGATTGCTGAGTATTTTTCGTTGATAAGCAATATCTTTCATGATATCCTTGGACCATTCCATAAGATCTCGTATTTTATTACTAGGCGAAGATCTGTCGACGTTCCATTTAAGCATTTCTTTAACTTCCTCCCTTAAAACACGCTGTTTGTAAATGAAATTAAAAGAGAAAATATTAATAAGAATATAAATAAAGCTACACAGAAGAAGCCACACCCAGCCAGCATTCATTATAAATATATAGCGGGCCATTATCGGCCCGTCAGTTACCCTGACGGGCCGATAACGGCCCGCTATAGATTTATGTAGGATGCTTACTCGGCAGTCACGAAGCACAGCCTTCTTAGGCACCGACAGAAGAGGAGATGAAGAACAAACATTGCTATTGGCATAGACTGGCATTCAAATAAAGAACTACAACATAGGACCGCCTTGGAACGGTCAATGGAAAAAAGTAGCTGAGGGGAAAACTAGTTTTACTCGATCGAAACCTCTTCCGTAATTCTGACGCAGTTCCAATTAAAAATACGTGTTAGGTCTCCCCCAGGGTCCTCTGTGGCACCATAGAATTACCACTGATAAACTACATAATCACAAAACTGTTATGAAACAAAGTAGTGGGCTCATTGTCTGAAGCCAGTGCAAAAAGCAAACTACAAAAACAACAACAACAACAACAAAGAAAAAAATCATAGAATTTATATCTCCGCCTTTCAAACCTTAACCCAAACCGACCGGGCCAACAATATTACCTATTTCTGTGACGTTGATAATATTTTAGTGCAAAACAAACAGGCTACCCACTGCCTATAAACTTTGATAGTATCTGAGCCTAAAATATGACAAGTTCAAAACGCTGAAAACATTATTATTATTAATCTGAGTATTATATCCGAATCACATGAACATTTTCAAACCATGACCAAAGCACCTGCACAGTTTCAAAATGATCGGAATAAAACTGTAGGAGGAGTTGCGAACACAAGGTACCCACTACCTATACACATTGATAGTATCTGAGCTGAAAAATTAAGCTCTAAACGCGGAAAAAGTGGCAAAAATAACCTGAGGATTAAATTCAAATCACATGCACATCTTAAGACCATGACAAAACATCTGTACAATTTCAAAAAGATAGGCATACAACTGTAGGAGGAGTTACGGACATAATGTACATACTGTCAGAGGTTGGGGAAATACGAACCACGCGCCACGAACCACGGAAAGCCAAAACCATTTCCCCTCGCTTTTCTTTGAAAAGACAGGGAACAAAAATACAGACTAACTTTTGATTTGATTTGATCTGGAGCCCAGACAACACTAATAAGATCATGTAGAACATATTTGCACTTTTCCTTGGCAAGCTTATTCCTCTAAGCAATTTAACAGTACTTTTGCCAATAATTGACAACTGACTCTCTTGAATCAGCGGAAAGGAGAGAATGACCGTAGCAATTATTTCACGATCAGTCTCCCCGCAAGTTATGTAGCTGAACTGGAACTCGAACTTGCGACACCTGGATCTGCAGTCAAATGTGCTATGGACTGCTCTATGGAGCCCGGCGGCACAGACTGGCATAAATAGAAAGCAAATTAGGCAGTATTTGAATGCGGTGACCACCGTGCTTCCTTAGATACAAGAAAAATGGTACAATTAAGACAACAGTAAGCAAAGCAGGCAGATTTATAAAACATGATTAGCATTACTGTTGTCCATTCTAAGGCGATGTTTCTGTGGCATTTCATGTATTTATTTTATTTTCTAGGAAGTACTGATTTGTGTTGCTGTTTGTTGCTGTGTTGTGTCTAATACACCTATATTTCGGATTCTTGGGATGGCTACGCTTTGTGCTTGTGGGACTTCCTTGGTATCCCCATTTGTAGTTTGAGCTGTCAGTATAAATTTATTAACTGCAAAGGGTTTGTATGGTGGCTGTAAAGCGTATTTCAGTACTTCACGTAAGTATTTGGGATAACTGTTCAGATGTGATATAGACTGGAACTCAAGGGATGAGCAGGGTCACACTTTAATTATTGTTCGTGAACAGCCTCAAAAAGATCGGTCTGTTATCTTCCTGTATTTGATACGAATCTTGCTTCCATAGGAGCCTCCTCTCAGAAACTGTTGATTTCTAAAAAAAAGCTTGGTTATACGTGGCGCCTGCTCAAAGCTTATAGTGTTTACATTTAATACAAGAATATGTAGTTAAATCAACAACAACAATAACAACAAAAACAAACAAAAAACAGATACCGTTTACTCGGAGACGTGCCTGTCCAAAGAGTTGTGAAGGTGAAGAATAGTTAATCACAGGCCAACATATGTCGTCTGAAATTTGGCGCCAAATATCGAAGATTTCTGCTTCTAATGGTCTGTAGAATGCTGAATGTTTACACTGAACCACAACTTTAGAGACGTACCTTGCTTTTGACCCTGAAATTAACCTTCTGTAATTCGTCTTCTTTGACAACTTCAATTGACATGCAGTTCTTCTTGTAGTAGTTGTAGGCCTTCGTTTGTAAAGGGGTAAGCTTCACTATACAGAAGTAAACAAGAAGACACATACAGGTACGAATTTAATTAAAATGATTCTTTGAATGCATTTGTCGAAAAAGCGAGCTAAAGACAAATTGATTGTGATTATTTAGAAAAATTACGGACTGCCTCATGGAGTAACTGACTCACACGGATTCGAATGTGAATAGTTCTTTTGTGTGTTCTTTGTTTCCAACCTTTTAGATTTTTATTTTACGTCACTGCAGCTGGTGTTAGTGCCGTGTGGCGGCCGTCAAACGTCTGCCCGTACTTCACCATAGGGCAGATTATACTTTCATTTCCTTGAACCAATTCTGGTTACTTTGAAAATCGAATACCACATCAACCGGTGCTAGGGGGCGTATACAGCCTTACAAACTATATAGCTATATATGAAGAGACCCAATAAAACCAACCGATTTTCGTTCTTTTGTGTGTTCTTTCTTTCCAAAGGCCACCTTTTAGAGTTTTATTCTATGTATCAATGGCTTGGGCATGTTCAATTCCAGTATGCTATAGCGGCCATATTTACTTGCCGGTCAACTGTGTCGCACTTTCACAATCATTTGATTCTATATAAATATACCAAGTGCAGGACTAACGAGGCAAAGCTCCAAAACCCTGGTTTTTCTACTGACTGTTCTAAGACGGTTCTTCAGTTGCAGTTCTCCTTTGTTTTGTACTTATTTGTTCATCATCTCTATTCCTTTTGGTGCCTCAGGAGGGCTGTGCTTCGTAATTATTGCATTTCCTGGATGTCTTCACTTATATTTTGACATTTCTTGTTAGGTTGATATGTACTTTGTTATGGATTTGTGCTGCCAGACGACTTCGACCCCTGCTTTTTAGAATTTTTGTTTCAAACATAACGTGTTTAGCCTCAGGTAGTCTGTGTTTCGTGATTGTGACATTTCATGGATACCTTCATTTATAATTATAGTGATATCGAAAAGTTGCAAGCAGAGGGGAGTGTGCTCCCTCCCACTCCCACTTGTATACTAAAAATCTGTACGGTCATATTTATTGCTATATTTATATATTATGCCGTTTTCTAGATATGAAGAATAACGACATAAACATAAAAATATATATATAAATAGCTGTACAACGTTCCCCTGTCCACTTTGTCTAAAATATATCGTTGCATCGGGATGTATTATGGCTGTCAAAACGTAAGTCAAGCATGTACTGTTGTCGCAGATAATGCAGTTGATGAATTTATTAAAAATCTAAAATGTATTTACTGTTATCCATTACTTTTGGATCAACGTCTACCATTCGAGCAAGGATCAAATATAAACGGAATCCAACATCCATGTACTGATCCGCAAATTCATTCCTTTCTTTTTTCTGTAATAGTAGAGGAAAAAGAAACACGTCAGTTAGATTCTAATAATAATTAATTCAAACCTGTAAACATGTGTACATTACATATCAGCCGCATTGTCAGGAAATGCTCCTTTGGACGAACGCTCAGTAAAGATTCGCGCTGTCCAATCAGAATCTTCTCTGGGCGCATTTTCGATAGCCAAGAATGTAAAGTTTCTTCATGCGGACAATGAGTCTGAGATCAACATACTAAAATCGTATTTCAGAAAATCATAGTCGATATACAGAAAGACGAAATTCAGACTAATCCGACAGACAGACATGGACCCAAAATAAATGCGGTATAAGCAGGCGTCCGTGGAAGGTAAGTATTACTTGGTAAGCATACTTCGCCCACTATGCCTATCAGTCTAAACAGAGAATTTCTTGTTAGGTATTTACTATTCGTTTATGGGAGCACAAACTTGACCTTGCCGCAGAAAAGTCAAAGGTCAACCTACTATATTACTTTTATTTTAACAAACTTGGTAGATCTTGAGTTCGATGCTATATACCAGGATTCCGCCTCAAAGCTTTCTTGGTTCTGGAGAAGAAGATTTTTGATTGTTTTTATCATATAGGGGCATGACGGCCATCTTAATTAACGGACCGTGACCATTTGTGTAAATTTTGAATCCCCCTTTAACAGAAGGCTCCACATGAAGTTTGAAGAAACCCTTATGGGAATTACCAGCCATCGTGTTCAATGGTACAGAACCATTTGATCCCTACGAAAGAAAGCCCCATATAAAATCTGGTGAAAATTGCTCCAACAGGTTCAGAGAAGACCCCAGGGGACAACATTTTGATTGTAACTGAAAAGTCTTTTTTTAATCATACAATGGAAAAAAAGGTAAGAGAAAAGTCCAGGGAGTGCCACAATCACAAACCGCAGCCCTTCCCAGACCCCAAGAGGAAGAGGAAACCAACAAATCTAAACAAGCACAAACCGAACAAACGTTCGAAAAGCACTAAGATTAGCTCTCTCTTCCCCAAGCGAGGTAATCGCAATACTAAAAGGACTGAAAAACACAAGAACAAAATGACACACGGAAAGACATACAACAAATCGCCTCGTAGAGCCACAAAGCAACAAAGAGTAAGACTAACACCGGGAAGTTGCAGACGTTGTCTCTAATTAGTTTTGAGAAAATGACTTATCAAAAGTTTCCCCATACAAATGTATGGGGACGAAAATTTGACTTTGTCGTAGAAAAATAAAGGTCAACCTATAAAAATCATTTAAAAACTTGGTAGACATTGAGTTCTCAATGCTATATACCAGATTCAGTTTTAAAGACATAAAAATCTGATGCGTTTATGTTATTAATCTTATCTCTAATAAGGGACAGGGTGCAATAAAATCTGGTATTCCGTCAATGAAAGATAAACGAGTAGAGGCTCCATAGGGGGAATATAATATTGGGGAATTGAGCACTGACTTATTTATCTGTTCCATAGGTAATAGAATATGAGCAGGCAAACAGCAATTGTCCTACAATATTACCTGTGGGCTGAGCGGAGAGTCACACCAGTCTGTACGTCTGATCAGTAGAATAAACAGACTATAGATGTGCAGACTGGTCGAGTCTTCACTAGGCACACTTTTTTGTTTTGTAGGATGTGCTCTGCATTATTACCCTTCATTATCAAACACGAAACATGAACTGTCCAGTGGACATGTTAGAATTTTAATAATAATTTTATGAAAATATTGATCACTTTCCTTATAATTTTATAATCCGCTGTGGAATAAATCCAAACTCGAATTATGCACAATTCCATTTATTCAGACATTTTTTGCACAAATGAATAATATAGAACTGGAGCACAGCAGTTTCTACAAATTGACATGTGCGTCCAGTGAAGACTCAATCAGCCTAAAGAACCTGCGCATGCTAATTTTAGTCTTCACTGGGCACGTACATAAATAAATACATGGAAACATATAAATAAACAATATCTAATTAATAAACTAAGCAAAAAATGATAATAAAAATTACTTCAAAGAAAGAAGAAACAAATTGATACAAATTAAATTAATACAAATTAAATAAACAATTCCATTCCACCCTCCATATAAATCAGTTTTCTTCTCTAACATTGAAAAAAAATAAGAAGAATTTTTTTTTTTAAATATTTGTTATCCCCAAAAATATTGACCTTACACCTTAAATACATGAAAACAAAAAAGAACCCCCCCCCCGCCAAAAAAAACAAAAACAAAAAAAAAAACAAAACAAAAACAAAACAAAAAAAACAAACATTTTAACAATGATAGAACTAAAGTATAAATAAAAAAACAACAAAACTTTCCAATCAACCCTCCAAAATTAATTAATTTTCCAAAGTATGTTTTATTCCTTCAAAATATTTATTGTCCTTCAGAAGACTCTTAAATAACCAAAAAATAAAATAAATAAATAAATAAATAAATTTAAAATTAAATAAATATTGTAAGTATGGAAGAAAAACAAATAAACAAACCATTCAAATGTGCTCTCCAAATAAGTAAATTTTCCAAACTATCTGATATCCCTGCAAAAATATTGACTGACCTTCAGGAGGCCTCTTTACTATCCCCACCTGGTAATTTATAATGACCTCTTTCGGACATGTCTTTGATGTACCTTGCATAGCGTTTAAATATGGGCAATAAAATCATTAGTGAGTGGTACCACTTTTGGCCTCATTTTGCCTATGTTTTAAAAGCTTTCTTAGTTCTGGAGAAGATTTTAAGTGTTTCTATCATATATAGGCATGACAGCCAGCTTAATTAACGGACCGTGACCATTTTTACAATTTTTTAACCACTCTTTGACAGACGGTTCCTTAAGAAGTTTTAAGAAAACAGGCTCAGGGGATCTAGAGAAGAAGTCGTTCAAAAATGTCGACGGATGATGGACGATGGACGGCAAGTGATCACAACAACTCATCCAGATCCTTCAGCTCAGATGAGCTAAAAAGGCAAACAGTGTAGATCCTGTTTGCAAGTTTTCTGATCTGTGGAGTTGAAAGGGGTTAGTAGAATGCTAGATGGAACAGTGGTTAATCGGATTCGTAAAAATAGATGCGCTTATAGTGCTAATTTTATGTGCTAATTCAATACAGAGAGAGAGAGAGAGAGAGAGAGAGAGAGAGATAGAGAGAGAGATAGAGTTGACTACTGTGAACGTTACTGGTATATATAAAACATCTACGTTTTTACTAGGAAGGCCTCAAAAGACTCAAGCTCTTATAATATCAAAATACCTTAAATCCTTTCAAGAGACTTTCCCCTGCTTTAGTGAGAGCCTTGTTCTTCGACGGCGGTGCCATTCCTTCCAACTGAATATATTTCAGTTCTGCTAGTTTCTTCTTGTCTATTGCATGGTTTTCATAACACTCTGTCATCAGGGCAAGAATAGCCTTCTTGTCAATCGTATCTTTTACTTCCTGCAGGTAAATGTTCATATGTAAAACAATTTCTATTTCAGCAATCTAAGATAATCTTACTACTGATTTTACATCAAATATCACAGAGCTGTAATTTCAAATGCAATAATAAGCATTTGGTCTGAAATCTACAGTATTTACACTAATTATTATAACATCTTGACTCCCTACCGTTCTTGATCTAAAATTAGAACACATCCCTATGACTACCTGTGGATGTTTCTAAATACTGATGGAGGAGTAGCAAACAGTGTAGATCCTAATCACAGTGCATTCTGTGCGTTTTCTGTGGCATATGATCAGAGTCTACGCAGTATGTTCAGACTTGTCTGTCTGAATTCTTTGCGTAAATGTCAAGGCTTGTAGTCGTGTAAGGCATAATCAAAATTGCAAAGAATATCCTTACGGGAGCTACTCTCGCTTTTATAATTGTTTATCACTGTTGCAGATAGAATTTCGAACATCGTGCAATGCAATTTCCAACAATAAATAAAACAGATTTGAGCACAGAATGATGGGCATACGACTTTTTGTGCGGTTTGTGTCGGATGAAGGGGGAACAATAATTTCTGTTTTAATGATGTTTGAGAGTATAGTAAATTAAGTACGATCAAAATGGTCAGAGTGATAAACTTATGATAATATATTGTTTCAAATGTGAAAATGAAAATAAAATTGCTTGGGAATAGCATTGCTTGATTTTCAAAAAGTTCTATCCGCAAATGTGATAAAAGATTAAAAAAGAGAGAAGACTGACCTGTTTGTTGACAAATTTACTTCAGAACATAATAGAACAGAACAGAGTATTCCGTTCGTCAGGGCAGGATGTTCCCGTAAGGATAATCTCTGCCCAGCTTTTTGGTTATGCCTTACGCGACTTTCAGCCGTGAATATGGTAAATTTCTTCTAAAAGGGATTGTTTAAATGGAATCATCGTATTTCAAATTTGATAACCTTGTAAATTTATATATGAAGCGCGAGGGTCGAGTCAGTAGAGTACCCAGTAAGCATTTTTTTAAAAATCTATAGCGGACCGTTATCGGCCCGTCTGGGTAGCTGACGGACCGACAACAGCCCGCTATAGATTTATAAAGAATACTAGCTGGGTACCCAGCTTGACAGATTGCTAATTTACCAACCAATGTCACGGATTTTCTTATGTAAGGTACGATCTAGGCATGTAAAATACTCTATCGATATCTCTTTGTTAATTGATAATGTACGGCCAATGAACAGACTGCTTTTTGTCTAAATTGGAATACAGAGTTGTAGTTCGTTACCTGCTTTTAAAATTGGAAGCAGGTAAGAAAATACATAGCAAACTAAACGATGATTACGGGGCTTCTGAAACCCTCATATGCTCAAGTAAATTCAGGTTTGCGCTCCAAATGCGTAGAGCTTTCTTTGATGATGAAAGAACGTCTGGAGATCCAATTGTTAGCACCGATGTCGAAATGTGCGGGATCCTGTATATTGTTATAGGCGTATTCAAGTGGAAGAGACAGCAAAGAGATTGGGAATTTCACACGGTAGAGTTCCAATAAAATTTACATGATCATCTTTAATAAATACGCGCAAGCCAACAGCCCTTTGGGTACCCAAATCCCTTAGCAAGGAGAAAAATGGCAACTAGAGCGCCAGTAAGCAGTGTTGAAACGGTTCGGGTCGAAGGGAGATAATTTTCTTTTGCGTCTTGCAAATGCAGATCCTCGGCTAGCAAGAAGTTGACCATTGTATTTTAAAACGCCAAAGCAATTCTGTTGGACTTGCCTTTCTACCAAAGGGGAGTACTATAACTAGTAGCGAGTACTAATCAAATTTACTTGACCAACTGGGATTCACAATCGTGACAAACAGCGCCATAAACTCTCTAAAATAGCTCTTTTTTTCAGCAAGACAATATTAGTGTCCAGAACTATAGGTTTTTATTTTTTCGATGCTGTTGAACTAAATGAGTATGAAATAATACCATATTACGCCTGTTCACCTAATTTGGCACCAAGTGATTAGTTTTTGATCTAGAAAATAAAACTAGAGGCATTGTTTCTGGTCTGATGAAAAAGCCAAGGAGAAACATAGGAGTGGGTTAATGGTGATGGCATGGAACACCATTGGGCAAGATGTATCATGCTGGAGGGGAACTACACATAGAAAAAGAAACGGTCGATCTCAAAGGGAAGTAATGCAGACTGGTTAGACTCTCGTATGTTATAACACTCGTATGAAAATAGTTCAAAGACAACCTTTAAGTAGTCATTGCTAAAGAAGGGCGCTTCTTTACTGAATCTATTTAAGCACCATGCAACTTTAGAAGCAATGATTTCTTTTAATATTTACTTACGTTGAGTCGTAGAAAAAGACCAGGACCCAGTTGTTCAAAGCATTGTTAGCTTAACGAGCTCGCTAGTGGTCAAAATGTTAACTGTTCTAGTAAGTATAATATCGAATTCACAGGTATTTTTGCTGAAAAAATGTGAGGAGCTTTTGCAAATGCAAAAGCTACTCATATTGTTTTTTCAGCAAAAATATTAGCATATAATGCAATATTTAATGACCAAAGTTTTAACAGTACGTTAGCTAACGACATCGTTAGTTTTGAACAACTGGGCCCAGAATAAAATAAATGAACCGGGGCACAGCATTTCCTACAAGATTGCATATGCGCCAAGCAAAGACTGATCAGAGTCTTCGCAGGGCACTCTCTGAGTAGCCAACTATCCAAAGCATCATCAGGTGTGATTAAGACAATGATCAGACGACGCGGACGCGCAGGCTGATATCCGTTTTCGCTTGGCGCACAAGCAGTCTTGTAGGAAATGTTGTGCCCCGGCTCAAATAAATAAAGAGTCACTGTTATAGAAAATATAAAATGAAGACATGTAATAAAGAACACCTCACTAAATGACTTTGAGCCTTGTTTAGGAAAATAATCGCAGAATAATAGATCTCTGCTCTAATCAGGGAGTTGTGTCCTTTGTCTTTTAACACTAGGACAATACAAAATATCTTAAGAGGACCTGAGACACATGTAAGAGTTTGCTTTGTGGTTTATTCTACGAGGCGATTTGTTGTATGTCTTTCCGTGTTTCATTTTGTTCTTGTGTTTTTCAGTCCTTTTAGTATTGCGATTACCTCGCTTGGGGAAGAGAGAGCTAATCTTAGTGCTTTTCGTACGTTTGTTCGGTTTGTGCTTGTTTAGATTTGTCGGTTTCCTCTTCCTCTTGGGGTCTGGGAAGGGCTGCGGTTTGTGATTGTGGCACTCCCTGGACTTTTCTCTTACCTTTTTTTTTCCACCGTTATTTACCAGCGAGACAACTTTTTTTTTTAATTATGAAATTTGCTGGGTATCTTTACTAACATATTTCCTGTTTGCTTCCCTGGCACCAAATTCCTTCTGAAAAGGGGTCCACTCTCAGAAGAAAGAATTTGATCTCAATGGGACCATTTTATTCTTTTTAGAGCTATGAGAAGGGGACGAAATCAGTTATTAGACAATTACCTTCCCGGAAGGCGTATCCATTTTTCATCAGTGTCAACAAGACATGCCTTAAATTTTTCTTCAGCAATAAGCTTTTGTTTTATGCTTGCATTTATAGTATCAATTCCTGTCTGCATTCTATCAGTAGAAGTTTAATATCTTTACTATAAACAGGGAGAGTTCGTGGCCATATCTAAAGAAATTCAAACAATAAGTCTATCTATGCATTCCCGTATCAACCAAATGGAGAGGAAATTGGAGCTGAAGTCCGTAGAAGCAAATGTATTACAGTACATGTATATACAAGAAAGAATGTTTAGATTTTACAGAACCACACAGATAATAACAAGAAGAAAAACGACAAAGAGTCTGCATGGAAGATCAAGCACTACGATACTGTTATATACTGTGAGCCCTTTGTTCGCTTGTCACCGTCCTTACAAAATTCAGGCAGACAGGGTAATGAAGACAGGGGTTACCTGTATCACGAGAAACGTAATCTTGTTATCTATTTAGTAAAACAATAATTTAAATGGTATTACCAAAGCCACTTGTGACTTTCCCGGGCCATTCTCTTCCACCAATGAAATCACAAGGTTGGCTATACTCTCACGTAGGCAAAGTATCTTAAAAGTAATACAATAAGTGCTATATATATGGATACAAATCGATTAATGCTGTAGTAGTGTCTACTTAAATAGATAAAGTGTATTTGTGTAGCCGTTTTTATTTGTCAGGATGCCAGATGTATACTTCAGAATAACAAAAGATAGTTTATTGATAGAATACTAAATGTATACAAAGAAGTGGTCAAAGTTGTTAATCATTTGTGATCTTTTCTATACAGTTACATCAGGACCATAAACTGGTTGATATAAATAGTAACTTTATATAACTTGACAAATTATATACATTAGTTATGAAAAATAGTGACTTTATAAATATATGCTACAGAAGCAGCTGCTTAAATTACCTTATCAGTTGAACAATCTTCGAAGTCTCCGGCTCTTAATATAAAGTTGATATAGTCAATGATCTTGTTGTCATATATAACGAGTCTGTTGTCTTGGTTACCCTTTCAAAAAATATAATTACTTTATGTAAAAGATAAAAACATATACAGTATATTTCTTATATATTTATAATATGTACCTACAAGCATATCAATTAAGTTACTCCAGTAATTCATTACTGACCGTTCCACAGCGGTACATTCATTGTCGTACTTTTTGTTATGTAGTGTTTCACTTTCTAATTTTTTACTTTTAACAATGATGTAAAGTAAATAAGTGAAGAACACAAGTTCACTTATTTAAGATATATTCAGTTAAAGATATATTCAATTAAATTTGGGTAACAAAGTTGCCACCTTTTGGGAAAGAGTTGCCGACGCTGCTTGCCATCTGTTCACTGTGACGGCTTAATTGTATTTTGCTGTGTTTCCCTTTGGTGTTAGTGGCTTGATGTGGATCTGATTGTATTAGTTCCTGAGTTCACTTATTTACTTAGTAATAATCTTAGATTCTTTATGGAAGCAACTATGGTTAAATTACAATGGGAAATGATTATAACTTAATGATATTCAAATGATATAAATTATACCTTTTTAAAGATGTATATAGTGAACATCTCTCTCAAATCAAAATTAGACTACATACAATATACCTCGTTGACGATTAAAATAGAAAAAAGTGAACAAACGGTAGAATCACTATTAATTTGAAACTATAGTTACAACCGAATTAGTGAAGAATATAGTTTCACAACTTTTATATGTATTATATATACAACAAACTAGATATATAATGCGACATCATTTGCAAATATTCTTCAGAAATTGCAAAGTGTCTGTTTCGCCCAGGACTCTTATTTTTAGATACCTGTACCAGAATCATTTAGCCTTGTTTAATATTTCTGTTTTTTTTTTTTTTAATTTCAAACAATAGCCTAAATGCAGACAAATGGACAAACATTTGCCTGGCTGTGCTTGAATTTTTTTTCTCTTACCGTATTCGACCTAATAACCGCACCGTGCGCTTAGATTTTTCAAAATTACTGGGAAAACTTGTAGTAAAATATGTAT
Organism: Anodontia alba; assembly: GCA_964016985.1. Lineage (NCBI taxonomy): Eukaryota > Metazoa > Mollusca > Bivalvia > Lucinida > Lucinidae > Anodontia > Anodontia alba. Next base: position 90,696,384 of record OZ024827.1, on the reverse strand, counting down.
CCACCTACTAAAAGTAAAACAAGATCAGCAATTAATTGACTTATTTAATAGTGCTTACGCGACGTTTTGTGTTTTCTTTCTGATTTTCTTTCTAAAAGCATATGTTGTAGGTACTCATTTTAATTGCATCGACAAGTTGATGCAATTCAAATGGGTACCCACAACATATGCCTTTATTGAAGTAGACAAAAAGTACACAGGCTGTAATCTGAAGACTATAGAATTACTTGACTATGCGCTTATAGGGGTATGTGTGGTAATTAAGTCGAATACGGTATTTATTTTGCCTATTGTCTTAAAATACATGGTTTTTGTTTTTCTTTTGTGATTTGGAGATTTATAATTACTTAATTTGTATTTCAATAGTTTAAAAAAAAACAACAAAAAAAAAACAAAACACACACACAAAAAACAACAACAAAAAACAACAAAAAACAAACAAACATGTAAAACTAGTCCAGCAGTTGCCTTCATTTTACAGATTTAACATAATTTCACACAACGTGTACATTTTTACAGCGGGAACATCTCAAGTGGCCACATGTTCGTGCGTCGGTGGTTTGTTTTGCCATTGTTTGCTCATCATCTCTCCTTCTTTTGGTGTTTCAGGCTTGTAGCGTTTCCTGGATAGGTTCACTTATATGTTTCCTCACGTGAAACATCGCCTTTAATTTGTATGAGAATTTCTAAATTTTTTTACAAGTTCTATAAATCTCTAAGGGAGCAATTGTTCGCTCTCAGGAGAACAGTTGGTGTAAGCACATTATCCATTAAAGGTCCGTGGCATAAAACGTATAAGTGATTAAGAACACAACTACAACAAAAGGAAAATTCTCATAATCAAAAGTTATGAAAATAGTGGCATTGCATGAAGACAGTCGGAGCGGGATACTTTTTATTCTTTTTATGTTTTTCAACACTCCAGTCCTTAATGGTCGGAATTTAAATTTGCATTGACCAGTCCCGAACTTGTTTACAATATATTTGTGCTCTTCATAAACATCTTTTATACTATTAGCTATTACGTGGACATCTGCACTGAGTGCTAGAAAGGAAAAAAACAGGCAACAGTAAATACATCATACAACTTAAAACAAAACTAGCTTCCTGAGCATGTGCAAGATTTAACATGTCCTTAAATCATTAGTCGTTCTGCTAACTGAACAGAAGGATAACAAACAACAAGCAAGACTAAACACAAATGAGGCTGAGTTAATTGAGAACTATAACTACAGAATGGTAACAATGCAAAAAGTGAAACATGGAGGCATAAAATCAGGGTGGAGAGCGCTTCAAGCAGATGTTAAAAGTAGTCACTGTCAGATTTATATTAAATATACATAAATGATGAATAGATGCACAATACAGTTTGATTAGGAAATTGAACCTTACCCCTTTTCTGATCTTAGATAATTATCAAGCGTTTGTGTGATTACTCAAACACAAATATCTTACATTGTTTTCTCTTTTTGAACAAATTATATTGCTAAGTACTCTAAATATATTCAGTCAGTAATACCTTACCCTATCACTGCGGGCCAAGCCAAAGAAATATCGTCAAGCCCCAACCCACTGCATATGAGTTAAAGTTTTACGAAGAGGTCGTCATCGAGTCTGAGGCCCGAACCGCTGTCGTACAGATCCTCTTCGGTTTTTTTTCGTTCTGTTGTTTGACCATTACGAAAACAAGCCTATTCAAATATACTGAAAATTTTACCACCAAAAAATGAAAATTTTCAGATAAAATGTTTGATATTTTTTCAAATTTCTGCTCAAAACATACATTGTGGGTACTCGTTAGAACCGCCTCGGCGAGGCGGTTCTAACGAGTACCCACAATCTATGTATTTGAACAGAAATAAGAAAAATAATGTATAGCCCTGTAAACCCTACTGATCCTTACATTTAAACAAAAAGTGAACATCTCCATTTTACTACCGGGTGATGTGTCTGAAACATAGTACCTTGATAGCAAAGAGAACAGAACCCTGATCAAAGAAACGGTTTGATACTCTTTTGCTCAGATATGTCTATCCGACATTTAAGTCATAACAATTCTGCTTTTAGCCATTCCAACGGAATTTCTATTGCAGAAAAAGGTAAGAGAAAAGTCCAGGGAGTGCCACAATTACAAGCCGCAGCCGTTCCGAGACACCAAGAGGAAGAGGAAACAGACAAAACCAAACAAGCGCAAATCGAATAAACGTGCGAAAAGCATTAAGATTAGCTCTCTCTTCCCCAAGCGAGGTAATGACAATGCTAAAAGGACTGAAAAACACAAGAACGAAATGACACAAGCTAAGATATAAAATAAATAGCCTCGTAGAATAAACCACAAAGCAACAAAGAATAAGACTAACACCAGGACCACCGCCTTAGAACGGTCAGTAGAATAAACCACCGGGTGGTTTAAAGCACTTTTACAGCTAGCCAACTTCACCCTGGGTCCCGATGCTACTCTTATTACAGAAATACATAAAACTTCGGTTCGCATAAAGGCTCCCAACTGTCAATGCATCAAAGCGAAAACATAAAAATAAAAATAATCGCTATGATTAACAAAGACGAGTACTCATGGCTAATTTTACTGTGTGCCAGAGTAAATGAAAACCAGTAGTTGTACCACTGCGGGCCAAGCCAAGAAATATCGTCAAGTCCCAACCCATTGCATATGGGTTAAAGTTTTATGAACAGGCCGTCATTGAGTCTGAGGCCCGAACCGCTATCGTACAGATCCTCTTCGTTTTTTTTTTCGTTCTGTTGGTTGACCATTACGAAAACAAGCCTATTCAAGTATAGTGAAAATTTTACCACCAAAAAATGAAAATTTTCAGATAAAATGTTTGATACTTTTTCATATATCTGCTCAAAACATAGATTGTGGGTACTCGTTAGAACCACCTGGGCAGAAATAAGAAAAAATGTATATCCCTGTAAACCCCAGTTTTACTGTATAAAAGAGGGGTTTAAGGGGGTCAACTTTATATAAGTATGTTTTCGTGATGCGAAGGGATGTTTTACTCTCATTCAGCCTTACCCTTGCAATCTTCATTAACTGCGTAGTGGGGATTTCAGATAGTTCATTCAAAACCTTCCAATAATACATATAAAGTGTTTTCTTTTCTGATTAAATAACAATTACACCGTTAGTCAGTTAACGTTCAAATATTTTTTATCTCTCTTGGTTGGTTTTATTATGAATATGTAACCATAGTCATACTTAGTAAACAATTAATCTCGTTTCACATTGCATTCCACAAATCATGCAACAACACATAATAGTTGAAATACTACAGTGCCCTTAAGTATATGAGCAGTTACCTAAATGCACGAATGCACGGAAAAATATTACTGACAAGGTTTCAAGTGGACACAAGAAACTAACTAGAATGTGTAAGCTGTGAATACACATAGTGACAGTGAAATAAGCAAGCAACGAAAACAACTATCTATAAAACAATTCTATTGCTTTTAAATTCACATATCTATAATAAAAACATATGTTTAGTTGTGATATCCATAGCCTTATTCATCATACTTTTGAACATATTTCAACCAGATAGGATATAAAATACAAAATTCACTTTAATAAAATCCTGATGAAGCTATACTGTTTATTGTTTGTCTGTTTGTAGCAAAGAAGCGTTGAGTGAGCTCTAAAGCCAAACTAAATACGTGTACGTGTATGCTGTATGAATAGATAGACATGAATGGTGTAGCCAGACGCGGGCTGGATATCTGGGTTTACAAATCATTTAGAACTACTGTGGAAAATGGCTACTTCACCCATATGTAAACAGCAATATTATGTAAGTGACGCCCGCTGGCAGAATGAACGAACATACAGAGGTGCTTTCGGATGGGTCGGGGTTCGCTGCTTGCGTAAGGGAAAATTAGTTTGGTGTCAAGCCTGACAATTCTTCTTCTTAGTTCGACCCTAAGCGTCCACAATAGTTTAGGTCTGGCTACACTCTAATATACAATTATTCTACATACAGAACTTACTGCTGTAAATTCAACAATAGTTTGAAACGTTTGTATGACCAGAAGTATATTCTCAGCCATAATATTGGAGAATATATAATCTACAAAATGCGCAACCTCCGCAATTATATTGATACTCTTGACATTGTCCGGTTGTTCGCGTAGATAATCCTGAAACAAATAAATTATATTATGAGCAAAATCATGCAATATGATGCTAAACATGCAAAACACGTGCATTATTATACTCACTGCCGTGAACTCGTTTATTGACTCAAAAAGCTGAATAGTCAAATCAATATTCTTTCCAGTGATATTTGAGTAAATGCAGTTGAGAAATTGTGTAACTTCTCCTATGATGTTGAAGGACTTCAAGTTGTCCGGTTGTTCTCGCAGATAATCCTGTTTAAACATATATTTCATTATTGGTTAAGGATTAAACAATCAGTCAAACTGTTTATGCATGTACTAACTACTGGGCGAATAGGGCGAATAGTCAGAACAGTTTAGAATAGCAACACATTCTTTGTTATATTATATTAGACAAACTCATCAATAAAAAAAAATGTAACACAAAACTGCGCCTAAAAACGTAGATAGTCAGTAAAAGAAATAGGTAGGCTAACTTTCTTAAACAAAATTGTGCTGCATATTATCTTTCATTCAGAATTTAGTGGTTTAGTCCCACTGCTTGTTCTAACGCTACTGATATTGACACGGTGGTTAATGTAACATGGGCTTTTATAAGGATAAACAGAGAAAACAGTATGTACGGAAACTATACAGAACAGCAGTAGGTAAATGGGTTAGAGTGGATTAGCCTGATGGGTAAGCAGTTATAGCAAATTACTAAATAAAAAAGTAAGAGAAAAGTCCAGGGAGTGCCACAATCACAAACCGCAGCCCTTCCCAGACCCCAAGAGGAAAAGGAAACCGACAAATCCAAACAACATCAGACAAAGAAAATAATGTAATAATATCTTACGGATGGGTTTGTTTCCTTCAAACAATTTGCGTATTCTTCAATGGACATTTTATTGCAATGTGGTTATGTTACGCAAAGTAAAATGTTCCAGAGGCCTATAAACAAAAAAGAATGGGACAAAGTTCCGTAGTTTTGCCGCCCTGACGATTTTACTCCTAACACCATCGTATTTTGTTTCCTTATTTTTTTTTATATTTTTATTCCGAATTGAAATACAAGAAGGAATACCTCAACTACTTTATTTGTTAGTTTGAAACGATCAATATGCAATCTGCAAGTGTGTTTAGTTTTGTGACATACACTGTTTTCTCTTTTTAATATTAGTGAGTATTGCTTATCTAGTGCCGTAAAGATCCGCCATACAATATGAAATATACGAAAAAAAAATTAAATAAATGGAAACATGTGAAAATATGACTCGATAGTCCAACGGAGTATAAACTTCGGGATTGAGCAATTATGCTTACTCAACACAGTTCAATAAGAGCAAATAAATAACCAAAACATGATTTGTTTGTTTTCTTGATATGGCTATACATTTTGATATCTACCTGGAGATGATGATTCTGTCCATCACACATTCTCGCCATCACCTTGAGCACTAGTTCTATGTAACCATCGTTCCTGTATTCCTGCGCTGCGTCGTTCTCCTCTTCTTCTACTTCTTCCTCCTCTACAGACTAAAACATGAAGTAGTAACCACTTATTTTGTAACCTAATGCTATATACCGTACGACACATGGAAAAATAAATATGCGAAAACATTGGTTAGTACATAAGCTAGACATTTAGAGTAAGCGCGGCTACCCCTTTCAATAGATTGACTATTTTGAAAAGTACACTGCGTATATTTTGACTAGACTGCATTTGTGAAAAGCGCGGTTTTGGAATGCACATTTCGTGAAAAGTAGTATTTTATTGATGTGTAATTCATATATCAACAACGTAGAGAGACAAACATCTAATAATATTGAATTGTCTGAAGAAGTAAAAGTTAATATACTGTTGAAGACATTACTGGTAAATGACGGACTCTGTGTTTAACCCAAAGTTGAAATTAGTACGACTGGCTAACCAGCACCAGTGTATATAAAACTATTGACTCTTAAAAACAGATATTAAAATACTGACCTAGAGAAAATCCTGAACATATTAGTTAGTTGTTATTTTTACTTGTCATCAATGTACTTGTACTCTTATTAATCAGATTTACAATTTATTCTTTAAATGAATGAATAATACGTTCTGTTATAATTGAACTGAAACCTTGTTAAACATTTATGTCGTGGAATCTTTCGTTCCGGACGTTGGACTAACACATTTAGCACCTGAAGAATGTTTGACAATAATACAATTTCCCATGAATTCAACTGGCAAATAGTAAACACTCATGTTCTGGGTTTACACTGTTACCAGACATTAGATATAAATAGGTTAAGTAAATATACATATTGGTAAAATGAATATGTATACTTTCATCGAAATAAATCTACAAGAAAATGGAGCAAATATGATTTAGTAATTGTACATTATTCGGCTACACACATGAGTCCCAGTAGTTTTTCTACTGACCGTTCCAAGAAGGCGGTTCTTCTGTTGCAGTACTTTTTTTGAATGTGCGTTGGTGGTCTAACATCTGGCGTTTATTTTATTATGATTTGTTCCTCATCTCTCCTTCTTTTGCTACCTCGGAAACATTGTGCTTCATGATTGTGGCATTTCCTGGGTATCTTCACTCATATGTTTACTGTTTAACAGTTATTTATTTCCAAATATTGAAGCTATCCATAGTAGTATATTATGTTGATCTAAATCACATTTTCTGGATACATAACAAAACCACTTGCATGATTTACCACTAAAAGTAAAATCTTATGTTGAACTATGTTTACAGGAACACCGTATGGAAGGTGAAATTTCCAGAGATAGCGAAAATGCTTAAATAACTGGGGATCAAGCCAGCAATGCACACCGCCATAACACCGTGCGCCGTTTCGACGTCACCGCAACACCATGCCATAATGGCGATGCCAAAAATGAGTATGTTACGACTGTGTGTTTATCGAGAAGACACCTAGTTGTTATTCCCTTGACTTGGTAGTGGCCTGACCCTTGCTAGGGTTATGATTTGATTTTGTTTTCCAATCATCAGTACATCTAGTTCACATCTAATATACCCTAGATTGTGCGTACAAAGTGAGCAATGAGGGACATTATGACTCACAGCTGCCTTAAAAGTTTCTAAAGTAGGAAAGGAGGTACTGGTGTTTGAAAAAAAAAGGTAAGAGAAAAGTCCAGGGAGTGCCACAATCACAAACCGCAGCCCTTCCCAGACCCCAAGAGGAATAGGAAACCGACAAATCCAAACAAGCACAAATCGAACAAACGTACGAAAAACACTAAGATTAGCTCTCTCTTCCCCAGGCGAGGTAATCACTATACTAAAAGGACTGAAAACACAAGAACAAAATGACACACGGAAAGACATACAACAAAACGCCTCGTAGAATAAACCACAAAGCAACAAAGAGTAAGACTAACTTCGGGACCACCGCTTTAGAACGGTCAGTAGAGTAAACCACCGGGGGGTTTAAAGCACTTTTACAGCTAGCTAACTTCACCCTGGGTCCCGATGCTACTCTTAATACAGAAACACATAAAAATTCGGTTCGCATAAAGGCTCCCAACTCAGTCAATGCATCAAAGCGAAAATACAAAAATCAAATTAATCACTATAATAAACAAAGACGAGTACTCATGGCTAATTCTACTGTATGCCAGAGTAAATGAAAACCAATAGCTGAACCACGGCGGGCCAAGCCAAAGATATATCGTCAAGCCCCAACCCACTGGTTAAAGTTTTACGAAGAGGCCGTCATTGGGTCTGAGGCCCGAACCGCCGTCGTGCAATTAAAGAGTGAAGCATAGCCATCAACAATGATTTGGTTGACAACTAGGCATGCAGTCTGCCGCATAATATCCAGGCTATAGCCAATTCTTTTATAACGGTTAATAAGTTTTCTGAATTGCTCCGAAAAGTTAGATTTACCTACAATTTTTCTAAATCTGTACACTAAGTCACCATAAAATTCTGGTTCCGATATACCTTGTTGCAGAAGTGTTTTCAGACTGAGGCATTTGTTGCCCAAAATACTTGTAAAGTAAAAAGGGAGATACTACGTGACTGACACTGCCCAAAACATATGTAAAGTGGAGAGGGTGGTGCGTGGGGACTGACAGCTGCCCTATATGTGTGGTAAATTGGACAAGGAGACACTAGGTTTGATTGACTGAGTTTAGGTTTTACGGCCCAGTCAACCCATTATGATCATGTCATGCCGGCAAGTTTACCTAACCACACTGTTTCTGGACAGGCTTAGTCCTCTGAGCGGATTTGTGCATTTACTTCCACCAGAAACTGACAACTGCCCTTCTTAAATCTGCGGAAGGAAGAACTGACCGTAAAAATATTTCATAATCAATCTGAGAATGTTGGCGGACCCAACGGGGATTGAAATCGTGACCTCCAACTCCATGGCTATCGAGGCCGGCAAGATACTTGATGAATGGCAACTGACTGCTTAAGATGTGTGTAAAGTGGGTACGGAGGTGTGTAGAATGGTACTTGGTGAATGACAGCTTTCTAGATGTGTATAAGTAAGATAGAGGTCATTGGTGAATGACAGCTGCCCTAGACGTGTGTAAAGTTGGCAGGGACGTACTTGGTAAATGACAACTGTTCTAGATGTGTGTAAAATTAGCATGGAGGTATTTGATGAATGACATATGTCCTTGATGTGTGTAAAGTGAGTAGGAAGGTACTTAGTTAATGACAGCTGCCCTATATGTGTGTAAAGAGGTAATGGAGGTACTAAGTGAATGACAGCTGCCCTAGATGTGTGTGCAAAGTGGGCAGTAAGGTACTTGGTGAATGACAGCTGCCCAGATGTGTGCAAAGAGGATAGGAAGACACTTGGTGAATGACAGCTGCCTTAGACGTGTGTAAAAGGGGATTGGAGGTACTTCGTGAATGACAACTTCCCTAGATGTGTGTACTAGTGAATGATCTAGATGTATGTAAAGTGGTAATGGAGGTACTTAGTGAATGACAGCTGCCCTAGATGTGTGCAAAGTGGACAGGAAGGTACTTGGTGAATGACTGCTGCTCTGATGTGTGCAAACTGGGTTGGAAGGTACTTGGTGAATGACAGCTGCCCTAGACGTGTGTAAAAAGGGTTGGAAGGTACTTCGTGAATGACAACTTCCCAAGTTGGTACGGAGGTACTTGGTGGATGATCTAGATGTGTTAAAATGAACAGGGAGGTATTTGGTAAATGACAACAGCCCTAGACGTGTATAAAGTGGACAGCGAGGTACTTGGTGAATGACAGCTGCCCTAGATGCGTATGAAGTGGGAAAAAAGAACTTGGTGAATGACAGCTGCCCTAGATGTATGTAAAGCAGGTAGGGAGGTACTTGGTGAATGACAGCTGCCCTATATGTGTGTAAAGTGGGTACGGAGGTACTTGGTGAATGACAGCTGCCCCAAAATATGTGTAAGAATGGTACGGAGGTACTTGGTGAATGATAGCTGCCCTAGATGTTTGTAAAGTGGGTATAGAGGTACTTGGTGATGAGAGCTGCCCTAAATGTGTGCAAAGTTTGCACGGAGGTACTTTGTGAATGACAGCTGTCCTAGATGTTTGTAAAGTGGGTATGGAGGTACTTGCTGATGAGAGCTGCCCAAAATGTGTGCAAAGTGGGTACGGAGATACTTTGTGAATGACAGCTGCTTTAGATGTGTGTAAAGTGAGTATGGAAGTACTTGGTGAATTACAGCTGTCCTCGATGTGTGCAATGAGAGCATGAAGGTGAATGACAGCTGCCATAGATATGTGTAAAGTAGGTAGGGAGGTACTTGGTGTATGACAGCTGTCCTAGATATTTGTAAAGTGGGAATGGAGGTACATGGTGAATGAAAACTGCCCTAAATGTGTGCAAAGTAGGTACTGAGGTACTTGACAAATGACAGTTGCCCTAGATGTGTGTAAAGTGAGTACGGAGGTACTTGGTGAATGACAGCTGCCCTCGATGTGTGCAAAGTGAGCAGAGATGTATTTGATGAATGACACTGCCCCAAATGTGTGTAAAGTAGGTACGGAGGTACTTGGTGAATGAGAGCTGCCCCTGCCCTAGATGTATGTAAAGTGGGTATGCAGGTACTTGGTGAATTTAAGCTGTCCGAGATGTGTGCTGCAAAGTGGATATGGAGGTACTTGTGAATGACAGATGCCCTTGATGTCGGTAAAGTGGGTACGGAGGTACTTGGTGAATGACACCTGCCTTAGAAGTGTGCAAAGTAGGTACAGAAGTACTTGGCGAATAAGAGCTGCTCTTGATGTAGGCAAAATGGGTACGGATGTACTTGGTGAATGCTAGCTGCCCGAGATTTGTGTAAAATAGGGAGGTTCTTGGTGTATGACAGTTGCCCTAGATGTGTGCAGTGGGTACGGAGGTACTTTGTGAATAAGAACTGCCTTAGATGTGTGCAGTTGGTACGCAGGTACTTGGTGAATGAGAACTGCCCTAGATGTGTGCAAGGTGGGTACGGAGGTACTTGGTGAATGACAGCTGCCCTATGTGTGTATCAAGTAGGTAGGGAGGCACCTGGTGAATGAGAGCTACGCGAGATGTGTACAAAGTGGGTACTGAGGTACTTGGTGAATGAGAGCTGCCCTAGATGTGTGCAAAGTGCGCAGAGATGTACTTGGTGAATGACAGCTGCCCTAGGTGTGTGCAGAGTGGGTACGAAGGTACTTGGTGAATGACAGCTTCCCGAGATGTGTGTAAAATAGGTAAGGAGGTAAATGTGAATGACAGCTGCCCAAAATGTTTATAAAAAGGGTACGGAGGTATTTGGTTCATGGCGGCTGCCCTAGATGTGTTTAAAGTAGATAGGGAGGTACTTTGTGAATGACAGCTGACTCAAATGTTTGTAAATGGGTAGGGAGGTACTTGACAGCTGCTGTAGATATGTACAAAGTAGACAGAGAGATACATATTTAGGTACAGCTGCCCTAGGTGTGAAAATTGAGAGGGGGAGGTACTTGTTGAATGAGAGATTCCCTAGATGTATTTAAAGTGCAGAGTGTATTACTTGGTGATTTACAGCTGTCCTAGATGTGTGCAAAGTCAGCATGGAGGAACTTGGTGCCAGGCAGCTTCCCTAAGTATGTGTAAAATGTACAGGGAGGTATTTAGTGACTGCCAGCTGCCCAAGGTGTGCATGCACGATCCAGATGCGGTTCTATGATCCAAGAAAATGCTACAGCTAATAGAAATATTCCTTACGCAGTAATTGGAATACACTGATTGCTCTATAACATTTAATTTTTTTCTAAATGCCCAGTAGGAAATTGCACGGAACATAATAACATTGCTATTCATTGCTTTACTTTCTCTGGAACTTCCCATTTCCATCCTATGTAACTTACAAAAATGATGATCTGCGGTAATAATTATGCTACTTGATAGTAAAATCCTGTCAAAATATATCATGCTGTATGTCTCAAGCTGCTGAAGTCGTAATACAAATAACAACAAAGCACAAACGTATATTTACATTTGCTCTCATGCAAGTTTACACGACCGCATGCAAATAAATAAATAAATAAATAAATAAAACAAGGCAAGATAAAACACAGAAGAGTAGTCCATTGACCTTCTTTGGTTAAAGCAGGAATCCAAATTAGATAAATTAGATAGCCTGATAGTACAACAAAGAGGCCCGTAAAAAGTCTTCCTTTACATTAATGTAGGTCAGATGTCAATATATAGATTACACTCACACATTTCTGTATACATTCCTATACCATATTTGGTCAGTATAACCCTTAATATACATGGGATGCATCGCTTCTTTTCTTAAGTTAATGACCATCACAAAAATATAGGTCTGAGTGACTTACCTTTTATGCTACTTATCAATGAAATACGATCGTATGTATGCAAAGAATGAACCTGGGCCATATAGTTCAAGAGATGCATAGGACAAGTGCTTTCTGTAATGTAGGGCAGCAGTCAAACTGGCCTACTGATGTATGAAACAAATTGACTTTGCTAACTGTACGCAAACACTAACCTTGATTAGCCTATAGTCTGATTCAGAGATAATATTTACACAAGCTGTAGGTGGTGATGTTATGTTTAAAACAATTGTTTTCTTTATTTGTTTCTGTATTATTATTAATACTAATCTATTATTTTCAAGTGGCGGTATATCTTCACTGCTTACATATAATGTCATCAGCTATAGGTGTACGTGACGTCTTTCAAAATGGCGCCCAGCAACAGTACAACGTTGAAAATACCACTAGAAAATAGTTTTTCAATTTTCTGACCGTTACCAGGAACGTTTGAAGAAATAGAGGTTAGTTCAAAATATTGTTTTCTTTTCTGTGTGTATAAGTATTAAATTTGTTATTGAGATTCGCATACTTTCTGCACAAGAAGCTGATATATACATCTACAAAAATGAAGAATCAGACTATAGACCCTAAAATACATGAAATATATTACGACCAAGTGTTTTCTGTAATATATGTAACATGGTGCGCCCAGCGAAGGTTAAGATCAGCCTGTGTATATGCGCAGTCTGATCAGAATCTTCACTAGGCGCATTTTGGACAGTCAAGGGTGCAAAGTTTTTATGCCGACAGCGCAAATAAAGTGTAGCCCTTGTCTCATTCAATCTTTTAAAACAGATAAAAAGTTTTACGAGTACAAAGCCAGGAGTTGATAAAGACATTCTCCAACTAGCAGAGAGCGCCTTTAAGGCAATACAAAGTAAAATCAAAGACATAGAACAGGACATCAGAGGCTGCATAACATGATACACTCACATAAAGCATTCTACAAATTGTGAACTTCTATACTGGAATCGTACGCAAAAAAAAATTGGAAAACTCAGAAATTAGATCAACCATTTTTTAAGCTAGATGCAGACAGTTGATGTTTAGCCTAAGAAAGCAGCAACCAAAGAGCGGTGTTATACGCTAACAGCAGGTGTGTACAAAGGTAACAGACAAACAGGGCTGTCACAAAGAAAGGATGTTGTAAGTTGGAAGTAGGTGAATATATATCTAGCCAAAGGTAACAGCCAAACAGAACATCAAAAAGTGACATTTTGTACTAAAAGCAGGAGGATAATAAGAAGGAATACTTACAAAGAGAAGCGAAGAAGAGGAAGTGTTGTAATTTCTAATTGTTCTGCGCCTAGTGAATAGGAAATGAATGGCCTTCGTCGGTCACCACTAAAGTGTCAACAGCAAGATCCAGTCAGTCTATGCTATACGGACGATGTTTATACATGTTGTAAAATCCATTTCACTTGGCGCAGCTCAATTATAAGTGAGAAATAGATTTACAGAAATATAACAGGGTGTGTACACAATATGCAAGACAAGAGTTGAGATCATTTTATGGTGCAGCTGAAATAGTGCTTGACGCCATATTCCGCCAAACTTTTTAAGTGATATATATTGTCCTGACGACAGACAGAATTGAAGTGTGATGCAAAACGTATGGAGAGACAGGGTGTAAATTATGCTACTCTACTGATGATACAAGAGCCTGTTAGAGTGTTCCGTGATACTTTAGTGAGATTCTAGACTAAATTTCTAATCACTTTTGTTAAGATTACCATAAATTCATAAATATTATATAGTCTTGCAATAGTAATAACTTAGATTACGATTAAATTACTAGTATTACAAATAAATATATTCTGAAATAACAACCATGAAACAAAATAATTTGACAAGATCACAAAAATATACGTCCAGTGTTTAAAGTGTGCCTTATCTGGTTGTACTAATAATCGCATTGTTATTTAATTTATTGGAAAATCCATTCGAAGCTGTTCTGAAGTGAATCTAGACTTTAGGTAGTAGGATATGGTGAATGCTGACAGACCAATGAAACACCGGTTTCTTAGTAAACACCAAAGCTAAAAGCAGACTCAATTAATTGCATGCATATATCTAAAACGCATCAACTGCTCCGAATATCACAAGTCAATATTGCTTTTTACAGACGGTTTATCGATCGGCACGCCAAATGTTACAGTTCTGCTGTGGCGTGATGGTTGGGTAAGCTACTTTTTCCACCAGTTGAACCGCTTTAGCGATAGCAACAAAATGCTAATCGTCTGTCATCTTTATCATCAGATCAGTTTCTACTGCAATACACTGACACGAAGTGACAATTTCACAAATGACCACTTTTATAAGTAAAAAAAGTACTGATTTTAATGAAGACCGTTGTTAATGAAAATAAAGGATCAGATTGATCTTTTTGATTATCTGATTATTATACATTGCATTAAAATAGCATTTGAAATAGCATTTATCCATATCTCTGACACATAAATTATAATAAATTAATATAGCTACATAATATGGTTATTTATATGTAAAATTATACCATGCTATCATGCTGACGTCACCAACGGTCGGTATGCGGTCTTAAAGGCAACATCGTATGAATGATTTAAGATTGAAAGAAAACGGAGAATAGTAATGCATTTTGCCATCTGTTAAAGAATTCTCATTTCTGTTTATTATCATCCGTATCAGACGGGTTCAGTTTTAATGGTGAAATACATCTTTCCGTAAACGATGTAATGTAAGGCGAATGCCACTTAAACAAAAATATCAGATATGCTGGCCGTCGACCTTATAAATTGCGCCGTTAAAACATTATTTACTTTCTTACATTGGTAGTTGAACAGTAAGCGTACTGTAATAACCCTAAGTATTGGAACAGACAGACCTGGGCAAAGAGTACAGAACCAGATCAGACGCAGAAGAACACGGCATCTGATCAGTGTCGACACTATTTGCCACTCATCTAGCATATTTTAGACACATTGACAGGTAGTAAAGTAGACTTGTACAGTTTTTAGGACGTATAGTAAGGACTTAAGGTGTCCCAATATTTAGGTAACTACGGTATAAACTGGATATATTATGTCCTAATTAATGAAGTGCGAAACAGCGGGATTTATTGTGTCACCCTGACATTGGCCTAAGTACTCATAAGCTTTAGGACGTCGTCTGAGAGAAAGATTATATTTGGTGTAACTATTGAATCTACTGTGCACCGAGAGATACAATTGTTTTGAGTGATCCCACCTCTGTGTCCTCCACAACCTCCAGAATTTGAGGTACCTCTACTTTTATTTCTGTCATTTCCGTGTCCTCGAAACCTGCATTGTCCATCAACGCTTCGTCTTCCTTCATGTTCCCATTGACAAATTTTACCGTAGTTACTTTATTTTTCTTGTCCTTCTTTCCTTTGTTTACAACTTTCTTTTTCTTCTTTGGAACCGTTGTCTTCTTTTGTCGTTTTGGTTTCTAAAATAACACACAGGATTTAGTTTGTATACAACCTGAATTTTAACACAGCGGATATAAACAAAACGGTTCAAATAATGAAGCAAAAATATATGAAGTTACAAAAGCAGTGGTTAAGATACGCAAAGAATACCACAGTCACTAAGAACAGTCTTCCTTATTGTCTTCCTTATTGTACTTACACTTTTATTCATTTGTATCATGTATATTTATGGATGTTTGTTATGGTTTTGCAGGTAAGTACATATAGATAGATAATTTATTAAAAACGATATCGGATTTAATAGATGGCTAATTATATTTAATAACAACTGATATTTTAATTAGGTATCATTTATCGGAAGAGCTGGAGCGTTATAGTTTGTTTTCTTACACATCACCACTGTATTGTAATATTGTATGTCTTACATATCACTGTATTGTAATATTAAATTGTAATATTGTATTGTTATTTGTTGCAAAAGCATGCGCTTTTATATGCTTTACGTCAGACCGTAGCTAGTTACCGATATGTCTGGTTACCTGAACGTTAAACTGGTAATTGCAAATTCAAGGGACATGAGATAATTTGATAAAATATATAGATAATTGGACACGATCTCTTTGAAGAGGAACTGCAACGGAGGCTCCGTCTTTGGAACGGTCAATATTTACAATATCAGAGTGGTTGCTAAAACGACGATATCGACAATATTTTAATTCATTTTAGTCTGAAATTTGTTGATAACTATCTTCTTGTGTATAGATTATGTGCATAAAATGTTAATAAAAGTAAACTGTCATAAATTAATACTTACCCATCCACTCAGTCGTTGCTGTTTTAAGGCGTCTTCGTATGCTTGCACTTGCTGTCAACGAAAACAAAAATAAATATCATTCAGAAAATAATGACTACATAGTAGAAGTGCAGATACCCAGACACTGATACAATTATGGAGCACAGCTTTCCCGAGGCACCAAACGACGACGAGATTAGGGACAAATAATAACAAAACAAAGGCGACATATGAAACCACCGACGCACGAACAAAGAATAGTAAGTTAATGCAACAGCGTAGTGTATATATCCCAGAACTCAAAAACGGCGGAACAGCAATTGGAATGCGAAAAGATAATGGTTAGGCCAATAATCAACAGTATCAACGATGAAACATTGCATATATATGATTAAATAAGAGTTGACGTTACATGTTGTTTTGTTTAATTACAACAAAGTTTAAAAACGTGTCAACGCGTTTCGCTCAACTCGTCAGGACTGTTGCATAGTAACTAAGTATCATCGTCATGTGACGCGACGTCGTATCACGTGACGTGAATTTACGTAACTTGATTATTTGTTCATAGAACATTTAATTTAGGATTGAAACTTTTGATGAAATATTCTTCCTTGGCAAACCTGTCAGAAATACTTTCCAAATACATTTTAAAAAAAGCGTGCACGGTTCTTCTACTACATAGTTTGTCGCCCGTTTGCCCTATATAGATTCTTTGTATCCATTCATTTAAGGACGTAAATTACATTCTTCACGTCACAAGACATTGTTTCATTAACGTAAAATATTTACCTTTGAATTTGTAAGAGAGACCTTCTTCAAAATATTCACAAAGGGCACAGTTCAGGCGATTACATCTGAAAACTTTATGTGTGGTCGAGCTTCTTGCTCTAGAAATTTGGCTTTAGTTAGAATTTTTTTTAGGCTTGGAGATTGTCGCTTGCTCTCATTTTTTTTAGACTTAGAAAGTGCGCAACGCATAGTTTGGTCATTTGTTAAAATATGAATATTGCTTTTTAGAATTCCGAACATTTCTGTATTATTTGGATTAAATGTTGAAACATATGGAAGCACTTCTTCCGCTTTCTTTACACTTGGGGTCAAAAGCAAATTTCTTGGTACTGATGTCGCTTTTCTAATACCTTCAGAAATCTGTATCTGAATAATTGCTTTTGCGTAATGAAATGCGTAATTCCGATAACCGCGTTTTCCGAGTATTTTGGTCAGATACAATAGTACAGATTCTTCGGGCTAAATTATAAGGGTGCTGGTTTTTGTATGTTTTGGATTGCAAGAATGAAAGTTGAGATATTGTTTAGAATCTGTTTCCCTGGAGTATATATCAGTGAGTATGCGATTGTTGGATTTAAGTAGCAAAATATCAAGAAAAGGGAGTTTTTCTTCTCTATATTCTAGCGTAAAGGTTAAATTAGGATGAATTTATTTAAAATTGAATGAAATGTTTTCAAAGATTCTTCGCATTTTGTCCAGAACACAAAACAGTCATCTAAAAGTTTCCTCCAGTTTTTCCTTAATATAAACAGCAAATTCTGCTCCAAATTTTATTTCTATTTCCGAGTAGAGTTTTTCTTCTAAATAAGCCAGGACTAGGGCACGTCGCAAATTTTGTTCCACGAACTTGAGTATACATTGATTCATTAAAAAGAAAGTATGGTTTATGATGGATTAAAATATAAATTCTTTTGAGAATATTTTATGGATTAATTCAGGATATTTTGACAGCCAACTGTTGATGGCTTCAAGACCTAATTCATGGGAGATTTTCGTGTAAAGATTGACAACGTCAAAAGATACTAAAATCTGCTGTGTGGTACAGTTTCGGGAACATAGTTGAGGAAGTCTGACATAGATCTTTACTTTCCCGATAAAAGCTTTTAGTAGGATATCAAATAAGTTGCTTAAGCGATGTGTTTCAGCCAATGTGGGTCGGAATTTAAGCTTAATCTTGGGAGTCTAAAAGTTCTAAGTATTCACCACTGATTTTATTGCATTATGAATTTTTGGATGACCGTAACATATCCTTGTAGCAATGCGATAACCTAGAGAGCTAATCTTAGTGCTTTTCGTACGTTTGGTTGATTTGCGCTTGTTTGGTTTTGTCTGTTTCCTCTTCCTCTTGGTGTCTGGGAAAGGGCTGCGGCTTGTGAGCTTTTATGCGAACCGAATTTTTATGTATTTCTGTATTAAGAGTAGCATCGGGACCCAGGGTTAAGTGGGCTGGTCTTAAAAGTGCTTTAACCCCTCTAGTGGTTTATTCTACTGACCGTTCTAAGGCGGTGATCCCGGTTTTAGTCTTACTCTTTGTTGGTTTATTTTACGAGGCGATTTGTTTAAAGTCTTGCCTTGTGTTATTTTGTTCTTGTATTTTTCAGTCCTTTTAGCATTGCGATTACCTCGCTTGGGTAAGAGAGAGCTAATCTTAGTGCTTTTCGTACGTTTGTTCGATTCGCGCTTGTTTGGTTTTGTCTGTTTTCTCTACCTCTTTGTGTCTGGGATGGGCTGCGGTTTGTGATTGTGGCACTTCCTGGACTTTTCTCTTATCTTTTTTGTGACTGTGGCACTCCCTGGACTTTTCTCTTACCTTTTTGGTTTGCATTTAAAGTCAAGTAAGTAGTTGATTTCATGACGTGTTATTTCTTTTGCTAATTGAATCACTTTTTTTAACTTTTCTTATGGTTTTCTAGGTACTTTGTTCTTCTATTTGTTGGTAAAACGATTTGTCATCTTTCATTTCTAAAATCTTTCTTTTGTAAAATTTCTTATTCATTATTACTGTCCCCTCCTTTATCTGCTTCCTTAATCACTATGGAAGTATCTTTTGCTAAATTATCAAGTGCATATCTTTCACTGCGGGTTATATTAAAAGACGTTTTTCTTATGGTGTCAATTTGTGGTATTACTTTAGTAATATCTATGTATTTATCAAGACTTTGGGTTTGCTTTTAGGCGGTTCAAAGTAACTGTTGTTTCATACTAGTGAGTCATCTTCTTGTATTTTCTCATTCGTATAAAATATTCAAGTTTTAATTTTCTATGAAGCCCGCAATGTCATTAGATAAATGTTCATCATTGCTTTATCTAGTGTAGGGGTGAATTTTAGATCCCACAACAAGACAGACATCTATATATATTTATGTTCTAAAATATTAAATTGTCTCAAGGAACCCCGGATGCGAAAACCGGAATATGGCTTGCCGCATTACTTCAAGGCTGTTCCTTGTCTGAGATAATAAAATAATTCTTGAAACCAACAATAAAACATAGAACCGGGTCCTACAGAAGAATATCTGATAACAGTACAATTTGACAATACAACAGAGGACTGAGTCCTTAGGAAAAGCAGCCGATGCCATATATATCATATCCCTCACAGCCAGATCTGCCCAGTATGATCAACACATTCGCCTATGTAGAATCGCAGATAAGCCAAGGCTGATCTCCTAGCACATGAAAGAAAATATCTCTTATTATAACACGGTTCGAATCAAATAAGATAGGATCTACCTTCAAGGCATTTAGTGTAACCACGAAATTATGTTGTTGTCGTTTGTTGGCACTTTTCGATGTGTCTTTCTTCTTCTGGGCTTCCATTTGTGTCTCCAACGAACGCCTGAAAGTAGGACCAGGACAACCCACATTATATGGGCAAAAATGCGTCTTAAGGCATATGCCGACAGCGAAGGCCCAGATCAGCCTGTGTATCCGCGCAGTCTGATCAGGGTCTTCGCTGTTTACTAACATACTCATTTTACACTACAGAATGTATGAATGGAGAGCAAATGCCTGTATGAGAATTGCGTATGCGTGGGGTGATTCTGAATCTTTGAAATTTGCGCATCCTCGAAGACACATTTTCGGTTGGCGCGGCCAATATTATGTTGTATTTGATTTGAATATTCGTACTGACGTGTTTGAGTAAATCTGTAGACATCGTCGTCCAACAAGAAATTTTACTACGATCAGCACTGCTTGCTTCTCCATCAGTATATGTTAGACACAGCACCAGGTAGTGAAATAGACGAAATAAACGAAAATGTGTCTCCGAGAATGTGCAAAATACACATATTCAGATTTATCTCACGCATACGCAAAGTCTCACACGGACATTTGCTCTCCATTGATGCATTCTATTATATAGTATGTAATGATTCTGTTATGCAAAATTTACATAATATTCCACAGCAGCCCCGCGTGCCCGAAACGTAGTTCGCCGTGGGATTTTGGCCATTTTTTCTCCGCATTCAAGTTTCGTTAGGTATTTCTAAGTTTTCTCACCGTCTATCACGGTATCTGTGACCGACCGTGCGGGGACAGGGGTTGCTGTTCCTGAGGCTCAAAGGTGCACTACGATTTGACCCGCGGTCTACCACGGATGCCAGTACGTTCCCTCCTGACCCGTCACGTTCTGATGGAGTCCCTTACGTTTCTCGCGTGCTTAGCGAGGTCAGAAACGGTTTTCACGTTCTGTCAAGGATTTCTACTTATGAAACGTGGATGCCGGGCAGCTTTGGAGCACGTTGTGCCCACGGTATAGAAAGAAAGCCTCCCAAGCAATAGTAATCATTGTACTCTGAAACTGCGAATAGAGAACATCATGAATGCCCAAGATGAAGAAGAATTTTGTGTTTGCATGTTTTGGAAAGTCAGAATGCAGCAGGCAGGAAGAAGGCGGATTAGAAGGCCAATATCCATGTTGGTGCGCGAATGGTTATCGGAAGACAGAAGGCAGCAGCTGGGCTACTACTCAAAATGTCTCAACAGAGAGCTCCGCACCGAAGATGTAAACGCTTCCCAGGACTATCAGAGTATGCCTACAGAGCTCTTCGACGCGATCCTGGAAAGAGTAACACCAGCCATCGGGATACAAGACAAGAAGTTCCATTCTGTCCTATCACCCGGACTGACTCGGAGACATCTGCTCACTGGGGACAATTACTCGTCTGTTTTCTATGCGTTCCGGTGCAGTAAAGCAGCCATCTGCCATATGGTGCAAGAATTTGTGTTCTTGTGACGCCCGATGGGTGGACAGCCATTGCCCAGGAGTTTGAAGACAAGTGAAATACGCCTCATGAACTCTGTACGGAAAGCATACGACCATCAGCAGCAACCCAACACAGGATCATTGTATCACAACTACAAAGGTTTTGTTTTTTCATTAGCTTTGCTTCTTCGGTGGCATGGCTTGGCTTTCTTCACAGCTTAGCCTTCTGTCTTCATATTGTAGGTGCTGGGCCCGGCTGTAATATACTCTCTCCTAGACCGCACGCGCCGTCAGACCGTGGTAGAACGTAACGCGCCGTACTGCGCCGGGCCCGTAACCGTCACATACACGTACGCGCCATGGTTGAACGCGATGAAACGGCTAACGTACACCCTAGCTAGCCGTGAGAGCCTTGACAAAATGTGGCTAAATGGGACAAAAAGCGCAGCGACCGTAAAGCAGCCATGACCAAACGCGGCAGACAACGCTTGAAAGGACAGTGAGATGCCGGGGAATACACATGCTTCCCGTCCAACTACGGACAGCCTCAAGGTTTTGTTACGGTCTATCACGTACTGTCACGGTCTTGTTGCATTTATCCCATTTTACTACGGCCAACTATCCGCACGTTGACTGCCGTAGCAAATATTTTTTACATTTAAAAACCTGACTCAGCATCCACGGTAATCACGGCCTGTCACGTTTGCTCATCCCGTCCCCTTGCGTTGTCTCACGTCCATATTGTTTTGTCCCCCTAGGCCTGAAACATGATTGCCGTGGCCGCCGGGGATATAATGTAAAAAAAGGTAAGAGAAAAGTCCAGGGATTGCCACAATCACAAACCGCAGCCCTTCCCAGACCCCAAGAGGAAGAGGAAACAGACAAATCCAAACAAGCACAAATCGAACAAACGTACGAAAAGCACTAAGATTAGCTCTCTCTTCCCCAAGCGAGGTAATCGCAAAACTAAAAGGACTAAAAAACACAAGAACAAAATGACACATGGAAAGACATACAACAAATCGCCTCGTAGAATAAACCACAAAGCAACAAAGAGTAAGACTAACACCGGGGCCACCGCCTTAGAACGGTCAGTAGAGTAAACCACCGGGGGTGTTTAAAGCACTTTTACAGCTAGCTAACTTCACCCTGGGTCCAGATGCTACTCTTAATACAGAAACACATAAAAATTCGGTTCGCATAAAGGCTCCCAACTCAGTCAATGCATCAAAGCGAAAACACAAAAATCAAATTTATCACTATAATAAACAAAGACGAGTACTCATGGCTAATTCTACTGTATGCCAGAGTAAATGAAAACCAATAGTTGAACCACGGCGGGCCAAGCCAAAGATATATCGTCAAGCCCCAACCCACTGGTTAAAGTTTTACGAAGAGGCCGTCATTGGGTCTGACGCCCGAACCGCCGTCGTGCAATTAAAGAGTGAAACATAGCTATCAACAATGATTTGGTTGACAACTAGGCATGCAGTCTGCCGCATAATATCCAGGCTATAGCCAATTCTTTTATAACGGTTAATAAGTTTTCTGAATTGCTCCGAAAAGTTAGATTTACGCGGATGCTGTCCTTATATGCACGAAGACAAGTTTTCGCATGGCGCGGGCCATATAAGTGAGATACAGAATGATGGTGTCCAAACATTTGGGGTAAATATATAACACGATATCAGTCATTTGAACAGCGAATGATCAGACCAGCCTGTATATTTTGACCCCCATATAATCAGGATCTTTTACAATCGCTATTCGAATACAATAGATTTTAATAACGTTGACTGCTGTTATATTGAAGAAGTAGGGATACATCTTCAGGGGGACAAATCTGTTAAATCTGTTTCGCTTCATTTCTGAAAGGAGACAAGTCTAAACGGAAAGAATTGGTCCCCACAGGGAGTAAATATTTTCCTTTTAGATTAAATCCTATTTTAGAGAGATATGT
This sequence comes from Anodontia alba, assembly GCA_964016985.1. Lineage (NCBI taxonomy): Eukaryota > Metazoa > Mollusca > Bivalvia > Lucinida > Lucinidae > Anodontia > Anodontia alba. Next base: position 90,673,265 of record OZ024827.1, on the reverse strand, counting down.
TGACAGGAAAGCAAACAGAGTGATAAAATTTGTCACCCTTGCAAATAATGAGAGAAAAGGTAAGGCGACTATCCAGTCTTTGTTTACATACGAAAGTATATGCATTGTGATGTAATGCATATTTCATAATGGTGTGTTTGTCTACTACAGATGTTTGTATTTTTAACTTTATCGTTAACTAAACCTTGCCGACTGTATATAGAGACGATTCGATCTCAATTCGAAACTGTAGCCATGCGAACAATGACGTATAGTCTTAATCACAAAAAAGCACAAAAAAAAACAAAAACTACGCAACAGTGTAAAGATCCATCAATTCTATTTGTACTGGATCCAGGAAAGTGAAAATCTCAAATTATAGCTACGAAAAAAACAACAACAAAAAAAAAAAAAAAAAAAAAACAACAAGAAAAGTCAATCGTTAGTGTTAAATAAAGAAAGAAACATTGTTCAGAATGTAGGTGGATGACAATCACAAAAGCAGAGCAGATTCTATACGGTTGAATAACTTACTTCTCCTTGATGGTGTTGGTTGACAAAGCCATTCTGTCTCTCACTGCCATGAAAAACACTTCTTCTCTCGTAGACAAAAAGTAGTCCAACATAGATTGCTTTTCAGATAAAACAAGGATTGCTTTTCAGATAAAACAAGGATTTAAAGTGTACAATTCCGAAATAATATTTCACGCACATTTACAATTTTACACATATAGACTAGAACAGACCTGAACTCGACACATTGGAAGAAGGTATGTTTAATGGGATGTACTTTCGTCATACATGAACTCAGTAGAGCTTTAAAGTTAAATAAGCAAAGGCTTAGATCAGCTTGTGTGTCTACTTGCTGATCAGAACCTTACTTTATCGCCTACAGAGAAAAGAGTTCATGCAGAATCAGATCAGACCGCAATGAAGCACTGGATGAGCTGGACTCTTACTGTACACATATTGATTTATTACAAATAATAGGTATTATGTGAGTATCATAATAGGATATCCAAATGCATAATACAGAAGTCACATACATTAAGTAAATATTGCCATGATGGAATCGACATTACGAAATTAAAAGGGATATATCGTTTTATCTCTTCTGTTATTGTTTAAGAAAACAAAGCACATTGTTCTTGTTTCAAAATATACGGTACTAGCTCAGTAACAGTCCACAGTTTTGCTTACAATATATTGTACTAGGTCTAGAGACATAAGGTATTCTACGTCAAACCAATAATTTATTAAACTTTAAAGAATTGAATTGAAGGTAAGTGCTACATATTTGAGACCTGCGTAAAGCTGGCTCAATAATTAAATTTCAGATTTTGTCTTACAAAACTGGACATATGAGTAACTGTTACTGCTCGCCAGGCTAGATTTACATTCTGAATTCCGGTTTGGCCGTCCACCGCAATAGTTTTATTGTTTATCTTTCCAAGATTTTGTGTTGTCTCATCATGTAATAATAAAAATAAAAAAGATTGCCTTTGGAAACAAAGAACACATTACAGATGCAAAATGGGAGCCTCGGTTTTATTGAGACTCTTCATAAGTAGTTATGATATTTGTAAGTTAATATTTATTCTGTGCCTTGGACCCTTTGTTTCTTGCGTATGGCCTTTCCTGGGTATCTCCAAATTTAGTTATTTAATATCCTAGGAGTGGTAAAGAATATACATAATACTTATCACGAACAGTAAAAGTTTTATTATCGGGTCTGCATAAGCCTTTGCAGACGAAGCCTGTTTGAAGTATGGATAATTACATGGCGTACATATTCGTATCTTCAAACCACTGATTATATACAATTGAATTATTTTGCACTATAACCACAATGCATCTTACTAAATATCAGACTGTAACAACTTGCAATACATCTTGAATGCATTATGATATGAAAAGAAAAAGAAAACATTCAGGGGACCGGTTACACTCGTTAGAAATTACATCACTTTTCACCAAGGAGACACATTTCGTTATTTCCTGTTTGCTTTCTTGCAAATCAAGCCTCTTCTGACAAAGGTATCTATTCTAAATGGAAATAATTAGCTTTAAAGGTGGAAATTCTTCCGTTTTAGAGTAGATTCCTTCTGAAACCTGTCTGAAAAGGGATGTTTTCTAAACAAACAATAACAAAAGAATATGCTCTCAAGGGGAGCAAGTTCTTTCTTTTTAGAGATGATCCCTTTCCGAACGGGTTAACATAAATGTTGACAGAGTTACCTCCCCATGAAAGTGTAACCATTTACATTAAGCATGCTTTCCCAAAATTATATATTTATCTTTAACTCAATATGTACATGAACATCGAAACAATAACGAAAATTGTTCATGAAATATAATTACAAAATGCTCTAGAAGCTCGCATGCGTAACAAAATTGCCTTGAACAATATCTTTAAAATACCTTGCATGCCTTAAGGTGACACAATAAAAATATTACTGAATTAAGACACTATCAGAGTTTTGTATGTTAAGAAAACGTACAAAAGAAGAACGCAAAACATTTCATTCCAAAACTGTTAATGGTTTACAACAGTACTTTTAAGTTATGATGCAGTACTAACATTTAAAAACAAATGCGGAATGCTATGGACATTGTTATGAAATATATATGAGAACAACTTCTTTCATACTTCACATTTCATAGGCCGTATCTCTCATGGTAAAACACTGATACGTGAACTTCACCTTTCTGATTAACTTTTATGCTTTTTATTTTAATTTAGAACATGAGATGAAGTTTAAAAATCCTTTGCGAAAAACGGTAAACAGCGAATGAGATATGTACTTCAAAATCTATACATAACATTTTGCAATTCTGTGATATGACATGTGAAGAACATAATGAAAATTATGAAATGCTAATGTGTTATTGAATTAAGTAACCTCACATACCAGTTTTCCAACTAATAAAGCAACATATGAAGTTTGAAATGTGAAATACAAATAGATTGTAGAAGGAATTGCCCTTTTGAGCAATGAAAATGCTCAAAATATTAACAATACGGAAATGTCAAGTTTACTGGGCCAGACTAGCTAGCTTGGGCTAGTTAGGACTCCCCAGTGGCTCTCATAAAGTTTCAACTATAAATGTATCAATACGGCACATTTATCCCGCCCAGGGGCCATCCTCACCCGCAAAAAGGAATTTTGCAAAAAATGTTGAAAAAGGGCCATAACTCCCATAATAATTGGCAGATTTTACCTAAAGTCGAACTTGACATATATTTTATGATTATTTTCCTGTGTATAAAATATGAATTCAATACACTAATCTTTTCAAAAGATATCGAAGGAAACCATTTTTCGAAATTGTAAAAGCGCCATAATTCCCATAATAAATGATGTCCAACTGTTGGTTTTCTTTTGCTTTAGCATTTCAGTTATTTCTTGCTGTCGAGTCCTCATCTTTGTTTCATCTCTGTATTTGTTTGATTTTTATGTTCTTCGAGATGTTGCACTTATGAGTTAGGTACCCTTCACGCGGACTGAACAAATGTCTTGTGTATACCACGGCAGACCTAAGGGCAAGGGTTGTGGCCACGTAAAATCGATTTAAGCCCCAACCCCTCCCCCCATATATATTCTTACTGACCGTTCCAAGGCGGTGTTTCTGTTGTGGTTTACTATTTCTGTCATTTAATGTCTTTTCAGGTATGTCCTGGTAATTTTTTTTTATATTTTGGACAGCCGTTTTGCCAACTTTTGGGAAAGAAATTGTCCTTTTAGCTTTCTGCTTGTAGTGTTTTGGTTGTGGTACCGTTGCCTTTAATGTGTCCTTCTTTCCCTTTGGTGTCTTTGACGGAAGGTGTTAGGTAATTGTATCGCTTCCTGATCATTGCCTTCCTTTCTATTTACCCTAAAGCGATCTTGACCTATAGTTTATGATTATATACCCGTGTATAAAATTTGAATCCAATACACTAATCTTTCCAAAAGATATCGAAGGAAATGATTTCGTACGTTCGATGGGCGGGCCGTGCAGACGTACGAACGGACACAGGGATACTCCATGCCCTTCCCCCAGGCATAAGCTCAATGATCAAAGAGAAACAGAAGATATAAAGTACAATACAGTGAAGTACGAAGAGATGTTTTGCGACCACCTCGCGGCATAACCACCTGCTGAAGTGAAGGTAAATAGATCAATGAATGACCCTTGTGAGCAATAAATACACACAATATATTCGAAAATGCGGAAGTGTCACATTTATTGGGCCAGTCTTGCTACTTTCGGCCAATAAGACCTCATCAGTGACCCTCATTAATTTTCTAAAATCCTGGAATGGACTCAAACATCACAAATGATCAGAAAATATAACCTACATAGTGAAGTAGAATTACAAAATCCGATTCTTTGACTAACGCATATATTTAAGAACGGTGGGTTGGATTTTTATCAGATCTTTAATATACCGTGTCACTACATGTTTTGTTTAAGAAGACTAATTTGAAGCTTAAAGCAATCTTATAATCTCACAATACGTTCTACAATACACAGGGAATTAAATAATATGTTCTTTTCATAAAACTAAATAGCTTTATAACATCGAACTGATCTCATTTTCGTTCAAACGGCTTCAAATGAAAAACATCCTTTTATTTTGATTTCTTTTACATTGCAGAGACAATCAGGACAAACTAATCAATTTGAGAAAACTTAAAAAACACAATATTTCTCCAAAATACACGGCGACCCATATGACCCATAATATTCGATACATAATTTACAACAATATATATTGTTATTCTTTATGTCATTTGTTTAAAATAAAAGGACAGGATACTAAATATTGTTCTACTTATCTTTCCAATAAAGTCTTTAGTAGTTTCCTAGTATGCGTTTTCAAAATATAGTTTAGAATAACTGAATCCGTCCAAGACTCTTTTAGGTGATCAGATCATTAAGGTTAAAATTTTGACAAAAAACCTTACTGTCTTGTAATTGTTGATGAATGCTGTAATTTTAGTCCGGTAAAGTAACCGCGGAACTGATATATTTATTAAGTTTGATGCGAAACTCTTTAATATATCATCTCAACGTAATATAGGCAAAGCAGCTAATACGAACATTATTTATCAGCCTACATTTTATTGAAAAACTTATTGTTTCATCCAAACAAAACATGAAAGCGTTTCAATCTTATTGTTCAAAGTAGAAAAAAGTAATACTCGGTTACACATGGTCAGACTACCGACGTCCAAGAGGCAAACAATAAGGACCCGGTTCAGTATAAGTTCCGTATACATCTCATTAGAATCTTTTTTTCTCACTGGATGCTTTACATACACACAGTGATGACATTATTACGTGCACAGATACGCAGGCTAGTCTGTGTCCTTGTTGTTGCTTGAGTACGTAGGTGGTCTTCCCTGCTCGCCACAGTTTGTACCTGGACATGTATGTTTGCATTAAACAACATGATACATAGAAATCCAAGCACTTCTCTTGCAACATCTTCGTTTCTCGTCGCCAAATGAGGAAGACATTTACGCATTGACCCTTTTACGTCGTAGAAATTTTGAATATTGGTTATGTAATGCAATGTTCTGAAAACCATGCAAATAAAACAAATAACATCCTATTTAACAAAATAGTAATGGTGATACGAATAAAACATTTGTCAAGGTGTACTGAAAAACACATATATATTCGATTAAATGTATTTTCTGTTGCGAACTTTGCGTTATAAGTGCTTTATGTTAGTATAAAACATGTAAAGTGTTTTAGTTTACATCTGTGTTTAGCTTCAAATAGTATTCCTTGACAGAATGCTTCAATGAGCAAAAACGTCTGAAACTGAATGCGGCGTCATCAAACAAACATTACTCTGTCATAATGCTTTATACAGATATTATATGCGAAGCAAAACAACTGAGGAATATACAAAAAATGTAATTTATTTTATTAGAAAGTGAATGTATGCTTCTAAAACTTCAGCATTCTAATAAATTACATCATTTGTTTGATTATATGATACTATTCGCATTTTTTTGTGTAAATTATCATATTTATTTAAAATTACATTCTGTTTTCATGTACTTTCAATAAACGAGACACACTACAAAGATTAATAATTAAATATCCCTCAGTTGTTTTTCTTAGTACACTTCTTATTCAACATTTCATGCTAATATATCCGAAATCAATGCACATACAGCATGCCGGAAAATACAAATTAAGTAATCTGTAAATAAAACTTATCAAATTAGTTTCAAAATGTATTAGACAAAATCTACAATCATACAAAATAACATTTTCTATTTATGTATCCTCGATATTGTTTGCCTTATAGGCAGTGCCGTGTAGAATCATAGCACTTAAACTGCAAAAACATTATCTGGGTGCATTTTGAACGCCTTTGCTTATTTTTAAAAGTAAATGCTAGCTCGGACACTATTATTTTAATGTATGGAATAAGAGACAGGAAAACTATGATTACATATTTGGACTGTGTATCTTTTATCAATACAAACAATTTCAGAATATTTTCTGTTATATTTTTATGACAAACACTGAAAACATATAACGTTGAGACAAAATCATTATAATTATAATATCTTATATCTATAATGTCCTATAATTTGTAAGATAACTGAGATTGTAAAAACAACAGACATGCTTAAACAGTGATTATGAGTAAAACAATGTTCACAATGCCCATCATAGACACGCAAACTCATGCGCAGGTACCTGGACTAGTTGGTTTGCGTTAAGCAATAAGATGCAAATGAATCCGAGAACTTCCTTAGCTAGAGCCTCACATCGTGTTGCTACATGCGGGAGAGCATGCTTCAGAGCGTATTTGCTATTGTAAAACACTTGGATTTTATATATGTGTTTAATGGCACTGAAAATAATGGTAAACTGGATTTGATATATTTATTTTACGACACTGAAAGTAATAATGAAAACAGTACACTGGGCTTAATTTAACTATTTAATGTTCGTGCTAAGACAGGGAAATCAGACATATGTTCTTTAGAACACTCTTAAAAATAATGATGTGGATTTTATAATATGCATTTATAAAATGGAAAATGACAATTAACTGAGGTTCATTTAGATGCATTGTAACATGTCAACTACAGTATACCTGATATTTATTATACCTGTGTTAGCATATCTCTGATGTTTTTTTTTTTTTCTCAAAAAGTACAAGTCATTAAGAATACACTAATTTAATATACTCCGATTGGTCAGGTGCCAATTCAAAACGATATTGTTATATGCACATTATGGTACGTTGCACATTTATTACGCCTCTGTCAGCATATCACTGTAAATATTTTTCCATGATTACGAATCATTAAGATAACACTAATTTAGCGCATTTTAAACGACCAGGGTCAAAGTCAAAACGCTATTTATTCTGATAATGAATATTATAACTGTAAATATAACAGTACTGGAATTATAAGAACTGAAATGAAATTTTTGTTTTTTGTGGATTTTATCGACATGTAACCGCCGGCGAATGATTAACCAAATTAAAGTATTTCAGGTTTTATTAAGTTTCTGGGTGATTTGACTGCCTTTACACGATATTCAAAATCAACCAAGATCAATAATGTTCCTGTCGAAATTAATATTGACTGTTCAAGTATTGTATAAGCTGTTCGGTTTCATACCTTTATTGTCAATTTGCCATCGTCTTGTGTAAAGAGTTAATGAAATTAAAAATACATATATCAAAACGTGAACAAATATTGCTGCTGAAAATGCATTGCAAATTTACACCAAATTAGTTAAAATTAATCTCATTTATATTTTGTCTCGCAATCTTGATACAACTGTAAAGAAGAAAATATTATAAAATTTATTTAATTTTGCATGTGCTTTGTAACACTATCTTTAACAACACACCTGAGACAACTAGCTATTTTGCTACACCAATATATTTTCAAACCATCACTTGAAACACACTTGCAATATCAGGATATAATATACGCAAATATACCAACCGCGTCACTTAAAATTAGGGCTTAATGCTTATGCAACAACAAAAGCGAAGATCAGCTTAAGGCATCTCGCCTTATATTTGTTATTAAAAAAGTCTACTGGTAAAGGCGAAAAACGCGGATAAGTCGGAGTGCATGAGTAGACTTTTTTTAAGCCAGACCATTCAAATGCGATTTCTCTTTTTCAGTTCTTCTTTGTTCGTGCGTGGGTGGTTTAATATGTGACGTTTGTTTTATCATTGTTTGTTCCTCATCTATCTTCCTTTTAGTGCCTCAGGAAGGCTGTGCTTCGTGATTGTGACATTTCCTGGGTATCTTCACTTATACTTTGACTTCAGACTGACTGCTACAAACGTACCGCTTTGTTTGGTCAATGGGTTTGCCTCATCGTTTCATCTTTCTGCGCCTCGAGTTCCTTATTTACATATTTTTGTCAATTATCAAACTATTAACTCTCACGGGAGATCACCCAGACCTCAGCTTATTTGCCTGGTAAAACAGGGCTATTTGAAATTGAGAAGTTGATTTATATGAACTACTTTGTTGAGCCATTGATAAGTTAGAGAAACTAATGACATACAAAACACAAGAGATAAATAGATAACAAACTTCTTGATCTTGTGTTCCGATGTTCTCGTCTCCCAGTCTTCCGGAAGTTTTCTTTCTTCGTTGTGAATGATAGCTCTGAGTATTTGTAAACATTTTATGTTTAATTCATCCATTTCCATGCGCGCATGTTCTGTCAGTCGCTTTTTGTTGATGGAGATACTGTAAAAGGTAAAAGCTCAAAAACATGTGTATAATACACATAATTTTCTGTGAGTTCGTACAATATCATTCATGGTCTAAGACGAAAGAGATACAAACTGTTAACATACTATCTGTATCGTTCTAAGTGAACTGTACATTAACGTTTTTAACGTCTTTTTAGAACATACTCACTTAATTTATAATTATCATCATAATAATTACTGTTGTTATTGTTAAGTATTATAAAGTAGCGACTCACACGCCATATGTGTTGGGAGCTATCCTTTTATTTTTAGTTTGATCTGACATTCAACTTTCAAGTGTTATTCCATTTTAAGTATGTAAACACATCAAGCAAGTGCTAGGATATATAAAGGTCAAATGTTATACTTATATAGAGCCAGTTGAATCAGTACTATATTAATCTCGCAAACATGTATTGTAAACACCAAGGCTTTATGCTGGCGTTTCACAGTTATCGGTGTTTTGTCGCCAATGCGCATCATGGTGAAGACTTACATCTCACGTACCTATCAAAATTAATTTGGCTTCGAGAATACAAAGTTCTGCAATATATCCTTTGGTGTCAATTTAAAGGCATACAATGCCAATACTTACTGTAGCTGCTCTATCAATTTAGCTGTCCACTCGTACTTTTTCTCTGGTTTCCTTTCGTTGTTTTGTATAAAACATTTGATTAGGCTCTGGAACTCTTCCCCTAAAGGCAATTCCTCATCTCCTCCAAGTTCAGTGTATTCTTAGCAAAAGAAAACGCGATATTTGTAAGAAATCAACTTTCATAACAGCATATGCCTCACCTCTCTAACAAAAAGTAAACAAATCCATCGTTCTAGAAAATATCAATTAATGGAATCACGCAGTCCACCTATACTCTCCTTAAATTATAAGTTAAACAATAGGTCTAAGGAATGTATATGGAACACAAGTACCAATATATGCTAATCTTCATTCCTGTATGAATTCACTCTCAGATACCTACGGCATTATTACGACACTGATCAAATGCCATGATTCTTACAATTATAGCAAACATTTTCTGTAAGTACTGAAAATTACACTTGACAGATCTTGTAATATGCTACTTATGTGTTTGTATAAGTTTACCTTTGACATTTTGCACTTTTTTCTGAGTAGTCAGAGGACAATGCCGATCCTACTAGAAAGCAATGTCACTAGGTTTTCTATCCGCGAAGTTTTAAAGCTGGACGACTAAGTATTACCAGAAATCTTCCAGGGCAGGTGCTGTTATAGTTCCATGTCAAATATTAAGACCAAGTGGAGAAATGACCGACAGTTAAATTTAGTGATCTTCCAAATATTCCTGCTAGCTGAGATCAACTGATCATTAGAATAATTCTTCTCGTAAGTACAATGCATTTGTAGCACACACAATCACATGATGTTTTTTAAAACTAAGTCTCCGATTTTCGTTCTTTTGTGTCTTCTATGCTTATAAGTAAATATATCTAGGAAAGGCAACCTTTTAGATATTTTTTACTTCACTGAGTTGGTTTAAATGTCATGTGGTGGCCGTAAAAACGTTTCCCCATACAATAAATAAATAAATAAATAAATAATATTAAAATAAAGGCAATGCTTAAGCCGGTGCAAGGGGCGTATATTGCAGCTTCTCAAAGTACATTGCTGCATATAAGGGACTTAATAAAACAGTGTCTCCGATTTTTGTATTTTATGTAATCTTTGATCCCAAAGGGAAACATTTTTTTGATTATTTTACTTTACTGCAGCTGGGGGTAAGAGCCGCGTGGCGGCCGTAAACACGTCTCCCCATACTTCACTATAATGTAAATTATATTTTCTTTGGGTTCATTGAACCAGTCCTGGTGACTTTGAGAACTGAATACCTTAAGTCAGTGCTAGAGTGCAAGGGTAGATTGGGGGTGGGTGTGGTGAGGTGCATGAAAGCTCGAAAAATTACGTTGCTGCACATGACGAAGAGACATAATACTGACTCTCCGATTTTTTGTTCTTCTGTTTGTTCTTTGTTTCCAAAAAGCAGCCCTTCCGATTTTTATTTGTACAAACAACAGAATAAGAAAACTGTGAGATGTTATAGCCAAACAAAATACAAACCTCTTTTTGAAGTGATCTTTAGCTGGGCAGATACGGTATTATGTCCAGAAAATATAAGTGAACAGTTTTTTGTAAACGTCCGAAATTTGGCATTTATCTCAACCTCATCAGAATAATACTCTATGTTGCCCTGGAACAAAATAAGAAGCTTTAACTTATACTTTACTATGACTATCAATTATCATTAACACTTATACGAAATATATTCGTAAGACACACTTTTTAAGTGTAAATTAGAGGTAAACGTATTGCTCCCCTGAAGCCTTCGGCTCTCGTGAGCAAAAAAATCAAAACGAAACAGCAAGTCAACGGTTTCGAGAAGGCGTGAGGTTCGGTGGGGCTTGAGATGTATTCATGCCAAAATTCGCCTTTAATTCTCACTTGCACAAAATTACTGATTACAATAACCCGAAATTGCTAAAAGATAGTATAAACATACAAAGAACTTCGGCTAAGGAAAAAAATCAAGAACACATATACACAAACAGCGAATGTCTATTTAAGGCGTCGCATCAGCAAAATGTGATCCTGAGCTTTGCCCTTACTATTAGTTAAAGGCAAAGTCCTGATCAGTCAGTGCAGATGTTTCCCTATTCATACCCGTCTGATGGCACTTGAGGTATCTTCCACCGTTATCCCTGAGGCAAATCTATCCAGGACATGCTCTAGATTCTGTAAAATAGTAAAAAAATCTTCAAAGTTGCTTTTGGAAACAAATAACACATAAAAGGAAAAAAATCGGAGAGTTGGTTTTATTAAGTCTCTTCATATACGCAATGTCGTCTGCAAGGATGCAAACGCCCCCTTCTCCCAACTTCTAATACCTGAGTTAATATAAGTACCGCGAATGAAACGATATGCTTTAATACATCCGGAAAATTGACCTCTGTAGATACATTATTTAAAAACGTAATTTAATAGAGTTTATGTTTTAGCGTTACAATTTTTTAGGTGTTCTAAGGCGATGGTTCTAGTATTGTTCGTTCTTTGTTGGGCTTTGTTGCTGTAGCTGTCGGACTTTTTTCGTGATTACGTTGTATCTCATCCCTCCGTCTGTTGGTGCCTAAGAAAGGCTGTGTCATTTCCTAGATGTTTTCACTTATATGTTGTCCTGTCCTGATTAATGTATCAGCGGTGTGATTGATCGGTCCTGTCTAGCATTGTGATCACCTCAGTTTTGAAGAGAGAGCTGCTAGTTGCATTGATATTTGCTGACTTCTTAGTATCTACTGCCATTATTGTTTGCTTACTCTTCCTCTTAGTGTCAGTGTAGGCTTTATTATATATTTGTGGTACTTTCTTAACATATTCTTTCCTGTTTTAACATATGTATTTACGTTAAGATATCCCTTAAGGCGTTATTTTGATTCAGTCGTACCATATGTAAATATACCTTTGAGGGTATATTTGGACATAGAAATTGCAGCTTATCTGGGTCCCGAGGGTACAGAGCATTGTGCAGCGTTGCATATTGCATAACCCAACATAAACAAACTCGCTGACACTGAGTCTGTTGTTTTCTTTTCCTTAGTTTGTTCTTTGCCGCTCACATATGACCCTAAGACCCTTCTCAAATGACGGACTCATATATTTATCAATAGTAGTAGCCCGATTAGTAAATGTAAACATTACCTTAGCGATATGCATATCTATATCATTAATATATATAGGCACTGAACTTACTGAATTTGGCATGTTGGATATAGGTACAATAACAGTGAGAGAATTCACAAGGTTCTTCATGTGTTGAGGTTTGAATAGCAGAGGTCCAATAATTTCTCCGAACATCTGAAATCCACAAAAGCATTAAACAAAGCAAAATCCGCACTAGCATATCGAAATATGTAACATTACTTTAATTTATTTCGACAATTAAAGAGAACATGCATGATCTCAGTTAATAAAAGAATTTTCAACACTAGATTTCGTGGTACAAATTCGTACAGGGAGTTTCGACAATGAAGGGAGTGTTCGACTTTTCGAATACAAATATTGTCAGTCTCTATTTTCGTTTAAATGCCTGTTGACTTAAAACTAACAATTCTTTTTATGTACGTCATAACTGGACAGCAAACTCGGTACCAATGGCGGCATGTAATTGTGTTTAGATAAAAACCTTTGCGTATTTACTTATCTTTGATTTTCAGCAACACTTGCATAGTACATAAAGATACATACAACAAGAGTTTTCATAGATGGATTACCAAACTTCCGTGTCGGTACATTTCGGCATACGGTAGATTCATTCTTAGACTTTCAACAATATATTGCAAGTAATATGCACATGTTTAGCTACACTTATTCTCTAATTAATGGAAGATGTGTGGTAATAAGTTTCAAAACTTTGTCGATAAATGTGACCATACATACCAACGTTAATGTTTGCTTGCGTTTGATCCGTCGCATATATCTGTCAATAGCTAACTCTGCTGGCCATCTGTTCTTTTTGTGTCTGTTTGAATATATATTTGTCTGTCTTTCCCTTTGATGTTGAGAACTTGATGTGGATCTGATTGTATCAGTTCCTGAGTTCACTGATTTACTTTATGTAGAAAAGACATTAAAGTATATTCAAAATAAATAGCAACCGAATATGAGTAGTGACTTACTCCTGTTTATACTCTCACCCAGGCACTTCAAAATATTGAATGTTTTGTAATGCAAACATATTTTATCAGAATAGTGCGAAATAAAACCCATATGTATGAAAATAATCTGTACCATTGTACTTAACTGCGTGTAACAAAATGTAACTAAGCTTACGTACAACTATGGCCTTCGCAATATGATCTGTTTCATCCAGCTCATTGGGATGTGTTGCTGCATCCGGAAAGTAAAAGTCTCTGTAAAATGCCTCAAGGAAAGGCAAAACTCCTTCTAAAAAGTACAAAACAGAACCATATGCTGACGATTCAAAGTCCGGGGCAGCTGCGATGCCACTGAAATTGAAAAATATAAAACGTAATAAGAATTACAAAGAGGGTCGGGTTGAGCCATCCTATGTATGTTTGTGGTTTTCTTGTTTTCTGGCTTCAGATTGCCACTGAGCCCTTGCTTTGTTTTATCACAGTTTTCTTTACTATTCTTGTTTTACTGTTTTTATTTCACAAATGTAGAGAACCCCATATAGGGACAGGACATATTTGCAGTTTGGATCTGCATCAGAATTAAGTAAGAGGTTTCGCTCCAGTAAAACTGGTTGAAGCCCCGCCCCCCCCCCCCCCCCCCACAACACACACACACATACACCACCCCCCCCACACACACAACGTTCCTCGGCGGTTCCAACGTTGGTTTAAACATATTTATTTCAGAACCAATATTAAGTAAACAAGCAAGTAAATACAAACAAATCATAGAATAAGAACGAAAACACAAGTACTTATAGAGTTCTTGTCATTACATGCATAAGTATTGTATAAATTCAGGTGGCTGTGGTTCCAATGTTGCTGTTCGTCCTTGCTTGCGCGTCGTTGGTTTCATATGTGGCGTTTGTTTTGTCATTATTTGTTCTTCATCTCTTCTATTTTGATGCCTCGGAAGGCTGTGTTTCATGATTGTGGCATTTCCTAAGTATCTTCACCTATTTGTTTTACTTAACAAGCAAATACCGAGTCAATAAATCAAATTAGCAGAGTATGAATGTTTTCTGATATTAATATGTGCAGATGTTCTCGAAAATTAGCTGTAAAAGTGCTTTAAACCCACGGTGGTTTGCTCTACTGACCGTTCTAAGGCGGTGGTCCCGGTGTTAGTCTTACTCTTTGTTGCTTTGTGGTTTATTCTACGAAGCGATTTGTTTTATGTCTTTCCGTGTGTCATTTTGTTCTTGTGTTTTTCAGTCCTTTTAGTATTGTGATTACCTCGCTTGGGGAAGAGAGAGCTAATCATAGTGCTTTTCGTACGTTTGTTCGGTTTGTGCTTGTTTGGATTTGTCGGTTTCCTCTTCCTCTTGGGATCTGGGAAAGGCTCCGGTTTGTGATTGTAGCACTCCCTGGACTTTTCTCTTACCTTTTTTTTATTATGAAGGAGCTAAAATGTCAATGGCGTGAAGACGATAGCTTTCGGAGAATTTAACACTTTTACTGGTACATGTATATCATGCAAGTCAGAAGCTTCCATTAACTAGTAATAATGTTGTAATATAGCATTTATCTGCATGTACACTGTTTGACAAAATTTAAATAAAGTCACTCAGGTAAGCATTAGTATGACACGGTCCACAGAAAAAAAAGGAGATGGGAGCTAAAACTAGTTTTTATGGTCAAAACCCTCGCATTTAATTATGATGCTGATCCAAACTACAAACATGTGCTAGATCCGCGTACTGGCCTTTTAATTCAACAGAGAAACACCAAGTTAAACACGTATTAAAACATCAAGTTAAACACTGTGATAAAACAAAATAGAAAGGTAACCGTTTAGCCATTTTGGGGAAGATACTGTCCTTTTGGCTTTCTGCTTGTTTTTTTTTTTATTGTGGTGCCGTTACTTTAAGTGCGTCCTTCTTTCCCTTGGTGTCTTGGAACAGAAGGTGTTAGGTAATCGTATCGATTCCTGATCATTGCCTTCCGTTCTTTTCAATAGCGGTCTTAATCCAGAGCAAAATAAAAGCATCAGTAGAACCACAGACATTGACATAGTCCGGCGTCAAGGTTGAAGATGTAGCCGATTTTTCCATCCGAGACCCGACTTACCGTCACACAATTAAAGAAGGAAAGAAGCAAAAATATCAATCATAATTACTGGAGACGATTGGTGTTGTGACCTTTTAGCTGTTCAGGAAAATCAGTACAAATAATAGACCTCCTGGATTTATAGTCTAAAATGCAGGTTCCGACAGACCCATTCCGCGGACGCTGAGAATGGTTGTATAAATAGACATCTTCCGCTAATGTATTGTTTTCCAAAGCTGTACTTCTTTTGCAGTTTCTTCTCGTTTGTGAGTTGATACGACTTTGTTGGTCAGTTTATGTGGCTCGGCTGTTTGTGTGTGTGTGTGGTGGGGGAGGGGGGATGGGGAGGGGGTTGATGGGGTGGGGGCTGCCTGTATTTTCTGTTAGTTTTATCATGCGTCGTCTGCTAATATCTGTAACCGCGGTGTTTCGCGGATCATAGCAGGTTTGGTTGGTATATGTTTTGTGGGGGATGTTGAGTGTTTGCCAACACCTGTACTTTAACAGTTTACTTTCAACGTTTTTGGTTTAGTGACACTAATAAAATGTGTACATGCTGTCAAAAGCATTGAATTAGAAACTATGAAATTGTTTTACGAAAGGGACGGAATATATCATTTTTGGTCAATTAGAAATTCCAGTGAAGTTCTGAATAAATTTAAAGATTGTCAGGCTTCTCACAGAAAAAAATCAGGCTGAGATTATTGAGGCTTCAAAAAAAAGGTAAGAGAAAAGTCCAGGAAGTGCCACAATCACAAACCGCAGCCCTTCCCAGACACAAAGAGAGAGAGGAAACCGACAAATCCAAACAAGCAAAAATCGAACAAACGTACGAAAAGCACTAAGATTAGCTCTCTCTTCCCCAAGCGAGGTAATCGCAATGTAAAAGGACTGAAAAACACAAGAACAAAATTACACAAGGTAAGACATAAAACAAATCGCCTCGTAGAATAAACCACAAAGCAACAAAGAGTAAGACTAACACCGGGACCACCGCCTTAGAACGATCAGTAGAGTAAACCGCCGGGGAGTTTAATTAAGATACCTTGACGATTTATTAAATATTGACAATATTTACTTTGACCAAATGGTGGACTGCATATACCCTTCTGAAATCCAATTAAATAAAGCCAATTCTTCCGATACCGAGACATCTTTTTTGGATTTGAATCTATGTATATATAATATTACAGTTTTCACCAAAAATTATGATAAATGGGACGATTTTTTGATATAGTCAATTTCCCTTTTCTGGATGGCGATGTCCCCTGGCGTACCTCATGTGTGGTATACATATCTCAACATCAGATTCGCCAGAGCTTCTTCAAATCTAAGTGACTTTAACTGCCGTAATAAAGAAAAAAAAAAGGTAAGAGAAAAGTCCAGGGAGTGCCACAATTACAAACCGCCCTTACTGCCAAACATCTTAGGCAGGGCTATCGTTATTTTAAAAGGCTAGGGCATATAACCTCCGAAGGAAAATTCTGGCTGTAACTAAAAGGCGTTTTCGAAATTTTATCGCAGACACAGTGCCTTGGTAGAAAAATATAACGTCAGTCTGAAACAAAAAAGGTGAGTGCCACAATCACAAACCGCAGCCCTTCCCAGACACCAAGAGGAAGAGGAAAAAAAGTAAGAGAAAAGTCAAGGGAGTGCCACAATCACAAACCGCAGCCCTTCCCAGACACTAAGAGCAAGACGAAACCGACAAATCAAAACAAGCACAAATCGAACAAACACTTCTGCAACAAGGTATATCGGAACCAGAATTTTACGGTGACTTAGTGTACAGATTTAGAAAAATTGTGGGAAAAATGTAACTATTTTGAGCAATTCAGAAAACTAATTAACCGTTACAAAATATTTGGCTATAGCCTGGATATTACGCGACAGACTGCATAAGAAAAGGTAAGAGAAAAGTCCAGGGAGTGCCACAATCACAAACCACAGCCCTTCCCAGACACCAAGAGGAAGAGGAAAGACAAACGTACAAAAGGCACTAAGATTAGCTCTCTCTTCCCCAAGCGAGGTAATCGCAATGCTAAAAGGCCTGAAAAACACAAGACCAAATAACACAAGGTAAGTCATAAAACAAATCGCCTCGTAGAATAAACCACAAAGCAACAAAGAGTAAAAAAAGGTAAGGGAAAAGTCCAGGGAATGCCACAATCACAAACCGCAGCCCTTCCCAGACACCAAGAGGAAGAGGAAACCGACAAATCCAAACATGCACAAATCGAGCAAACGTAAGAAAAGCACTAAGATTAGCTCTCTCTTCCCCAAGCGAGGTAATCGTAATGCTAAAAGGACTGAAAAACACAACAACAAAATAACACAAAGTAAGACATAAAACAAATTGCCTCGTAGAATAAGTCCTTTTAGCATTCCGATTACCTTGCTTGGGGAAGAGAGAGCTAATCTTAGTGTTTTTCGTACATTTGTTCTATTTGTGCTTGTTTGGATTTGTCGGTTTCCTCTTCCTCTTGGTGTCTGGGAAAGGTTGCGGTTTGTGATTGTGGCACTCCCTGGACTTTTCTCTTACCTCTTTTTGTGTTTGTGGCACTCCCTGAACTTTTCTCTTACCTTTTCTTTCTAAATCGTCTACGTATTTATCAACACTGTATACTATATTACCAGATTTCGAGCTTTAAATGAGATGTGGCCTAACTGATCGATACTTGCTAGCCTTGCCCCAGAAAACATGGATAGACGAGGGATTTTCCAGCTCTGTTTGTGTATTTATTACAAAGGTGATTCCTTTTAGAATCTTTTTCAACGTTAAATAACTTTTCCTCAAGATTTTACCATTTCCATGCTCACAGATTAGAACAGTGGACCCCATTTACGCTCGGCTTACAAGATCATCCATCCCCAATTAACAGCCACTGTGTCTAATTTTCAAAATGTAATGCTGCTATAAAAGTATCTTTGCAACACTACCTCCTTACAACAGCAAGTATATGCAATCATAAAATAGAAAGGCTGCAGTTCTACCTTTTCTCCGGAGCTGTTTTGATATAGATAGCTATTTTATCTGGATCTTCTTTCACACTATCCGTCAGTCTGTTCATTTCTACAGATACTTTGGACATGTAATCCCAGAGGTCCCTGTGAAAGGAAGGTTGGTGTTATACTGAAAACATTTTGTTGAAAAGTGCCAGATTAATCCGCCAATTAGCTGTCATTCTTTCTTATCATAATGTAAGTTAAATTAATACGATTATGTTATAAAGGTTAATAAACAGTTCTGTTAGAGTGTTGAACGGTTATTGATTAAGCATACATTTATCTAATCTAATTTGTTCATTTACAATATTAATTATCTTGTTGTATTATTGTAATCCTACACAATCTTAACATTTACTAAATAAGGTAAAGTTGGCTAACATTCGGTTGGTTTGAATGGAACTCTGATCATTGCACAAGCGTTAAAAGAATGAAACATTTTGAGACTTTTTTAATTTAAAAAGTGAAATAAAGTTTCGTCTGACAGAAAAAGGAAAATATCTACAGCATTTGCAATATGAATATAGGTCGCATGCTGAATGTATGCACAAATACTTTTTAATATACCATGACAACAAAGCAGTTGTAATATTTGCCTGCTAACACTTTATAGAAGCATGTACAGCCATAAACATGATTAACTGACATCAATCTCCGTTCCATCTAAAGTAAGTATGCAATGTAAAGTAAGTAACGTGCCTGTCTCTAAAATATTAATACGGCATGGTCTGTCCTGAACCCATAAACTCCCGTTTCTTTACAACACTTACTACTCACTATTATACATCTAAACAACAAGATACGGATACAGACTTAGCAATATTACCCAGAGAATAACTGGTAATGGTTTCTTGAAATTTCACTGAATAAATACAATGCTAAAATTGGTACACATTTAATATTGGCTATTATTTACAAAGACAAAGCCGCTCTTCATATGCAACAATGTAATTTTTCGAGGCTGCATACGCCCCATAGCACTGGTTTAAGCGGTATAAGATTTAAAAAAGAAACTGGAATACGCTCAATGATCCCAAAGGAAAAAGTATAATCTACACTATGGTAAAGTATGGGGTAGCAATTTACGGTCGCCACACGGCAATTAACACCAGCTGCAGTGAAGTTGATTTAGTTTGAAATATCACATTTTTTTGTGAAATATAACGAAACGAGATATGGTTTAGTATATGCTGTTTAATCAATAGTACGTTAGTTATTTATGAAACACAAGGAAACTGGGCAAATTATTTATAAAGTTTTAATCTCGTGTATAATGTCATGTCATCCGCTATAAAATAACCACTTACAAATAGGGTGATATGGAGACATCAAGTTACAATTCTGGGAAAATGCTTTAATTCATGAAAGAACGGTGGTTAATAAAATATATATATATAAGTTAAAAACACACACATCTTTATAACATATTATGTCTGACTTTCCAACCTTATAATTTAATTTTGCTGTAGCTTGCATTTGCTTAAGAAAGACTACAAGACAAAAATGGTTGAAATTGTCATTCATCAAACATGACGTGTCATTCAATAAAAATGACAAAGAAGCATTTGAATTGACAAAGGAGCACAAATAGGACTTTCATCTCCATATGTCCAAATTCAAAACACTTAATAATATTTAAAGTATATACAACGCAATATCATCATGCATCTGGTTTTTCTTCTTTTTTTTTAAGAGGAGGTTTATAATCAAAACTCGCTTATATAAGATACCAAGTATCTTATACAACATTTATTAGTATTTAGTTTGTTTTAACATAATATCATGTTTGTGAAAGCTTTACAGACACATAGATAGTTTTCGTTTACTTTCAGTAACTATTATATATAAGCTAAGCTAAATCATTAAGTTGTTGTATAAACCTACCCGAAGTGGGAAAGCTCGCTGGCTCCAGCCTCTACCACCGCATCCCCACTCTTCATATATACGTGATGCAGGCACTTCAAAAATGGTTTCTTATACACATTGTCTACCTTGTCGTTGTTTAACACCCACAACAGATCATCAATAGGAAGAATGGTCTGACACAAAGACTCGATAAACATGTTTTCGCCCTGCAGAGATAACAATAGCATATTGTCTAAAAAGTACCAGCAATGTCTAGTTGATAGTCTGGCAATGACGGTACGGTGTCTCGGTTTACTGAAGGTGAGGTTATGTGTCCGGGAACAGTTCACATCCGTACCCTACCAGAAATAATCCTATTCTCACTTACTGCATAGAGTTTATTCATTCTCCTATTTTAAATATGGGATTTATAAACCGAGGGAGGTAAAAAAATCCGATAAAGAAACGAGTGCGAAGCACGAGTTTCTTTATTGGATTTTTTTTACCTCCCGAGGTTTATAAATCCCATATTTAAAAAGGAGAAATGAATAAACTGTATATTACATGCATTTCGCCGCAATAGAGTACGCCATTTAAGAGGCTTTTGTGGCAAGTCTAGTCTGCCAGTTTGTTTACGCTGTCATTTCTATTTTGGGTCGGCGTAGTAATAAATAATATATTTAGGATAGCTTTTGTTTTTATCCTAAATGATATTGACAGCAGGGTCAAAATCTAGGCTGTTCATATATTACAAAAAAAAAGTAGTTCCAGTTAAAGAGCTTTATTTCCCCGGCTAAAAGGAAATATTTCTTCTTAGAAAACAAGGAAAATACCAGTTTTATGTCTGGTAGAAATCATGGTATTTCTGGGTTGTGCATGTAATATTTTACATTAATAACTGACAAAGTGATATGTTATCTATAAGTCTACTTTATGGAAGTTGCTACGTATATTGGCAGTCCGAGAATCATTACGCCTCTGAATGTAAAAATAAACACATTTTCATTAAAGTTCTCTATTTGATAGTCAGCCATACTACTGACTGCTCTAAGGTGATGATTCTGGTGGTGATCGTTGTATGTTGGACAATTCGGCTACACTTTTTGTGTATTTCCTGTTTGTTGCCTTATCGTTGTGTTTAGCTAGTCCTGTCTAGCACTGAGATCAGCGTGGGGAAGAGGAAGCTAATTGCATTGCTTTTCTGTGGTTTGGAACGAGTGTATTGTCCGTCACAATATGTTAACTCTTCCTCTTGGTGTCATTGGTAAGCTTTCTGCGATGGTGGCTCTTTATGCACATCATATTTACTACTTTCATTCGAATCATAAAGCAAATGAAATATTGAATCAAGAAAAGCTAAATTATTAATGTGAGTAAATAATTCAATGGAATATTGATTCAAGAAAAACGAAATTACTAATGTCAGTAAGTAATACAATAAGAAACGTTCAATAATTTGATCTTTGTCTCTTGAATATTTCAAATGTAACCTCGTTTTACCTATAAAACTACGTTTGACATTTTATCTGCCTTAAAAGAAATTAAAAGTATGGAAATGGCAACTTATTGAAGTACCTCTGCACATGCTGCGAGCAGTTCTAAGAGGCTGATATAGTACCGGAGCCTGGAAATCTGACCGGAATCTGTCAGAATTTTCAACCTGTAAATATATGTAGAAAACGAACCGTTGAAAAACAGAAAAGATGAAATCGAAATTGAACTACGACTTAGAGCTAAATGGCTACTTTAAAACCTGAATAATAAAATCGGTTTAAAAAGCACACTAATATTTATGGATTCAGACAGACAACGCACTACCAGACATACGTTACAACCTGCCTACCTCTCTAAAGTAATCCCTACAACTGCCAAAGAAAAACTTAAGACTTTGACTGAAAAATGCAAAAAAGTCAATTTTACTGAACCCTGATAAAATATATGACGAACTATAAATGCGTGTCATAAATCCATATCATTTAATTTATCAAATGTAAGTGAATATTCCAAAGAATGCCGTAAACACGAAGCATAGCCTTGCCGAGGCACCAATAGATGGAGAGATGAGGAACAAATAATGTTAAAACAAAATGCCACATTTGAAAACACCGACGCACAAACAAAGAACCGCAACAGAGAAACCACCTTGGAATGGTAAATAGGAAGGCCAGTTTTACTCGCTCGAAACCTCACCCTTAATTCTGATGCAGTTCCAGATTACAAATATATGTTTGGTCCACATATAAGTAAACCAGTGAGCTCAGGAACTGACACAATTAGATCCACATTAAGTTCTCAAAATTAAACGGAAAGACAGGCAAATACGCTTAAACAGCCACAAAAAGGACAGATGGCAAGCAGAGTCGGCAACCCTTACCCGAAAAGGTGGCAACTGTTACCCAAACGTAACTGGATATAAACTTTCATAATTGCTTAAAGAAAAAAGATTTGTGAATGAAACACTGCAGAAGAGTTAACAGGAAGTATCATAATAAAGTACCGCCTTAGAATGTTCTGTAGTAAATTATCGGGGGCTTAACCTAGCTTTACGGGATCCCAGCCCTCGTCCTCAGCTCCCATAGTGGTAAAAACATACATCTGTTAAATCTGGAGGTCTTCTAACTCATCCATGAATCATTACGGACAACAAATACATAACAGATAAAGTCTTTGTCCGAATAATTTTTTCTTTCCTTTTGTATTATTGGGCCCATTGTGGTATCTTTGAAAATGGAGTTCTGCTCATGTGTACGCTAGAAGGCGAAAGCATTGCTGTAAACTTCATTACTGCTTAATAGAACCAAGACTCTCATTTTCTATTTGTAATGTGTGCTTTGTTACTAAAGGTACCATTTTAGATTTTAATTTAATGAAGCAAAGATGAGGACTCAACAGAAACAACGTGTTGAGACTTTTTGAGATCCCTAGGGTGTCCAACAACACAACTGGTATACCTTAAAAGTAAAATATCATAGTGAAACACAAATAATCGAAAACGTTGTGAATTGAACGTATAAAAAATTTTCATGACTGTATGCACACACTTTTTCCAGTAATAATCAACTAAACATGTACATGAAATGTCACAGAAAATGCCATACTCATGAAGCACAGTCTTCCCAAGGCATCGAAAGAACATTGATGGTAGATATAAAAATTCAATAACTAGTCAACATTTTTACATTATGAGACACACGAACAAAGAAGACCTGCAACGGAGGAACTGCAGAAAAAGTGCAGGTGATAAACAGTTTTACTAGCTCGGAAAACTTTCCTGGGAATCTTCACTTATATTCTTGAATAAAGTAGTTCATAAACACGAATATAACCATTGAGAATTAGTGTTCATATTATGAAATACAAGAACAAATAAATTGGCATATGCCAATTTATTTGTTCTTGTATTTCATAATATGAACACTAATTCTCAATGCTATACATAGTACGTCAAATATAATTTATATATTATTTAAGAAAGACTTTTCATGCTATAACAGCCATGATATTTAAAAAAACAACACTTTTTACAATTACGCTATTAATTTCTAGCTTACAAATTTTGTAAGTTCAGTACCTATCCTCCCTTGACATGTCAAGTACAAAGGCCACTTTCTTGTAGTTTTGCATAATGTACTTCATTACATATGCCTGGTTCCTTTTCAATGTCAGGTTTGTTCCAACAACCTTCACTATCATCCCTAACAAGTCCAAGAATTCAGGTGCTCTGTCTTGCATATCAGCTGCCCTGTTGACTATCTTTTGTATCTGGCGTGGACTAATTTTGAGGCATGTTGCTTGGTTTCCACAGAAAACCTACATTAAAATAACAATATGATAATGATCTACATATGAAACAGACCAATGTTTGTTTGACCTATGATTTATATATTATGTTTCTATATTCATTAAATATAATGAAAACATGACATCAACAAATGCTTCAATCTCTGCTAGGACCGTATCAAAACTACTAAAATTTCTGGTATGTACGAGGGTCCTGCAAAAAGTTCTGTCACTAATAGGCTTCCTTAGTTTTTTCCCATGTACATTTTAAAATGCTTCACTGCACTTGAATGGTGTGTTGAATAGCTACGGATACCCGTTTATTTCGTGCAAATTGCTTTCCAACTGACCGAGTTATTTTAAATTGAAACAAATGCAGTCATATACACTGACCAATTTACTTGTTACAATAAGAAACAACCAAGCAAAGGATGGTCAGGAGTCCACCTTTTACATGAGAACGCCTCCTCTCATAAGTGTGAGAATGTTAAGTCTTTTTTGGCTTCTGAAAAGGTGAAAGTTTTAAATCATCCACCTTATTCACCTGACCTGAGTCCCTGCTTTTCATTTCCAAGGTTTAAGAAAATGTTTTCTGGAAATAAGTATACGTCTAGAAGTTCCCTTGGCAGCGCTATTTATCAGTGTCTCCAAGTAGTTGCGGTCATGGTACCAAAGCCGTAATCCAAAATCATAAATCCATAAACGAATGACGAATCAGAATGTTCAGACCAACAGACATGGACCCCAGAACAAAGGGTGTAATCAGGCGTCCGCGGATAGTAAGCATTACTTGGTAAGCAAGCTTCGCCCACCATGCCCATGGGCCTGAACGAAGGAAATATCGGTAGAAGCGTATGTCCGGGATTTGGGAAGTCTATTTATGGCGCGTCACTGGCAAAAACATCAGAAACAATTCTGGAAACTGCCACATTGTATGGATTGACTAGATCATGATGTCTCCCATAGAACTTCTTAAGTGTTGCTACCAGTTTGGTTTTTTGATACCCCTGGCTCAACAACTTTTGAGTGAGCACTTTCCCACGCTCCATGAAGTCCTGATAATTTGAACAAGTTCTGGCATAACGGATTAACTGTGAAACGTAAACGCCGTATGCTGGTGCAGAAGGGATATTACTGTTCAGGAAAGGAAAGTTAACGATGGGAAAATTGAAGTCATCCCGTTTGTCGTAAAGCCTAGTAGTAAGCTTTCCATTGTCGATGTAGAGATAACAATCCAAGTATGAGGAGGAGGCTGAAGTCTCCGTTGTTTCCTTTATTTCAAGTTCACGTGGGTAGATGAATTCTAAATACTCTGCAAATTTTGTGTTTTTCAGAGACAATACATCATCTATATATCTGTAGGTGAAATTGAATTGTTGTGCGAGGTGTTTCTTGCCTGCTTGGAGGAGACTTTGTACAAACTCCGCCTCATACGAGTATAAAAACAAGTCGGCAAGTAACGGTGCACAATTAGTACCCATCGGTATGCCGATTGTTTGTTGAAATATCCGACCGCCGAACTCCACAAAAATATTGTCGATTAGATATTCCAGCATCTTAATGACATCTGCATCTGAGTATTTTTGTGGTGCATCAGAGTGATCCCGAATGAAGTATGTGTTTTTGTAGCCAATGACAACATACTGAAATCGACGGTTACCATTCTTGTGGAAGAAACACTGGTTGATAATTGCCTTTAATTTAGATTTCAATTTATCATGAGGAATAGTAGTGTAAAGAGTAGAGAAATCAAAAGATTTTATACTGTTGACGGAATGAAGAGATTGTGCCTTTAGGTTTTCTAAGAGCTCTTTGGAGTTTTTCAGGATCCACATCTGATTAACACCACTTCTGGCATATGCAGTGTCACAATACTTCTGAAGGCCTTCTTTAACTGCGGTTAGTATTCGTGTTAGAATCTGAGAAAGAGGCTTGGTTGAGCACTTAGCTGAACCAGCAATATATCTCTGCATGTACGGATTCTTGTGAAGTTTAGGAATCCAGTACAGTTTGGGAAGGTCAATATCTTCCTCTGGGAGGGAAATTCCAAATGTCAGCATCACCGAATGGTGGTTTTGTAGAATTTCTTCCTTGGACATAGCAGTAAGATTATATGTAGGGTTTCCGGTCATGGTACTCATACCAAGCTCTTCCATTAAGCAGTTTATATAGTGTGTTTTGCAAACAAACACAATGTTGTTAGATGCCTTGTCGGCTGGAACAACGACAAACTTCTCATGGATTTCAGCTAACTCAGCAGCAACATCTTGATCGTCAAACACCGATTCATGTCGGCGAGACATGGTTCTGCTGAGTACTGAGACACGTCTGTTTACCAAGGACATTACCGATTTAACCCATTCAGACAGTGTGTCAACTTCTGCGTCCTCTTTCTTGGCCCAGCGTCGTGCATACTCTTCAACAGAATCATATATTAATTTAGAATTCTGTTTCCAAGTTAAAGACCTGGGTTCCCTATATCCAACAGATACCAAAAGAAGACTATGTATCTGCTTTTCGCGACTGGGTAAAAAAGGTTATAAAAATGTGTTTCAGTAAAGGGGGAATACTTTGAAGGTTTGTAATAAAAATATGTTTGATAAAACGTGGCACTGAAGTAATCCGAACCCAGTGACAAAACTGTTTGCAGGACCCTCGTATTACTGGTAGAATGCACATAGGATTTAGTGTGTGAAGCTATTAAGTCATGTAATATGTTTGTTATAATGTGAATATATAATCTCTCTTTATTATTTATTAAATATCATAATTTGTTAGGTGGAACCCAAAGGGAATCAAAACGGTATTAGACAGTTAAAAAGAGTTTGCTATAGTAGAAGAACACTGCGTAAAGATCTTACCTCTTTCAATGCAATGGCAAGATCCGACTCAACAACTCTCACGTCGAGAAGAATATCCAGCCTTTCCATTATGTGATGTTGTACCCGCATGTTTTCTCTCGCGAGCAGTTTTAGAAGATAAAATGCTTTCTTGAAAATGTCTGTCATGCCGCCATAGATTTTCTGTAAAAAACAGTTTGAAAATAAAATGATTAATACAGCAAATACAAGTATCAGTAAATCCGAGAGGCGCCGTGGCCGAGTGGTTTCAGCGTTTTACTGCGGTGCTGAAAATTATAGATTCGTCCAGGTCAGACCATGGAGTGAAAAAAGCTCTGTTCACAAAGTAGTGAATTGGTAGGTCTTGAGGGACGGTTGAAGGCAGTGTCTTCTAACTCATCCATGATTTTGATCGCAGCCCCTGGCTACGGAGTTTTGTTCCATCCTGTTTTTTTTTTTTCACGTGTTTTTTCTATCATATCCAGCTTTGTGATTATCGCATTTGTTTGCATGTTCGCTGGTGTTTTGGCTATATTCCTTTGACTATTTTTCAATCGATTCGCATACTATCTTTCCAATTTGTCACATACTACGATGAAGATTAGCCGCACAGTCAGACATCGTAGCTTTGGACATGTATGCTCAGCGAAGATTCATATATTTTAATGTGATCAGAATCTTCACTGGTCGTATTTTGGATATCCAAGAATGCAAAATTTCTTCATGCGGGCAATGAAGACTTTGATTATGCTGCAGACTGTTTTGTCTTCATTTGACGCTCAAGTCAGATGATACGGTTTCTCATGTTGCGGCTCGGAATATTATATTGCAATGGTGTATCTGGACACAAACTAACTGACAGCTAATCGGAAATATTTTCATGAAGACCCGGGCACGATCTTATTCTCTTTGTGATTTCGTTTATCATATAAATGAAATGTCGTATATTAGAAAAAAGTTTCACTTACCAATAACTTTGCGTCTATATCTTGTATGAGAATATCAAACAGAACATTCAGTATGCCTGAAACAATCGAAATGAACCCATCAAAAGATTTATTTCTTTAAAGTTTTATTTTTTTTTCGTAACTATGACTAATGGACTTGAACTTTGTTTTCTGTTTCATAGTAATGGACCCAGGCCTCATCTATAATTACAAGACACAAAAGAAAATTTTCTCCCTTTAACCTGAACTGTTTCAACAATCCACTGCTTGCTGATACTCTAATTATCATTTGCTTATCGCTAAGCGATTAAAGTACCCAACAGGCAGTTAGCTTGTGCATACCTAAATGATCATGTAAGATTGTTGAAACACTACCTATGAAATGTCCAATGTCTCTGCAATCCCATCTACCTGAATTTATTAACGATAAACCAAATGCTGCACTTTTTTGCATATTTCCTCACCGGTGGCATCGTGTGGGCGTCCAGGCCTGCATTTAAAGAAAGTTCTACCGACCAAGAATGTTACCGGAGCAAATGCCGGTGCAGAAGAACGGTATACATCGGTTAGTTCGTTAGGTATTTCCTTCTCCTTTCAACAACAGGTAACGAATTACAACACTGTATTCTAATTAAGACGAAAGGCAAGCCTTTGTATCTTTGGCTATATTCAACATACGACGTCTTAATCATGAATAAACCAACACTGCTACAATGTTTTTGACATGCCTAAATCGTGCATTTCACCATGTGAAAGTTTTGGCCAATTATAAAGCCGTTAGGCTAGTTACTTACTGACTCGCTCTCGTTTTATCCCATATGACGTAGTTCTTAGTCCTGTTCGGAAACGGAAGATTTACAATGTCAAACTTGAAACAAAGCTAGCTATCGTATAATAATATATTAGTTCACACCACAAAGAAACCTGTTATTTACAGTACAGCTGACCAATAAAAATGTACAATTATAACAATACCAATATTTACCATTACTGATCATGATATTTTGGTTCATCGGATGAGGTTCATCGGGTGTCATCGGGAGATGGCAAAACCTAGAAACATTCAGAAACTATGTAATAACATTTATTTTTGTTACATCCGTATAAATGAATTACTGATTTTTTTTTTCATTTCCGATTTGTATTTCAGTAAAACGTCATACCCACAATATATACCCAATTCAAAGATACGCATTATAATAAATGGTCAGCATTTCAGAAATATAATTACAGTTACCCGGGACACTATAACGAAGTGACGATCAAACATTGTTAGCAGAACCATTTCACACACACGTATAAGCTGCTACATGAGGGAAGAGCTCTTATGTAATAGGTAAACAACAAAGATATTTATCAGATAGCGCACCCACAAAGTCTCTGCTATCAGCTTGCAAAATCGAACAGTACATCAAAAGGAAAAAGTCATAGAATGCGCCGATGCTTAGGCTGATCTAGGCATCCATGCTTTGTATATTTCTTATACTAATATACTAATGCTCATGCTCAGTTATATATGTGAGAAAAGTCATTTACGAAGGCAAGCATACCCAATCAAAATCCTCCATGTACCTTATTTTTGGATCTTTTAGAATTTCAAATGGAAAGAAAACACTTGCGCGGATAGGACAGTACAATTACGCAGACTAATGGATCTGTGCTGATCGCATTAATTAAAAAACAAAGCTGATTACCTTATAACTTACTTTTCAATATGCAACATAACAAATTCAGGAAAGCGAATCACCGACATGCACAGATTATATCGTTTGTTTGGAAAAACTTTTATGGCTAATTTGAAATGAATGACCTGTAAACAAGCAGTTACTCGAAAAATGTAATCTCTTCTGATTAACATGAACATCCCTTTTGTTATGGTAAATGTCAGTGCAATCAGGCAATGGACAGACAATCAGGTGAGTCACGTGACCCGTATCGTGAGATAATGTACCTTCATGTACCTTCGGACCTTTGAACATGGGCCCGTAGTAAACAATTTAGATCAGTGCAGACCAATAAGAATCTTTGCTGTCCAACTGATCAAACCTATGATCCTTGATGAATAGCATTACGAAAACATACCTATTCAAATATACCGAAAAGTTAATCACCAAAAAATCGAAAATTTTCAGACAAAAAATCCAAATATTTTTCATATTTCTGCTCAAAACATAGATTGTGGGTACTCGTTAGAACCGCCTCGCAGAGGCGGTTTTAACGAGTACCCACAATCTATGTTTTAAGCAGAAATAAGAAAAATAATGTATACCCCTGTAAACCCCAGTTTTACTATATAAAAGTAGGGTTTAAGGGGGTCAAAATTATATAGGCATGTTTTCGTGATGGAAAAAAAAAACTTCGATCTAGGCGAATGAGAAATCTTATCTGAGTCTTTGCACAAGTACGAAGGTGTGTTTTCTCACTTACGTTGCGGCTAAAATATGCTTTTGACACTGTTTTGCAAGACAACAAATGCTTTTTCTATTAATTTCTGTTAACTATATCATGATAAAGAAAGCGTACTCAGCCAAGTCGTCCAATATATTTCCCATTAGCTTCACTTGTTGATCATCTAACTTTGCACGGGCAAGACGTCTTAGTATCGGCATATTCTTGAGCACTTCTCTGTGAACACGGGCCGAGTCTTGTGTCAGCAGAATCTAAGGGTATGACCGAGTATTAAATGACTGTGAACCTTTGAAGTGCTAAGCAAATTTGTAACAGATGGCATTATAATATTTATTATGATATTTTTGAGAAAATAAGACAACATTGCATGTGAAGCGTCTGCTAGGCACTTGTAATGTCAAAATTCTCTTCTCTAAAAAACAATTAAAAAAGCAACATAAATATTAGTGAAGATATTCAGGAAATGCCACACTACTGAAGCACAGTCTTCTCGAGGCACCAACAGGAGAGTTGAGGAACAAACAATGACAAAATAAACGTCGCACACGAAGCAACTGACGACGCTCCAAGAAAGAAGGACCACAACAGAGAAACCGCCATGCTTGCGGGGTTGGGGGTGAGTCAAACAAGTTTTACTCGCATGATACCTCACCCTTAATTCTGATGTAGCTCAAAGTTACAGACAAATGTTCGGTCAGCCTCGGGTCCTCTACCTCATCAGTGAAATATCGCAGTGAAACACATACAGTCATTAAAACTGTGATGATATAGAGCAAATTGTCGTCTGCTGTAGTTTTGATTAGCGCTTAAAGGTTTAATATTTACTTAATATTTATTTGCTTGTAATATTTTACCACGTGCATATCATATTATTATTTTCGTTGTTGTTGTTGCAGCTTTTAACACCAACCCAAGATTAACCAGCCAATAAATATCAATAAAGAGAAAATACAGGTATCAGTGTTGTTTCTCAAATATTAAGCTGAGCTCTATCTTGCTGGTGACTTATGTGTCTTCTACTTACATGTACTGGCAGACTGACAACTGTGCAAACACTTATCAAACTATTCTGGGATCTACACTATATCTTGAGGCTTGTCTGTGGTCGGACTCATCGTGGTCCTGCTTGTGGTTTTCTTGTGTTCTTGCTTTTCTTTGTTTCATGCAGTGGTTTTGATTATATGTGTTTCACTGTGATGTTTCACAGATAAGGTAGAGGACCCCTATGCGGACCAAACATATATTTGTAATTTTGAGCTGCATTATTATTATGAGGTTCTTCCAGTGAGTAAACTGATTTTAGCCCCCCCTAGAAGTTTTCTTAGACCGTTTAAAGGCGGTTCTTTCTTTGTGCGTCTGTAATTTCATATGTTGCGTTTGTGGTATCCTTATTTGTATCTCAACTCTCTTTCCTAGCTACCTCGGAATGACTCTGCATCGTGATTGCGGCATTTCCGGGGTATCTTTACATATATAATTGTTTGTTAAAATCCGTCTAAACCCATATTCATTTATGTCAGTCTGAATGTTTTAGTTGCGTATTGTGAGCTTGTGTGAAGGCATTATTTTCCGTTTCCGTATGGTTGCTAGTGTCAGAGCTTCTTTCGAGCTTTTATATAACAATGAGTTTTGTGTCGGTGTCTTCGGGATGTTGTACTTTTTATTTTTACTTATCTTTTAAGTACTTTCATTGCAACTCCTATCTGTCATAAGCACCACTTCATACAGACTATATTCAATTTCAACATTTAATTTATATCTTTCCCTAATGAGTTTTAAATCTACAGTCGACTCTCATTATATCGAATTCCAAGGGACTCTCTGAAATACTTCGAGATATCCGTACTTTGACATATCGGATTTGCAGAATTGAGGAAAAAATAATTCGATAAACCATATTTAACAAATATATATGTAATTAGACTCTTGAAATTAGATGGATATTGAAAATATTGTGGATACGAGTAAGAGGAGAAATTGCTCCTTGTTCCTTAGGAGCAATTTCTCCTCTTTTCCACAATATTTTTACCTGTTATCAGATTTTCATGTTTAGGCAGGGACGAGACTTTCACTTTGAGATAAGCGGTTATTCGAGATATGCGAGTTCGAGATAGCGAGAGTCAACTGTAATTACATCAAGTTCCTTAGGAAGTATGTATTTGTGATGATCGTCTTTCCGGAGTAACTTCACTTATTTTAAGGGGATTTGATAAATTAGGCAGATTTTCAGCCATTTTGAAGGGTGGTTTGACTGCCTGTTTGCGATCTGCTCACAAATCACCTTCTGAAAATGTGTCTACTCTAGAACTGCTTACCCTGGAAGTGTATTAATTCTCTTTTAGTTTCGTACCATGTCTAGTTCAAGCTATGCACATTACCTGAGCTTTGCTGGCCAAGTTAAACATGTTCATCTTGGAGGAATAGATCTTGTTCAGGATGTTTAATGACTTGGTTATCATTTTGTTGTACTTGTACATTGATAGATCCTACAAATGAAAATGAAAGCAATAAAAAGATAAGCATGATAATGATTACATAAACTAATGCATTGCATGTTTCATTTGGTAACTAGCTTTTTGATCACCTCACTTGGCTATTTGTTTAATTATACAGTCTGATTGTTTTCTTCCTCTCTGTATTGGAGGTAGACTGCTAACTGCGATTGTGCCACTTTCTGAACTTCTTAATTAATATTCTGTGGCTAGTGGCAACGTCAACCATACTTCAGTTTTCTAAAGAAGCAGTCTATTGGTGCCATACGACATCTAGCCAATGAAACATAACTTCCATTGGTAGCCAACGCTCAATAACATATGACATCTTCTATAATATTTATAGAAAATCTCACATATAGCTTTTCTGAGGTATACATTTTTATTATGTATATATATATATATATATATATATATAAACAGTACAGTCTGTCGTATTATATATTTCTGTTTATAGTATCAGACTAAATACTGAATCACTTGTTTAATAAATGTTTCATAGTTACGTACTTATGTTTACTCGTTTCCTTTAGGTTTGTGTCTCAATCAAGTGGAGGACAAGTTAGATACGTCGCAGTTTGTTCCAATCATGTTATATTTTAATTTCTGTGATATAACCCTCATCACATAAAAAAGGGACATTAATGCATATTCGAACAGCAGACCTTCATGTCTGTCTCCATATTCGCACAAAACTATTAGTTTATTCGGTTTTCGCTGGAAAATTCTGTAATGCATACACCAGGTGTCCGAGCTAACAGCGAAGGTCCAGCATGGACAGCACGGCTACGCAGGTAGCGTATATACATATCACTTTCAATAAAGCTTCTTTTGCTACAAGTGTCTCATATAACAAGGTGTTAAGGCAGTTGTACCCCTAGCGCGCTACAGTACATACCATGAGGACTTTGGTGAGGAACTCTACATCGAATATTGCAGACAAACTGAACATGTCGCGTAGCTCCCGATTCACCTTCTTCTGAATTCCCAGAGCTTTTCTGTAAGTTAATACGGTAGCAATTAGATACTGTCTATCTCCCCCTTGATAATGAACATGACATAATAACGGTTCTTACATGACGTCCACTGTCAATACGTAGACATATCAACCCGAACAGCACTTAATTGGCCCGAGGGCCTTTAGATGAACTCCCCCACTACCATCACTCCCCCCACAGCGAGTAGCCACAAGGCCCAACAAATAACGAACATCATCAGAAATACCGCCTTAAAATGAGCACTAGTAAAATCTGATACTTATAGATTATGTTTAAATATCAACAATGTTTTCAGTGATGGTTAAATAAATCTTTAAAGAGGGATTCTATTATGGCAATGTATCCATCAATGACTTGAAAATTGGTCTTATTATCTTTAACTGTTTCTGAATAGTAAATGTAAAATGTAATATTGTTCATGCTCAATAACAACCTTAAAGCTAAACTTAATCAAGACACACTTTTCTCAAAGGCCGAGAATTTGAATTTACCGTTTTTTGCTCTTTACAGAACATATTGCGCTATGACGAATAGATATATTAGGGTCCCCACACAGCATTCATTGCCAGACGTAAAGAAGTTAAATATCTTCGGAAGAAAGTAACACATAAATTAATTGAAAATAGTTAGCTTGGTTTTAATTTGATTTTTATGTTTTAGCTTTGATGCATGGACTGAGTTGGGAGCCTTTATGCGAACCGAATTTTTATGTATTTCTGTATTAAGAGTAGCATCGGGACCCAGGGTGAAGTTGGCTAGCTGTAAAATTTCTTTACACCCCACGGTGATTTGCTCTGTCAACCGTTCTAAGGTGGTGTTCCCGGTGTTAGTCTTACTCTTTGTTGCTTTGTAGTTTATTCTACGAGGCGATTTGTTGTGTGTCTTTCCGTGTGTCATTTTGTTCTTGTGTTTTTCAGTCCTTGTAGTATTGCGATTACCTCGCTTAGGGAAGAGAGAGCTAATCTTAGTGCTTTTCGTACGTTTGTTTGGTTTGTGCTTGTTTAGATTTGTCGGTTTCCTCTTCCTCTTGGGGTCGGGGAAGGGCTGCGGTTTGTGATTGTGGCACTCCCTGGACTTTTCTCTTAGCTTTTTTTCGTGAATAGTCATGTCAAATACAAAATTTCTCAAAGTAAATCAGTGAACTCTAGAACTGATACAAACAGATCCACATCAAGCCTCCAACACCGAAGGGAAAGACAAAATGAACAAACGTCAAGCAGAGTTTGCAACTCATTCCCAAAAAGTGGCAACTCTAGCACAAACTTACCTGAATATATTTTAAACTTGTATTATCAAAAATATGAAAATGTTTACTGGTTGATCTCATTTATTTGATTCTATATTAAATAAATAATGATTGATAAATTATAGATATAATTTATTCGATGCAACATCAAATAATAACGGCTACTCACTAATTGGGTCACATGACACGACTTTGAAATAATCTTTAAGAAGATGCAAAATATTTATTGAGAAATACTCGCCTGTGATTCACTTTACTGAACGCAGCCTTGGCCCCGAGGTTATAAAACTTTTTTCATGCTCAACTCAGCTGAGCATGAAATTTATTTTGTTCATAAATCTTAAAATACTGACAATTTTTTAAAACTTCTTTCATGCTCAACTCAGCTGAGGCTGTTCAGCTGAGTTGAACATGAAAAAAAGATTTAATTGTTGCTTTTTTTTATTTTTATGACCAAGTGTAATTTCATGCTCATTTGAGTTAAGCATGAAAAAAAAAGTTTTATAACCTCGGAGCCTGATTGTACTAGCACGCATCTCTAGCTCTTAATCCTGATACAGTTCCAGCTTCAAAAAATTGTTCAGTTAGGGTAGGGGTTCTTAAGTTATAAGTGGATCAACACAGAAAACACATTTGTTAAATTTTCACCCCCTATGATGGAACACAGATTAAAGCTTGGTTACAAACTGTGAGTCAGAGCAAAAGAAAAACTACTGAACTCATAAACTAAATCACCCTAAAATGTAAGTGAAGACACTCAGACACTCAGAAATGCCATAATCACGAAGCACAGCACTCTCGAGGCACCAAAGGAAGTAGGGATGAGGAACAAATAAGGACACCTCAAACGCCACACATGCAATCACAGGTACACATAGAAGAAATGCAACAGAGAAACCACCTTGGAACGGTCAGTAGGAATTCTACTGGGGCGATATAAGACTCGGTTACTCGCTGAAGCAATTTTAAAAACAAAATTATATTAAGAAATTCATACAGTGTATCAAGGATAAAATGTAGAAAATATTTGCGACTTTGATACCGATGGCATTGGTTTAGACGTTTAAGAACACAAAACATGTTATGTGATCTCAAAGAACCAGAAATATTATGAACATTGTAATGAAATAAAAGGAGACATTTTACGTCCACCACATGGCATTCAACACTAGCTTTATGAATTTAAATACGCTCTTTAAACAGAAATCCTATGGAAGAAAGGAACACACGTTCACTAGTAAATTGGCATTATAAACTTAAATCAGGTAAGTGCAGAACATGCAAAGACACAATGAACTCGAATGCTGCCGTACTTTGTCTGGTCATGTGGGTCAAAAGTGTCGTACAGTAAAGGCATCATGACAACTTGTCCCCTCCCTGAGGCTGCCGTCTGCTCAGCAAACTTGAACTTCGTAACAAAACTCTAAAAAGCAGAAAACAGACCTTTAAATTGTAAGTAAGTAAAACAACTAAACTTTACATCATCATAGTGCAGGTTGATTTTCATCTTTCATGTCATTGCGCCCATTCTGGTTACTTTGACAATCGAATACCGCTTAAGCCGGCGCTAGGGGCGTATGCCGCCTCGCAAACTACAGTGCTGCATATGAGAAGCGTCTCCTATTTTCGTGATTTTTTGTGTTCTTTGTTTCCAAAGGCAATCCTTTTTTACGTTTATTTTAGTTTTTATCCTGATGAAGGCGCTATCCTAAATACTTCCAAGAGAGCATTTGCCATACTTCTTGTCTGTAAGCGGTCTCTAGTGGCTGTACGAGTGATTAGTTTATATATTTTTATGTAATGATCCACTGGTGTGTTGGGGTAAAGCTGCGGGGACCAAACAAGTTTATGTAGTTAAAACTTGATCAAGACTAGGACGAGTGTTGGGCCCGTAAATTCAGATTAACGGCTCTAATCGTTTCGCTGTTGACTGCCTCAAGACGGCATTTTTATCAAATGTTTGGTAATTGATTAACCTTTTCCACTCTCTGGGCTAATTCATCAGATGGCATATTGATGATTTTCTTATTCCTGCCAGAAAACAAGATTTGGCATTTCATGCAAATTACCCCCAATATTTTATTCTCGCAAAAATAAGAAACAATATTCCAATATGACGACTGCTGAAAGTTTTAATCAGGGCCCAGTTGTTCAAAGCTAACGATGTCGTTAAAATTTACATCGAGTGATACGCAAATATGCTGAAATTTTTTGCTGAAAAAATGTGAGTAGCCACATTTTTTCAGCAAAAATATCAGAATATTGTGTATTGAATCCGCTAAAACAATTAACGAAATGACCCTTAACGAGCTCGTTAAGCTAACGACGCTTTGAACAACCGGGTCCAGAGTGCTAAGCTTTAACCTGCACTCTGAGTACCTATTATATACACATACAGTGTATGAACAACCATTTAGTGCTCTAGGTTGGCAAGAGTATTTGCTCCTTGCACAACTTTGTATGTTGGTGCGGAGTATGGGCATGGATGTGATTACCCTTTCCTTAGCAAATGTTAATGATTAAAATTTTGATTTTGAGAAAAACTACTGAAGACATCGGATGTCAAATCTTCGTTAAGAAATGTCGGAAGAACTGAGTCTTCCTGCAAACGTTGCAAAGCGATGCCTATAAATAGATTAGAGTAACAGAAATGATAGATTTAGAAGGAATCAGCGGTACCTGAAGTCTTGAGTTTCTTTGGTATGTCAGTAACAAATCCAATACTTCCAGAACCCTGAAATAATCGGACAAACTTTATGTATTATTCATATACAATACATTAACAAGTAACAGTACGTCTGGTTCCAATTTAAAATATGAGTCATAACGTCAGAAAACGTACCTTCTGACACTGTGGCCTACGAAGACAGTACGCAGTCTGATCAGAGTTTCCGTGCCACATGAGGAAACTTTGCATCACTGGCTATACAAAATCTGCCCAGTAAAGTGTTTGATCAGACCGCGCAAAGGCACGGGCTGATATGAATCTCCACTGGCTGCAAATGACTACAGGTACATTTTCGGATTGTGTGGTTCATATACATACTGATATTTTGCATTTACGATAGCCTCAGTTTCTACATTTGCTTCAAATCTCTCAGTTGCTTGGAATTGTTGCACTTTCTTCATTGCCTCTTTCGAATAACCTAGAAAGAGATGTAGAACAAAATAATAAAAAAGATGTAAAAGAAAAGCCACAATAATGGAAATATCCTACCAATAAAATCTGAATCTCAAGGAATGGTAACATAAAAAAAAGGTAAAAGAAAAGTCCAGGGAGTGCCACAATCACAAACCGCAGCCCTTCCCAGACCCCAAGAGGAAGAGGAAACCGACAAATCTAAACAAGCACAAACCAAACAAACGCACGAAAAGCACTAAGATTAGTTCTCTCTTCCCCAAGCGAGGTAATCGCAATACTAAAAGGACTGAAAAACACAAGAACAAAATGACACACGGAAAGACATACAACAAATCGCCTCGTAGAATAAACCACAAAGCAACAAAGAGTAAGACTAACACCGGGACCACCGCCTTAGAACGGTCGGTAGAGCAAACCACCGTTTTCATCCCATGTTTCGT
Source organism: Anodontia alba (assembly GCA_964016985.1). Classification (NCBI taxonomy): domain Eukaryota; kingdom Metazoa; phylum Mollusca; class Bivalvia; order Lucinida; family Lucinidae; genus Anodontia; species Anodontia alba. The sequence goes on along the minus strand of OZ024827.1, from coordinate 90,634,621 downwards.
GATTATGGCATTTCATGGGTATCTGCACTTCTGTTTTAATAGGTGAAATAGTCTTGGCATCTGACTATAAATACTGGTTAGAAACTGTGGCTTTTCTCATATATATGCTGCAAATTGAGCTACTTTGATACGAGTTTTAGTAATAAGAGTGTAGAGGTACGAAGGCCAACGCTCCAGGGGATAAAAACACGGTTTCCCTCTAGTCACGCTGGTATAATATCCAAGAAGCTTTTTTAGCAATATGAAAGATTCAGCGGGTGGGGATAAAAACGCAGAAGCACCCCACCTCCCCTCCCCACCCTAAAAGTATTTTTTTTTTCTGCTGGTATTTTTAAGTCAGTTCCTTTGTTACAGTTCTTCTTTGTTCGTTGGTTTATGTTTTCATACGTGGCGTCTTTTTTTTTTTTTTTTTTGTCATTGTCTGTTATTCATGTCTCCTTTTATATGTTGCCTGCGGTATTTAACTTAAATTTTGTGTTAAATTTATAATTATAATTCCAACTTCACTGATTTATAATTCTTTTGTGAATTTTGATTGGCCAAGGGCAAATTTAAAAAATCCTTTACACGTCGGTAAATCCACTGAGCCGGAATATTACAATTCTAAAATAAGCTGCTTTACTTAACGTTTAAATGTTAACATGACCGAGCTCGATTTATTAGAGATGAATTGTATTTTTGCGAAAACATCAAAATATCACTCACACGTTAGCATTTAACTTTGTGAGTGATTCGCCGCATTTACACGTCGGTAAATTCCACTAAAGCTAAATTAACTCCTATAATATTTGTGCTGATCAGACATTCCTATTATGTTCACTGGCTGTGCCAAATAAGTAAGCTAATATGTATCTTAGTTGTTAGCTTATATTTGTTACCCTTTTCCTTGTCCTTCGGTGCTGGAAAATCATGTCTGCCATCCAAAAGATTTAGTAATGGGGGCAGGAGGTTTTCAACATCCTCTGCGTCCATGTAATAACCAAACATAACAAGGTAATATAGCAAGCGAACGACCTGAAATCAGAATATGAGTTAGTATAACAAATATAAAACAGACTATTAACGCTTCATCCGCCTTTTTCAATGTAACGAAAAGGTCAAAAGTGGTTTAAATGGGTAATGTCCATTGTTTTGCTTGTAACTGTTGTAAATGGCACATTCTTAGAATGTGAGAAAACATCACTTCTGACATAGGCGTCCACCAAAGACTCAAATCAGCCTGCACATCCGTGCAGTATGATCAGAGTCTACGCTGTCTGATTGAAGGAACTTCGTGTCCTTGGTTATCCAAAATGCGCCCAGTGAAGATTATGATCAGACTGCGCGAATACACAGGCTTATCTGAATCTTCGCTGGGAACATGTGTCCAAAAGTATGCTTTCTGACGTTGCGGCTCATTCATCTGTTTATCGATGATTGCTTTGAAACCAGTTGTTTGTGCGCATTTTAAACAAATAGACAATAGTAGTATGGGGTGGCACTCTGGCCCCATATACGGAGCCAGTGCCACCCATACTACTGACACTTTATTCAGTGCTTTGGGAGGGCTGTGTTCAAGGACTGTAGCCTCACTGTAGTATCCTCATATTATATGTAATTTATATGTTTGACTAAAATCTGTAGAAATATAATTGTAGATACCTGGAAAATGTCACACTTACCAAGCACAGCCTTCTCGAGGCACCAGAAGAAGGAGAGATGAGGAACAAATAGTGACAAAATAGTGAGTAAGAAATAATGACACATCAAACATCAAGTATGACACTATCTTAGGTCTTCTTTATTCTTTTATGTAGTTTAGTGTAAGCATAACCATACAAACATTAGCGCTCGAATCGAACGCCCCTTTTCGTTTTTAACTTCAGCGACAGCACTAAACCCTAGAATTTGTTCAAGAATATTTACTTAATGGCTACTTGTCAACAAGCTGAGAACAACATCTACAGATACCATGTTTCCACGGTTGGCACACATAGCAGAATGCCACATTGGGCAGGTAAAATGCGTCCGAAGTGAATTCAAGCCTTGTTGCACGTTAGTTACTTTTATTTATATTTCTATAGATACACTATGGTAAATGAACCCGGACACAGTACTTCCTATAAGATTGCATGTGCGCCAAAAGACACCCGCCATCCTAATCAGAGTCTTTGCTGTCTGCCTGAATATGCTTTTGCTTGGCTACCCGCAGAGCCCATTGTGAAGACTGTGATAAGACTGCATATCTGAGTCTTCGCTGGAGCACATGCAATCTTGATGGAAATGCTGTACCTTAGGTTACATGTAAATAACTACTGTATGAATATGAGCAATGTACCTGCTCTATCAGCATATTATGTCCAACATCTGACGCTATCATACATTTGTTTTCAGACAGAAATTCTGCAATCCAGTCTCTCAGAACAGGGAAAATGGCGACAAGCTCTTTTACAATCTGAAGAAAATAGAAGCAATATTTAAATAATAATCATTTTAACACATAAGAAAATAACAGGTATTTATGAATAACTGTAATTACAGAATTATGGGCTACTGTCAAATAAACAAATAAAAAACACAATAAAAAAAAACAAACAAAAAATAAATAAATATCCAAGCAAGGATGTTGTAATTTATATTTTATATAAGTGTATGCATGTGCGCCGCTATTTTCATATTTAATTATATATTTATTTTTTTAAGTCACAAATAAAAGACTCCTGTTGACAAGACTGTGCTGCTTATGTGAGCTAGTTAATAATTTGTGTGCAAACACACATATTTACAGGGATATAACAACACAATATTGTTTCAGAGTAATTTTGTGTATTTTCGCACATTTAATTAGGTGGTTATGACGTCACTAGCACAAAAAACACCGTAATAAAGCCCTTACTGCCAAACTTCTTAGGCAGGGCTATCGATATTTTAAACTTCGTAAGGCGTTTTCGAAATTTTATCGCAGATACAGTGCCTTGTTAGTCAGTCTGAAAACACTTCTGCAACAGGGTATATCGGAACCCGAATTTTACGGTGACTTAGTGTACAGATTTAGAAAAATTGTAGGTAAATCTAACTTTTCGGAGCAATTCAGAAAACTTATTAACCATTATAAAAGAATTGGATATAGCCTGGATATTATGCGGCAGACTGCATGCCTAGTTGTCAACCCAATCATTGTTGATGGCTATGCTTCATTCTTTAATTGCACGACGGCGGTTCGAGCCTCAGACTCAATGACGGCCTCTTCGTAAAACTTTAACCAGTGGGTTGGGGCTTGACGATATGTCTTTGGCTTGGCCCGCCGTGGTTCAACTACTGGTTTTCATTTACTCTGGCATACAGTAGAATTAGCCATGAGTACTCGACTTTGTTTATTATAGTGATTAATGTTATTTTTATGTTTTCGCTTTGATGCATTGACTGAGTTGGGAGCCTTTATGCGAACCGAATTTTTATGTATTTCTGTATTAAGAGTAGCCTCGGGACCCAGGGTGAAGTTAGCTAGCTGTAAAAGTGCTTTAAACCCCCGGTGGTTTGCTCTACCGACCGTTCTAAGGCGGTGGTCCCGGTGTTAGTCTTACTCTTTGTTACTTTGTGGTTTATTCTACGAGGCGATTTGTTGTATGTCTTTCCGTGTGTTATTTTGTTCTTGTGTTTTTGGTCCTTTTGGTGTTGCGATTACCTCGCTTGAGGAAGAAAGAGCTGGTCTTGGTGCTTTTCGTACTTTTCTTCGGTTTGTGCTTGTTTAGATTTGTCGGTTTCATCTTCCTCTTGGGGTCTGGGATGGGCTGCGGTTTGTGATTGTAGCATTCCCTGGACTTTTCTCTCTTTTTCTGTAAAAGTGTTTTCTATATATAAATTCTAAGCCCAATAACTTTCCTATTTCTCAATCGATTTTCATAATTTGTTCACCAAACCGTTCAGCGTAGCAGGCTCTTTATTTTCTGATATGCTCATCATTTGCTGTTTCTCTTTACATTTATAAAGTTTTAGTTAAGAATTTTTAAAAACTTTATAGTCTATGCAGCATTACACTAAATATAAGCTACATTACAAACAGTAATTTAAATTTAAGCTCATGACTGTATCCAACAAGAAGAGGAGGAAGTTATGCTCCACACATGAGAAGTATAGTTTTCATGTTACAGACATTTTCTCAGACCTGAAGGTCTTAGGTAAGTGTATCGATTTATGATCATTGCCTTCCTTTCTAGATGAATATATTCCTCGGAAAAATAATATTAATTAATTCTGTTGCTTACAAAATCTCCTTGACTTTTTTCCTCATCCTTGGATCCAACATAATCATATATGAAACATATATTGGGATGCGCCAGAACCGAGTAGTTGTTCCCAATATCAACGAACAGACCTAGAAAGGATAATATAGAGTCACGTCTTGAAACAAAAATGTGTCACATATCATTTGCGAGAACACAAAAAATAACAAGATTTAAATAGCTGTAACTGCAGTCTGACTAAGATTTTTGTTGCTTGCATATTCTGCAGATAACACCGACAATGTTCAGTGCCCTGATCTAAATGCTTGCGCAAGACGTTTGATTTCCGACAATGATGCTCTTATTTTTGCCTCACCGAACATTCCTGTGTATGTGTTTGGTGTTGTATTTTGACATTTGAAATTCGGGTGGATATATTGCACCAGTACAACCACGGCCCCCAGGATGTTTTACCGTTCAAATATAATGATTCTTGTGTCGTTTTTTCTTTGTAGGGACTTGTTGCGCCTTTTTTTTCTCGTGTTTTGTTCTGTTTAATCATTCATTTTTGTTTTTATGTTTCCTGACAGGCATTGTGACTGCATCATTGCAGAAGCTGGTAGAGTTCCTTTTAATTGTTTTGATGCGGTGTGTTATCCGCCATAGTTCGTTTACTCTTCTTTTTGGTGTTATTGTTCTGCTATGTTTTGTGATTGTGGCACTTCTTTTGCATCTTCTTTATGCCTCATATATATTGAATACAAACTATGAAATTGAGGTTCTAGGTATTTGTTTGAATGCGTGATAAAGTTTTCTGCTATTCTTTTTCCTAATTTCCGAAGATGCCAGCCAATCAGAATTTATTTAACTTCACTTCGGTTGGGGTTTAGTGATATATGGCGACCTAACATATCTACCCGTACTTCACTTTAGTACAAATAATTTCTGGACTTTCGAGGCCAATGAGCCGATTATAAGTAATTCTGAGAATAGAGTATAGCTAGAGGTTGTGAGAAGCATTCCGTACAACAGTAAGTAAATAAACAAACTCACTGGTCGTCATGTCACAATATTTGGCACGTATGGCATCAGGCAGAATGTCAGACCTCAGAGCCAAGAAAGTTTCTTCCCAGGTCAGATAGCGCAACTCTTTCGTGATAATATTGATAGCGTAATCATTCCTTCCCTGAAAGGAAATATTTCTTATAAGATACTTGATAACACACCTGCACTAGAGAAACTATATACTATTGTCTAGTTTATGCGATCAGTCAGAGATTACTGCTTAGCTGTCGTTTACGGTTTCTTTGTTTTTAAAGGATGCCTTTTACAGAATATCTTTTAAGGATAACCTTTTAAGTTAATGAATGCTGTTTAATCTGCTTGTATGATTTGGTCGCTTGTATAATTTGCCGTTTGTTTTATTTATTTTCGTAATCCTTTCTTTTTAGTCCTAAAAACTAAATTTTGTCAATAAAATCCGCATAACAAAATGGCTTTATTCTTCATAGAAATTTGGTTATAATTAAGAAATACTGTACTGTTTGTTCCTGATATTTTTTTTCTTGCGATGCTTTAAGAAGGCCGTGCTTTGGGATTGTGACCTTTCCTAGATAACTTCTTTTATATTTTAAATGTAACTGGTTGATCTGTATTAACTAAATCTTGTGAAAGGTATCCGTGTCACTTACCCAACAGAGAGCAATATAAAGATCTAACTGGTGTAGGAGAAACTCGTGTTGATCCTTGTCGTATGTTGGGGTTGTATCCTGCATTAGAAAACATGCACCGTCAGTATTAGTATAGAGATGAAACATTAGAATACATTCATTGCTTTTTATCAGCAGCTGAAGTATAAGACGGACATTGTCTCATCCCGTTGATTTTGTCACTCCTCTTTCTACCATTTTCGGGTATACAAGTCAATGAAATGAATAGCGCATATAATGAAAGTAAAGTGTCACAAACAAGAATTGGTAATATAATTAATAATGAACTACAACAGGTAATACAGGCAGAGATCTATGTTTCATTTATTTTTCATTAAGCTCTTAATCACTTACAGTAATTCCAAGGCACGTTGGTAGATTATTATGAAGTAAATAAATAAATACCTGGATAATGCAAAGTATTATCTGTTGAAGCAGGGCAGGAATGAACCAATATATCAAGAGACTAAACATTATCATATTTAAAGAACTTCATAAGATACACATTCAATACTGTTGTAATATTTCGCTCTTCTCTACTTGCTCCAATTTCTTCTGACTTCATTCACTTACAATGTTTGGTTAAACCGTCAACTGCTAATGTATGCGTTAATGATACAGGTGAAAGTAACATATGATCCTAATTTTTTTCGGGCGGGTAACAGACTAAAATATTCATTCTGTCATGGATTCAGTCACATGCAGTAGAGTATATACTTGTAAATCAAACGCACTTATTTCTCTGTGTCTTAAACAAAAAGGAAAATATATTTACAAGTACATATACCGTGACGAATTTTCTTTTTAGAATTGAAATTTACAGTGTATCTTATACTTGGTGCACATTGACCTGTCTTTCTGACCCCTCATTTGAATATCCTAGCCCGCACTTTCGATTTCACGAAAAGGGTGCATGCTGTACACAAGTTTATATTAAATACTGTTACGTAATCCTTTGACTTGACATAGGACATAGCCAGCTGATTGCCGTTTATAAATTCAATTCACAAACGACAAACAAAATTATGAATTATAAATCGTTTGCAGATATGTGATGAAAAATTTAGGAAGCGAGGCTGACAGTTGAGATTTTATTCAAGCAAACTAAGAAATCAGCTTGGATTCTGTAATAACATGTTTTAATTAGTTTAAAACTACCGTTTTCGAAGTTGCCTAATTAATCAAAAAACGCGCTGATACTGACCAATTTTTTTCCTTGCAAACAAATTGCGCAAACGGCGATATAGATCTAGTTTTAGACTTGTTTCCTCTTCCTCTTGGGGTCTGGGAAGGGCTGCGGTTTGTGATTGTGGATCTCCCTGGACTTTTCTCTTACCTTTTTTGTCCGTATTATGTTAAAACAGTTAAATCGGACACGAGTAGTAGGTATGATCACCACTAAATGATAACATTAATGAATACCAATATACAGACGAAAATTTTGATCAACAAATGATAAGCATTTTGGCTGGTCTTCAACCACATATGACTGAAATAAGCGTAACTAATAAATCGTACCGCAAGTTTTCTGGAAAAAAAACACTCTCGTGTATTAAAACAAAACAAATGTTAACACCAGTCCGATTTCGCGATTAGCTGACCGTTACCCTGGAACTAGAGGTTTGTGGTCTACGTCTTCAACAGCTGTCAACTTTGCTTTCTGTTTTACTAGTTGTGTTGTGATGCTAGCATTTTGGTTACCTTCAACAGCTGCCCATTTTGCTTTCTGTTTTACACGTTATGATTAAGAGTAACATTGGGACACAGGTGAAGTTGGCTGGCCGTAAAAGTGCTTTAAATCCCTGGTGGTTTACACTACTGACAGTTCTAAGGTCGTGGTCCCGGTGTTAGTCTTACTCTTTGTTGCTTTGGGGTTTATTCTACGAGGCGATTTGTTTTATGTCTTACCTTGTGTCATTTTGTTCTTGTGTTTTTAGTCCTTTTAGCATTGCGATTACCTCGCTTGGGGAAGAGAGAGCTAATCTTAGTGCTTTTCGTACATTTGTTCGAAATGTGCTTGTTTTGATTCGTCGGTTTCCTCTTCTTCTGGGTGTCTGGGAAGGGCTGCGGTTTGTGATTGTGGCACTCCCTGGACTTTCTCTTACCTGCTTTTACTCTTTGTTGCTTTGTGGTTTATTCTACCAGGCCGTTTGTTTTATGACTTATCTTGTGTTATTTTGCTCTTGTGTTTTCAGTCCTTTTAGCATTGCGATTACCTTGCTTGGGGAAGAGAGGGCTAATCTTATTGCTTTTTGTACGTTTGTTCGCTTTGTGTTTGTTTGATTTTGTGGGTTTCCTCTTCCTCCTGGTGTCTGGAAGGGGCTGCGGCTTGTAATTGTGGCGCTCCCTGGCTTTTCTCTTACCTTTTTTTTTAAAAAAAATATATCCTGCACGTGAAAATTAATTTATTTGTGACAGTTATGATAGTTGTATGTTGTAGCGTTTATATACGCCTGTAAATAGCTGTAGTTACAACTTTTCCTTTAAATAGGCGGAAAAATATTGTGGCATGGTGGAGAATGAAAATTTAAGCTCTTTCAACATTTCACCAGAGGAGTTTGTTTAAGTATGTAATTTAATGCCTTGCTTTTCAAAGATTGCTTAACCTCTTTATAAATGGTTTTGGGTTGAATCCCTAACGGTTTCATATGACAGGACTGAAACTCTGTTGACAATGGCGTTAAAACTGATCTCAAACAAATCAATGTCGATGAGTGCAGTTGACACATGACTATATTGCCTGCAGACTGCAAGAAACTTATCCAGCAGGGCAGCAGACTTTTCGTCCTCTGATCATGTAAATACGACTCATTCATTCTTAACCAAAGCAAAATTCTTTTCCATCCTAGTTTACCTACTTTTTTGCTATGAATTATTCTGATATGCATATTCACGGACTTAGGTCAAAAAGACAGGTCTATATACACCAGCTACACACCTTCTCATAATTTTGTATTTTTTCCTGTGTCGCTTTTTATTTGTACTTACATCCACAAATTCATGTAAGGCTTGCCAGCTATGACCACAGTTTGTCGAGATATACAAAATATTGGGTTGTCTATTGATATCCTGTCCTCGGGCTGTCAAAAATATCCCTTTCTGAAATGGCAAACATAACATTTTTGTAATATGTCAGTAGGTTTGGTGCACACTATATGGCAATCATTCCGTAAACTGACCATTTCTAGGAAAAGTTTTAGACTGATCTGTTATAGAATCTGCGGCTCGACTCACCGCCATGCATTTAAAGATAGAAACGATGCCCTTGACTAAGTTAACAACGAAACATTCAGTCTCTCTCATTCTATCATTTTCCATGGATGAATAATCGGTTTGACTTGTTCTGAACAGACACTTGAAGGCAGTTTATCCCTGGGTAGCTTTTCTTCTATTTTTGTTTAATATATTTCAAGGCTCAGCATTATATGACCCTACCAGCGATCCAACGAAACAATACAAAATACTGTATACTGTCTTTCAAAGGTCGAGAAATGGTTAATCCAAATGACCTTTAACATATCGGTAAATTTCATCAGGAAATACAGGCTGTTTCTCTACGTTTCCCTTTTGACTGACCCTTCCGACATGTACGATGGTTGCCCATTGAATATATTTATGTGCTAAGAGGTTAAATAGTTAGTATTACCTGTTCGCACTGCATCCATCTCTCTACAATATAGGACTGATTGTTGGGTATGGCCACATCGTCACACACGCAGAGCACATGAAGCAGGTCTAGAAATCGATAATTCTGAAATGATAATCATATCGTAATTACCCTAAATATCCGGACACCGTATTTCCATATTTTACCTATGTACTCCCTGTCGGCGTGTCTAAAATAACAAGCAATATAATCTCTGATCAAACTTCTCGTAGCTGTTGACAGTACTGAAACAAAATTAATCTTTTACTTATTCTGATGCGAAATGTCTAAAGTGTTCCAATACTAAGATAATCACATGGAACGGATTTTAGCTTTTCCTCTTTTAGTATGTTTTGGCTTCATTGGCATTTGTTTGTTGCGGTGAGCTCTACCTGATGTCTGAGACTGTATTTCTTTGCGTGCCGTGACCGTTGATATGTTTCAGAGGAGAGTGGCGAAGAGATGGAATGGTCTATTTTCTAATTTCTAACAAAGGCCTCTCCTGTCTGATTTCTACGACTTCTGTATTTCGCGGACCATGACGGCTGATATGAGCTCGATGTGTAGTGTTTGGCAACATCAGTACTGTAATGATTTATTCTCAACATTTGTGGTTTAATGTCACTGACAAGAGTAAGTTCAGAAATGTGCACATCTGTAATTTGGTATAGTTACGTTTATCTTTGAACAACTGGATCTATGTCACTACTGGTGGACTAAAGTCACTGAGAGTCATCGTTAGCTCAGCAATCAGTGATTCGGTGTTGGTGCCAATACTTCGGAACTGGTGCCAGTACTGCTGTACTGATACGAAATTATCCTTATGCTTATTCCGAAGTGAGATTGCCAAACTGATCTTATACTAAAATGTACTTCTCACGGGACTTGTTTTAACGGACTTTAGTTTCACCTTTTTTGCTCTAATTTGACTTTATTCGCGGGTGTTCATTGCAGAGGACATATCCTTCCTAATGTTTGCGACTGTCTAGCATGGTGGATCGATGGAAGCTGCCTGTTTCCTCATATCTTGTACTTGCAGCTCCTGCTTGATTTAAACGACTGCAGTGTATCATTAAGTATTCAGCGAGGGCTGCAGAGGTGGGTTTTAATTGTCTGTTGGCACTTTGCATTATTAAGATTGTGTGTCTTTTACACGTGTAATAATATATTCCACGTAGTTTTACAGTTTATTTATTTATGTTTGAATTCAGTGTAACCAAAACAAAACGTTTACGGGAACTACAGGACATATTTATAAGCCAAGTGTAAGCAGTGTCACAGTTGTACTGTTCAGGCACTCAATTAATTTGTATATTAATCTATGTAGGATGGACTGTGTACCTGACTTGACTGTAACAGAGAGACAAATTCGTCAATCTGGGAATGGGAAATTCTGTCGACAATCTTACGTTTGTCTCTGATGAGTTCAACTATCATCTGTGCGACGTTCAAACCAATACCGCCCTGTAAAAAGACAAGATCACATTCAGGATTACTTTACATTTTCTGCGCTGTTAAAGAACGTGAACGACAAATAATCAATGTATTTCGTATAAAAAAGCGTACAGCTGTTTTTTTGCTTACGTTTAGTTATAAGAAACACAACCAGAAGGCGGAGGATTTGTACAGTGTACAATTTTACTGCAGTTGAGCACTTTAATCCCTGAACTTTGTACTTAGCAACAAGGTATGGGTATGACCTTTGCAGTCAAATACAATTTCCGGTTGGACATCATACAGCTGGCAACATGTGGTTATCTTTGATATAACAAGGTCAAAGTTCTCAATGTAGCTCAATTGTACATTAGTCCAAAGATAAACTTACAAGCAGTGGAGCCGAAACAGGCTACCAGAATAACACATTTGCACAGGGCGCAGACACAGACAAGTCTACCTAACCGCCCAGACTGACAATAGCATTTAGCAGTTCGTCAGCAAAATTAAAAATGTTCCATCTCTATTTTAAAGCCGAAAACATTACTACAGAGGCAAGATAATATTTTAAAAAGGAACGTTCCTTGAGAGCAGTATGCGCATTTACAAATCTGAAAATAGCTGAAGTGTCCCACTTTATGGGCCAGACTAACTCGTTTCGGCCAATTAGGCCTAATCAATGAGACTCGTATCAATTTCAAAACTCCTGGAAAGTTCAATGATCACAAAGGACCAGATAATATAAAGTACATTATAGCGAAACACAGGAAAACGTTTTAATGCTGCCACAGGCCACTTCACCAGCCTTAATGAAGATAAATGTATTCTAAAAGGAATCCCCTTGAAATCAATGAGCATACTCACGAAATAGAAAACAGCTGACATACCGTACACGTACGCACGAGTTTAGCAATACAGAAATTAGTTTACTATTGTCAAAATATATCTAATGAAAACATACTGCATGCTCAATTAGGTTTGTACGAAATACAGGTTATCATAAAGTAGTTGCGGTCATGGTAACTAAGCCGTAATCCAAACTCATAAATCCATAAACGAATGACGAATCAGAATGTTCAGACCAACAGACATGGACCCCAGAATAAAGGATGTAATCAGGCGTCCGCGGATAGTAAGCATTACTTGGTAAGCAAGCTTCGCCCACCATGCCCATAGGCCTGAACGAAGGAAATATCGGTAGAAGCGTATTCCGGGATTTAGGAAGTCTACTTATGGCGCGTCACTGGCAAAATAAAATAAAATGATTATTGTTTCAACATATGGATATAAGCACATTATCTAATCTCAAGTTATATTGTGTTGTGGTGCAAAAGTGAGCTATTTAGATTCAGTCAAGTCCAAATGAAACAAATTGAGAAAACCAAATACAGTGTGATGCATTGCAGACATTCCATTTGTATCTCATTCTGAAACTCAAGGTTAATAATAAAATGAAAAGGTTGCCTTTGGGAAGAAAGAACCCAAGGTCAACATACCAAAATTGTATTTCGACAAATCATAAAGTCGAAAGACACAAAGCCAAAAATAGGTATATTCAGACAGACAGATATGTACCCAACATCAATGGGGTGTAATAAGGCGTCCATGGAAAGACAGCATTACTCGGTAAGTACACAAAGACATGTAAAGACTACACAAAACAAAATCGGAGACTCGGTTTTATCATGAATCTTTATATGCAGCAATGCAGTTTGCGAAGCTGTATACGCCCCCACCCACTGGCACTGGCTTCAGTGGTATTTGATTTAAAAATGGATTAAATTATCCCAAAGGCGATAAAATTATAATCTGCATTATCGTGGAGTACGGGGAGACGTTTTAAGGCCGCCACAAGGTACTTAAGAGCAGCTGCAGTAAAGTAAAATAAAAATATAAAAGGTTGCCTTTGGAAACAAAAAAATACATGAAAAAACAGAATTCGGAGAGTTGGTTTTCTTAAGCTTCTTTGAAGATATGCAGCAATGTAGTTTGATAAGCTGCATACGCCCCCAAGCACAAGCTTAAGCGGTATTTGATTTTCAAACGTACCAGAATATCAATTATCCCACATGAAATAAAAATATCATCTGCACTATAGTGAAGAATGGAGAGACGTTTTACGGCCGACACACGACGCTTAACAGCAGCTGCAGTGAAGTAAAAGATGAAAATCTAAAAGGTTTGCTTCAAACGCTGTTTTGTACAACTGGAATACCGCGGGCTGATATCTACACATTGTCTCTGGGCTTAAATCAAGTGAAGCGTGAGAGATTATTGTACAAGAAATTGCAAAATCGTTATTTTCTCCAATATCAATATGAATCTGCCGCGACAATCACTTTAACTGTACCTTTTGTGTAAACTGCGTTTGGAAGAACTCGATATATTTAGCGAAATACAGTGCATTCTTCCTGCTCTTTCCAATCATGTAGGTATAAAGAATCTCGTAGGCTTCCTTGAAGATGAGGATGACGTTCTGTTCATCTGGTACCCCGTTTAGAGGAAACTGCAGCAGCTTTACTAACAAGTCAATAACCTGCAAAAAGATAGGAGCCGCCACGTGAGAAACAGAAAGGAAGGCAATGATCAGGATACAATTACCTAACACCTTCCGCTCCAAGACACAAAAGGGAAAGGAGGACACAATTAAAGCAACGGCATCACAATCAAAACACTACAAGCAGAAAGCCAAAAGGACTGTTTCTGCCCTAAAATTGGTCAAACTCTATCCAAAATAAAAGTTTCACCAGGATATACATGCAAATACATATAATGACAGAAATAGTAAACCACAGCAGAAGCACCGTCTTGGAACGGTCAGTAAAATATTACTAAGGGTGCGGGGTGGGCTTGAATCGATTTTAGCATACTTTCTGATATGTGCGCTCAATGAAGACTAAAAACAGTCTGTGTTGTCCGCATGAAGAAAATTTGCCTCATTAGCAATTTAAAATGCGATCAATTAAGATTCTGATCAGACCGCATGAATACACAAGCTGATTTATTTCTTTGATTGGCGCATATGTCTGAAGGTACGTTTTCTGACGTTGTGGCCCATAGATTCTTCATCACGAAAACATGCCTATATAATGTTTACCCCCTTAAACCCCACTTTTATATAGTAAAACTGGGGTTTACAGGGGTATACGTTATTTTACTTATTTCTGCTCAAAAACATAGATTGTTGTACTCGTTAGAACCGCCTCGCCTAGGCGGTTCTAACGAGTACCCACAATCTATGTTTTGAGCAGAAATATGAAAAAAAAAATCAAAATTTTTATCTGAAAATTTACCCTTTTTTTTGGTGGTAAAATTTACAGTATATTTAATAGGCGTGTTTTCGTAATGTTTACCCAAAATAATCGGACAACTTAGCTCCCTTCTACACATGTCCTCAAATTTCAAGAAACCCATGTTAAGAACTGATGATATGTCCAAAAACTGCTAGATGAGTGGCAAAACAATGTAGAGCCTAGTCAGACACCCCGTTCTGATCAGGTTCTGCACTGTTTGTTGTGGCCTGTCTGTTTAAATTACTTGCGATTAATGCGGTATACGATATGTTTCGTTCGTTGTTATGTCACGTGCTTTTTGATATAACCGACCCGTCACGACATATGTCTACGAACAAGTGTATTATAGGCATAAGCAGTTCACTCGTAGACTGTGCATACTGGCAAGACTGTCAAGACACAGACAATAATATCTTCGTTTCATCCGTTTTATATAATTAAAAACACTTGGATATCATTCATTATTATCGATGACCACTCTTGAGAATATGTAAAACCTGTCTGACTTCAATATTTAATTTTACAGTTGATGTATGCTCGATGGGGACGATCAGTGCTTGCGAATATGTGCATATGAGGCACGCTATATTTGGTATGGCTACGTACATTTCAGGGAGGGTATAGAAAACTACGCTGCCTCATATAACGCCATATATTTCTACAGGCTAATGAGAAAAATTAATGTTTCCTATTATTCTAAACAAACGCATATTAATACTCAACTTGTCAAATTTATCATTAATTCAAAGTGGAAAACAGTGAATTTTACGCTTTTAAATAATGAATAAAATCCAAAATGTCTGGGTTTATTTCTAACCATCCAATGTATAATGAAATTCAACATTTACCCTTAGATTTCTCATCAATTTCTGTCTATTCTTATTTGGTAGGTTCTTCAACATCATGAATTTCCGAAGTTCTTCCATTGCCTGTAAAATTAAAAAAAGAACAGTTTTTTAATTACATAGCCTTGCACTGAAACATTCAGTTACTGAATAACGCAGTATTACACTCCCTTACCTTTATCACTTTAAGCGGTAGTACAAGTATGACTAGTTCTTTGTCTTATTGTTGTTTTCAGTGGATCTTGTCTAATGTTGTTATCACCTCATTTGGAATAAAAAGCTGGTTACTTTGCTTTCTTTTGGTTTGTTGCATATGTACTGTCTGTACAGTTTATTTGCTCTTCCTCTTGGTGTCACTGGTAAGCTAAATTCTGCGATATTGTGGCTCTTCCTGGTATCTTCTATTAAACTTTTGAAAGAATTTCGATTTTCTTTGTCATCTATTCCATGTTTCGTTGGGGTTGTTTGTATTGTTTAAATGTTGAGAGCTGCATCAGGAAATAAGGGTCACATTCGCGTGAGTAATAAGACCCGCCCCTAACACCACCCCAAACGCCCCGCATTTATCCAATATGTGTACATTTGGTCTCCTGAGGATCTTTATCAATGTCCTCAAAAAAGGTAAGAGAAAAGTCCAGAGAGTACCACAATCACAAACCGCAGCGCTTCCCAGACACGAAGAGGAAGAGGAAACCGACAAAACCAAACAAGCGCAATTCAAACAAACGCACGAAAAGCACTAAGATTACCTCTCTCTTCCCCAAGTGAGGTAATCACAATGCTCAAGGACCGAAAAGCATAAGAAGAAAACAACGCCAGGCAAAACCTTAAAACAAATCGCCTCGTAGAATAAATCACAAAGCAACAAAGACTAGCACCGGGACCACCGCCTTAGAACGGCGTTTAAAGCACTTTTACGACCAGTCAACCACCCTGGGTCCCGATGCAACTCTTAATACAGAAATACATAAAACTTCGGTTCGCATAAAGGCTCCCAACTCAGTCAATGCATCAAAGCGAAAACATAAAAATCAAATTCATCATTATGATAAACAAAGACGAGACTCATGGCTAATTCTACTGTGTGACAGAGTAAATGAAAACAAGTTGAACCACGGCGAGCCAAGCCAAAGACAAACTGTCAAGCCCCAACCTACTAGTTAAAGTTTTACGAAGAGGCCGTCATTGAGTCTGAGGCCCGAGCCGCCGTCGTGCAATTAAAGAGAGAAGCATAGGCATCAACAATGATTGGGTTGATAACTAGGCATGCAGTCTGCCGCATAATATCCAGGCTCAAGATGTAACAGAAGCAACATTTCAAAGGCTTGTTTGCCCGGTTTTGGAATATTACAGTTGTGTTTGGGATCCCTAAGGTGTGGTTCTTCAAAATAAAATTGAAAAAGTTCAGGATATGTAACTAGCAATTACTACTTTGAAACTGTGAGTATGACTGGAATGCTGGAAAAAATACGATGGGAGTCTTTCAAGAAATGGGGAGAGACAGTAGACTAATCTTTTTGTACAAAGGTCCAACAGATGACATCCCCACAATTAGGCGCAATATCACTCATTTACTTAATGGACCTACACTGCCTACACTGCCAGAACTGACATTTACAAGGGCTCATTCTTCCCTCAAATAATCAGAGATTGGACTGTCCTTCTAGATTCGATTATTTCCATCGATGAGGGTGCAGAGGATGGTGTGACCGGGCTTACCTCTTTGATGAGAGCTAGGGGCTTACTTTCCATATCACAGGTCCTAGTGAAAAAATGTCATTAGTGTGTCACCAGTAAGAATTCTGATTCTGATTCGGATTCTGAGTAGTTTTTTTTTCACTGACCGTTCCAAGGCGCTTCCTCTGTTGTTTTTCTTTGTTTATATGTCGGTGATTACATAATGTGGCGTTTGATTTGTCTATATTTGTTCCTAATATCTCCTTCTTTTGTTGCCCCGGGAAGACTGTACTTTATGATTGTTCCTGGGTATCTTCACATATCTTTTACTTTATTATTTTTAGTTTTAATCTAACACATCTTGGTTTATAACAGTTGTGCTGCGATTTGCAGAAAAGCTGTCGTTTTTACCGCTCCTGTTTTTTCTCTCAAGATATAACTTGTATCACCTTGTCCTATAAATAATGTTAGTATACAGTCGAACCTCAATAACACGAACATCTTTGGGACCATGGAAATTTGTTCGAGGAATAGATAGTTAGAACCACTGAAGTTAATCATAGCGCCAAGTCAGGAGACAAATAGCGATATTTTTTTTTCGATCTTTTAGACAATAATGGTATGTTGAGTGTACTCATTAGAATCGCCTCGATAAGGCGATTCTAATGGGTACACGCAACATACAATTTCATGATAAAATAAGAAAATGTCTTTAATTATTTGTATTCTTGAACTATCGGAGGAAATTCGTAGGGAGTCAAAAAACGAGTTAGAGTTAGTCATGGTAAAAACGGCCATTGATGTTCGAGCTGTAGTTATGAAATAGTCAGCATAAACCTTGCATCGAAAAAATTCGTTTCCGAAGATAAATAAAGCTTTACGACGATCAATAAGCAGTTCCATCGTATAGTTCCCCTCTGATATATACAAATGAGCAGCATCGTCAGAAAACGTACCTTCCAACATGTACGCAAAGCGAAGATTCAGATCAGCCTACGCATTCTTGCAGTCTAGTATGAATCTTCACTGGGCGCACTTTGGCTTGCGAAAGATGCAAAGTTTCTTCATGCGGACAACGAAGACTCAGATTATCTGCGCGGATGGACAGGCTGGTTTGAGTCTAGTTGGGCGTACATGTCAGAAGGCACGTTTTCACATGTTGCGGTTTAAACCCAACAACATAAAGAAAAAAAAGGTGAGAGAAAAGTCCAGGGAGTGCCACAATAAAAAACTGTAGCCTTTCCCAGACACCAAAAGGAAGAGGAAACAGACAAAACAAAACAAGCGCAAGTCTGTTCCGTTTATATAACTTTTTAAGGATATTGCTCGATGAAAGCCATGACTAAATTTTCTTTTCCATTAATCACATTTTCAGGCTGGATGGCCTCGGTGGCTCAGTTGGATGCGCGTCCGACTGGTGATCAGGGGGTTGCGGGTTCGATCCCCGCCTGGTCGGAAACATTCTTTCGTGGATATTTGATTATGAAATATTTTCTACGGTCATGCTCTCCCTTCCGCTGAATCAAGAATGGCAGTTGTCAGTTTCTGGCGAAAGAATGTGCACATAACAAGTTAACCGCTTAGAGGACTAAAAAGGTAAGAAAAAAGTCCAGAGAGTGCCATAATTACAAAAAAGGAAAGAGAAAAGTCCAGGGAGTGCCACAATCACAAGCCGCAACCCTTTCCAGACACCAAGAGGAAGAGGAAATACCAAAAACAAGCGCAAATCGAAAAAATGTACGAAAAGGACTAAGATTAGCTCTCTCTTCCCCAAGCGAGATAATCACCACAATGCTAAAAGGAATGAAAAAACACAAGAACAAAATAACACAAGGCAAGACTTAAAACAAATCGCCTCGTAGAATAAACCACAAAGCAACAAAGAGTAAGACTAACACCGGGACCACCGCCTTAGAACGGTCAGTAGAATAAACCATCAGAGGGCCGCGGGCGGGATGGGGGGTGGGGGCAGTTAAAGCACTTTTACAGCCGGCCAACTTCTAAGCCTGCCCAGTAAATGTGTGGTTAGGTAAACTGACCACGCTCGACATGACCCCATTGACTGGGTGGCTTTTCCTGGGTATCTCAATATTTATTACATCAATATCAGGTATATCTTAAACAGCACTGATGAAAAAGAGTTAGCGTCAACCGTGCCATGGGCACAATATATGAAATGAAAGGGTCAGTCCTATCCTCTCCTTTTGAAATTCCATTCACTGCTGGCTAAACAGATTGGGTTTAGCTGATGATCATAGCCAGCTGAGCCAGACTCGAACCTACAAATTTCAGCACCAATTTCACTAGAAATTTCAGCAGCTAATCGCTCGGCAAAGGTAGCTCTCTTATACTTACTGTTAAAATCTGATGGGTCTTCTTCGCGTTTAGTAACACCCTTGTCTCTCGCTGAAACAAAACAAATATGCTTTAAAGAAGATTTAGCAACAATTTGTTTCCTATAAAGTCGATATTTCTAGCTGAACCTTACTCATTGAGATAAATTCACAATGTATAAATTGTGATAATTTTGGTAGATTGTCCGCACTTCCGCAAAGGGAGACAACTTTTGTGACGTTTAATCCACCACCCCTTACCCCAAGTAAATTATCTACTGACCATTCTAGAGCGGTTACTCTATTGCGGTGCTGTAGTATTTCGTGCGTCAGTAGTTTCATATGTGACATTTCTTTTGTCATTGTTTATTCCTCATCTTCCTTTTTTCCTCGAGGCGGCTGTGTTTGTAGTTTTGTCATTTCCTGGGTATCTTCACTTATATGTGTTCTGTTTCCTTTCTGTATACCAATCCCCTTCTCTCCTTTAAAAATAGACCATTTCCAGTTTGGGGCAAAACAATTTTGGCAAATTAGCCTCCCCCTGAAAGTTCCCTATAATCTGACTTGATGAAATGCAAGAATGGACTATTGATTAATATTCCCATACCTCGGCGACCACAATATCTGAATTCCTGAGACCGTCTTGTGCAAATGTGAAAACAGAACCAAAATCCTATGTATCTGCCTAGTCTGGTCATTTGTACAGTACACTATTTAAGAATTTTACGATATGGCAACGGAGGACCTGATCAGACTATGTGCATACTAATGTGGGCCTTAGTTGCTCTAATATGCAAAACAAACCATTTTCTAATGTGGCAGCTTATTTACCTGAAAACTGTATTTTGGAAAGAAACACACATTTCCAGGGTTTACCCTTAAAGTGCTAAAATCAGACTGGCATCTGCTGCAGTTGTGACTGGCGCTTTAAGGGTTAAAATAATCATCAATGAAACGTACGTCTTTGATGAGATTCAGAAAGAAAGGGACACAACCCGCCACATAGTTGAACTCATGCACGTGCTCATCTTCTACCATCTGAATTGTGAATGCATCATCATACTGGCTCTCTCCACTAGCAGCCACCTGGAAATAAGTGTGGTAATTTTATGATCAGATGATATTGAGTTGACCAAAAACACATACAATTCATCCCATGCTATCACTCAGCTTAAATCTGTATCGGATCATTATCGATTACGAAAACACCCCTATTCAAATATGTAGAAAATTTGACCTCCAAAAACTGAAAATTTTCAGATAAAAACTCTGATATTTTTCATATTTCTGCTCAAAACATAGATTGTGGGTACTCGTTAGAACCACCTCGGTGAAGCGGTTCTAACGAGCACCTACAATTTATGTTTTTTTGAGCAGAAATAAGAAAAATAATGTATACCCTTGTAAACCCCTGTTTTTATATATAAAAAATGGGGTTTAAGGAGGTCAGAATTATATAGGCGTGTTTTCGTGATGCGAAGTGACAGCATTTCTGTCGGACCAAGATATAGAGTTAAGCAGAATGCTAACTGGGTCCTATTATATATTTTGTTTGTAACATTGAGATTTATAATTTTTATTTGTTAGCTTATTTTCTTTCAGATGGATACATATGACTTCATCACTGTTTAATTGTTACTTGTTTGTTTAACCGTCCATGCTGCTGGACCCATAATAATGCACTTACTCGTGCGATAAGCATGTTTGTTCTGACATGCGTTGTTTATTTTGAACTGATAAATAAGAACCATCTCTACCATTGCTCACACACAGACATAGGAATAACTTACACAAATCTTTCATTTGTCTTTCAGCTACAGATATGTAAATATAACAAATAACAGTATATTATATTCGTTTTAATATAAAGCTATGAATATTTAAATACTGAATGATTAAACTGTGCGATAAATTAGAGGAGCAAGCGTGCAGATATCATTCAATATCGGCACACTTACTCGGATGTCTTCGAATGTTACCGTTACATAACGTTGCTTTTGATGACATCTTAAGAGAATGACTTTGCGCCAATGATTGTTTTGCATTTGTCAGGCTTTGTCACGCATGTCAGGTTCTGTCACGCTTTTGTCAGGTGTTGTTTGACACTCCACATTTTTGAAGTTGAGTCCTCTTGTTTGCTTCATTATTGGCTTTATTTGTGATTTATTAGTTGTCCATAATGATTCATGTATGAGTTTGACCAAATAATATATGCTGCTACTATAATGGAAGCTAAAGGCGTTAGGATACCGTAAAGCTAGCTTCAGACAGCCCCTCGACCCGCCCCTGATTAATTACTGCTCATTCCAAGGCGGTAATTTATTTGGGGTACTTTATTTTGTAAAATGTTCTGAAGTGTTTCACTTACAAATGTTTTTCTTTTAACAGTTATGTAAATTACTGATATCTTCAGTTAAATTTAAGGCAACAGTTTCCACCTTAGTGGGAAAGGGCTGACAAATCTGCTTGCCATCTATTCTTTTTGTGGGTATTTAATTATATTTGTCTGTCTTCCCCTTTGAGGTTGAGAATTTGATGTGGATCTGATTGTATCAGTTCCTGAGTTCTCTTATTTTCTTTGAATTTTAGATTATAAAATGTCTTTTTTAAGGCTACAAACAAAAAAATGACGCTAAATATTTATAGCTGTATAATAAAAGAGTTATGGCAGTGATACTGGTGGATGTTGTTCCTCGGAATATCACAGGCCGCTCACAAGCTCGATTCCTTTGATTCATCATGAAAACCCATCTATATTATTTTGACCCCTTTAAACCCAACTTTTATATAGTAAAACTGGTGTTTACAGGGGTATACATTATTTTTCGTATTTCTGCACAAAAACATAGATTGAGATTGTGGGTACTCGTTAGAACCGCCTCGGCAAGGCGGTTCTAACGTGCATCCACAATCTATGTTTTTTTGAACAGAAATATGAAAAATATCAGATTTTTTTATCTGAAAACTTTCAGTCTTTGGTGGCAAAATTATCAATACTTCTGAATAGGCGTGTTTTCGTAATGTCCCAATTCGGGACAATACTGACTAATATCAGTGCAAGAGCCCTGAAGTATAACGTTTATACCACTTAACTGTCTATTTCTAATAAATCCTGCATCCGTGTAGATTCATGTAAGTGCGCTGCTTTAAAATTAAGAATGAGAAGAGCACGCACAATAAATACATGACCTGCAATGTCAGAAAACGTACCATCGGACATGTGCGCCCAGCGATGATTCACATCAGCCTAAGGATTCTGGGCATATTTTGGATAGCCAAGGATGCAAAATTGCTTCATAAGGACAATGAAAACTCTAATAAGCGCAGTCTTCGTTTGGCGCCCATTTCAGAAGGTACTTTTTCTCACGTTGCGCCTGGTTTTAATTCACGTTTGCATACACAGGACCAAAACACATTAATTCTCCCATACACTTATCGAATCAAAGGCGAGACGCAAAATAAAGACTATACTATATATAGTACAAAGTTCTTTAAAAAGTGTATGCGGCAGGCAATTAACCCATATAAGCCTAGCGTTCCATCAAAAAGATATTGATAAACAGTATAGACCCAGATCAGACGCCGGAGAACGCGGCTTCTGATCAGGATCTACACGGTTTCCATTTAGTTAAGATATTTCTATAAAACATGACAATAATAAAAACTCTCCACACCCCTTATATAGGAAATGAACTTGTCCAAAGTAAAAGAATCCACTCGGCATAAATGGGTTAAAATTCTTATATAAAAATCACACATGCATTTTGCGTACCAATAAGTATTAAATTTAAATAATTATTAATATGGTATAATTCAATTCAGTGAGGAATGAAACAATTACAAAAATACGCCTATTAATATATATAGAAAATTTCACCTCCAAAAACTGAAAACTTTCAGATAAAAGTCTCTGACAGTTTTCAAATTTCTGCTCAAAACATAGACTGTAGGTACTCGTTCGAACCGCCACGGCGAGGCAGTTCTAACGAGTACCAACAATTTATGTTTTGAGCAGAAATAAGAAAAATAACGTAAACCCCTGTTTTACTTTTTACAAAAGTGGGGTTTAAGGGGGTCAAAATTATATAGGCGTGTTTCGTGATGTTTTCATTTCCCAGAAGCATATGGGCGGCAATATGAGAAAACGTACCTTATGACGTGCGCACAACGAAGACTCAAATCATCCATGCAGTCCGATCAGGGTCTTCATTTTCCACACGAAGAAACTCTGCACTCTTGGCCGTCCGAAATGCGCCCAGTGCAGATTCTGATCAGTCATCGCTAATGCGCAGACTGATCTGAATCTTCGCAGGGATCACATGAACCGTCACGAAAACATACCCCTATGATTTTGACCCCCTTAAACACCAATTTTATATAGTAAAACTGGGGTTTACAGGGGTATACATTATTTATTTATTATTTCTGCTCGAAAACATAAATTGTGGGTACTCGTTAGAACCGCCTCGCCGAGGCGGTTCTAACGAGCACCCACAATCTATGTTTTGAGCAGAAATATGAAAAATATCAGAGATTTTTGTCTGAAAGTTTTCAGTTCTTGGCGGTGAATTTTCTATATATTTGAATAGGCGTGTTTTCGTAATGAAAGGTACGTTTTCTGACGTTGCAGCTCATATGCTTATCATGTACAACTGACTGTCTTATCATTTACTTTCACAAAAAGGGATATGGACACATTAATATAAATATTCATGATAACAGTAATATAAATCTAACTGGCGCAACGCGAGCAAATAGCTGAGACAATATACTGTTAATCTTACGTCCAAAAGACATAAGGTAAAATGGTAGCATGTAGATAATTACAAATGGAGCTCTTAGGAAATTAGCTGCAAAAAGAAGCACTGCCTGAGAACGGTCAACAGTAGAACAACAGGAAGCGCTTAAAATGTACCTAATGTTATCTGCACCCAGAGAAGACTCTTGACAGCCTCCTCAATCTGACGACAATCGTCGTTAGGTACTCTGTGGCTAGCTAAGGATTTAATGCATCTTCATACAGACAGAAAAGACTCAGGCCCACCTCCTCAATCTGACCAGTTTTCGCTGGCTACTCTGTAGCTATCCAAGGAGTCAATGCATCTTTATGTGGACCAAAAGATTCAGGCCGACCCCTCAATCAGACCAGAGTCTTCGCTGGCTACTCTGTGGCTAGCCAGGGATTCAACACATCTTTAAGTGGTCCGAAAAGACTCAGGCTGACCCTCTCAATCCGATTAGTATCTTCGCTGACTACTCTGTGGCTAGCCAAGGCGTCAATGCATCTTTATGTGGACCGAAAAGACTCATGTTGGCCTCTGTAGCTAGCCAAGGAGTCAATACATCTTTATTTTGACCGAAAAGACTCGGGTCGACCTTCTCAATCTCACAAGAGCCTTTGTTGGCTACTGTATGGCTTGCCAAGGAATCAATGTATCTTTATGTGGACCGAAAAGTCTCAGATCGGCCACCTCAATCTGATCAGTTTGCAGGCTACTCTGTAGCTAGCCAAGGATTCAATGCATCTTTTATGTGGACCCAAAAGACAGGAGGCCTCGTCAATCTGACGAGAGTCTCTGCTGACTGTAGCTAGCCAGGGAGTCAATGCATCCTTATGTGGACAGAAATGACTCGGATCAGCTCCTCAATCCATTCGACCAGTTTCGCTGAGTATTATGGCTAGCCAAGGATTCAGTGCATCTTTATGTGGCCTGAAATGACTCGGTTTGGCCTCTTCAATCTGACCAGAGTCTTCGCTTTGGTACTCTGTGGCTAGCCAAGGATAAAACGCATCCCATTACGAAAACACGCCTAATCAAATATATAGAAAATTTCACCTCCAAAAACTGAAAATTTTCAGATCAAAAAAACTCTGACATTTTTACATATTTCTGCTCAAAACATAGATTGTGGGTACTCGTTAGAACCGCTTTGACGAGGCGGTTCTAACAAGTGACCACAATCTATGTTTTTGAGCAGATATAAAAAAATAATGTACACACCTGTAAACCCGGTTTTACAATATAAAAGTGGGGTTTAAGGGGGTTCAATATTATATAGGCATTTTTTCGTGATGTTAAATGCGGCTCATGTATTTGCTATTGTAGGTACTTAAACTTTTCAGCTTTTCTTCTTAGTATAGTTATACTTCTTAGTAGAGACACCAATTCACATTCTGGCAATAGTTTTGGCACTGAATTTGTTTTTTGTTAAGAGATTATAACTGACAAGTGACATTCTGCTGAATTGCAATTATAGTCATTCATTTGAAGTTAAGGAGATATTCTCCGAGTTATAAGCCCTATCAAAGTAAATGGCAGGTAACTCAAACTATAAAAATCGATTTAATGCATAACGATTAATGTACCAAAAAAATCAATAACTGCAAAGAGCGATATAAATGGTCTAGCACCAAATGCAAGTTTGTTTAAATTCAAACATGCCGACACATGGATGCATTCATAATACAATTAATCACAACAAAATAAAATTGTACGCAAACAGAAGGTCATACGATTTTCAAACAAATCTTCATAACAGTATTAAATTTGATTTTCAAAACGCTTCCAAGCTGTATCAGCTCTGCAGAATATATTTTCTAACTAACCTGAATGCATGGTTCCTGAACAAAAAATATAAGGAAATATCATCAACTTTATATGCACTTGTTTGTATATTTTAATACACTAAGACTTATATTGTGTTTGTTAATGTGTTGTAAGGCTGCCTGTTGCACTACATTTCCAACAGAATAGTTCCCGGACAGTATTTACATTAGGGAGAATGCAAGGAACAAGTATATACTGTCTCTAACCTAAGACAGTCAGACTGCAAACCATAATATAACCTATTCGATTACATAACTTAAGACTGTTTCAAAAAAATGAATATTTTGCTTATTTCAGCACAAACACATGTGTCGTGGGTACTCAATAAAACCTCCTCAGTAAGGCGCTCCTAATAAGTACCCACAACATATGTTTTCGCGCAGAAATAAGAAAAGTATTTACCTGGTACCCACTCATTTCTTGAGCTATGACAATATGTAACTAAATTTTGTCCAATCAGGCCTTGCAGGCTACATGGATTCTTTACAAAACTATCTTGGGAGTAAAAATCAGCACAACTCAAGAAATTTTACTGCAACCTAGTTTCGGAATTTAATCCTTCTTACAAAACTATGACACTGAACCATTTTAACACCACAATGATAAATACTAGTGTATATTCCAGAGTACAAGGTGGAAATAGTTACTGTCGCATCTTTTACGCTGTTTCTGACATGGTCACTGTTTCTGACATTAGAAACTATTTCCTACTCGGTGTAGGACGTTTATGTTTGTTTACAATTTTAAAATAGAATATTATCGCTTTGCATATATTTTTAACCGCCTTTCGAATATTTTTTCATTCTAAAAGTATACTATAAATCTTTCTTAATTGGTTAACATAAATCTTAAATGTATTTTACTAGTCTGTCATTTTTTATCAAAGTTAACAGAAATTGGCATGCAGGTAGGATTACTACATACATACATTTATCTATGTATGATAACAATAGTATCATAGCATAATAAGTTGCACTACATTTCTTGCATACAACATATATAGGTCAATTCTTAGCAATGCAAATAACATTTCAACGCCACGTTTATAAACTGTATTCATTTTCTATAGGCCGACGAAATTGTCCTGTCACTTTGACCGTTTGAAATTTAGTATTTGTAAGCATACATTTACCTGCACATATGAGCAACTGAGTTCCATATGAAATGCAGGACTGTCTGCATTACGAAAATATGCCTACTCAAATATATAGAAAATTTCACCTCCAAAAACTGATAATTTTCAGATAAAAATAAAAACTCTGATATTTTCATATTTCTGCTCTAAACATAGATTGTGGGTACTCGTTAGAACCGCCTCGACGAGGCGGTTCTAACGAGTACCCACAATCTATGTTTTTGACCAGGGAAAAGAAAAAACAGTTTATATCCCCTGTAAACCCCAGTTTTACTATATAAAAGAGGTGTTTAATGTGGGCATGTATCGTGATGGATTGGCTTGCCTAAATTATACGTTTCTTTATGAATATTCAATATAAATTTAGATGTACAAATGATCAAAATAATTTAACAAGATTTTTTTAAAATTAGATTTCTTAATTGTGTTTCCAAGCAGACATAAATCAATGTTTAGCATCTAAAAGTTCTTATAATAAAGCGTACTTAATGTCCAAATATGTTAGGTGCATCGACAAATTGACTGAAGTTGTCAGTCAGATTATGACTAGTTGTCTAAAGCTAAGAACCGTCTGATTAAATTTACCTGTCTGACCATGGCGCTGTCCCAGCGTAGACCACGCAACGTTTGATCGTTGACACTCTCCACATCTCTGAACTTCTTCCGAATATAGTCCTCATCTAAAGTTAATGTATTAAACTTGAACATACAACACAGGACACACAACATTAGAGTTTATGTACTTATTCCAATATATGATATATAAAAAAAAATAAGAGAAAAGTCCAGGGAGTGCCACAATCACAAACCGCAGCCCTTCCCAAACACCTAAAGGAAGAGGAAACCGACAAATCCAAACCAGCACAAATCGAACATACGTACGAAAAGTACCAAGCTTAGCTCTCTCTTCCCCAAGCTAGGTAATCGCACTGCTAAAAGGACTGAAAAACATAAGAACAAAATGACACAAGGTAAGACATAAAACAAATCGCCTTGTAGAATAAACCACAAAGCAACAAAGAGTAAGACTAACACCGGGACCACTGCCTTAGAACGGCCAGTAGAGTAAACCACGGGGTGGGGGTGGGGTGAGTTAAAGCACTTTTACGGCTAGCCAACTTCACCCTGGGTCCCGACGCCACTCTTAATCACAACTAGTAAAACAGAAAGCAAAATGGGCAGCTGTTGAAGGTGACCAAAATGCTAGCATAACAACACAACTAGTAAAACAGAAAGCATAGTGGGCAGCTATTGAAGACGGTGACCACAATGCTAGCATCAAACCACATACGGGAAGAACAGTACAGAGAGTAAGAACAACACCAGGACAACCGCCTTCGAACGGTCAGTATAATAAACTACCGGGGGTTTAAAGCACTTTTACAGCTAGCCAACTTCACCCTTGGTCCCGATGCTACTCTTAATACAGAAATATATAAAAAAAAAATCGGTTCGCATAAAGGCTCCCAGCTCAGTCAATGCATCAATGCGAAAACATAAAAATCAAATTAATCACTATAATAAACATAGACGAGTACTCATGGCTAATTCTATTGTATGCCAGAGTAAATGAAAACCAATAGCTGAACACGGCGGGCCAAGCCAAAGACATATCGTCAAGCCATAAAGTTTTAGAAACATTTGTTTCTTTCAAAAGTTGGTGCTTCAGCAAAACATTATCTTGGTTACAATTGATTTGGTGAGCGAGGTAGCCAAACGTTAAAAAATGAATTTTCCCCCGTACCTACAATCTGACTCTTAACACCAGACATGTCGAAATCTCGCCGATACGATAAGCAGTTCTAAATCTGAGTCCCAAAGCAAAATAACAGTACATTAAAAACTAAATAACTTAAAGTTATATAAATAACTAAATAACTTTAAGTTTTCAAGCAACCCACTGCGTTTCGACGTTGCGACAGTTTTGAAAATTCGGCTGTTAACTATGAAATCTGGTAAAAAAGTTTTCTGCTTTTTTTTCTCAATCTACATCCATCCAATTACTTCGGTTTTCAGTTTAATATAAATGTCCTTTGTCTGAATATTAAAAATTTCATTTCTGTCAAAATTATAAGCGGAAATACCCGGAACATGCCACAGTCACGAAGACAGCCATCCTTATGCACCAAAAAAAAAAAAAAAAAAAAAAAAAGGAGAGATGATAAACAAATTACAACACAAACATCGCATACGAAACCTATACTTCATCTGTGATATTTAAATCTGATTTGTAATTTTATTTAAATCGGCTGGAAATATTGATACATACGCCATTTCCCTCTCTGGAGCCAGCATAAAGTAAACTTTAAAGAACACATCTACATACCTTTTAGAGCATGTAACCAGAATCCTGTCAGAACATGCTCAATTCTGCAATAGCTTTCGAATCGGATTTCATCACGCTCCTGTCAATAAAAGCCAGAAAGATATAAAACATCAACTATAATTGTACAAGTACAAAGTACAAAGCACGGACAAAATTCGCACAAGACGAAAGTCCTGATAGTAATGATAGTAACAGGAAACTGATGCTCAGTGGGATAGACAACAGAAAAATGACGTTTGTTTTTAAAATGACAGCACTCATTTGTTCTCAGTTACAGAAAACAGATAGAACAGAAAAGACTGAAAATTGGAGTCTCAATTTGATTGAGACACACTTTTCATATGACAGCAAGGCAGCTTTCAGCGCTGCATACGCCCCCTAGTACCAGCTTAAGCTGCGCGTTATTTTCCAAGAAAACTGAATGGGCTAGATGATCTCAAGTAATATAAACATTAGAACGGTGTTTTGCTGTGGTACGGTTAATTTTTATTATGAAAACACGCCTATCCAAATATACTGAAAATTTCACCACCAAAAACTGAAAGTTTTTAGATAAAAAAACATATATTGTGGGTACTCGTTAGTACCGCCTCAACGAGGCGGTTCTAACTAGTACCCACAATCTATATTTTGAACAGAAATAAGAAAAAAAAATGTATACCTCTGTAAGTCCTAGTTTTACTTTGGCTTGGCCCGCCGTGTTTCAACTATTGGTTTTCATTTACTCTGGCATACAGTAGAATTAGCCATGAGTACTCATCTTTGTTTATTATAGTGATTAATTTGATTTTTATGTTTTCGCTTTGATACATTGACTGAGTTGGGAGCCTTTATGCGAACCGAATTTTTATGTATTTCTGTATTAAGAGTAGCATCGGGACCTATGGTGAAGTTAGCTAGCTGTAAAAGTGCTTTAACCCCCCCGGTGGTTTGCTCTACCGACCGTTCTAAGGTGGTGGTCCCGGTGTTAGTCTTACTCTTTGTTGCTTTGTGGTTTATTCTACGAGGCGATTTGTTGTATGTCTTTCCGTGTGTTATTTTGTTCTTGTGTTTTTCAGTCCTTTTAGTATTGCGATTACCTCGCTTGGGGAAGAGAGAGCTAATCTTAATGCTTTTTGTACGTTTGTTCGGTTTGTGCTTGTATAGATTTGTCGCTTTCCTCTTCCTCTTGGGGTCTGGGAAGGGCTACGGTTTGTGACAATGAGGCATATCAGTAAATATCATATAAGCTTGGACAATGAGGCATATCAGTAAATATCATATAAGCTTTCAAAAGTTCCGGACTGAGCTCAAAGATAGCAACCCATTAAGCATTCTTGATAAATTTACAGCGGGCCGTTATGGGCCCATCAGGGTAGCTGACGGGCCGATAACGGTCCGCTGTGGATTTATAAAGAATGCTAGCTGGGAAAAAGAAAGAAAATTATTATCTACACTAAAAAGAAGTACGGGAAAGCGCTTACACCAGCTGTAGTTAAGGTAGATAGATTCTAAAAGGGATGACCCTTGAAAGCAAGGAAGATCCAGAGAAACTGAAAACAGCTGAAGTACCGCGTTGTTTAGGTCCAGACTAGTTAGTTTCAGCAAATTAGGCGTCATCAGTGACTCTCATATAGACTGGGGGTCCCGGTGTTTACTCTTCTGGCCGTTCTGGGACGGTGAGCCCGGTGTTAGTCTTACTCTTTGTTGCTTTGTGGTTTATTCTACGAGGCGATTTGTTTTGTATCACCTTATGTCATTTTGTTCTTGTGTTTTTCTATCCTTTTAGCATTGCGATTACCTCGCTTGGGGAAGAGAGAGCTAATCTTAGTGCTTTTCGTACATTTGTTCGATTTGTGCTTGTTTGGATTTGTCGGTTTCCTCTTCCTCTAGATGTCTGGGAAGGGCTGCCGTTTGTGATTGTGGCACTTCCTGGACTTTTCTCCTACCTTTTTGTTTCAAAAATCCCCGAATGAGCTCAGTGAGTATAACTGGCTACACTAGAGTGAAGTACGGCGATATGTTTCACTTGTCTGTAGCCACGATAACTAGACACACAAGCGCAGAAACATAACTATGCATGCTCAGTCACCAATCAAACGAACATATGGGAACTGCAGCAGAAATACCTCAAGGATCCTTAATATTACTAGGAGCTGAAGCTAATTTTACAGCTTTAGCTGTTCTGTGTTGTCATTTCGTGTGATTAACCTTTATCTGGGAAATTGGGAAGAGTCGTGTTCTAGATTCTGCGAATCCAGGCCCCGAGGTTATAAAACCTTTTTTCATGCTGAGCTCAGCTGAGCATGAAATTTGTTCTGCGAATAAATCTCAACTCATTAACAATTGCAAATTCTATCTTGCTATACGTAGCTGAAAATTTGTTGGCACTTTCATATTTATTAATCATGCTCAGTTGAGTTGAGCATGAAAAAAGTTTTATAACCTCGAGGCCAGGCTGCGCAGGCTGATCTGAATCTTCGCTGGGTGCATATGTCCAAAAGTTCGTTTTCTGACGTTGGGGCTTATTTGATAGTGCGCCTTTTCTCATATTGCTGTTGAATCACATTTTAGCCGGTGGATGCTCAAGAACGAATGAACAGAATTTTGAGCAAACAATGGAATTTATCATAATAAAATAGTACATAGCTGATTTGTCTTCTAAACTAATTAGTTTGGAAGTGCATTTATAAAAGACAATCCAGACAATTTCACTATTTGAATAATGTAATGGCACAGCTTATATTTATGAGCCGGGCAACAATATTTCCTACAAAATTGCACGTGCGCCCTGCGACGGCAGATCAGCCTAAGCATCTTCACAGGCTGATCAGAGTCTTTGCTGTCCACCTAAAGACTTTATGGATACTGGCTACCCATAGACTTGGATACTTGGACACATGGATACTTGGCTGCGGAGACTCTGATAAGACTGTCGGATGCGCAGGCTGATCTGAGTCTTCGCTGGGCGCACATACAATATCTTTGGAGATGCTGTGCCCCAGGCTCATTTAAAGTATTGATTTTCTCCTTATATTAATATAAAGATTCGTTTATGTATCATTCATTTTTATATCAGCTTTTCTCTACTTGACAGATTTGCATCCAGCGGCTGCTGATTCATTTTGCAAACGACTGGTTAAATATGAATAAAGGATACAGCAAACACTAGTGACGAAATAAATTTATTGTCCGGTGTACAGTGAAACCTGTGTAAGAAAGCCACCTTTGAGATTGACTTTAGTGGTTAATGTGGAAAGGTGGTTGTCTTATAAAGGTACATGTAATTTTGCTAGCAAAATTACATGATATGTACCTTTATAAGACAGACAACTTTTTCCACATCAACCAAAATTTAACGTCAGTCACCAAGGTGGTTCTCTTACACAGGTTTCACTATATTCTATTAAGAGAATTGATACATTTTCAGGAGAGATAATTCTGTCAAAACTGAATTTGTCCTTTTCTGATAAATGATAAGGCGTCTACTGTATAAGGAAAGAGTTTGTCCCCAGAGAGAGAGAGAGAGAGAGCAAACTCTTTTCACATACAGAAGAGGTAAAAGAAGGGACTTGGCATTCAATAAAGCAAATAGGAAGCCACAAAGTTCTCCTTTGGCGGAAATGTCGAATAATTTACAAGATGTATCCCGACATCTACATAATATGTGGTGAAGAGCCAAGACTGCACGTTCCGTTGAAGGGCGTTTTAGTCCTACGCACTTTATACCTATATATTTATTTCCGTTTTTCGCCGGACTTATTCTAACCTTAATAAAAAAGTAAGAAAACATATTTCAAAGTGTCGTCTGCTGAAATTTTACCCAGAGTGCTAAGCGGTCGTTTTCTGTGTTTTATTGAAAAGCCAGACTGACTTGACAAGACGGTGCTTCTGCTGTAGCTTACTATTTCTGTCATTATATGTATTTGCATGTATATCCTGGTAAAATTGTTATTTTGGATAGCCTTTTGGCTGTATTAGACTGTCCTTTTGGCTTTCTGCTTGTAGTGTTTAAATTATGGTGCCGTTGCTTTAAATGCGTCCTTCTTTTCCTTTGGTGTCTTGGACAGACGGTCTTAAGTAATTGTATCGATTCCTGATTATTGCCTTCTTTTCTGTTGACATATAACCCAACTAAAATTACATTTTTCTTAATATTCTTAGCCTGAGAATTACCTGACAAAGACTGTATTATTGCACAGAGGTATTTCATAGACAGAAATTTTCAGCTGGTTGATTTTGTTTGTTCGTTTGCCTTATATTGTAGAAGTACAAATTTATTTTGTGATTATTTATTTCTTCTTTTTGTGTGTTCTTTGTTTCCAAAGGCAATCCTTTTTCACTTTTATTTTACTCTACTGCAGCTGGTGTTGTGCCGTGTGGCGGCCGTAAAAAGTTTCCCCGTACATCATAATAGCGCAGGTTATATTTTTATTTCCTTTGGGATCATTGAGCCCACCCTGTTTATTTCGAAAATCGAATACCGCTTAAGCCGGCGCTAGTGGGCGTATATAGCCTCGCAAACTATAGTGTTGCGAGTCTCCGATTTTCGTGACTTTGTGTGTTCTTTGCTTCCAAAGGCAATCCTTTTTTACTTTTATTCTTCTTCATTATCGTTTCTTCTTTCAGTGTCTCGGGAAGATTGTGATTTGTAATTGTGCCCTTCATGGCTATTTTTAGATATTTGTTCATTTCCCAGCAGGCACATGACCTTTATACAACATTTGATGAACGTCGATGCAACTTCATGGCGTTGCATCGACGTTCTTGCGACGTTGTATAAACGTCATGTGCCTGCCGGGTTACTGTTAGTTATTGTCATCCTTAAAGAGATTATCGTCCGGATCTCCACATCATTCACTGCAATTACTTTCAGTTCTTGTAAAAAATAAGATATACACACATTACAAATTGAGCCGTAACTTCAGAAGACGTACCTTTGGACATGTGCGCCCAGCGAAGATTCAGACTCGCACAGTCTGATCAGAAGCTTCACTGGTTGCATTTTGGATAGCCAAGACTGCAAGGTTTCTTCATGCGGACAACAAAGACTTTGATCAGATTGCACGAATACACAGGCTGATTTGAGTCTACGTTGGGCGCCTATGTCAGAAGTAGGTTTTTTGACGTTGCGGCTCAAATTGACCGAATATTTGAATGTTTGATTGCAAAATCAATTATAAGAATAAATACATCAATATTTACCCTAATCCTGCTGAACCCGGATATGCCGTGCCTTAGCAAACAGTGTAGATCCAGATCAGTTGGCTTCTGAAGAAGCCACCTGATCTGGATCTGCACTGTTTGTCATTAAGTTTGTAAATTTGTATCAGCAACTGGAGCAAGTAATCTAATTGGCTGAAAATTAGCATGGCAAAGGTAAAAACAACAACAATATTACTAACGCTGATGACAGAATGTAGCCGGAAAACAGTCCTGGGATCTTCATTACCCTCTGCCAAAGATATTTCACGGTCGGCATCTATACACAGATACTTCCGCGTGGTCATGTGGCGTAACCGGATTTGTTGCTCCCATTGTATTATTCCGCCTGTAAATAGTGTCCAATGATGCAATCATTATGATATAATAAAAAATACATATTAACGAATACGTAATATATTAAAAGAATAACCATTCAATAACACTTTTAAAGTGTTTATATTATTGTTGTCTACTTTAGGATGCATATATATTCTAGGACATACGCAAACTGTGCATACCCATACAATCCTAGCATAAGAGCAGTTTTATAACGACTTACATTTTGATTTTCTTTAACTCATGCCTGGCGTTCCACAAAAAAGACATTGACAAATAGTGTAGATTCAGTTCAGACGCTGCAGAATGCAGTATATGAGCAGGTCTACACTGTTGCATTAAGTATAGGAGGTTCTATAATAAATGATAAGAATAAAACAAAAACCAGGCATACATTCCTGAACAAAGAAAGAGATAGAAAAGTCCATTGGGCATTAATGGGTTAAATATCACAGACCTGGCTGAATTATTTTCGCCAATTCTTTCCCGTATGTTTGAGGAAACCTTTCCGTTATTTCAAGGGACATGCAATGAAAATATAGGGAAATATATACACGTGCCTGCGTTCAGAAGTGCAAGATACTTGCGAGTGTTTTGCCCTTGACCCCTGCTCCTGTTGGCGCTCGTCATTATGTTCAGGGACCCAGGGCAAAACGTTCGCTATCACTTTGCACCACTAAACGCAACCCAGGTGCTAAACTTTAGGGTAGTATAATGCAAATCATTCTGTGTTCCATGTTTAGTTTGTGTTTGAATTCACTAGTTAGACTAGCCTGGCATATAATAACCCAACGAAAATTATGTTTTACCCTTTTTTGGTCCTTGACGGTCATTGTGACCTTATTTGGTACCTTGAGAGGGACGTTTTCTGTAATTTCAACCCGGGTTTCGACCTTTCCTGGGTACCCCATATTTATTGTATCTGGTGCAACTAAAATAGCAACAAAACGTATACCTGCGCTAGGCGCAAAAGGAAAATCGTTGCTGCATTTATTTGGCGTGTAAGAAAGTAATTTAGAAAAGTGGTCAACATAATTATAGGTTTGCCCTATTTATAGATTCTACACACATCATTATCACTCTCCCAGACAATATTGAGTCAATGAAACACACATTTGGCAAAAATACGGGAATCATTGGTTACACGCTATTTGAAAGAACAAGGTCAAGTCTGAAATCAGAAACCATTTAGACGTTCTCCTACCAGGGATTTTGTTATTTGTGTTCTGCTGAACTTACTACTATTCCTCAGGACCTTTACGTTCATTTCGAATAAACGAGACGAGCCTGTCATTACACACGCTTACCATTAAAGATGCTATTCTCCGCTTCGATTGTCCAGAATGTATTTCCAGAGGTAGGAGGTGACAGCGTACGTGGCTTGTGCTGATCCATGACTCGGATACGGAAATGAACTAAATAGAAATAAGACGCAACGTCAGTAAACGAACCTTCTAACAAGTGTGTCCAACAAAGACGCAGTCTAATGAGAGTCTTCGTTGTCCGCATGAAGAAACTTTTGCATCCTTAACTATCCAGAAAGCGTCCACTGAAGATTCTGATCAGAAAGCGCAAATGCGCAGGCTGGTCTGAATCGTCGCTGGACAGACATGTCTGAAGGTACGTTTTTCTGACGTTGAGACACAAACTTTTTCGAAGCATCAGGAGCTAGGTCCAGTTACCAAAACTGGAAAACAAATCATCAAATATTGATTATGAAGAAAAACACTATGCTGCAACATTCGACTGCACAAAAGGAATGCTTTTATTGGAAACTACCTGAAAATATTTTATCAGTCCAAAGGTTATGATAGTCATTTGATACACGCCTCTGTCTAAATTTGATTGATCAACCGCAATGCAGCGTTCTGTGAAGTCATAGTTGCATTAAACAATTTAATGAAGCTTTGTGGCATTTTTGGGTATCTACACTTATATTTTTGAAAACCAAAATCAAAAACGTTTAAATGGCCAACAGTAGTTTGATATAGTGACTACTACGTATTAGGCATTGTTTGGAAAGCTACGTCCATACATATTTTAACCGTACAATTAGTAAATTTTAGCTAAAATGAGACACCTCATAACAAAAACAACAAAATGGCCGATGCGCCCAGCGAAAACAACTCAGCCTGGGCATCCACCCAGTCTGATAAGAGTCTTTGCTGTACGCATTCCTCAGCTACCCATTGAGCGCACAGCAAAGACTGATCAGCCGGGTGAATGCCAAGGCTGATCGGAGTCTACGCTGGACGCACATCCATTTTGTTGGTTTTGTCATGAGGCGGCTCAAATATTAGAAATTTAGAAATGTGTTTTTCTCCATTCACCCCAATCCACTCCACATATTTTTTTTCAGAATCAGTGTTTGAGACCATTATACAATATTCATGAGCTTTCTATTTATTGCACATTCTTGGATATAAATGGGATATAATATTCTAAATATCTGTTTAAACTGCGTCAATTCATTTCTGTCTGATAACACACCCTGAAACCACTAAAACCACATTTATTATCCTTTGAAACATGTAAATAAAAATTGAATACTATAAATAAAACAGTTCACTTATAAATGAAGCCTCCAAATACTCCAAATACGATTATAAATATTAATATTAATATGAATAATAATTCTGATGAGTATCAACTGCACTGCATTGATAGCAAAAAAAAAAAAGTTTATTTATTTAAAAACTTTAAAATTTCCTAGTGCAACTACGACGTCATAGAATTGCTCTGGTTAACATGTTGTTTACATTTCAAGCTTTATCCAGTACCTTGGGGAGCTGTGATATTTCCTAGATACCTCAATATATTTACGTTCGAAAAGAACATATGCATTTAATAGACTGTGTATGGTCGTCTTTGGATAGAGAGTGACTGTATGTATAGCGCTAAAGTTTGGCTGTGCCCGGATCTGTTGCCGTTTTCCGACCTTGATTTGTTCTGTATTTTCGAATAATTTCTGATTTTTTGGTTGTATAATCATGCTTGATTATTCTGTACAACTGATTTTCCCGTACAGATCAAAACGATTGGCTCTCGCTACAAAACGAAAGGTTACAACTTGGATATTCTTCGGCAAACTTCATGCATGATTACCCAAATTATGTTTGATAGCTTTGCTTCCCTTCTCATTGCTCGTCGGTGGGTCGGTCCTGACACTAAATGACGGCTTCCTCTACAATCTGTTTTAGATGGTCGGTGCCCGACTATCAATGTCTGTGGTCCTGCACATTGTGGCCTTTTTGTCTTTTTTTTTTTTTTTTTTTTTTTTTGAGTTCTGGCTTCAGATTGCAATTGAGCCCTTTGTTGTTTTGTTTTATATTTCTTTTGCTTGTTTTTTTTTTTTATCAGTGTATTTGATTATGTATATGTATCACTGTGACCGAGCATATATTTGTTTGAGCTGCGTCAGAACAAAAGGCGATGTTTTGCGTCAGTAAAACAAGTTTGCCCCCATCAGTTTTCCTAATGACCGTTCCAAGGCGGTTCCTCTGTTACAGTTTTTCTTTCCTTGTTTATGCGTCTGTGGTTTTATATGTGGCGTATGTTATATCTCTAATTGTTCCTCATCTCTCCTTCCTTTAATGCCTCGGGAGGGCTGTGCCTTGTGATTGTGGCATTTTCTGGGGGTCCGATATGCGAACCGAATTTTTATGTATTTCTGTATTAAGAGTAACATCTGGACCCAGGGTGGTTGGCTAGCTGTGGAAGTGCTTTAAGACCCCCCGACGGTTTACTCTACTGACCGTTCTAAGGTAGTCGTCCCGGTGTTAGTCTTACTCTTAGGTGTCTGGGAAGGGCTGCGGTTTGTGATTGTGGCACTTCCTGGACTTATCTCTTACCTTTTTTTTCACTTATAGATTTGAGTTGCGTTAAAGTTTTGCAGATGATGGCAAATTTACAGAATTCTTTGAACAAAAAGGGTAAGAGAAAAGTCCTGGGAGTGCCACAATAACAAACCGCAGCCCTTCCCAGACACCAAGACCACAGCCTTCCCAGACACCAAGAGGAAGAGAAAACAGACAAAACCAAACAAACGCAAATCGAACACACGTACGAAGAGCACCAAATCTAGCTCTCTCTTCCCCAAGCTAGGTAATTGCAATGCTAAAAGGACTAAAAACACAAGAATAAAATAACACAAGGCAAGACATAAAACAAACCGCCTCGTAGAATAAACCACAAAGCAACAAAAAGTAAGACTAACACCAGGACCACCGCCTTACAACGGTCAGTAGAATGACCACCGTGGGTTTAAAGCACTTTTAGGGCCAGCAAAGTTCACCCTGGGTCCCGATGTAACTCTTAATACAGAAAAACATAAAACTCTGGTAAGCATAAAGGCTGAAAGTTGGGATCCCTTTGTAATACAGATATATATACAAACCATCCTCCGTTACTTCATCATCAAACAACCCCTCAGCCACCATGTATGCTTCCAGTTCCTTATGGAACAGCCGGATAATACTGCCGCCCTGAAATAGTCAAAATTACAAGTGAAAGTAACCGTGTCCAGATTGGACTATATGGCACCAACGGGATTTCAATGATAATGGTTATCGGAGAAGTGTAGTTAAATAATGCAAGGTATTGTTTCTCAGTTTAGATTATAGCTTTAACTTGAAATATTTTTGTAAAGGTGCTATAGTTCTTGCTGTACGTTCCAGCAGTGAGTTTCACGTATATCAGAGTAAATTACTAAACAATGTATATTACAAAGTTTAACGTAATTTCTGCTTCAGCAAATGCGCTTATGTATGTGTATTGCATACAAACTCCGTCCGCATATAAAAATACGGACAGACTAACTGGTTCACCATGTAGGTTTTTTTTCTGCTAAAGATCAACTTTAACACGAAAGTATGCAGGTATGGATTTCTTTAATAGCCAAAATAACAGTTGATCGTGATAACTGATATGTAAACCCACGAAAATGTGGCAAAATTCATGTTTTAAAGCTATAGTGTGTTTTGGTACTTTGATTGTAATATGGGAAAATCTCGGACCTAGGAACAAACTGATCAATATTGACATATCCTTAGAAAGGCTGAAGGTTTTGAAAAAATGCAGCCAAAATAGGGGTAGGGTTGGATATTTATCTCTAAAATCCAACATAAGCAAATGATCAAAAATAGCTTACTTGAAAACGAAAGAAGATATGTTATTCTTCACAAACAAGCATTGCCAATTTTTTTCTTTGTCTGTCTCTTTACCTCCCTTTCTTTTGCCTTTTCTTGTGCATTTCGTTTGCTGGACCATTTGAGCCGCGCTTGATTGATGTTGACGATGCTGTATTAAGA
The DNA here is from genome assembly GCA_964016985.1 of Anodontia alba. Classification (NCBI taxonomy): domain Eukaryota; kingdom Metazoa; phylum Mollusca; class Bivalvia; order Lucinida; family Lucinidae; genus Anodontia; species Anodontia alba. Next base: position 90,594,584 of record OZ024827.1, on the reverse strand, counting down.
AGGTACAACGGTAAACCGAACATTTTTGGTCCGAACATTTGACCATTTTTTTTCTTACTTTGGAAGCCTTTCACGTCCCTCCTTTATAAGCTAGAGAGCTGATACTATAATTACCCCGCATACTTCCGTATTAAATGGTACTGGAACTGGAAAACTGTCTGGATTTATCTCGCCGTGAGGGTCGTTCATATAGTGTTGGACAGCAATCACGCATAAATACGCTACTGCCGTCGAAATGATATGCAGTACATATATCAAATAAAATACTGATTGAAAAGCAAACCGATAGATACATGTGGGGCTATGGACACATTTTGTCCTGGTTCAAATCCTTTTTCGAGTAGAGTAATTCAGTATGAACTCGTATGGTATTGTTTACCTCTACGCATCGTAAAGGTAAGCAACAGCAAGCTTAACGAGCTCCTTATGTCAGTGTGCTATTAAATGTTTAAATACATATTACATTTAACACATATTTTCAATCAGCTGAATGCAAGAAAGTACGAAAAGCCAGTAATTGCAGATATTTACCCTAACAAACATTTCTGTTTCGCTGGACGCATGCTTGTGGAACCTTACTAAAGTAAAACCTGATCTTTCCACCCCAAGGTTTATCTCGGATCTGAAAATATATAGGTTACACCATGTAAATATGATACAATGCGCATCTTTAATTTAGAAACTGTCATTATAGACTGTTTTGACAGACTGACGTATCGGTAAACGTAATACATTAAGCAGGTTCATCAGATCAGAACATCACATTAATTCAAAACTCATTAAACATATCCCAAGGAAAGTGACAGTTACAGTTCTCTTCGAGAATAATCACCAGATTGTGACCTTGACCTAGTGACGTTACGGGCATTTGGACTGCTTACCACTAGACTGGTTGCTAGTGGTAAACAAAGCCTGTAGATGTTGCTCAGGTTGTGTGCCCCCCCATCCCGGTTGTTGACATGTAGAGACTGACTGATCCTGATGGCGTCTTTGATTTGTGTAGGTCTTTGATTATTCTCGCTGTCAACTACTTTTGCATCCTCCCATTCGATGACGTTGTTTACCTTGGCGATATGATCTGTCACTGACAAGTAGGCAATCTTAGACCAGGACCAAGGGACATACAACCTAAACAACATCTACAGGCTTTTGTTTACCACTAGGAACTAGTCTAGTGGTAAGAAGTCCAAGTCTCGTGACGTCACGAGGTCTGTGGTTTTCGATGAGAACCGAAACTGTCACAGAGTGAAATTTCCCTTGGGATATGTAAATGAGTTGTTTTGGATTAATAAGATAAAGATAATAGTTATAGCGATTTTTTTATATCAAAAGGCTGTTACTCCAGTAGAAACTAATAATTTTCATTGGAAAGACATTCATACCAAGATAATAGCCATTGCGAAAAAAATTATATTAAACGCATAACGAAAACATGCCTTTATAATGTTGACCCCCTTAAACCCCATTTTATATAGTAAAACTGGGGTTTACAGGGGTACACATTATTTTTCTTATTTCTGCTCAAAAACATAGATTGTGGGTACTCGTTAGAACCGCCTCGCCGAGACGGTTCTAAAGAGTACCCACAATCTGTGTTTTGAGCAGAAATATGAATAATATCAGAATTTTTATCTGAAAATTCTCATTTTGTTTTAGGTGTTAAATTTTTCAGTATATTTGAATAGGCGTGTTTTCGTTATGGGTAATAACTCCATTAGAATAAAATCTATAATGGTTGCCCTTGGAAACAAAGAACACATAAAATAACAAAAATCGGAGTCAGTCACGGTTTTATTGTGACTCAATATGACAGCATTGTAGTTTTTAGTCTGCTTACGCACTCATAGCACCGGCTTCTTAAGATGCTATAAAGGGCTTAATGATTCAAAGGAAAACAATACGAAAACACGCCTCTGCAAATATGTAGAAAATTTCACCTCCAAAAACTGAAAATTTTCAGATAAAAACCTCTGATATTTTTCATATTTCTGCTCAAAAAATAGATTCAGGGTACTCATTTGAATCGCCTCGGTTTTTGAGCAGAAATAAGAAGAACAAGGTATACTCCTGTAAACCCCAGTTTTACTATATAAAAGTGGGGTTTAAGGGGGTCAAAATTATATAGGTATGTTTTCGTGATAATAAAAATAAAAACTGATGAAGTATGTGGAGACTTTTTTACGGTCGCCACAAGGGACTTAACACTAGCTGCAGTGAAGTGAAATAAAATCAAAGTTTCATTGAAAAGACCGTCAAACAAAAGTAATAGTTGTGGCCAAAATAAATATATCAAAGGGTTATCACTCCAGTAGGAAATAACATTTTAGTTAAAAGAACTTCAAACTAAATTATAGCTGAGCTGAACAGAGGACTGTAACTCCAACAGAAATCAAAGGACGACAACCTAATACAACATAGCCACAACGTGAGTTAATACCCTTTTGGGTAAGGCGTCTTCAGATGTGCGCACAGTGAAGACTGACTGATCCTGATAGCCCGTGTAGTCTTATCTGAGTCTTCGCTGTGAGCTCCTTGTATATACAAGACCAGATGTCTCTTCAGTCGGTAGCGAACACTCTGATCAGACTGCGCGGATATAAGATGTCCGAATTTACACTTTTTCACCATGACGTCGTGGTTCAGTTAAGATCGTCTTAAAATGCAATAAGTCAGCATGCAAACGTTCCATAAAGCAACCTAAAACTGCAGTAGTTAAGTAGTTAAGCAAGACAAACTTTGTGGTTATAGTATTGTTCGTTCTTTGTGTGGCTTTGTGGTTGCCCGCTGTAGGGCTTTTACGTTATCCGCATGAAGATACTTTGCATATCCTTGGCTTTACTAAATGCGCCCAGCAGAGTTATATAATTGCGAGTGAGCCGCATATACAGGAATTATGCTAATCACACATCAATTATACCGAACACAGTTTAAGCGGAAGTAACTGCCAAGACTTGTTATAGTAGTCGAAAAGAATAGAATAGAATGTTTTATTATTCCATTATTGCCTCTTACGGGTAAACAATTAACGAGATCGTTTGCTTCCATTCCGATTTCGCCCTCAAATGAAATTATGCTTCAGCAAGTACGAGAATTCATCGAAACATTAAAGGAGCAGCTAATAAAGAATTGGTGCGTCCAGTCCTGGAGTACGGCAGTTAGGTTTGGATCCCAAGGTGTAGTCGGGTGTAGTCAGGAAGAATCGGAAAGCGTACAGACGCGCGCAGCCAGATTTGTAACAGGAAATTACAACTATTGTTAAAGAAGCAGCTTATTTCGCCCTCAAACGCAGTCATGCTTCCGAAAGTACAAGAATTCATGAAATGTCCTTATTGAAAGAATTTTACGTTAGAGGTAAGTTTGACAGTTCGCAGTGAACCAAAACTCGGAAAATAACTGGAGTCATTTAGGTTTGTTCAATGAATTTTGATACATATGGCATCATGTGCGGCGTACGAGTAAGCATACATGCAGTCACAGAAGGTAAACGACCCACTAGCATTTTGAAAAAAGCTTTTCTACTTTAAATGCGTATTGTGTCAACTTACCCAAAGGTGAAATGATCTATTTGGAATCCTGCGCTGGCGTGTAGGAAATGGCCAGGAGATTTTATACTCTCAAACACAATCTGATCATATATTTGTACCTGCAAATAGAATTAAAAGGTATTATACTTCATGTATTCATACAGACATACCTGAGGAAACAATATAGACCCAGATCAAATTCCGCTGAACGCGGCATCTAATCAGGGTCTACAACATTTGTCACTCATCCAGCAATTATCAGATCTCTATATCCGAATGTATTTAAGATCATCGTCTAGTATAATGTTTTATTTCAGCGTTTAGTGTTTTTTTTTTTTTTTTTTTTCTGAAATTGTACTGATACGGTCTGCTATTCAAATCTGGGTTAATTTGAAACTGGGAAAATTGTCTACAAATAACGCAGGACTGGTATATGTTTTAAATAGAAGAAAAAGACAAATGTCCCTGCGCACGGAAAAAAACTTACAATCAGACCTGTGTAACCAGCAAATACTCAGATCAGCCTGTACATGGCAATGGTTCTCGTTTATCCCCCTTTGGATAGCCCGGAGGCTGTAGAAGGCACATGCGATCAGCAAAGACTCTGAACAGACTGCGCGGATGCGCAGGCTGATCTGAGTCTTCGCTGGTCGCACAAGTCTTATTATAGGTTTTATCATGCGCTGGCTCAAATCAGTTAAGGCCGGTCGGCCAGATATACTTTAAGGTGTTTGTTCACTTGAGCACTTACCACCTCTCCTTCCGACTTCACCTTGTACTGTGGCAGCAGACGAAACTGGGCGTTCTTGGCGTTGTACTCCTGCAGCATGACCTATAAAATGCAACGTAAAGAGTACACAACATTATCACTCAGATTCATTTGTATTGTAATTACGTTTCGAAAAGTGGGTAAATTGGCTTTTGGGGCTGAAGTATATAACGGAGTATTAATGTGAGTGTATACGACATAATAAAAAGATATCTTATGTAGGTGACCAGTGGATGAGCACTGTGCGGACAAATAACTGGCTACAAATTCTCCAAAGGGCGTTGGATTGGAAGCAAGAAACACACCACACAGACGAATATAGTAGGTTCTTTCTTTTGAAATTGTTCACGAATAGTAATCTAACATGCAAAACGGCTCTCGCCTCCTAACCTCTGGTTGACAGATATTCTACTTTTGAATAAACACAAATGAGCTCGTTACCTTAACCCTTCTCTTGCTGAACACGACATGCCCTGTCAGCAAACAGTGTAGATCCAGATCAGTTAGCTTCTGAAGCCAACTGATCTGGAACTGCACTGTTTGTCATTAAATGTGTGAATTTCTATCAACACCCGGATCAAGTAATCTGATTGGCTGGAAATTAGAAGTGGGTGTGGCATCTTAATTTATTCAGCATGACAAGGGTTAAGAGTCAGAAAATAATAACTACACTTATGTCTGTGAAAATAGTTAGATTAGTCCTTAGAAGGAAATCCTGAAGCAATCCTTCTAACACATATAAAATTGATAGAACATAAAGGTCAAACTACGAATTCAGATTAAAGTAGGGGGAGGTATTGTATTTATCTAAAGTTATCGCCAGAAACAAATGGCTACGCATTTTATTAGAATCTTCTCTAAAACAGTTAAATTGTCTTCTCAGCATAATGAAAGCCGATTAAATGAAATAGCAAGTCCAATGTTGCAAGAGAAAGTAAGAAATAACAGTATTTTAGAACAGTTGCCTTGAATCCTTGTTTTAGTGAACTTGCATTAAATACCATCGATTACGTCAGTATTCTGGTTTTACATATGAGCCAGGGCACAGCATTTCCTACAAAACTGATGCATGTGCGCCCAGCGAAGGCTCAGATAAACCTGCGCATCTGCACAGTCTGATCAGATTCTTCTTCGCTGTGTGCTCTATGGATAGCTAAGGACTTAAACCATTTTCATGCGGCCACCGAAGACTCTGATCGGACTGCACGGAGTCTCCGCTTGTCCCAATGTAAATTTGTAGGATTTGTTGTGTTCCGGTTCATTACCCATTACGAAAACACGCCTATTCAAATATATAGAAAATTTCACCTCCAAAAACTGATAATTTTCAGATAAAAACTCTGATATTTTTCATATTTCTGCTCAAAACATAGATTGTGGGTACTCGTTAGAACCGTCTCGGCGAGGCGGTTCTAACGAGTACCCGCAATCTATTTTTTTGACCTGAAATAAAAATAATGTATACCCCTGTAAACCCCAGTTTTACTATATAAAAGTGGGGTTTAAGGGGGTCAACATTATATAGGCATGTTTTCGTGATAATTGCCGAAAAAAGACATACGTTGTCTCTGGTTTCAGGTCATATCAGAAATTGTAGCAGTCAATATGAGTAGTGTGATGTTGAGCTATTTGTTTTTAATCTGTTCGCCTCTTTGTAAGATCAGATTTCCCAGTAACGATGTGACCAAGATAAACATTTCTCACAGAATCATAACAACTGATTGAGGGGTAAAAATATGAATCGTGTCATGCAAAAACTATGCGTTATACCACACATAAAGAACAAAGTCTAAGACTGGACTGTGCACATCTGTGCAGTATGGTCAAGGCACTTGCTGTTTGCTAACACAATATTATAGTTTAAATACACTAAATCTCAAGCAGGGTCGATGTTGGTCAGATTGCTCGCTGGTCTTCGCTTCACTGTTCGCCTATTTCATAAGACATGTTTTCCAACAAGACGTTCAGTAGTCGATAGTTTTGGACAGATATAGATTGGAGGGCCTTGTTGTTTCACTTCTGCAATGCATCTCTGCCTCTGATAGAATCTGTGTCAGAGCTCTTTGAGCCGCAACGTTAGAAAACGTTGCCTTTGGACATGTAAGCCCAACGAAGACTCAAATCAGCCTGCGCATCCGCTCAGTCTGATTAGAGTCTCTGTTGTCCGCATGAAGAAGCGATGCATCCTTGGCAATCACAAATGCGCTCAGTGAAGACTCTGATCAGACTGCGCGACTGCGCAGGCTGGTTTGATTCTTCGCTGGGCGCACATGGCCGGAGGTATGTTTTCTGACGCGGCTTTTATGATGTAGCCTAATGGTCTATCGTTAATCAAAACACTGGGCTATAGCTCCAATACACTGTATTTACCCATATTAATGTTTTCCTACCGTTTGAAACCGCCATAGTTCCAGACAATGATTTTATCAAATCAAAAACTATTGAATTGTTTTCTTATATCTCCACAAAAACATATGTTATGGTACTCATTAGAAGCGCCTCGTCGAGGCGCTTCTAATGAGTACCCACAACATATGTTTTTGTGGAGAAATAAGAAAGCCCTCTCATCTACAGATCAACACACTCATTATATCGCTGTGTCTAAAATATCGGTAGATGTGTTGCAAACAGTGGTCCCTGATCAGACGCCACATTCTTTGGCATCTGAAATTGGTTTACTTCGCTGCGGACTGTCCTGTCTCTCCGATTACTTAGGGTAAATATACTACTCGCGCGGATATATATATGTGATAGCGGTGATGGGAATATCACAAGTTTCAGCTTTAGAGATCGGTTTCCAGTGAAATTGTATCTTTTTTTTTTTTTTATAATTGTATTTATTGATTTTATTAAAATATTTTTAACTTTAGAACAGTGGTCGAGGTATATATATTTTCACGCTTTTAGTGAAGTTTCTTAATATTACTTCCCAGCGGGCACACACTGTTGAAATAATGTCGATTAAACGTTATTCAACCTCTTGACGGTGAATCAACATTGAATCGACTTTGTTTCATTCAAAGTCTTGTCGTTGAATCACTGTTGAATTGACGTTGTTTCAAGGTTGTGTGCATGCTTGGCAAGACGTTTAATCAACGTTAAATCGACGTTTGTTTTTTTTTAGCGTTGCATTACGAAAACACGCCTATTCAAATATATAGAAAATTTCACCTCCAAAAACTGAAAATTTTCAGATAGAAAAACTCAAATATTTTTCATATTTCTGCTTAAAACATATATTGTGGGTACTTGTTAGAACCGCCTCGCCGAGGCGGTTCTAACAAGTACGATCTATGTTTTTGAGCAGGAATAAGAAAAATACTGTATACCCCTGTAAATCCCAGTCTTACTATATAAAAGTGGGGTTTAAGGGGGTCAAAATTATAAAGGTATGTTTTCGTGATGGTGTGCTTGCTTGGAAATACGTATACATATAATAAATCAGTGACAAGACAGGAAAGGCCGCGGAGCACGTTTATGTAAAAGGGCGTTCATATAGCTGTATGACTTTTGATGGCTTATTTTTTTTTAAATTATGGAAAGCATAACTCGGCTTGTTTCTACGGAATGTCAGATAGTACTATGTCAGTAAATATTACTAACACTTTTTCAAAATACAGTCGACTCTCCTTATCTCCACTTCGCTCATCTCGAATAACCGCTTATCTCAAAGTGAAAATCTGGTCCCTGTTTTAACATGGAAATCTAACAACAGGTAACAAAATGCTGTGGAAAAGAGGAGAAATGATTTCTCCTCTTATTCAAAATATTTTCAATAGATCTCTAATTTCAGGTGTCAAATTACACATTCATTTGTAAAATGCGGTTGTTCGATTTATTTTTTCCTCAGTTCTGCAAATCTGATATGTCGAGGTACGGATGTCTCGAAGTAGTAGGGTCCCTTGGACTTCGAGCTAACGAGAGTCGGCTGTACATGTATAAGTGGAGATACACAGGTAAGGCCATAGTCGCACAGTCTTCCTGGAGCACAGAAAGAAGAAGATAGGAGGAACATACAATGATAAAACAAATGTCTAATATGAAACCATCGATGTACGTACAAAGAAGAACTGCGAAAGAGGATCCATCTTGGAACGGTCAGTAGAAGAAAAATAGTTGTTGGCTTACCTCAGTTTTACTCGCGCGAAACTTTGCCCTTAATGTGATGCAGCTCCCAATTACAAACATATGTTTGGTCTGTATTAGTTGGATCCTTAATATAGGGACGAAACATGTTTTTTCATGCATTAACATTCGCCAGGTCCCGTGGGAGGTGTTGAAAACCGAGGCCGGTGGCCTCGGTTTTCAACACCTCCCAAGGGACCTGGCGAATGTTAATGCATTGAAAAAACCATGTTCGATCGCCATTATTGCATAAAAACTGAAAATATTTGCTACATTTCGCGTTATTTCGTGCACTATTTTGTTTCGCCTTTTCACCGATGTCTCGCGAACGCAATTTCCATGGACTATGCTCGTTCTAGGGCCGGGCAGTACACATCTCGTAACGCCAGCAAACCTCTGGCCCCGGTACTGTCATATTGAAAGTTGCGTAGCCGTGCATTAACAGCGTATGATTTGCCTTGTAAATACATGGCTTTTCGCCGGTTAATGCACGACTGTTAATAACGTGCGACACTGCTTTTTATGCAGTAATACGAATTGGTTAGTTTTGCCCTCAGTACTCTGGACACGTATACAGTTTCACCTGAAGCAATGCTGACTCAGCCAATACGGTAAAAGTTAAAAGGTTTAAAATGTTATGTCTTTATTACAAGTTTTGTTTTTTTATGTCTTTATTACCAGTTCTTCTTTGTTCGTGCGTCGGTGGGTTCATGTATTGCATTTTGTTTTGTCATTGTAAGTTCCCTGTTCCCTCTTTCTACTAAATGTGCCCAGTATTTGTTGAAGCAGTACTATGCTTTTTATCATTTTAAAATATAAGACAGCATGAGCCATACAGGTATATGAATGCCATTTTTCACAAACACGTATATACCTTCAAGCATATAATAACTTTCATCCTATTAAGACGACGTATGCAGCCCGTGCTTATTCAAAACTTTATATTTGTAAATATATTAAAATCTTGTCAATTAGCCACTCACTGCTATGTTTCTATTATGCAATTCATTAGTGACCTATTTGGTGCCGTGTAAAATGTGGTTTTCCATCTTTAAAAGTTATGTATTGATCTTCTAAATAAAAGTTCCTCTTTCTACTGTTTTTTAAACTTCCTCTCCAACTTTCAATTTTATAGAACTTTGTGTCACTGGTAGTTCTGTGATTGTCAACTTCTTTGACATCTTCTTTATACTGGTGTTTTGGTAAAAATATCCAAACTGTTAATGTTTTATTATTATTTAAAATAAGAAGCATCAACAAAGACTATTACAGACCTGAAATCCGACTTTAAAGGGAAAAACCAACAGCCATGCAAAACTTTGACAAATACACCAAATACAATACGGTATAAAAGTATACCCCTATGTGTTGTAGCCAAACAAATATGTATAGATCATAGATCATATAGAAAATGATCATTTGTGGTCATTTTCTTTTTATATAATATTTACAAATTTGTTTGGAAACAACGCGGTTTTTTAGCTAACACGGGTTTTGTTTTTGATCCCAGCAATAGTATTATAAAGAGGTTGTGATATACATATACACCACAACCTCTTTATAGCACTATTGTTGGGGTCCACAGCATAAACCGTGTTAGTTAAACAAACGTGTTATATCCGAACAAAAATGTTTAGATTATGTTGAAAAATGACCATTTATGGTCATTTTTCAATATAATCTATACATTTTTGGGATCCATCTTTGAACCGTGTTATATCCTAAACCGTGTTATAACGAACCGTGTTATAAAGAGGTTGTAGTGTATTTTGAAAGGATAATTGACCGTCCGAAAAGTCATAAAGTCTTTGTTTTTTTTTCACAATGCGTCATTCCCAGATCAGTTATTATGTTATCTTGGCAATCTGCAGTTTCTCTCTATATTATTACGGTGATCAAGTACCTTATCTGATATTCAATAATTGCCCCAAAGAAAATTTATTACATCTTTGTACATTTTCATGGCACCCAATTCATTCCAGTGATTGTTGTAATTAAAGCAACGAAAAATTGGTATTTCCGTGTCTGTATGGTGTGTTACATGCAATATAAGACAAAATGAAAATAGCTATCATAGCTGCAGATAAGAGGAGTACACTTTTTCTTCTTTCTTTAAGAAATCATACCTGGTATTAAATCATTAGAAAATTGCTTACCGAAGCAAGTCTAATAAGTACCACAATACACTTTTACTTAAGGGAAATGTTACACTTTCAGGGGAGGCAACTGTGTCAAAACTGGTTTGTTTTCCCTTCTGAAAAGCGGCCTACTAACCACAGAAACATGCCTATATAATTTTGACCCCCTAAACCCGACTTTTATACAATAAAACTGGGTTTTACAGGGGTATACATTATTTTTCTTATTTCTGCTCAAAAACATAGATTATGGGTACTCGTTAGAACCGCCTCGCCGAAGCGGATCTAACAAATAACCACAATCTATGTTTTGAGCAGAAATATGAATATCAGAATTTTTTTTTTTTATCTGAAAACTTTCATTTTTTGGTGGTAAAATTTTCACTATATCAGTAAATGTTCGTAATGTTTAAAGGAAAGATTTTGCTCCCCATGCGAGTAGTTCCCTTTTCAGAAGGTGCTTGATGTGCAAGAAAGCAAAAAGGAAGTCACAAAGGTTATCTCCCTAAGCGTAAAATCTACAAGGCGTATACAGTAACATTAAAAGCTAAAACAATGCAGATTCTTTTGGGGATTTTAAGGAAATTATCTAGAACGTTGCTTATAGACAGTTTTCCGTTATTCTGACGAGATCCAACATGCATATAATTTCGTTAGTAGTAAATTGACCGCATCTGTTTTCATTAATAAACCACAAGTTGTCAGGCCAACTACCAATGTAAGGTGAAAAGTTCGGAAGGGGGAGATCACCAGGTTATATCCTAATATCATATTTACCTTAGGTATTTAGATAGGCAGACCTGGGCAAAAAGTTTAAACCCAGATCAGACGCCACAGAACGATGCGTCTGATCAGGGTCTACAATGTTTGCCGCTCATTCAGCAGTTTTAGATACAGTCAAACCTGTATTAAGCAAGCGCCTATGAGATAGCCAAAAACTGATTGCTTAAGGCAGGTGCTTGCTTAATACAGGTTTGGTTTGTTTGTTTGTGTTGAAGTTTTACGACCCAGTCAACCCAATATGGTCATGTCGAGCGCGGTCAGTTTACCTAACCACACCGGGCAGGCTTAGTCCTCTTAGTGGTTAACCAATATTGTGCACAGTCTTTCTCCAGAAACTGACAACTGCGCTTCTTGAACCAGCGGAAGGGAGAGAATGACCGTAGAAAATATTTCATGTTCGCTCAACGAAAGAATTTTGCCGATCCGGATCACCTCCAGATCACCAGTCGGACGCGCATCTAACTGAGCCACCGAGGCCGGCTTAATCGAGTAGATTTCCTCTTCTTTGCCTTTAATTGGATCTGAAATAGTGGCCTTCAAAGGCAGGTGATTGCTTAATACAGGTGACCTTTAGGACAGGTTGACTGTGCATCAATAGGTAGTAAAATGGGATCAAATCTATTGTTGAAATTTTATGACAAATATGGAAAAGAGTTTAGTTGTCACGACAATTTTCGGGAAAATTGGGTAGCCTAGATTTAACCCTTGTCATGCTGAATAAATTAAGATGCCACGCCCAGTCCTAGTTTTCAGCCAATCAAATTACTTGATCCAGATTGTTGATATAAATTCAGCTACTTAATGGCAAACAGTGCAGATCCAGATCAGTTGGCTTCTTCAGAAGCCAACTGATCTGGATCTACACTGTTTGCAAAGGCAGGACATATCGGGGTTCAGCAGGACTAGGGTTAATTACATTAGCAGGCGACACATATAACTATTTTTTTTTGTGAAATTTGGGTCCTGGCATTTCAAGTAATTCTTTCTTTACGGAGTTTGTTTACTCTATCATTCTAATCGGCTTTTATTGTCATCAGCTTATTTAGGGTTAAGCCTGATCAGTCGTGTTGTTATCAAAAGCCTAGGGTATAGAATAGAACATTCCAGTGTCATACACTGTTCTGTCTGCATAGTTCCAAATAATAAAGTCCCAGAGTCCAGCTGGACTGCAAAGAAACGCTAGCATTCGTTAGTTATGTATTTGTACCTCCTCGGACACGTTTTTCGTGATGCGACACAAGCGTAAGAGAGATAGTTTGGATCAACCTTAACCCTTAAACGCCAAGCAAGATTTGTAGCAGACGATATTCTATTCTATTTTATTTATTTATTAATTTTATTTGTTTATTTACTTATAAATTTTATTTTTCATAGAAAATAAGTATGGCAGATGAGTCACACGAAATGTCAAGACGTGTTATCCCTGAAAACAACAATAATAGAAAATCTGTGGTCTGCTGCAACTGTGATTGGTGCTTTGCGAGTCACCATTCACACAGTTTAACAGAGAAATAAGCTCTTCACCAGAACAATACTATAAAGCCAGAATCTTCATGGCAAACTCTACCATGCTGAGAAAAACTTCAGCAGACGGTATTATGAAATACTTTTCGTACTTTCCCAGAAAATAGGTTTTGACATTTTATAAAATTTATCTCAATTTATTCAGGAGACAATTTGCATGCAATATCAAACTCTATAAAATATCGTTCACTTGTTGTCCAGCATTGGCCAAAATAATGCTAAACGTTAAAGAGAACGGCTGCTCTGGTAGCAAAAGGATTTCAATTTTGAGTTCAATAAACCAAGACCGCAGAAATATCTTAACTAATTGCGCAATTAATAAAATAAAAAAAATCAGAATGCCAAAACAAAAAAGTCTTTAATACAGAATGAATTTCAAAAATACTATAAACTACATGTAAAGACTTCTTTTGACAGAAAACAGTGGCTATAGAAGAATATACACAAATAGATCAAATGACAAAAACTATTGTTAATACAAGTATAACCTTTCACATAAAGCTTGGTCTACGCGTAATACATAATAAATGTTAAAGCTGATTTTAATACGGAATAATCTTGGGCTCTTTACATTCCGATCTTGGCGAAATCGTCTAAATTCCATAATGCAAAATGTCAATTCGAGAGGTCTAAATGAGCTCTTGTCCCGATGGCCTCTACAAGAAAGACCACCACATTAAAAACATAATTGCAGCTAATTTCACTTCGCTTTAAAGCTTACCTCATAAAAACTAAAATAAGTAGTTTGTCATGCCGTCCCAGGAATGCTATAAATCGCACTTAACAGTACGAATGCATCCACCAATTTTAAAGGTGACATTGTCAAAACTAGTGTATATCCCGTAACCTTTGATAAAGTGCTGCAATGGTAACCTTTTAGAATGTCTACATAAGCGGGGTGTACCGAAACAGAGTATGTGAATGAAGAACACTTTCTGTATATATAGGTTTTGCAATAAATATAATTCTATTCTGTTCTATTCAGTGTTCGAGCTAGACCCGGGTTTTAGTTGTACACATAAGGTCAGTGATGCATTGTGGATCAATAAATAGTTCACTTCCGTGTCTCGCTTCATGTCTATATAGTATGGGCGTAGACAATAATTTACGTCATTTTTGAATAGTCAAACGTGGCTCATCGACTTTCATTATGTCGCATGAAGTAATTATAATTTGAATATATTTCATAATTTCGATTATATTACTTTCAATGGATGTCTGTCAAATAAAGCTGCAAGCAAACTACGCAAGGTAGACTCAACCAAGTCTGTTATTTTCTGATTTTGATTTGATCTGTACTTCCAATGGATCCCTACTAAGGAATATTTGGATATCTGTATTTGAACAGCAATGTGAGAAAAGGTACCTTCTGAAATGCGCGCCCAACGAAGACTCAAATCAGCCTGCACATCCGCGCAGTCTGATTAGAGTCTTCGTTGTTCGCATGAAGAAATTTTGCATTCTAGGCTATCCAAAGGACGCCCAGTGAAGATTCAGATCAGACTGCGCGCATGCGCAGGCTGATCTGAATCTTCGCTGGGCGCCCATTTCCGAAGGTACGTTTCCTGGCTCATTTTCTTTGCCTTTGTCAAAAGGCATGAGAACTTGTAAGTCATCTTTAAGTGCAATCCTTAATGTACCTCCAGACGTGATTATTCATACCAGACTCTGAGAACATAGAAGTATAAATTACACTAGTTGGTCTATGATAAGATCATTGCCTTAACCAGACCTCCCGTGATGGATAAAATCCGCCGGAACAGCAGTCAATACGTAATCTCCAGAGACAATTTGTTGATTATTGTCAGTTTGACATGCGAATTTAAGAGCGTGTAAAGTTTATATCGTAAAGCAAGAAACATTATACCATGTAACAATACATGTTTTAAGCCAGGCTCCGGATAGAAACATTTTCAGAACTCTTTTCTTACTTCTCCATCCAAACATATTGATTATGTACTCATTAGAGTCTCTCGGCGAGACGATACTAATTATTTGAGCAGAAAAGGTATTATTACGTCAGAAAAGGTAAGACATGTGCGCCCAACGAAGATTCGGATCAGCCTGTGCATTCGCACAGTCTGATCAGAATCTTCGCTGGGCGCATTTTGGACAGCCAAGGATGCAACGTTTCTTCATGTGGATAACAAAGACTCTGCTAAGACTGCGCGGATCGCAAGCTGATTTGAGTCTTCATTGGGCGCACATCAGAAGGTACGTTTTCTCACGTTGCGGTACAGTTATCAAACCCTTTATTCTGGTGGAGAAACAAGACGTATCGAAAAATGTAACCCAAATAGTTTGGTTTATTTAGAACAATAAGTAAATGGTATCTGGCATATATAATAGAACAGAATAATAACGATCAATGTGTGCAGCTGAACCGTATTGTAACCGTAAAATTATGCAGACATGCAACGAAATTAACTAAATGGACTTGCATTGTCTCGCTTCGATCACACAGAAAATGATACTAAAACAAGAAATCCTACCATGCAATGTCATATGATGAAAAACAGTGATCACGAGGTAGCATTTCAAAATCGTTTGCATGTATATATTGTTTTATTTTTAATTTGAGTAAAAAAATAATGACAATCGAAACTATTGTGCACTATATGAATTTTTGCATGATATGACAGTCTCGTATGTATTTATATTATATTTTCTAGTCCTTCGTGATCACTGAGTGCATATAGGGATTTTTAAAAAGTTATACGAGAGTCACTGGAGAGGCCTAATTGGCTGAAACTCGCTAGCCTGTCCCCATCACGAAAACATGACTATATAATTTTGACCCCTTCGAACCCCTCTTTTATATAGTAAAACTGGGGTTTACAGGGGTATGCATTATTTTTCTTATATTTGCTCGAAAACATAGATTGTGGGTACTCATTAGAACCGCCTCGTAGAGGCGGCTGCGAGGCGGTTCTAACGAGTACCCACATTTACGAGGCGGTTCTAACGAGTACCCACAATCTATGTTTTCGAGCAGAAATATGAAAAATATCAGAATTTTTTATCTGAAAATTTTCATTTTTTGGAGGTGAAATTTTCTATATATTTGAATAGGCGTGTTTTCGTAATGCAGAAAACTTGACACTTTAGATGTATACAGTTTTGTGAGTGTATTCATTGCTCTGAAGGTCATTCCTTTTAGAATCATGTGTAACTTCGTTTTTTATGTACACATCTGTTCTTTTGCGAAACCAGTGTATGATAAGTATTCAAGTCACATATACAGACTTTTTCATATTGCATTCTAATTCTGTGTATACACCTAAAATGTCCAAAGTTTCCTTTGATTATTCAAGACAAATCGAACACACACACACACACACACACACACACACACACACACACACACACACACACACACACACAAAACAACAACAACAACAACAAAAAACAACAACAAAAAAAAAACAACAACAACAAAAAAAAACAGAAGATTAATATTAGTTGGCCTATGTTTGTTACAATATGGTATGCCATTGCTCAGCTGGTACTCAGCAATGTTTCAACGTTTATTAACGTCTAGGACGTTGAATCAATGTGAAACGACATTGTTTCAACAATATGTGGTTGTTGTGTGTAGGTAAATCTGTTAAAAATCATTTAAAACAATGCGTCTAAGAACTCGTATGTGCACAGTAAAACTAAAATAATACACAGCAAATAAAACGGCGCGTTTAAAATTAAATCTTGAAATGCGAGTCAAGTATAAATTCAAACTTTCCGATAAGTAATTAAAACTAAACTGTTGTTCTCTTGTTCCTCTGCGAAAACATGGGTAATGCATATTTTTACCAAAAAAGTAACGTCTCTCGTTTTCAGCACAGTGACTAAGACAAGGGAGCCTAAAGCAGACATTAGGCATCAGAAACGATTTCATCTAAATGAGGCGGCACATCTTATCCAGGTTTAGTGAACGCTAATTCCATCTGTATGCCTTAGGTGGTTTCTGCGGTAAATCTCTGACCGAGTAATTGAATACAGTGCCCTCCAGTACACCCGAGTTATCGTCCTCTTTTCTTACGGAGCTCAGCAAAATCAACAATGTGGCGTGGTCCAACAGCGAATACTCGGACCAGCCTGTACATCCACATGGTCTGATCAGTCATCTCTTTGTCGGCGGAGAATTTGCAGTCCAGGAGGAATCCATAGAGCTAAAAGTCATTACCATAAGAAATAGCTCGGTAAAATGACGTTATTTCCCGTCACTGGGAATTTCTCAGTAGCAGTTAGACACAAGTGTTAGGGCCTGCGACATAATAGAGTGTAAAGTTATATGGCTTTAAAAACCAAAATACAGTCGACTCTCGTTACCTCGAAGTCCAAGCGGCTCTCTGGAATACTTCGTGATATCCGTACCTCGACATATCAGATTTGCGGGATTGAGAAAAACAATAAATGAGTAATTTGACTCCTGAAGTTAAAAGATATATTGAAAATATTGTTGAAAAGAGGAGAAATCGCTCCTTAGGAGCAATTTCTCCTCTTTTCCACAATATTTTTGTTATCTGTTGTTACATTTCCATGCTAGAACGGGGACCAGATTTTCACTTCGAAATAAGCGGTTATTTGACATAAGCGAGGTCGAGATAACGAGAGTTGACTGTATGAACATTTTTTTTTCAGATACATTGTCAGAGAAGCATTAACGTCTAAGTCCCTAGTAGCATATGGTACTGTTTATTCCGAGGCGGAAATGTCTGGTGCAGTTTCCATTTTGTAATTTTACCAGTGCGGACATCCGCTTTACAGCTGCCAGCTTTGCCTTTTGCTTTGTTGACCGGCACGCGAATCGCGCCGGTCTCTTAATATAGCGTTCGATTTTTACATACGGGAGACTATTCGATTAGCTCACTAAGGACGTTTTATATTTGCCGGGACGTCGGTTTGTGGCGATCCCGGCAAATATAAAAGATCTTAAAACAAACTGTGTTATAAGCAGGTTAATGTCTATTTTATTTTCATTTCTATAAAGAAATTTCATAAAGCTTAATAAAAGCAAACATTAACTCTTTCGGTGCCAAATTTCAGACGACATTTGTCGTCTGCTTTTCTTTTTTAACAAACTATCGCTTGAAAAGAAGTTTAAACGTAAAGTTGAAAGACTGAATGTCAAACAGCGTAGATCCAGACGAGACGGCTCATATGAGCCGTCTCATCTGGATCTATGCTGTTTGCAAAAGCCTATTATTATCGCCTGTGGCAGTGAAAGTTAAAGAATCACATTGTTGTTCGATTTTTTACCTGTTACATTGAAAATTTATCAAACTTTAGTATACCCTTGTCCCATATCTCTATGTAAACATGGACAAAATTTGTGCCGGTACTTAGTCGTTTACGTCTAAAGATTTTGTTTTGCTGTATGCCTTATGTCCCCAAGGACAATCTTTGTAGAATTAATGTACTCTGAAAACATTAAAAATAGACAGCTGTTTGCTATAATTTTGACCGCCACTTTAGGGGTTAACAATCGCCTCCTGATAAAGCTTTCTCGTTCTTGGGATTACCGAGCCCATTTTAAGCACATTCGGCTCATACACTCTGGCCTGTTCTATGCTCGCAAAGTTAGCACAAACCAAAGGACTAGTTTTCTAGTGATGGGATCAATTAAAGGAATAGTCCACATATTTAGAGCTGATATTTATCACAAGTGATTTTCAGTGAATGATATTGAACGTTATTAATAAAGAAAAGCAGTCTGAGAGCCAATTCTCATACGTGCGTTTGCTACCTTGCGTTAATAAGAGACTGCACATAAAAACAAACAAACGTCTTTTTCAACTGTAATTGATACAGTCGACTCTCGTTATCTCGAATTCCAAGGGACTCTCTGAAATACTTCGAGATATCCGTACCTTGACATACCAGATTTGCATCAAATCATACTTTTGGCTTTTTTCATGTTTTGTCATGTTCGTTGTCTTATTGTTGTCATAGTGGATCCTTTCTAGCATTGTGATCACCTTGTTGGTGTAGAGTAGGGTGGGGAGGGGTGGGGCTGGATACTTTGCTTTTGTTTGCTTGTTTGGCTTGTGTACTGTCTGTAATGTTTTCTCCGCTCTTCTTATTGGTGTTAGTGCCAGGCTCTGGTCTGATACTGTGGCTCTTTCTGGGATCTTCTATTCCACTTTTGTGGATCCACGTTAAAATGTTTCGATGCTGCGGTTCTAATGAAAGCAGAGAAATAAATAAAAAAAAAACATTTATCTGGACGCCACTCTTATATCTAAAACAATAATACAAACCTTTTCAGACCATAATTGCTATGACATCGTTAACAGTTATTTCTCATTCACTTTTTCACGCCATAAACTAAAACAGAAACAAACACCACAAGAAGTGAACTATAAAAATTGACTAGACTATATTCTCGTAATAAATGTATATATTTAAACTAACCATCATGTTGTTTTTATCTATCTGTGACGTCTGGGAGGCACACATATGGATAAACTTGTTAGTAAACGCATGTTTAAGCTGAAAGAGAAAACAAACCAATTAGTGTTTTCTTATAATTTTATGTATACCTTCATGAATTATCTTTTTGCATTTTAAAAAAAATCTAATTTGATAAGGTTAAACTTTTGCATTTGAAGTGGCTCATCCAGAGGTAATGTAATAATCATTACTAAATGGCACCATTTGAATCTGGAAGCCAAATTCGCCACATGATGGATGATGTCAGACTAAATATAAAATTTAAATGTAGCATTGTTTACGTATGCAAACTTTTGTCACTGAAATCAGAAGATATTTTTTGTGATTACAGTTTGCATTAATTTCAAGCCCAGAATTATAAATATAAATGAATAAGAATTCGGTTGTTAGGCATTCATACTCTGCTATTATATTGCGTTAACAACTCCAGGTAATTTAAACCCTCATGTTCACCAAATATCTTAATTTGCTTTATACTCGCATTCATCTGTCCATGTGAACTTGTGATTAAAGAAACATCCGAGATAACTTCTTCCTCATATTTGACTTTATGCCCTCTCTGTCGACAATGAAAAGCTCACTACTCAGCTTTAAGACTTCAACTTTCTCATAGTTAATTTTCCTTTTCTGAGCAGCAATATTCTTTCAGCACCAGCTTAGGGTATCTAGGTTTCACAGGTAAAGCAGTAATATTAACTGTCCATGGACGCCTGATTTCACCCCATTAATTTTGGGCCTATGTCTGTATGTCTAAACATTCCTTATTTTATCTTTATATATATCGACATGATTTTCCAGAATACGATTTTCGTATGTTGACCTTAGACTCATTCTAACCAAATCATTGTCCATACTATATGGTAAAATGCTATGGCCTTACCTAACTCTAGCCAAAAGGGATATCAAGATATCTTTTTATCTGATCTATTCCCCCACCCTGCCAAATAAAAAAAGAAAAAAAAAGAAAAACGTTTATTGTGAGGTCTCATTAAAGACTCCTCGTTTCTAATGAGTATGTGACACAACGAACGTTATCGTCAAGACATCAGGACAAACTACATCACGAAAACATGCCTATATAACTTTGACCCCCTTAAACCCCACTTTTATATAGCAAAACTGGGGTTTGCAGGGGTATACATTATTTTTCTTATTTCTGCTCAAAAACATAGATTGTGGGTACTCGTTAGAACCGCCTCGCCGAGGCGGCTCTAACGAGTACCCACAATCTATGTTTTGAGCAGAAGTATGAAAATATCAGAGTTTTTTATCTGAAAATTTTCAGTTTTTAGAGGTGAAATTTTCTATATATTGGAATAGGCGTGTTATCGTAATGCAAAGTTTTTGGATGAAAAACTGGCTTATCTAGAGCCACTTTAGCTCTTTCGGCGCCAAATTAATGTCGTCTACTTTTTTAAACAAACTATCGCTTGGAAAGAAGTTAATGTGTGAAGTTATTAGACTGAATGTCAAATAGCGTAGATCCAGATGAGACGGCTTATTATGAGCCATCTCAATTGGACCTATGCTGTTTGCAAACGCCTAGTATTATCGCCTGTAGCGATGAAAGAGTTAGATAGCTATGTTAAAGTAACGATGTAAATTGTACCTGTATAATTTCACCATATCGTACACGTTTTCCCATCTGACGTTTCTGTTCCTGTGCATTGTCAGTGTTCTCAGCCTCCGCTGCAATCTGTAAGAAGAAGATGTATGAGTACATATTGTTGTGCAGCTTTATTTGCAAATTATGTGTATTGGAGGACATACCATTAACAGAAACACGCACCCGTCATTAGCTTTTATTTTATTGATCTTCCATTTCCTTCCCATGAACTTTATCTAGAGGAATAGGTCTATTTCGATTTAGTGGAAAGTAATTTGATCAAAATTGCCTGCCTTCTAAAGTGGGATGGCCTTCTACTGTAGCTAGTAACATGTATATTGGCAAAACTCATGGTTTAAAATCAAAGGTCCTGCGCAGACTACACAGCTGTATGATCATACTTTGGTCTTGACTATTGCGTTTGCTGAATTAAATCCACTTTCTCGTAGCCTTATCAATTAGTATATGAAAGAGTGTACCTTGTGTTGATTTAGCAGTGACTTGTCCTCCAGGAGGTTGGCATTGGAACTGGTCTGAGACATGTACTTCCTCAACTTCTTGTTGAGTTTGTATCTGTTTTGTATACATACTTGGAACACCGCACCTGAAATGCCGCATAAATAGATCATCTGAAAAAAACACGCCTATATAATGTTGACCTCCTTAAATCCCTACTTTTATACAGTAAAACTGGGGTTTACAGGGTTGTACATTATTTTTCATTTTTGCTCAAAAAATAGATTGTGGGTACTCGTTAGAACCGCCTCGCTGAGGCGGTTCTAACGGGTACCCACATTCTATGTTTAGAGCAGAAATATGAAAACTATCAGTTTTTTTTGTATCTGAAAGTTTTCAGTTTTTTAAAGTGAAATTTTCTATATATTTGAATAAACATGTTTTAGCAGTTGATTTAGCAGTGACTTGTCCTCCAGGAGGTTGGCATTGGAACTGGTCTGAGACATGTACTTCCTCAACTTCTTGTTGAGTTTGTATCTGTTTTGTATACATACTTGGAACACCGCACCTGAAATGCCGCATAAATAGATCATCAGAAAAAAACACGCCTATATAATTTTGACCTCCTTAAATCCCTACTTTTATATAGTAAAACTGGGGTTTACAGGGTTGTACATTATATTTTTCATTTTTGCTCAAAAAATAGATTGTGGGTACTCGTTAGAACCGCCTCGCTGAGGCGGTTCTAACGGGTACCCACATTCTATGTTTAGAGCAGAAATATGAAAACTATTAGTTTTTTTTTTGTATCTGAAAGTTTTCAGTTTTTAAAAGTGAAATTTTCTATATATTTGAATAAGCATGTTTTCGTAATGTGAGAAAAGAAAAACGTATGTGTGTAATTGTAAGCCGATACTCCGCAAGAGACCCCTCGTATATGCAGATGCACAGTATAAGAGCACACATTATGTATCCTAAAAATTTCAACGAAGCTATGTGATGCAAATATAACGTTTGACGCACATGTAAACAAGGACAGCCTGAAATAGCCTGTGTACCAGCATAGTCCGATCAAGCCTTTCGCAAAAATATAAAGTACCCCGAAAAGGTCTCAATCACGAAGTACAGCCTTCCAAAGGCGCCGAAATAAGAAGAGATGTGGAACAACGTTAAAATACGAAAACAGCGCATTTGCATTGATTGACATATCAAACAAAGAATAACTGTGACAGAGGAATTCGCCAGTAGGATTTTTAAGTAACCAACATTACGAAAACACGCCTATTCAAATATATTGAAAATTTCACCAGCAAACAATTAAATTTTTCAGCTAAAAATTCTGATATTTTTTTCATTTTTCTGCTCCAAACATAGATTGTGGGTACTCGTTAGACCCGCCTCAGCGAGGCGGTTCTAACGAGTGCCCACAATCTACGTTTTGAACAGAAATAAGAAAAATAATGTATACCCCTGTAAACCCCAGTTTTACTATATAAAAATGGGGTTTAAAATAATATAGGTATGTTTTCGTGATGAAATATAATGAGGTTCCGAACCAGAAATCATTTCCCGGATTGCCCAGACAACAGCAGCTTTTTCCAAACTGAACTTCATATTGAAGGATAAGAACATCTCGCTTGTCTTTAAAGTTCTGATGCGGACGTCCATCTTATTTGTCTTCATTTATATCTATGAATGCTGTACCCTTACAGCAGAACATGAAAGCAGAATCCAAGGTATTGGGATGAGATGCTATCGAAGCTTCTAAATGTCTCCTACAAAGACTAGTGACGAATGAAGCGTTCCGAACAGGATCCGGGATACAAGAGGAAAGAATCACGATCATGAGCAATAGTGAAGATGCGGAGACTTAGATAGTATGGCCATCCCTCAAGGTCCTCTGGCATGTCGAAGACAGTTCTGCAGGGAACAGTGAAATTGACAAGAAGGAGAGGAAGGCAGAGGAAGCGATGGGAAAACAGGTGAAACAGATTGAAGATAGGGAAAGGTGGAGAAGAATCGCTGTTGCAATATCAGTAGTTTTCCAATGACCTTCAAGATTAAGTATGGAAATAATTACAGCTGAATAGTACTAAACAGGTGGCAAGCAAAATACGCTATAACCTCGCCCCCCCCTCCCCCTCTCCCCCTCCCCCTCTCTCTCTCTCTCTCTCTCTCTCTCTCTCTCTCTCTCTCTCTCTAAACTCTACTCAAACACTGTAAACAGACAAACAATTTTGATTTTAAAAATATTTGGGTAAAGTAACTTATTTTGGAAAAGTGCAGACAGTTCATTCGGGCTATTTAATTAGCGAGGTAAAGTATAATGAGCCGCAAAATGTAGTTTCTTGTGCAAAAGAAAATGTTTTTATTTTTTCGCTTAAAATGTATATAAACTACATAACATGACCATAAGCCAGTTTAAAATCAAGCGAACATGCATAAATCCCATCAGTCCGCTCATTTCCAAATCGCTATAGAACGCCAGATTCCAGACGACTGCTTCTGCTACAGCTTTCACAGAAACGGCAGAATTTAATACCGACCTCAAATCGCATTATTTTTGCTTATGAAGTTACACAAATCTAGTAATGACTTAGTTTTAGCTTGATATCAAACTTTGTCTCTTCTTACGATCAGACTAGAAGTGTCGACTTTCTGCCTTACACCATGATGTAAAGGTATAAAATTTGTCAAGAAAACACACACACACACACACACACACACACACACACACACACACACACACACACACACACACACACACACACACACACACACACACAACGCAAATAGATAAATATATTTTGTTTAAAATAAGTATGTTCTACTTATATAACCATAAGCTGGTTATATTTATAAGGCTACTGATATTCTCAGATGCCGACTTATTTTGCAGTTTAAAGTTCTTAACATTCATAGTTTGCAAAAATAAATCTTGTTAATATGGAGGATGACGCTAGAAAATGGTTATTGACACGATAATTACAGCCATTCTCTTCCAGTTATTGACAACTTAAACAATAAATATTATCTATGTAGATCTATGCATATCTGACGTGAGCTTCTGATTATTTATTACTAAGTTGCATTGATGTGTGCATAGTTCGAAAAGGACACATACGGATAGTGAAACCAATATCAGATTGCACATCCTTGCACTCTAACCAAAACCTTCTTTGTCTGCTTGCAGAATAGTTGGATGCTATTGAATATGACAATAAAGATGGTGACCGATCTGTGGATTAGACAGTATG
This sequence comes from Anodontia alba, assembly GCA_964016985.1. Lineage (NCBI taxonomy): Eukaryota > Metazoa > Mollusca > Bivalvia > Lucinida > Lucinidae > Anodontia > Anodontia alba. The sequence continues at coordinate 90,569,949 of OZ024827.1, read as the reverse complement.
ACTGCACAGGCTGATCTTGGCCTTTGCGTTTCGAATGTACATTTTCTCATGCTACGGCACAGTTTAGGCAGCTATGAAAAACCTAGTTTTCACAAGGTAATACCCAGCGGGCACATGACGTTTATACAATATCGCTTCAACATCGATGCAACGTCATGACGTTGCATCGATGTTGAAGCGATGTTGTATAAACGTCATGTGCCTGCTGGGAAGTTACAATACAGAATAGCTACATGTATCTAGCTATCTCTATATACTGCCATACACCCTTGCGGGCATTCTAGGCAGGTGTACATTGTACACACCGGGTTGAAGGAGGATGAAGGACTACAAGTAACCACTTTTGAATTAGCATAGGGTTCTTTAACCTGCACAGGGTGTGACTTTGCCTGCACATGGGGCCTCCAGTTAACGTCCCGATCCGAAGGACAGCGTAATGTTTTCATGTCATGTCTGCAAATGACACGAATGAAAGCGTGTTCGGACACCGACAATTCCCTTGCCTAAGCCTGGGATCGATCCCGGTACCTTTAGCTCAAGAGGTAAGTGGCTCGCCACTGAACTACCACGCCTAATCAGCCTCAGTCTAGGATTCTCTTGAGAATCGCGAGAATCCTAGACTGAGGCTGTGCAGGCTATGCTATATTGGTTACCATTACGAAAACATGCCTATTCAAATGTACTGAAAATTTTACAACCAAACAATGAAAATTTTCAGATAAAAATTTCTGATTTTTTTTTTTCATATTTCTGCTCAAAACATAGATTGTGGGTACTCGTTAGAACCGCCTCGCCGAGGCGGTTCTAACGAGTGCCCACAATCTATGTTTTAAGCAGAAATAAGAAAAATAATGTATACCCATTTAAACCCCAGTTTTACTATATACAAATGGGGTTTAAGGGGGTCAAAATTATATAGGCATGTTTTCGTGATGCAGACAACAGACCTTTCAGGACATACGTCTCAAAGCAAGCAACTTGGCCAGATTGCGTACTTGCTAAAGTGGACTCGATCTGCACTTTTCTCATATGGCGAAGGGGTTATCTTAAAGCTGATCTCATTTACAGTGATAAAAAGCTAAAACGCTAACAGATTGCAGGTTACATGTCAATGAAACAGTGACATGAACCTTAGAACACACATTTTAAAGAGGACCCAAAATTAGACTGGAATCGCTATTTTGCGGGCATGCGGGCCGCGGGCATGCGGGCTGCGGGCATGCGGGCTGCAGGTTGCCAGCAATAGTATATGCTAAGCCAAAAATTTGTGATCAGTGTTATTTTTCTTATTACCCCCCTCCCTCCTGCCGCCTACTCCAATAAAAAAAAAAGGGAAAGAAAGAACAATGTACAATTATTAATACCATGTGCATTATATTAAAGAATGTATGTGCACTATATGTGCAACTATCTGAGCCTCTGAACAGCCTGTACACCCTCGCAACCTGATCAAAGCTTGTGCCTGACAAAACTGACAAAACCTCTAATCAGACTTGGTAAATATGCAGGCCCCAGGCTGGGTCTTTGCGTAGGGGGTGGGGGCGAGGGGGGGGAGGTTGGTGGGGACACAAGAATATCATAACACATCTGGCATTCAGGACCAAAGCAAAGTTCAAGATGCTGACAGGTGAAAAAAGGCAGAGCTGCAATAATTTAACTTAATTTGAAAGATTTGTCCTGATGAACCCGTCAATAGGCCAGGCTTATTGAATAATTTGTTTTGCAGTTGCCAGCCTACGAATCTTCCTGGGAGTAGATAGGCAAAAACATTTTCCCTTCTTAAAATACAATTCCATGAGAAAAAAAGTTCAGTACATGTACCACCAGTAAGTATCCTAAAAACTGGAGAGAAAAAAAAAAAACACATTTGGAGGTGCAATGAAATATGCATGCAGTAAACAGTGAAGACACTGCTCAGACTCTCCATAGCTGTTTTTCCATTGGTCCTGATATACAAATGAAATATAGTAAGGTACAAAGAAAGAAGAACAAAGGACTCTGCCCAGTGATACAATTTTTTTGTTTTGTCTTATTATGGGAGGAATCGGGGTAGGTGTTAGCAGGCAATTACAAACAAACAAAAATTACTTTCGACCTTAACAACATTTCCACTATTTGAAGCAAAACACAATAAAAAATTGTTGAAGAATATAAAAATAAGGTTTAAAAGGATTTTCCCCCTTAAACCTCCACTTCCTTACATATGCTGTTAAAAGCTGAAGGAAAGATTGCTGTAAACATACTGCAGTTTTTCTTTTGCTATCTCATTTTTCTGGTCTTGTTAGTCATCATTTTCTTTTGCAATTTTGAAAGTAAAAGATAATGCAATTATAATGGACACTTTAACAATCTAATATTGTAAAAAGTACCTTGTACTTTAATAATAAAAGCATCGCAAACACTGCATGATACCCCGCCACTGTGGGGCAGTATAACTCAGAGCAAAGATGACTAAGTTTTGATAAAAGTTAATTTGGTTTAAACAATAGTCTATCCAAGAATAGACAATACAAGCATGAATGTCAGAAACTCACGAATTATTTGTCTGAAGCATGCTAAGTGAATTTTGCAGAAGAGTCAAGGGTAAATAACTCTTGTACAAAAGAGTTGTGACTTTTGTGCATAGTATGTAACCTTTGATCCTTTATATATTCTTGAAGTTCCATTCAGATAGTTCAAGAAGTAAAGGAACTAAGGACCAAAAACCAATTTTCAGAAACTGAAAAGGGCCATAACTCTGTCATTAATTAACAAATTTCACTCATTCACAATCCCATATCACTCATTCCCAGTACTAATATATTAGGGAAGAAAATTGAAATTCATGAAGAAATACTTTAGTAATTGGTCATGCCCATGATCTTAAGGTCAAGGTCACAGACTTTGAAATTTTACAAATAAAGTATTATGTTAAAGTTTTTAAAGAGCTCCTATTTTCCAAACCGTATGATGGATTTGCTTCATATTTGATATGATGATAGATATAATGGTCCAAAGTTTCCTTCAACAATACCCCAGCCCATGCCCATAATCTTAAGGTCAAGGTTACAGACTTTGAAATTTTACAAATAAAGTATTACATCAAAGTTTTTAAAGACCTCATATTTTCCAAACCAAATGATGGATGTGATTCAGATTTTGCATGATGACAAATAGAGGTCCAAAGTTTTATTGAGAAATACCCTGTCTATGCCCATGTACTGAATTTGTTTGTTTGTTTGTTTGTGCTGAGGTTTTACGGCCCAGTCAACCCAATGGTGTCATGTCGAGCGCGGTCAATTTACCTAACCACACGTTCACTGGGCAGACTTAGTCCTCTAAGCGGTTAACCAGTACTGTGCACATTCTTTTGCCAGAAACTGACAACTGCCCTTCTTGATCAGTGGAAGGGAGAGAATGACCGTAGAAAATATTTCATGATCAATCTCCACGAAAGAATGTTGCCGACCTCGGGGTTGAACCCACGACCTCCTGGTCTCCAGTCGGACGGCGCATTCAACTGAGCCACCGAGGCCGGCGTCACAGACTGAAATTTCATGTTTTAAGATTTTTTAGAGCTCATAATTTCAAAACTATATGATTGATTTGGTTTCTATTCGGTATGATGATAGTCATAGGTCTAGAGTTTTTATTCAGCTATACCCCCACCTATGACTATGGCTGAAAGGTCAAGGTCACAGACAAATTTTACGCTAAAGTTTTACGTTAAAACTTATTAAAAGCTCAAATTTCAAAACCATATGATGGATTTCAATTTGGTTCATGTTCAGTCTGATGATAGATATGGGTCCAAAGTTTATTCAGCAGCACAATGACAATTATGACCTTAATGCCCCCTCCCCCCGCCCCCCCCCCCCCGCCCCCACTCACCCCCAACCCTGATAAACCAAAGAGGTATTTAGTCCTTACATCCAGGCAAGCATTTGCTGTCTGCTGACAGCTCTTGTTAGTAAACTTTCATAGGTTTAATTTGTCTGAAAGTTTTTCATAGAATGATAAACCTTGTAAAATCAGTGTTTGCATTATTCATTCAGCTACATGTATATCTGGGCAGTAGTTTAACAAAATATACCTTTAAGATGATTTGTGATAAGTCAAGTCATATCAGACTATTCATCTGTGCAGGCTGATTAGAGCAGAGTCTTTGATGATGGCATACAGTAGCTACTTGGCCTGGCTATCCACAGAGCATACAAGTAAGACTGATCTATATTTCCCTAAGTGCATCTCACATGTTTCCAAGGGGACACTTTCTCATGAAGCGGCCAGTAAAAGCCACATGTCCTGATAATAACCTATTCCAAAGAATTATGGCATTGCTATCTTGCTATCTATCAGTTTCATACAGACATACATGTGCATGTATTCAATGATCATATTCTGTTGATGTATACACAAAACAAAAAAAAGTATAAATTTAATCATTTCAGTTTTCTTGTGCAATGACCTTATTACAAGGCAGCAGTTGTATATGGCCCGCAACCCGCAGCCCGCAACCCGCAGCCCGCAGAATAGTCAATTTGAAATTAGACAGCGAAACAGAATAATTAACAAATCAATAGTTGTTCTACTGACCGTTCTAGAACGGTTCCTTTATTACAGTTCTTTATTGTTTGTACATTGGTGACTCCGTATGTTGTGTTTGTTTAGTCATTATTTCCTCATCTCCCACACCTTCACTACTTTTGTTTGATATCTTTAGTTAATAAATTTTGTCTAGTAATATTCTGCATCAAATACGCATCATGCAAACTTCAAGCTTCAAAGTAAGAAATAAAAGTTTTGTTGGACATATCGATTTACGTGGGGTTATTAGATAAAGCTGAACAAGATAAACTGTTGCATTAGACAGAAACAGAAATGCTGGACAGATTAGTTCAATCACAAAGAGGTTCTGGTCTGGCATTATGTGATAGCTTTGCGCGATTATATTAATAGCATAGCACACTTCGTGTCTGATTTCAGTAGATTAGATATAGTTTGAATTAACGCTTAGCACTCTGGATAAAATTTTCAGCAGAAGACATTTTGAAATATTTTTCTTATTTGCCTAGAAAACAGGATTGACATTTCATCCTGTTTTGGAGACAGTTTGCATGAAATGTCAAATCCTGTTTTCTGGGTAAAATAAGAAACAAGAGGACCATGATTGTCCTATATCGGTCACCTGAGCAAATAGATTTGCATACTTACTATTGAAGTTTCAGCCAAGTTCACTACTCTTAGAATTTTGTATACATTTTATAGCCCTGCCCCCTAGCGACCATGTTTTTAGTGCATCATGACGGCTTGAACTGAATCTTGGTAGAGGGTCACCAAAGAAACATTCCTGCCATATTATATTGAAATCGATCCATTGGTTTATGACGAGAACATTTTTATAGTTTTCTATATTCATATATAGGAATAATAAGCTCCGCCCCATAGGGGCCATGTTTTTGACTTATCAAGACGGCTTGGACAGTGTTGATAGAGAGTCACCAAAGGAACATTTCTGCCAACTTACATTGAAATCGGTCCAATGACAAGAAGATTTTCAAAGTTATCTATAAAGAGATATAGGGAAAATAAGCCCTGCCCCCTAGCGGCCATGTTTTTTGGACGAATCATGACGGCTTGAACACTCTTGGTAGAGAATTACCAAAGGAACATTTCTGTCAAGTTATATTGAAATCGGTCCAACGGTTTCTAACGAGAGGATTTTTAAATTTTTCTATATTAATATATAGGGAAAATAAGCCCCGACCCTTAGCGGACATATATTTTAACGAATCATGACGACTTGAACAACCTTGGTAGAGGGTCACCAAAGAAACATTCCTGCCAAGTTATATTGAAATCAGTCCATTGGTTTCTGACAAGAAGACTTTTAAAATTTTCTATGTAGATATATAGGGGAAATAAGCCCCACCCTCTGACGGCCATGTTTTTTTGACGAATCACGATTGCTTAAACCATCTTGGTAGAGGGTCACCAAGGAAATATTTCTGCTAAGTTATATTGAATTCGGTCCAGTGGTTTCTGACAAGAAGATTTTTTACAGTTTTCTATATAGATATATAGGGAAAATGAGCTCCGCCCCCTAGCGGTCATGTTTTCGGACATATTTTGACGGCTTGAACAATGTTGGTCAAGGGTTACCGAAAGAACGTATCTGCCAAGTCATATTGAAATCGGTCCAGGGGTTTCTGACAAAAAGATTTTTAAAGTTTTCTAAATAGATATATAAGCAATATAAGCCCCGCCTCCTAGCGGCCATATTTTTTGACATCATGTCGGCTTGAACAATCTTGATAGAGGGCCACTAAAGTAACATTGAAATCGGCTCAGTATTTTCCTGACCAGAAGATTTTTAAAGTTTTCTAAATAGAGATACAGAGAAAATAAGCCCTGCCCCCCTAGCGGTCATGTTTTTGACGAATCATGACGGCTTGAACAATCTTGGTAGAGGGTTACCAAAGGAACATTTCTGTCAAGTTATACAGAAATCGGTCCAACGGATTCTTACGAGAAGATAATTAAAGTTTTCTATATCAATATATAGGGAAAATAAACCCCACTCCCTAGCAGCCATGTTTTCTGACGAACCACGATCGCTTGAACAATCTTGGTAGAGGGTCACCAAGGAAGCATTTCTGCCAAGTTATACTGAAATCGGTCCAGTGGTTTCTGGCAAGAATAGTTTTAAATTTTTCTATATAGATATATAGGGGAAATAAGCCCCGCCCTCTAGCGGTCATGTTTTTGGACGAATCATGACAGCTTGAACAATCTTAGTAGAGGGTCACCAAAGAATCATTTCTGCCAAGTTATATTGAAATCGATCCTGTGGTTTCTTACAAGAAGATTTTTTTGTAGTTTTCTAGATAGATTTATAGGGAAAATAAGCCCCGGCCCCTGGTGGCAAAGTTTTTTTTTGACGAATCACAATGGCTTGAACAACCTTGGTAGAGGATTAATAAAGGAACATGTCTGCAAAATTATATTGAAATCGGTCCAGTGGTTTCTGAAAAGAAGAATTTTTAAATTTTCAGTTAAAATATTTGGCTCCTGTGACCTAAATATGCAATGGACCGGAACCATCTGAACAACTTTGAAATATGACCAATCAAGGATCATTCCTTTGAAGTTTGGTCAAAATCCAATGAGTGGTTTAGAGGAGATGTTGTTTGAATAAATTGTTTACGAACGGATGGACGCATTGACGCACGGACGCACGCACGACGGACGACGGACAAAATGCGATCACAAAAGCTCACCTTGTCAGTTCGTGACAGGTGAGCTAAAAATATCATCCATTTGTCGTCTGCTGAAATAGCCCAAAGAGTGGTAGTGGTAAATTCAGATTTCAACTCAATCATGTAGCCCATACTACAACACAAAAATATAAACACGAGATACTTGAAAAGTAGCGTTTTGTGAAAAAAATGTGAGAGTTATGCCTTTAGTTTGGAAGACACAACCTTTCAAATAATACTGAGCAGAAGCCCGGAAGGGCTTGCCATCTGTGTTTGTGTTTTCGCTTTTTTTTTATTTGGCCTAAAAGACTTTTGTCAGGCCCCAGCAGCAGTTATTACGACTTAATCTTACACTGTCAATAACCGTTCCAGGAAATGTGAATCTAATTTTAGGTTTATGATAGGGCATTATTCGAGCCATAGCAATCTTAATTAAAACACATGCAAACTGCAGGTGCCCATATCCAATTGTTCACAAGAGCAGGCAGCTTAAGATATGCGCAGTTCGCATTTTAAAATTCAGGGTGTCTACGTGGGCGACTGTGTACAGTCAGACCAAAGTGCATGTGTGCACTACTTTATCTGAGCCTGAATACAGACAGTCCTTTTTATATCGACACTCGATACAACGACAAAATTTGTTATAATGTCAATTTGACTGTCATGAAACCTTCGCTTAGGAGGTAACAATTAGACACAAATTATGCAAGAATATTGTATTTAATACTTTGAAGAAACATATGTTTTGGACATTTGTTAGAATCGCCTCATTAAGTATTCTGTACAACAGCCATCACGAAAACATGCCTATATATTTTTGACCCCCTTAAACCCCACTTTTATATAGTAAATCTGGGGTTTACAGGGGTAAACATTATTTTTCTTATTTCTGCTCAAAACCTAGATTGTTGGTACTCGTTAGAACCGCCTCGTCGAGGCGGTTCTAACGAATACCAACAATCTAGGTTTTGAGCAGAAATAAGAAAAATATCAGAATTTTTTGTCTGAAAATTTTCATTTTTTGGTGGTAAAATTTTCAGTATATATTTGAATAGGCGTTTTTTTGTAATGAAATTCATTTTAATGGCAACGTCTTTGGGAACAAATGCTGTCATTGTAACGATGGTTTACTGTATTAGCATATGCCTTGACAGACCTTTCCCAAGCCACATCTCTTTGTTTTGTATTGGTCACATAAAACGGAAGGGTGTCTGGTTGTAGAGAAGGCCCTGATTAGACTCTGCATTCGCGACCCTTGGTTGTGCGTGTATATAATAACTGGATATAGTAGAAGGTAAGCTAAAAGGAAATCTAAGATACTGATTTAACTGTGTGGTCCTGATGGGAATTGCGGCCCTGATGATACTGTGCGGCCCCGATGATACTGTGCGACCATGATGAGACTGTGTGGCTCTGATGATACTGTGCGGCCGATATGATACTGTGCGACCATGATGAGACTGCATGGCTCTGATAATACTGTGCGGCCCTGATGATACTGTGCGACCAGGATGAGACTGCGTGGCTCTAATGATACTGTGCGGCCGATATGATACTATGTTACCATGATGAAACTGTGTGGCCCTGATAATACTGTGCGGCCCTGATGATACTGTGTGGCCTCGATGATACTGTGCGTCCATGATGGGACTGTGTGGCTCTGGTGATACTGTGAGGCCCTGATGATACTGTGCGGCCTTGATGATACTGTGTGGCCTCTATGATACTGAGCGACCATGATGAGACTGTGTGGCTCTGGTGATACTGTGAGGCCCTGATGATACTGTGCGGCGTTGATGAACTGTGTGGCTCTGATGGAATTTACGGCTTTAATGATACTGAGCGGTCCTGATGATAGTGTGTCCTTGATGGGACTTGCGGCCCTAATGAGACTGCATAGATGTACATGATGATCTGTGTCTATGCAATTTGTACATTTCCGCATACACCTTTTTACTTTACATGATCTATATTAGTAAACAAGATGTGTGTGACAAGAGCACTTACAAAGATTGGCCCAGCATCTCTTTAATTACCATAGAGCAAGTTATTGCAGCGTAACAGCTCTTTGCAATTGGTGTTATTACGTGGGAGCTAACGGGCTAATAACGGCTCATCTGGGACTACTCCGGGGTTTAGTCGCATTAGTGTATTGGATTTTATTCAAAGATATGTTTACGAGTAAATGCAAGCGAAAAGACACAGTAAATGTAAATGTGTAGAGTAAGATATTCCGTACATCTGCGTAGTTGCACAAATTTTAACACAATAACTGACTGGACCTTGACTGGTGTATGGAATGTGTATAGCAGACAGTGAGAAGATCGCAGACTGATCCGCCCAACTTTGCTATTCATGTATATCTCATCAGGTACCTTTGTCAACCACGGGTCATTTGTTTTGCATATGCATAGCGCTAGATAATATACTTTTATTTGTAAAAAGAAATGGTGTTTTTTTTTCTTACCTATATATATGTGTTTAGCCTCATTAGAATTTATTCGTTGAGGCGATTCTAATTACTACTATCAGTCTGTGTTTCGTGGAGACATAAGAAAAAAAAATAACTATCTGCATAAATCTCCTTGTCTAGAGCCATGAATGGCGTAAATGCTTTAGAGCATATGTAACAACTGATTGCTGCATTCTGTCCATGATTATTAATTAATGTGGAGAAGTTGGTTAAATGCGTTTTATTGGGTTGTCAAATTTAAAATAATGCTCGTGCAAATCATTGGAAAGAATACTGGAGCCTTTTTCAATATAAAACAGGATGACGATCAATTCTACAATAATCAAGATTAACAATATAATCTTGCCTTTCGGCAATGCAGAAACATAATTCATTGGAAGCAACCATCTTCATAGCATGTCATAAATAGAGTGCTACCAGTAAGACCAACATTAAAGCTGAAATCCAGCATTAAAGGAACAGGCTCACTAAAAACATTCTGCTTCTGAAAATGTTCTGTTTTAGAAAACATAATATCGAGGGTTGAGCGCAAGACTATGGTAACTCAAACATATTTTTGAAACCCTTGTTTAGGGGCAACTTGGACCCCTTTGTAAACAATGCAAATTTAGGTGCCATTGCTCATATGAGCAATGGTACTTAAATTTTCATTGTTTACAGAAAGAAATGTTGTAATCTTCATAACACCTTCATGGTGAGGAGATTAGGTTTGGGGAAAAACAACCATCTGACTTACGCTAGTCTTGCGCTCAACCCTCGATATTTTCTTATGAAGCCCAAATTTCAGTCCAAAACAAGTGTTTGTTTTTTGTATCCTGTGCCTATTTTGTTCGGGCACACACACTACCTTTGGTTATAGGAAATTTTCACCCGGTTGGCTTCAGCATCCTTGCCATATTAAAACTTGTTTTGGACTTGATTAAGACTTCATAAAAGACTAGCTTTCGTCAATAATTAAGATCCACATCATTAAAACATATTGAAGACTGGAGACCCCTAAAGGGCAACTAGCAAACAGTGACGACCCAGATCAGACGCCGAAGACTGCGGCATCTGATCAGAGTCTCCATTGTTTGCAAATAGTTCAATCATTTTTCTTTAGGCATATCTACATCATATAGCCTGACATACCTAAAATCGAAAATGGACTCTTCCAATATCTAGTGTGGGAGACTTTATTCAGTCTTTAATGAGTTAACGTAAAACTGATCCATACAAGATAGTTTATGAAGGTTGTGCTCATCATCATTTGAGAGAAGCAAATATTACAAAATTGTACGGGTCAAGATTATTATCATCATCATCATGTATTTATCCTAAGTGTTTGGACAAAAATGCCTGAGCAAACAGTGTAGACTCAGATCAGACGCAGCAAAATACGGATTCTGATCAGGATCTACACCCATCAGACACATGACGTCTATACAACGTCGTCTCAACGTCGATGCAACGTCATGACGTTGCATTGACGTTGAGACGACGTTGTATAAACCTCATGTGCCCGCTGGGCAATATCTACCATTCATCCAACAGATTTTAGACACAGCAAGAGATAGTAAAATGCAATTTTGTTTCCTTTAAGGGCTAGTACAGTAAATGTTGTCCGAATAATAATCAACCTTTGCCATACTGAATAAATTAAGATGGTACGCCCACTTCTAATTTTCAGCTTGCTTGTTCCAGGTTATTGATATAAATTTGCATGCTTACTGACAGTATGCACCAGGTTGATGATACAAACTTTATAATAAAATTTTCACCTTGCTTGATGCAGGTTATTGCTACAAATTTACATACTTAGTGACAAAATTTTCAGCTTACTTACTCCAGGTTGCTGATACAAATTTGCATTATTAGTGACAAATTTTTCAGCTTACTTGATCCAAGATGTTGCTGATACAAAGTCGCATTACTTAGTGACATTAGTTGTATGCTTGTTTGTTCCAGGTTTGCTGATAAAAATTCGCATACTTATTGACATTATTTTTCGCTTATTTGATCCAGGTTGCTGATACGAATTCACATACTTATTGACAAAATTTTTCAGCTTACTTCATCAAGGTTACAAATAAAAATTCACATACTTAGTGGCAGAATTTTCAGATTACTTGATCCAGGAAATCGCATACTTAGTGACAAACAGCGTAGCTCATGATCAGTTGGCGTCTTCAGAAGCCAACTGATCTGGATCTACACTGTTTGCAAAGGCAGGGCGTATCCAGGTTCAGCAGGACCAGGGTTATGGGTAAAAAAAAACAATGGCGCGACTTTAACTATGCCGGTCGAACGTACCTTGGGCACACGGTATATTCTTGGGTTTGTCCTTGTCTTGATTGCGGTATATATACACCTGGCTGTGAACAGAACTGAAAATAAAGATAAAAACGGGTTTAGAACTAGAACAACTACAACATTGCTCCTGTGTCAGATCTTCCGCCAACCTTACGCCTATATGAAGCTTTGCACACCAGCATGCGAACATTAACCCATTTATGCCTAGCCTCCCCTAAAAGGGACATTGACAAACAGTATAGACCCTGACCAGACGCCGTAGAACGCGGTGTCTGGTCAAGATCTACACTGTTTGCATTAAATACATGCATTTCTATAAATCATGATAATAATAAAAGCCAACCAATTACCCTTTCTATTGAAAATGGATCTGATCAAAGGGTTTAGATAGAACAATCCACTTGGCTAACGGGTTAAACAATAACATTAAGCCCGTGTCTCTAGACAAGGATAATCAGATCTATGCAAAACGGTTTGGTTAATATGGTGATACAAAGAAGCAAAAACAAAGATGCAGTCTCATTGCGAGTTATACGTACACCACACCACTTATTTTGACCAGTTGCAACTGATTTAATTTCACTTGCATATTTATACTTCTTAACTTTACATGTATGCCAAATAGGCAATACTGCCGTTTGCATTTACAGTAAAACTTCAATAACTCGAACACCCATTACGAAAACACGCCTATGCAAATATATTGAAAATTTTACCACCAAGGAAACAAAAATTTTCAGATAAAAAACTCTGATATTTTTCATGTTTCTGCTCAAAACATAGATTGTGGGTACTCTTTAGAACCGCATCGACGAGGCGGTTCTAACGGGTACCTACAATCTTTATTTTGACCAGAAATAAACAAAAATGATGTATACCCCTGTAAACCCCAGGTTTTACTGTATAAAAGTGGGGTTTAAGGGGGTCAAACATATATATAGGCATGTTTTTGTGATGCGATGGCTCGTTTACCGTGCAACAATTTCTTCATTACTTATGCCATATGAATGAGGAAACATTTACTATAAGTTCAGTTTTGATTTGTTCATTCATTACAAGTTCTTGATAAATCTGAATAAGCCATGTCATCAGTAAATGCGTCTTCGAAGCATATGTGGGCACCAAAAAGCCCAGACCAGCTTGCTCATCCGCACTATCTGATCAGAGCCTTTGCTGTACGCTTATAAATTCATTGGATAATCAAGCCCGTATATTCACGGCTCTGCAAAGACTGGGTGGATGAACAGACTGATTTGGTCCTCTATGGTTCGCTTATAGCCTCATATCCTTTTTCTCTGACTCAAGTACATATAAGTTGTTTGCAAAACTGATTGCATTAAGACGTCTGAATCTGTGCAATTTGTCATGATAGCGATGTGCTCCCAAGGCGTTATCATTCTGACAAGTGCCAATTTGATATGGCGCTGTTTGGCATTCTTTTGCACATTAAATTGTACTTTTCTTATTGATGTTACATTTCGTGCCGACTTGAATGAAATCTGAAGCAATACAGCGAACGTGTATTTGAAAACTACGTATTCAGCAGAATGATTAAAATGGCGAAGTCCTAGACAGATGAGCTTTTGTAATTCCTTTCTGGACTAATTCGGCAGACGACAAATTGGTGATATTTTTTCTTATTTTTCCCAGAGTCAGGATTCGATTTTTCAAATTGTCTCCATTGCGGACAAATTGCATGAAATGTCAAATCTTGTTTTCTCGGAAAAATAAGATAAAATATTTCAAAATGTCATGTGCGGAAATTTTACCAAGAGTGCTAAGCGTTAGAATCCCCAATCCTGATGATATTTGAGCAACGTTTCCTGGAAATATCTTCAACTGTTGTAACGTTATGGACAGGACACGTGTCCCAAACGAAAATTTATAAAGGCACATGACTCCTTTAAAAATGATAACAGTGTTATTATTATTGTCTTGTACTTATTCTCTGACAGTGCTTTTTACGAGGTGGAATCAAATGTTCGCGAACTATTCGTTTAAACAGATTTAATGCGCAACGCACGAAAATGGCTCTTGTACAATTTGTTGACAACACAGGACTGGGCCTTCGGTTACCGCTGCTTAATGATAGACGGACGAACAGACTGCCAGGCGAACAAATAGTTTTGCCAAAAATAATGTCTCCCTGTCCGCTAGAGGATATTCTAAGTGTGAAAAACTATAGACCCAGACCAGATTGTGTAGATGAATTAGGTGAGCTTTGTTGACGCGGGTAGGTCATAATAGCTATCCGTATTTGGAAAGATTAGAATACTATGGCGTACTAACACCATTCAGTAACTCGAATTCACATTTAACCAATTTACGCCGAATGGACTCTTCTACCTCAACTCTTTTGACAGGTCCGTTTCTAATAGAAAAGATTGTTAAAATCTTTTACAAAATGTCTGTATTTAGTGCAAACAGTATAGACCAAGATCAGACGCCACGTTCTATGGCGTCTGATCTGGGTCCACACTGTTTGGCAATGTCCCGTTTATGGGACGCTACGCATAAATGGGTTAAATACAAATTATAATTCTAGTACTATTTGGATTTTTTTAAACGCACACATTTTATCCTAGTTTTATAACTGGAAGAAAATCTGATAGACCATTATATAATATCTGTTAACCAATGAGGTATTTTATTTATTCTGGTTTTGCTGCCGTCGTAATAAATATTACAGTGTCGTAAATATTGTACGAAAATAGTTCTAAATTGCACGAAATGGATTGCTCTTAAGATAATTTACATCACGGCCTAGATCTGTTAAGGTTAAAATACATCGTCTTTATATAATGGTCCCAATTTTCTGAACACTCCTTGATACAGAACCAATATATATAACAACTATCAAATCAACCATCATCCATCGATCAATACAAATATGTGCTTCTGAATTTCAACAGTTTCATCAAATTCTGCGCAAAATGCAACAAAACTGTGTTTGTGTTTAATAAAGAAATACATGTACGTCAATGTTTAGATTGTATATTATCCCAATGCATTACAATTTGAGCCGGCGCACAGCATTTCCTTCAACCTGCGCAAAAGCGCTCTGTGGGTAGCCAAATATCCAAGTTTTTTTTTTAAGACGAGCGGCAGAGGTTATTGGTCGAATGTGTGGACGTGCAGGCTAATCAAAGCCTTCGTCGGACGCACAAACAATCTTGTAGGAAATGCTGTGCCCTGTTATTTTTGTCGTAGAGTAGCCAAGATTAAAAAAAATAGAATTTAAAATTCGCTTTTTACATTAAAAAAAAAACAAAAACACGTGATTAAGACAAATGGCTTACTTTCATCAAAAAGACTATTCGAACCACCAAGCAAAAAGAAAAATGATTTCCATAAATAGCTAAAAACAAATAGTTCCGAATGCATATAGCAAAACTAATTGTTTTATTTTCTAAACTATAAAACATATGGTCCCCGCTGAAGCCTTATTGGTCAAAACAACATTTGTGTAGCTATTGGCCAAGAAAACTTCGATACTTTAATTGTTTTCATGTGTTTGTCCGTGTTCATTGCTCTCAAGGGTCTAATTAGATATTATGATACCCAGAAAAGGTCACCCTCACAGAGCACAACAAAAGAAGAACAAAAGAAGGATATTTAACACCGTCGGCCGTACAGATCTAGGAAGATAATTTTGTAAACTGTAAATCTAGATGAGATGGTTCATAACGAGCCTTTCTCGGTTTTTGGCATTTTCAATTACGACAATGTATGTTTCCAAACTTACTGACGGAAAAGAACACTTTTAAAATAAAGGAGTGAAAAGATGTTAAATTTAAGCATAAATAAAAAGACAACGACACCAGTACATAAGCAGAGTAGAGGATACCGGCGCATACCGCGGTACCAGAAAACGAGGTCAAATACAGAGTAGAGGATACCAGCGCATACCGCGGTACCAGAAAACGAGGTCAAATACAGAGTAGAGGATACCAGCGCATACCACGGTAACAGAAAACGGGGCCAATACAGAGTAGAGGATACCAACGCATACCACGGAAACAGAAAACGAGGCCAATACAGAGTAGAGGATACCAGCGCATACCGCGGTACCAGAAAACGAGGCCAATACAGAGTAGAGGATACCAGCGCATACCACGGTAACAGAAAACGAAGCCAATACAGAGTAGAGGATACCAGTGCATACCACGGTAACAGAAAACGAGGCCAATACACAACCACATAAGCAAAAACGAGGTCAATACACAACTATGGCAGCACGGGCGACGTCACCGCAAAACCACGGCAGTTCAAACGACGTCAAAACACAACTACAAAAGAACAAAGAAATGTCAACACCTCGGTCAACATATAATCAAGGAAGCAAAAATGATGTCAACTCAAACCACAAAAGCACTAATGACGTCCATACTCAACCACATCATCACAAATGCGGTCAATAAATTACAAATGTACCTGGAAATCACAAACGACATCAATATATAATTATGGAAGCACATAAAAGACGTCAATACAAATTAAGAAGCTCATAAAAAGTCAACACATAACCACAGAAGCACAAATGTAGTCATGTCACAGCCATAGAACCACATCATCAACACACGCCAACGGAACATAAAGGACGTCAACGCATAGCCATGGATAATTAACCGACGTAAATACACAACGGAAGCATAAACGACGTCAACATTATTACAACGGAGACAAAAAGGACGTCAACACATAACCACGGGAGCATACAAAAACGTCCATACACAACCACGGAAACACAGTTGACATCAGCACACAACCATGTATGTATTAACGACGTCCACACATAAATTAGGAAGCACAAATGGTGACATTACTCAAACATGGAGGCACAAACTTCGACAGCAAACGACCGTGGAAGCAGATTCGACGTCAACACACAACTATGGAAACATAAACGACATTAACACATATTAACAAAAGACGTTAAATCGAACCCAAGCTAACTAAATATTTTATCATTATACTATATATGTACCAAATTGGAACATTAAAAGGCAAAAGCTACTTGAATGATTGAAACAATTAAAGGTTTAAGCGAATTACCAAAATCATATAAAAACAGAAACTACGATGAAGCAAAGACGAGAATTGGATGCAATTTTAGAAATCAGTATCAAAGAAAATAATAAATGGATTAAGATGAATTAGACTAAAGATAATGGCCGAACCACAGAGTAAACCCGTCATCGAGGCTAAGGTCCGATAAACCGCCGTGCAAATAGAAAGGAAAGCAAAATGATCAACTTTATAAGCTGACTATATCGCTTGCAATCTGTCGAGTTGCAGCTTTAGAATACTATTTCTTGCTATTTCCGGCAGTGTTATGTGGGGTTATAGTTTGTTTGACTTTACCATTAAATATAATTCCATGCTTTCGTTATTGCCGATTCTACTTAGTAATAATTCTGGAATTATCTTTTTCCAGTGCTTCATAAAAATATGTTATGGACTGAGGCGCTTCTTATGATTACCCACAACATTTTTTTTTATGGAGAAATAAGAGGAAAAATCCCAGGACTTGTCCTGTATAAGTCCTACGCTTTTAGTTTCCATTTTCTCTTGTATTTTTATTATATATATATATATATATATATATATATATATATATATATATATATATATATATATATATATATATATATATATATATATATATATATATATATATATATATATATATATATATTTTTTTTTTTTTTTTTTTTTTTTTTTAAAGATGAAACAGGGTACAGTAAAGAAGCTATCACTATGTTCTCGTTCTAGTAGACTTCCACTGACTACGTGATTCTGTGCAGTGCACATATGAACAACAAAGGCCATTATCATACTCCGCAGATGTAGTGGCTGACCGAAAATATCGTTTTCAAGATGCCCCAAGGGACATTTACTGGGGCACAGTCCATGTGTGTTAAACTACCTTGTTGCCTTTGCATAACAAACTTGTACTTCTAGTTTGGTTACAACCAGCCAATACAAACAAGATGGTATCTGAAAAAGTGTCTGAATTGCTTAATCATGTTCGAGTGATTAACACAAATCAGTAAATCTGTTTACTTTATTTCCGAGTGTCTGTAGCAATGTGATTGATGGTTCTGTATTGCATGATTTAAGATTGGACACATTATTAAACTGGCAACGCTTTGTAAATATTTGGCTTGATGTAGACCCACAGATTTCAAATAAACTGAGATGTCTTGTGCTTAGTACCAATCAATAGAATAAATACCATCTGAAACACTTCCTGACTTCGAGAGCATTTAAGGACAGTCGCTGACCAGTGGGAGTGGAAAAACAAAATAAATTTGCTTTTTAAAAAAAGATAGCGTATGATGTAGAACTCTGTATCGTCAGTTAGATAACTGAGCGCAATGAGTTGATCTCTTCTGGGGTTGAAAAAATGAGGTCTTTTCAAGAAAGACAAGCAGCTTATCATGACCTTTCTTGAATAGGTCACCTGTTGTGGTTTGACTCGGTACATATAGGGACAGTGATGATCCAGATTGAACGGATCAACATTTTCAGATCCCAGCCCTCGCTATTTGTTTATGAATTCATTTGCTGTTGTACTGAGAATATCAACGTATTGAAAAGATCTTCGCCAGACTGTGTGGAATGTGCAGGATAAGCTAAACCTATATGTTGTTCATCTTATATATTCGAAAACAGTTTTAGTTAATGTGGACCAATACTATAAACGTACTCATTTATTTCTAGATAAGAGAAGTATCCAGAAAAACTGTTTCAGTATCGGAAAAGCTGTTATAGCATATGCGAACATGTAAGCGGTAGGCCAAGAGGAATTTAACCAAAGAATTAGACATATGGCCTTGCTAAAGGGCTGGGCATGCGCACTGTATGACTGATTCGGCGGAAAGTCCGAAGAGCCTTTTTCTCGCGACGTGGCTCATCTGTTTTGGTACGCATTAAATAAAAAAAAAAAAAAAAAAAAAAAAAAAAAAATCACGTTTTTTTTTTTTTTTTTTTTCCTTTCTTTTCAGCTTTTAAAAGTATTTTATTTAGAACTATGTTGTATATTGACGTCTCTGCATACCTTTTCATAGAAGGAAAATAAAAATCTAACAGAACACACAAGAGAACGGAACGAAAGAATTCACGCAGTCATCTTCGAAAAGTGATGCTGCATTTTCAGCGGGTAACTAGTATCGAAGAAGTACTCGTATATATAGGATGTTAATGATGTCGAAATTACGTATATTGATTCATGCTCAACATTTTTAAAGGTCGTTTCGTGTATGTTTTATGCAAAGGCCTATTTATGATGATCATTTCGTTGCCAATAACAAATTTTGGCCCTTATCGGTACTGAAGTTTCTTTTTGCACTCCTATGCGGTGTCGCAAGTTCATTTTAGTGTTAACCCTTGTCCTGCAGAACCCGGATGTACCCTGTCTTTGAAAACAGTGTAGATCCAGATCGGTTGGCTTCTGAAGAAGCCAACCGATCTGGATCTGCACTGTTTGTCATTAAGCATGTGAATCTGTATTAACAACCTGGATCAAGTAATCTGATTGGCTGAAAATGAGAAGTTGGTGTGGCAACATAATTTATTCAGCATGACAAGGGTTAAGTATAACAGAACAAATACGTATTCAAGTACATTTGTTTTACCCCGGCTCTTGTTGCTGACTACGTTTGGCATATCTGGGACTGATTTTGACTGACTCTTGTAAGATCGACTTAGGTCAACAGCAACAGTATACAAATTCAACGCGGTGATGTTTGGCCACGACAAAAGGTTTCTGTGGTGCACATGCGGACAGCGAACCCCTAGATTTCAAGCAGTACAATCAGGATCTTCGCTGTCTACCTACAAATTCACTGGATTGCGTATAAAAGCCTGATCAGACTGTGCGGCCTTAAGGGCTCATCTTGATCTTCAATACTGAGGTCCTACCAGTTGGCAGGGGGGCGGGTGCGGTACCTGTTCCCTTGTTCCCCTGAAATATTTCAGCATTTTCCCTTGTTCCCCAAAATCAATCTTAATTTTCTATGTTCCCTGCTCCCCAAAATTACATTTGTTTCCCCGTTCTCTTCATTTTAGACGTGTGTACCCTGTTCCCCTGAAATAAATGACATGATTCTCCAGCTCCCCATAACCCCTGGGAGGGCCTCATTATTCGTATTTCGCCCGCCTTTCTATCGAAGAGAACATAAACTTGAGCAGCTGGGAGATTTTGTCTGGCCTTCATACGAAGAAGTGACAACAGACAGATTTAACTGATAAGCTACGAACTATCGTTTCATTATGACATGACATAAAGCGGTCCCTAGATATATTGTCTCTATGACATAATATGTATCTATGTCATTCAGATCATCAGCAGTGACTCTGTTACCATTCATGAGAATCTGTAAAGCGTAATGGAAAGAAATACCGTATTCGATCTAATTACCGCGCATACCTCTATAAGCGCGCAGTCAAGAAATTCCGTAGTCTTCAGATTACAGCAAGTGTATTTTTTCTTTACTCTTTATAAAGGCATATGTTGTGGGTACTCATTTGAATTGCATCGACTTGTCGATGCAATTCAAATGAGTACCCACAACATTGCCTTTGTAAAGAAAATCAGAAAAAGAATCGCATAATCATCATCAAATAAGTCCTTTTCTGATCTTTTTTATGGTGTACCCTTAGTAGGTAGATACATATTTTACCACAAATGAGTGTTTCCAGTAATTTTGAAAAACCTAAGCATACAGTGCGGTAATTAGGTCGAATACGGTACCTCCTATACAGAATAAGGTTGTCATTAAAATATAATAAATGACAGCAGCAAATTTTACAAATTACAGTCGACTCTTGCTATCTCGACTTCGCATATCTCTACTGACCGCTTATCTCGAAGTGAAAATCTGGTCCCTGTTTTAACATGGAACTCTATCAACAGGTAACAAAATATTGTGGAAAAGAGAAATTGCTCCATAGGAGCAATATATCTCTAACTTCAGGAGTCAAATTACATATTCATTTGTTACGCGTGACTGTTCGATTTATTTTTATCTAAATTCTGCAAATCTTATATGTCGAGGTACGGCTATCTCGAAGTATTTAAGAAAGTCCCTTTGACTTGGAGATAGCCATAGTCGACTGTACATCATTGTTTATGGACAAATTCAATAAATAAATTCAATAATAAATAACCCTTAAGAGCAATGTACACACTCACAAAACTAAATAAAGCTGAAGTGTCAAGTTTCCTTGGTCATACCAGCTAGTTTCGGCCAATTAGGCCGCATTAGTGACCCTCAAGGGGGTCACAAATGACCAGAAAATATAGCTACATTTTAAACCCGAGTCTGCTATTTTCACTTTCTTAACCTTTAAAGCGCCAGTCACAACTATTGTCGTTTGCTTTGTCGTCTGTTTGTGATTTTAAAAGTCATTTTTGCAAACAGCGTGGACCCAGATCAGACTGCTCCTTAGGAGCAGTCTGATCAGGGTCCACACTGTTTGCCTGTATGCAAAAATATTTTTTGAAAAGTCTGCAAGAATATTCAGCAGACGACATAAACAGATGACATTTTCAGATGCAGTTTTTCTTGGCGCTTTAAGGGTTCAGTGTATTCTTTGCTTTCAAGAGATCCATTTTCTTAGACTATATTTAAAGTATTTAAAAACAAATCTGATGACAGTTCTCATCCATAGTTAAGAGAAATAAGCATTACTTCAATACAAGAATTACTTCAATAAAGAAAATGGCTAGCTTTTGGTTCTATTTTGTCACTATTTTATCACAATGGCAAAGTTTCAACAAGTGTCAGGAAGAGTTAATAAAAAGTAATATGTACCATTATATGCTTATATATTTTAATGAGCATCTCTAACACAATGCAATTTTTTTTCGACTACGTATATTCACGACCTCGTATATTCACCGATAAGTATCTTCATAATCTACAATGGTCGTCTCTCAGCAACCGCCACACCCCCATAACAGCCAACGTTTCCCAAATGTACTGTTTTACTATTAACACACTCCACAATAGCCACCTCCCGTCTTAAAATAGTAAATGTTATTCTTTCCCAATAGTCGATGTAATTTTCCGATGGTGGTTACAACTTCGCACAGTTGTTACAACTTCCTTCCCCGTAGTAGTTTTAACTTCCCACCAAGAGCGGCTTGAACTTCAAAACGGTGGTTGCAACTTCCTTAGGATGGTTGCAACGTCCAAAACTGTATGCAACTTCCCAAGGGCGGTTGAAACTTCATAGGGTGGTTGCAACTTCCCAAAACGGCTGCAACTTCACAGGGTGGTTACAGCTTTCCAAAATGATTGTAACTTCCCAAGTGTGGTAGCAACTTCCCAAAACAGTTCCAACTTCCCAATGGTAGCTTTCCCAAAATGGTTGCAACTTCATAGGGTGGTTCTTACTTCCCAAAGTGGTTGCAACTTCCCTGAGCTGGTTTTCCCAAAATAGCTGTAACTTCATGGGGTTGTTGCAGCTTCCCAAAATGATTGCAACTTCCCAAGTGTGCTTGCAAAATTTTTTTGCAATGTCCCAAGGGTGGTAGCAACTTCCCAGAGGCGATTGCATTGTATTTTTAAATGATGGCTTAAGAAAAAGCATACCGAAAACTTTCGTTTCCTATACGTATTGTTTAAAATACAGGTGCTATTGAATATTGATATGGTCTCAAATTATATCCCTACTGATGTGAATGGGGTAACGGAAGAAGAGAAAGGAAATTGACATTTGACAAGTTACGCGCGGTTATTCTTGATTTACCGTCCTTCATATTCTTATCCATTCCTCACACATGAGAAAGCAAGAATCTGATTCCGGTTTGTACCGTGTAAGCCCTTAGTACTAGGACAGACAGGCTTGAGGAAAGAGTGCAGACTCAGATCAGACGCCACAGAATACGGCGTCTGATCAGGGGCTATACTGTTTACCAGTCATTCAACACTTCTCAGCCACAACAATAGGTAGTGGAATGGAGTTCTTCATTTTTTAGGATAAGGAGTTAACATCACGAAAACAGGCCTATATAATTTTGACCCCCTTAAACCCCACTTTTATATAGTAAAACTGGGGTTTACAGGGGTATACGTTATTTTTCTTATTTCTGTTCAAAACATAGATTGTGGGTACTCGTTAGAACCGCCTCGACGAGGCGGTTCTAACGAGTACCCACAATCTATGTTTTGAACAGAAATATGAAAATTTTTGGAATTTTTCATCTGAAAACTTTAATTTTTTTGGTGGTAAAATTTTCAATATATTTGAATAGGCATGTTTTCGTAATGGGAGTGCGAATATTTTGGATAAAAAGGCCTACAGTATGGTCGATGCCATCAATAGTGGAGCGTTATCATTATATATATTAAAACAAAATGTTCTTTATCGCTTATGTAGACACCGAAGATACAGATCAGACAACACATCCTCAACCTGCACACATTTTACCAATTATTCGGCTTAGTTCAAAGCATAATTACAGAATAGCGTGATTTGGGTTGCTTATTGATTAATAGAACGAGGAAACAAAAATATTGGTAATTAATTAGATACATAAAGGTCTGTAATTATGGACTTCTGACTAATAAGGTAAATAACTTTCAAGTTAAAATAAAGAACACAGTTAACATTAAAAACATTTTCTTTGTTTATATGATATTGATAACAGAGAAAGTTCAGCGCAATCGTGGCACCAAAGATAATGAGAGATTGTTTATAAGAGAACGTCCATTAAAGTGGGAATAGCTATGCAAATTAAGATTTTTATTAATTTAAAAAGAGCAATCATATATGAAATAGTTACGTGTACTTCATGAAAATTCAGACATGACTGAGTTTGGATGAAAATTGACAATAACAAAGATTACCTTATTTACCCTATTTTATTCCGAGAGACATGCCTTCGCAAACAATGCACACCCACAGCAGACTGCTCCTACTTCTTCGTTTTAAACATATCACGAGTTCGGCAAAGGACTGGTTCAAATCTTTTAACCCATTTGCGCGTAGCGTCCCATAAATGTGACATGGCGAACAGTGTAGACTTAGATCAGACGCCGCAGAACGCGCCGTCTGATCAAGGTCTACACTGTTTGCATTAATTACTGGCATTTCAATAAAGCATGGTAATAATAAAAACTGACCACAGCCCTTAAACTTAAATGGACTGGTCCAAAGATTTCAGGTAGAAGATTCCACTCGGCATAAATGGTTTAAGCAAGTAGTTTAAACAGTCTCTTGCATAAATGATAGAGTTGTAATGTCAGTAAACGTACCTTCGGGCATGTGTACCCAGTGAAGATTCTGGTCAGACAGCGCGAATGCGCAGTCTGATCAGAATCTTCACTGGGCGTATTTTGGATCAGACAGCGAATCCATGGGGTATTTTCTGTATCGTCTGTTGACAAGCTCTACAATATTTAATTCGGACAGCGAGTGTTCTGATCAGACTTGCGGATGTCAATGACTTCTAAACCGTTGCGGGGCAAAAGATAAGGGGAGTATCCGAGTAAAATACTCATATGTTTTGAGCAAATGCTCAATTATGTATTGATACCAATTGATCTGACACAGTACCCAATTATTTCCAAATTCAAGGGTGAAAATCAAAGTTTCAAGGCCAGAAAAGCACATGATTACTATTTTATATTACGAACGCACAAAATATGTGTCTTTATTCTTCTTTATATGACAAGTAGAACCATAACATCAATAGGGTATAATGAATACCATGTTTCAAATACCTAAATCAAGCTTTTTTGTGTTCTTTCCTTCAGTTTTATAAGTTTTACCCAATTAATTTTCACTTTGTGGAGGGGGTTGGGGGAAGGGTATCTTTACTCAAACCGAAAAATGAAAATACGATTTTACTCAACTGATTCAATTCTGATGGGGTTATTTACCCAAATGCCCCCAAAATTGTCTTTGCTCTGACCGTTGATGCTAAAATGTAAGTGGAAATATCCAGAAAATGGACACAATCACGAACCACAACCTTCCCGGGGCACCAAAAGAAAGGAACTTTTTAGATGGGTTGTGCCCTACCTCATTCGTCTGTGGTCGGGCTCACCGTAGTTCTACTAGGTCTACAGAGATTTGAGCTGTAACGTCAGAAAACGTACCTTCGGCCATGTGTGCGTACGCTGAGTTGAGTCTTCGTTGGACGCACGCACATGCGCATTTGCACAGCCTGATCGGAATCTTAAATGGGCGCATTTTGGATAGCCAAGGATGCAATTGTTCTTCATACGGGCAACTAAGATTCTGATCAGACTGCAAGGTTGCGCAGGCTGATTTGAGTCTTCGTTGGACACATATGTCAGAAGGTATTTTTCCTCATGTTGAGGCTAATTTGGTTTTCAGTTTGTAGCCGAGTCCCCAACTTTGTTTCATCATAGTAATATTTTAGCAAGCGCACGACAAAACCTACAATAAGACGTGTGACCAGCAAAGACTCAGATTAGTATGTACACCCGCCCAATAAGGCAAGGGTTCTCGTTTATCCCTCTTTGGATTGTCTCAAGGCTGTAGAAAGCGCATACGATCAGCGAAGACTCTGATCAGACTGCGCGGATGCGCAGGCTGATCTGTCTTCGCTGGTCGCACCGGTTTTATTGTAGGTTTTATTGTGGCGCTGGCTTATGACGTCGCGACGACATCGGGGCCACGTTGTGACGATTTTGTGTGTTTACTGGGATTTGCAAATACTACATACACTAAAATCAAGCTGTTCCTAAAGGAGCAGTTTGATCAGCTGTTTTGGACACAATCAAATGGCATATTGTTCAAAATTTTGGAGAAGTAGAATAAAGAGTTATGGTGTTCGAATATTTAGGATAATTACGGTATATCGTTTTCTAGGGAAATGCAACGGATTTCTACATTAAATACAACATTGATACTGACGACCATTTCTCAACGGATTTTTTTTTTTTTTTTTTTTTTTTTTTTTTGTCATTTTGCAGGTGTCATTTTCATCTTACTTACAAATGAATCGAGGCACACCTTGACTGGTAGATAGGTTATAGATTGTGAGATTTTATATGAATCTTTGCCCATTCGCCCTGTAGTTTTTACCACTGACTATTCTATAGCGGTGGTTCTAGTATTGTTTGAGTTATTTGTGTAGTCTTGTGGACAGGACCCACCAAACACTACAATAACACAACGAACAGGACAATCCACGTAAAAATCCCCGCAGTCAGGACAATCCACGTAAAAATTCCCGCAGTTGCGGGGATTTTTACGTGGATTGTCCTGTTCGTTGTGTTGTTGTAGTGTTTGGCGGGTCCTGTCCATCACTGGGATCACGTTGTTTGGGAGGAGGGAGCTGGATGCTTTGCTTTTCGTTGGTTTCTGGCTTGTACTGTCTGTCTCGGTTTGTATACTCTTGCTCGCTCTCGGTGTCATTGGTAGACTATGATATGTGTTTGTGGTTCTACTTTACTTACTGAACAAACAGTTCTAAGAATAAAAAATACAACTTGTCACAGATTCATATGATATTTGGATCTACATGTTTTTCGTTTGTTTGTTTGTTTGTTGTTGTTATTTGTTCTTGTTGTTTTCTAGAATACTTTTAAGTCTCGTATTGCAGTATTATACAGTCAACCCTCTTTATAATGACACTCGATACAACGATAAAGTTCGTTATAATGACAATTTAAATGTCACGAAACCTTCGCTCAAGAGGTGACATTTAATGAGAAATTATGCAAGAATATCGCATTAAAATTTCTAGCAACATATGTTTTGAATATTTGTTAGAATCGCCTCATTGAGGCAATTCTAACAAATATTCAAAACATATGTTCTATTGGAAAATAAGAATAAAACAAGGTCTTTCTTACATATCATTCTGTCCATTAAGGATTCTTTACAACAGCAAATTCATTTTAATGGCAACGTCTTTGGGAACAAATGTTGTCGATGTAACGAGGGTTCACTGTATAAAGAAAACATCTGGACATAAAAAGTAAACGTGTTATCAGTAGCTATTTTTTTTTATTATTTTAAGCTTTAAGCATAACGTAGGAATAAAATATGTTTAAATTATAAGTTCACATGCAGCATACAGAGCGCCGATGCAATTTTTTTCTGTTTTCTTTGGTCGTGTTGACAGAAACATTCATTTATTGAGTTAGAAGTATAGCCTTCTCATAATCATTTGATAGTTTCTGTAAAAATTATTCTCTTGTTCGACACTGGAGAGGAAACTATTAAGTATCATTATTGATATTATATTGCCAACTTAGGATACATACGAATCTATCATATAACACTTAAGGGACCTCGGCACTGCTTAATATATGTCAGTCATTGAATATTTATGAACCGATATTAAGGACAATTATTGTAATATTTTCTATCGTACTTTCTCTGTTTTGTGAATCACCCATTTTGTGTTGGCTGATGACTTGCGTGTACCCATACATTTTGATTGAGTTGAGGTTTTACGGCCTAGTCAACCCATTTGCGTCATGTCGAGCCGGTAAGTTTACCTCGTAACAACACTTTTGCTGGGCAGGCTTAGGCTTCTAAGCGATTAAGTAGTATGAGAGCACATTTTTCGCCAGAAACCTTGAATTAGAGGAAGGCAGATAATGCCTTCCTCTTATATTTAATGATCAATCTCTACGAAAGAATTTTGCCATACACATCTCACCAAGCCTCGGCAATTCGATACCGGGAGGGGACGGTAAACTCTTATAGCGTCAATCATAACTGCAGCTTACGATATTTTTGTATATGTTTTATTATTTTTTAAAAAAACATGACATTTCATATGAGTCGTCTGCCCAGCAGACGATTCACATGAAATAGCACGTCTTACTTTCTCTGATAAATAATATAACGAAAATTGGACTGCTGACTAGGCGCTTTAAGGGTGAAAGCAAAACTAATGCCAGTATTTAACATTTGGGAAACAGCAAAGGCCTAGAAAAGCCTGCACACCCGCACAGTCCAGTCAGCTTTTCCTCGTTGGCTTATAGACATGTAATATACCGTAGAATCAAATGGTTTTAATTCTACTAACGGAGCTATGACCCTTGAAACGACAAGGAAGAAAGAGCCTTTTGATTGGATACCCAGTGAGCATTCTACGTAGATCTATATCGGGCCGTCATCGGCCTGTAGCTACCCTGTAGCCGATGTAGATTTACGTAGAATGCTAACTGGTTAGCTGACTCCAGCAGTGATTGGCATTAATGTGTTTTTATTACCCTTGCTGCAAATTAAGAAGATCAGATTGAGAAATGATTTCAAGTTTTATTACCTTTACTGTGGTATTTCAAACTATTTGGGAAAATTCAGCAGACGACAATTTGAAATTTTTTTTTTTCTATTTTTCCCAGGAAACGGGGTTTGACATTCCATAAAACTGTCTCCTGAAATGTCAACCCCCGTTTCCTGAGCAAAAATATTTCAAAATTCCTCTGCTGAATATTTTACCCCGCATGCTCAGGGTTAACCAGCTTTGATTGGGCAGCTGGCATGTGTAATTATTATTTCTTAACATTTAATGAAGTGCTGCGGAGATAAAAGCTGTTATCATAACATTTTTTTTCTAAGAGAACTAGATTGTATTCCTGATAGGCTCTCAGTCAGCAGTCAATCAGATGATAGTCAACCCGCACACTACATGTTGTGCACCCTATACTAGGGAGCCGATAGCCCCGTTAGTAGAATCACAAGACGAAATATTTAGACGTAAACGTCTAAGTACCGGCGCAATTTTTTTTCATGTTTACTTAGAGATATGGGACAAAGGTATACTAAAGTTTAATAAATTTTCAATGTAACAGGTAAAAAAGGACAACAATGCGATTCTTTAATGTATGCTTTATTAAGGTTTATTAGATTTCTTGAATGAAATGAGAATAAATTAGACATTAATCTGACAAGTATATAAAGCCAAACCATTTCACGTGGAAACACTAGAAAGCACGAGCGTGCAAAAGAAAAGACCTGTGTGAACTGTACTGTATTTTTATCAGGTATATAATGCCGAGAAATTTCTCGTGAAAAAAAAAAGCACTAAAAAAACACGTGAGCGTGCAAACCACATGAGCGTGCAAAATAAAGAACACGTGGGGACTGTAGTGTATTTTTTTTTATCTGGAGATGATTCATGTTGTTTGAAATGTATTATAAAATGCTCAATGTATGATTCTTGCAATTAATGCCTGCAACGTGTCAAACTCATACTGATAGAAAAACCGACCGGTCAATGAAAACAGCTATGCAAATGTGAACACGACTGGGCATACCATTATGTAAATTATCATGGCAACAACACAGGTGGACCTTACACCTGAAGAACCCTTTTAGTTTATTTATAAAACACAGGTGACCATATACCTGAATGAAGATTGCATGTACATACACATGTTCTAAATATGAGTGCTTTTTTGACAACTGGCTATCGCGATAGAAGCATTTAAAAACTTAACCGCAGCATAAGAGCACTTTACAGAAGTGTCCCAGATTTTGACCTCTATATAGCCCTGAGCTTGAACACGGGGTACATTCTTATAGAATCGCAGAAGATCCTTCTATGTACACGTGCTCAAAATATGAATGCTTTCTGTTACGAGATATAGAAATTGAAAAAAACAAAAAACAAAAAAAACTTTATCGCAGTGTGACGCGCACGTACACGAACCGTACGAGCTTTAGAACAAAAATAACAAAATTGATAAATGCAACTAATAAAGCGATTTTACTTTATAAGATTGGGTTTTGATGGAATCTTCATTGCACTGGCTTGTTAACCTGATGAAAGGTGATTATTATGCCTATGTTGAGAATTAAATATAATATGAGTAGGATAGACATCATTATCACATTTGTAACTTTGCACTCTGTATATACCATTTGTAGCTTTGCATGCCATTTTACACATAATACAGGTAAAATGTGCAATAATCAAGCACATCTAAGGAAATGAAAAATACTGCTTGTAGACCAACCTAAAACATGTCACCTTGAAGAGACGTATTGAATCTGAAAAAAAAAAAAAAAAAAAAAATCGGTCTCTGCGTCCGATCTAACTTTATGTTGCAAAATTAAGATACTTATCAATATTTACGATGCGGTTTTAAAAATCTTTTGAGAGCTACTCGAATATGTACTCTCGAGTAGCTATATGTAAAAATCCAAAGCTATATTAAGAGACCGGCGCGATCCCCGCACCGGTCAATAAAGCCTCTGCATAGAATCTATACACCACTGGCGAAAAGATACGCGATCCTAATAAGGCATGCAAGGGTGTTTACTTTCCAAATATGAATTAAGTCCCCTTGTTTACTGAAAACTGTCTCAATACCCACATAAACAAGTCAGGATCTTCGCTGTTCGCGTTCACACGCTTTGCCTTCCTAGAACCCATTACCGAAGACATTGTATTTATTTGACCAAAAACAGCTTGTGTTGACCCTTAAAGCACAAAGCAAAATTGTAGCAAATGACTTTTTTCCTTTATTTCTGTTACCCTGAGCATTCGAACAGACAGATCTGTGCAAACAGTGTAGATCCAGTTCAGACGCCGCAGAACGCGAGAGGCTGATCAGGTGATACCTGGTGCCTATCCTCCAGCAGATTAGACTAGACACATGACCAGTGATAAAAATTGATTTGTTCACATTTTAAGACAAGTGTAGTAAGGAGTTTTAAAGTTCTCCCAATACCTAGGGTAAATACTATATAAATTACGCACATTACGCCTGTACGTAAGGAAAATTATTTGCAATAAAGCAAGATCATCAAACATTTATTCCTTTATTATAGGGTCTATTTCAATTCTCAAAGAAAAAACATTCCCTTTTGAAGCAAATTCTGTCCAATAAGAGAAGTCCAAATATTAACCCAGCAGACACATGACGTCATGACGCTGCATCAACGTTGAGACGACGTTGTATAAACGTTATGTGTCCGCTGGGAAGGAGAATTTTTCTTTATTTTTCCTTGGTATGCGTAAAAAACTCGTTCTGGTTGCGCCAATGTTATATGCTTTGGAGATGTACAGACGCAATCCTATACATGCACATTCTAGTCGGAGTGTACTTCAGCATTTCGTTACGCATGTCCAGTCTGCCTTCCAGAAGACAAGATTTCGGTATTTGCATGGTCATCTTTCGATGCCCGCTCACACAGGATTCCCAGCTAGCATTCTACGTAAATCTACATCGGGCCATCATCGGCCCGTCAGCTACGCTGACGGGCCGATGACGGCCCGATATAGATTTACGTAGAATGCTGACTGGGTTGTTGGATACTAAATAATTATTAATGGTTAAAGAAGGTGCTGGACAAAGCTGCACAAGCTGATCGCATATGACAGGGTTTGTTTCTAATATTGTGACTCCTAGGACAGCAATTGCAAAAGACTGTAGAACAAAAACACGCAAATCAATGAATGAATGTAGAAAATCTGTCAATCGAATGCGACATTCAACTGGACAATAGCAACCGGAAATGAATTATGTAAACAAATTATAACAGTAATGAAGCTGTGCCCAGAAGCGCAAGAAAGTAATGAACATGTAATATACATGTATTGGCTTAATTGTATGTCTGCAAAGGTAACGAGCACCCGTTATTGGATCATATCAAACAGATTTGCATTAAAACACGCCTATTCAAATATATTGAAAATTTCACCACCAAAACCTGAAAGTTTTCAGATAAAAATTCTGATATTTTTCATATTTCTGCTCAAAACATATATTGTGGGTACTCGTTAGAATCGCCTCCCCGAGTTTGCCACTCACCCAGCGATTTCGCATACATTCACAGGTAGTAAAATGGACGTTGAAGAGAAATATAAGGTAAAGAGTCAAGTAGTATAAATGTTTAGGATATACTGTACCACAAATTTATCAGATTTATCTAAAATATCCAATGAAAATGAAATTGTGAGTCAAAGGGGGTTCGACCAAACCCCTCAAACCCCCTCTGATCCGCTCCATGGTACATCAAAAGTAGCCTACCATCTAAGAAATTAGATGAGCCCTAACGTGATTAAAACGTACCTTCTGACCTGTGCGCCTAGCAAAGACTCAAATCAGTCTGCACATCCACGCAGTCCGATCAGAGTCTTCCTTGTTCTCGTGTGCCCAGTAAAGATTCAAATGCGCTGCGCAGTCTGACCTGAATCTTTACCGGGCACACATATTTGAGGTACGTTTTATGACGTTGTGATACAAATCATTTTGTTTCTTAATTTAACAACTAACTTAGGCTAACACCTCTAGATATATTACAACGGTCTCAACCTGATGTATAAACTATAGCAGCAGACAGCATCTGCTGGGGGAGTGGGGGATGTGGGGGAGGGGGGCGTAACTTCCTATACATGGCATAGTATGGATGTGCGTGCCGAATGGCCCCCTTTTTCAGCACTGACAGGTAGATGATTAGCCCCCTTTTAACAACAAAAAGTATATGACTGACCCGATTATGCTTGATTGGAATATGAAAGCCACCCCCCGCCCCCCTTTTTCTGACATCCCGGTATATGCGCATATTTTTCGCTCAGAGATTTTCCGAGACTGCTTGTTCTCTTGTATTCAATGAATTGACTGCCATATTTGTCTAACTAACAGCAATAAATGGGTAAAAAATCAAATGGCAGTATATGAATAGATCAACATTTCAGACGATCTAGTAGTATATGAATGGGTTCGTTTTTTCAAAGGCCAGATATATGAATGGGGTAGGTTTCGAAATACTGGCTGGCACACTCGTACTAAATTACCGCCAAGTTACCCGCCCCTCTCCACCGAGAGAATCTGTCAAACATTATCTCTGTAATCAAACAAAATGTTACATTTTTCAGTATTTACTTCGCTAGAATTTCAGCGATCTTTTCTGTCTCAGTCTTCAGATTTGTACTCGGTATCAAATTTGTAACCAAGTTTATTTATTTACGCCGGGCTGTATCTGTTTGAGGTTGTTTTTGTAAAATGTGTATGCATTTGGAGAACATCGGTTTTCTTCCAGTTTTATGGGGTTCTTAGTGGGGTCATATATAACTATTCACCCCCCACTTTTTTTATTATTCAAAGTCACACTTTTGCAGCAGAGAACTGTGCTATTGGTAACATAGTGAAATAAAAAATAAATGGGAAGTACTGTGTAGAATGAATGTAGCACTGTGGGTTTTGCTTATTTAAAAGAGAAATGAGCAGTTTTCCCCAGCTTGATCATTCGACCTGAAATGAGCATGTTGCTGTCAATATTCGTACACGTATGAATTTTTTCATTTCGTTTTTATCGTCATACTACGAAGAAGAACCAAAAGATATTTTTCTTTGTTTACGATTGGAAATATGCATTCTCAAATCGAACGGATTATAAGCTGGTTTAATAATACAGTTTAATTTGATATTCAAACATGGAAAGATTTGGGCCGAAAGAAAACGTTATGAGTGGAGAAAAGAACGAAAGACTGCTACATAGATGATTTCGGATATAGTATGTTCGGCATAGGCTATGGATGGCGACATGTAATTATGTATGCGGGCTAGAAAACAGACGATCATAGTTGATTTTTTTTACATAGCTCTGATAACGTCTATAATGTTTTATCGTTGAGTATTGCGATAATTTATATAATTACAACCTTTCATAAATTATAACATTTTTTTCACTATACTACGATCTATAGGGAGCTAAGTAATGCATGACAGATTAGTTTCCCGGCGTATTGATGCTTTGCATCAATGTTTTCTTGTTATGTTTAGTTATTGTTTATATAACATACAGGAACATACACTCCGACAGCACATCAACACCCAAAAAAGCATATACTTGGGGCAAAGGAATCTGGAGAAATATATGAAAGATAATAAAGACCGGAACTTCATTATCAGCTGGTGATGACCCACTTGAATAACTGAAGCGATGAAATAAATATACTAAGCGGAGGAGCAAACAGAAAGAAAAAGGAGCACACAACGGAAAAGTATGTCACAAAACCTGCTACGCAAGCGCTAGAAAAAGAAGTTGAAACGTGCGCCTGTAATAAAATACACGCTGTCCAGTGGGAAAACAACGTCGTATCAAGGTCGGTATATTGTCACATTGAAATGATACAAGTACCTAGATTTTGACATGTTGGCGTCTTAAAACCTTTCTTTAAGCAACTAAGGTACCAGTTAACATTCTGTTCGAATTATATCGGACCGATGTCGGCATGACAGGATTCCTATTAGGCCAATAACGGTCCGATATAGATTTTGGTAGAATGCTAGATGGGTAGCAACTTGCGATATAAAATTAAATACTT
This sequence comes from Anodontia alba, assembly GCA_964016985.1. Taxonomy (NCBI): domain Eukaryota; kingdom Metazoa; phylum Mollusca; class Bivalvia; order Lucinida; family Lucinidae; genus Anodontia; species Anodontia alba. Next base: position 90,535,661 of record OZ024827.1, on the reverse strand, counting down.
TACCTTGACTGTAGACTGTAAGCGTATCCCTCAGTTTCCACAGAATATAAGCATATATAGTCCCCAACACAGAGGAATTCCCCCACGTTGGTAGTGTTCATCATCATCATGACGTTTTATTATGTGACGTTAGTGTTTATTGACGTCATTTTATGTTGTCATTTTTTTTCAAAGTACTTTGTCAACTATCCCGCAGATGTGAATGTTTATTTTTCACATGACTGAAGAGTTGATACGTGCGACATATGATAAATCACAACTGCTCAAACTTACAAGATGTATGTCTGCAATTAACCCATACAAGCCTAACGTCCCATGAAAGGGACGTTGGCAAACAGTGTAGACCCAGATCAGACGCCGCAGAACGCGGCGTCTGATCAGGGTCTACACTGTTTGCATTAAGTTCAGATATTTCTATAAAACGTGACAATAATGAAAACTAACCCGACACCCCTTATATAGGAAATGAACTTGTCCAAAGAATTAAAACAGAAGAATTCACTCGGCATAAATGAGTAACACTTCAGTTGAAATAGCAGTGGAAAAGAGAAATTTATGGCTTTCCGGCATATTCAAACTTATATACATATACTTTGCTGAGAAATAATGCGCTATATCAAATGTACGTGTAATCGAAAAACTAGATGTGTATACGAAAAGTGAAAAGCTTGATCAGAAATCACGTTTACAAACTACAGAGTCCGCGTGGTTGATTTCTTTTAATGTCTTTTTTTTTTTTAAAAGAAATTATTTTAGTTATTAATATTTGGTATAATTTGTTTTGAGCTACGCCCGGCAAATACAGTGAATGAGGGAACATTCACGCGAAAAGTGAAATATCAGTTAACACTGTACATGACTGCTGTCTCATATAGTGTCGCGTTTTTAAAAGAAGATTTAAAAACTAGCCAAGGCGTCTGTAAATGAAAAGAGAATGTAGGGACCAAACTGCCAGTACCTCCTTCTCTTGCTCATTACGAAAACACGCCTATTCAAATATATTGAGAATTTTACCACCAAAAAATCAAAACTTTCAGATGAAAAATTCTTGTAGTTCTCATATTTCTGCTCAAAACATAGACTGTTGGTACTTGTTAGAACCGCCTCGGCGAGGCGGTTCTAATGAGTACCCACAATCTATGTTTTTGAATAGAAATAAGAAAATTACTGTATACCCCTGTAAACCCCAGTTTTACTGTATAAAAGTGGGGTTTAAGGGGGTCAAAACTACATAGGCGTGTTTTCGTGATGTGGAACCTTTCATGTAAGGAAGGAATTTTAAGTAAAATGATTATAATACTTTAATGAAAATAACTTACAAAATGCTTCCAGTGGATTTTTTATTTTGTAAGTATTCACATGATTCGTTTTGTTACAGGATACTTCTATAAGTGTGGGTAAGTGACTTTGAATAATTCGATACGATGAACCAAATGCATGTATATATTATATTTGACGAATAAACAACATTTTGTTACTTTCTGACACCAAACAAAGGAATAAAACTAATTTACAAACAACAACATCAGAATGTGTGTCTACCAATGAATTATAAAATATCGTTTAGTGTAGTTTTACAAATAATTCCATAAGCTAACTTAATATTATCCACTATCTAAGTTCAAAACTGTCCACTTTTTTCCGCCGTAGAATCAAGTGAACATGATCAAACCATATTACAGTCCCAGACAAAAAAAGAACTATCCAACACTAACAAATATTTTTCATAAGTCAGTATTCGATACTTGACGTTAACTCATCTTATTTTTGTATCATCAATCTCCAATTTTTGACCAACCTTTGGCCGGTAGCAAGAACACTGACAGAACCAATCGAATCGCGTTCCTGACAGTTTGATTGTGTCAGTCAAGCACTGCATCCTGTTTTGGCAGGATCGATTAAACATATCTATACTTTAGTTGTCATGCCCATATAAGCCGTTTCAAGGAAAAATGTTGTTTAATGCGTATTGAGACAGTGAAGGCCCAGATATCCGACTGTACTAGCGTAGACCAATCTGAATCGTTTGTTTCTACCTACTGACTACAAAAGTGAAATGGAAGGGTCTCATTTAGGTTTGCGCTGAGGCATATCTCGTTGTGACAAAAACTGAGTAATATGGAACTGCGAAAGCCAACATGCTCAGTCTAATGAGGAATTACACAGTTTGCTTTTCATCTAAAATATACAGTCATTATATAAAAACACATATAATGCTGCACACGGAGGTACTTTTGATAGCATTGATGTGAGCCACAGAAAGAGAAAATGTTTTTTTTTTTTATCTCCTTGTCATATGTGAACAGCGAAGGCCAGATCAGCCCGCGTATCTGTTCAAGGTATTCTGCGTAACAGTTTATCTGTGGTATCTAGTGATTCAGTACGCATACAATGAAGGCCTTGATTAGCCTGTACGCACGTTCCGTTCCCACATATATAACAAGTGCTTTGCTATGGTCCAAAGTATATGATACTTTTTAGATGATTTCGCTGGTATGATAGCCAGCTTCGTCCGATAGCACATCTCTCATATTTATCCCTTATCCCAGTAAACGCATAACGTCGGTTCGACGTCGCCGCGACGTCATGACGTCGAAGCGACGTCCACGCGACGTCGAAACGACGTTATTTTAACGTTGTGTGTTTGATAGGTTAGATAATTGTCTTCTAATACATATTTTGTGAGTTATATACCGCCTATCTAGCACGCTTTTCACATTTATGTATTATTTGTTTTATTTTTCAGAACCATGATTTATCCAGCTAGATCCCAGTGGGCACACAACGTTAAAATGACGTCGTATCAACGTCGATGCGACGTGATCACGTCGCATCGACGTTGATACGACGTCATTTTGATGTTATGTGCCTGCTGGGATATACCCAGCCGTGTCAGAACACTGGATTTGAAACCAAAAAAATCCCCATAATATTCAGTTATTCAGATATGTTCTAGAATATTAACTACAGCGTCAGAAAACGTACCTTTGGACATATTCGCACAGCGAAGATTTAGATCAGCCTGCGCATTCGCAAAATCTGATCAGAATCTTCATTGGGCACATTGTGGATAGCCAATCATCAAAGTTTCTTCATGCAGACATTATTACCTCTGATCAGACTGCATGGATGTGCAGGCTGATTTGAGTCTTCGTTTTGGGCGCACATGTCTCAGCTGAGGTCTCAAATTTAAGCTCAGCCTTAGAGTGCCAAAATTATGTCAAATAAAATCTCAAATTTAAGTTCTGCCTTTCAGTGCCAAAATTATGCCAAATTAGGTCTCGAATTAAAGTTAAGCATAAGAGTGTCAAAATAATACCAAATGAGATCTGAAAATGTTTAGTATTACTGTATCAAGTGATTATTTGTACATGTATATTACAAAGGAAGAGGTTTTAACAGGTTCGATTCACATAACCAGCAATCACACAACATCGTTACAACGTCGCTGCAACGTCACGACGTTGAAACGACGTTGTTGCGACGTGGTGTGTTTGCTTGGATATCAACATTATATGAGCCATTTCAAGCAAAATCAGAAACTTATTTAGGAGACGATACACTTGGTGGATTTTACGCCATTTGTACAAGGGAGACAATATTTGCAACTTCCTGTTTGCGTTACTATACATCAGCCCGTTTTGATAAGGGATCTACACAAAAAGGAAAGAATTTGCTAATATGGGGAGCAAATTCTTTCCTTTTAGAGTAGACCCCTTTTCAGAAGGGGACAAAATATATTAAGACAGCGTTATCTCCCCTTAAAATGTATATATTTCCCGTAAATGCGAAGGGATATGGAGAAGACGCCGCTCTAGGACAAACCCATCTAGAACTTCTGAATTTACCTACTAAAACTGGAACGTTTTGGCAAAAGGGTCCTGTTTGGTCTGCGCTGGTTGGGGGAGGTGGGCTGTATGCGTTTATGCTTATCATGCTCGGTAAAAAAATAGCACTTAACATTTAAAGAGTAGTTTTCGTATTTTTTTTTCTAAAGAAGGGTTTGAGACTTCATGCGAATTTATCTTCTTAAGCGGCAAGAAATGCCAAGCCTTGTTTTTCAGGGGTGGGTGGATTTAAAATAATCACTTATTTCTCGTTTGCTTAGTTTGTCCAATGACAGGGTCAAACTCATACAGCAAACATATCTTCCGTGAATATGTGATATGGAGAACATCTCTGTATGACAAGACTCGTCTACCAAACATATCTTCGGGGAAAACACGAACTGGACAACCTAATATCTGGAAGCGAGAGGGTAGGTAACTTCATGTATATCACATAATATGGCCATCCGTTTGGAATGGCCCTCTTTCTCAGAACTAAAAGTATACTAACACCGTATTTGATCAGCTTAGGCCACACGGTATCGCGATCTATTCTGGGTACATTTTGCGTAACATAGGTCATTCGTCAATATATAGGTCACAGCGACCTAATCACGGTATGTGATTTACTGTCGTCACCAGATTTATTCACACACCGAAATTGATCAGCTTATACCATACTGATCTACCAGTTTTCAATTTTGTTTCTATAATATAAGCCAGAGGTCAATATATAGGTCATATTGAGCTACTTACGGTATGTGATATTCTGTCTTTACTAGGTATATTCGCACACCGAATTCAATCAGATCAGACCATACAATAAAGAAGATATACTTGGGATACTTCTTTTCTGTAATACAGGTCAGAGGTTAACATAGAGACCACGGTGACCTATATGTGGTATTCAATATAACAGCTTCACTTAATGTGCGTAACCATACACAAACTTGGTAAGCCTTAGCCAAGCAGTACTGAATATTTGCACTGGGGACTTTTCTTTTAATGTATATCAGAGCTAGGTCAAAATGTAGGTGACATTGACCTACCTTTGATATGTGATTTATTGTTTTCACGAGCAGTACCCACACACCGAGTTCGATCATCATAGACCAAGCAGTAAAGAAAGAAAGACCAGAAGCAAGAAAATTGTAAATAGATTCTTTAATTCCTCCACTCAGAAGAGTATCGCAGCACATACGAACGCATACAACACATATAACGAAGCAAGGCATACACGCAATACAAGAGAGCTATTGTTATTACATTACTTAGCAACTGAGGCTAATGGTAGACAGTATAGAAGAACTATCAACACACAACACAAGATATAGCAAAAACAAAAAAACAACAACAAAAAAACAACTGTTACAGCAACAGTAAAACAGTTTTAGAGAGAGAGAGAGAGAGAGAGAGAGAGAGAGAGAGAGAGAGAGAGAGAGAGAGAGAGAGAGAGTAACAATTTTAAGCTGAATTTGAAATCCGTCATAAAGCTACGATTCACGATGCGCTGCACATAACCAGCAATAACATAAACATAATCTGATATGCAACTTCTTCGCCAAGGCACGGAGTCAGTAATCGATAAAATTAAGGGTTGTTAAAAGCAGTGAAAACCCATATCAGACCATGCAAATGTGCAGGCTGATCTGAACTCTCGCAATCCCAATAGCAAAATGGTCACATTGCAGCATTATACACTAACCTTTCTCTTGCTGAACACGTCATGTCCTGCCTTAGCAAACAGTGTAGACCTGCACTGTTTGTCATTAAATATGTGAATTTATATCAAAAACCCGGATCAAGTAATCTGATTGGCTAGAAATTAGAAGTAGGCGTGGCATCTTAATTAATTCAGCATGAGAAAAGTTAAAAGGAGATATTCTTTGGATAGAACAGTCCATAATACCGTTAAGCTCGTTCAGTGTCTGTTTATTACCCAACTGTCTAAAATCAAGGAGTAAAGAAGTAAAGAAAGAAAGAAAGAAAGAAAGAAAGAAAGAAAGAAAGAAAGAAAGAAGAAAATTATATGGAAAGCTATTTCAGTCTTGAAAGGCTAGTGGAAGGAAAGGGAGGAAATAATCCTTTAAACTCCTACGTGAACAGTTGGAAGAGCAACCTTTTTGACCAAGCCCCACATTCCCCCAAGTGACTTGCTTTTTCTGTATATTTGGTAAATATTCGGTTATACTTGGTACGGAAACGTATCACTAGGTGATTATCTTGACATATTCGCTATTTAACCATAGTCAATCAATGGAGAAAACATAAACATCACAGAAAACCAACTTTAGATAGCAGTGGTCGCAGAGTTTGCACATCAGTACAATACAAACGGATCAAAACGACTTAGGTATCTACATTAGAAAATGTACCTTCTGACATGTGCGTCCAACGAAGACTCTTATCAGCCTGCGCATCCGCGCAGTCTGATAAGAGTCTTTGTTGCCCGCATGACGAACTTTGCTTTCTTAGCTATTCAAAATGCGCCCAGTCAAGATTCTGCTCAAACTATTATTGAATGCACAGGCTGATTTGAATCTTCGCTGGGCGCACATGTTCGAAGGTGCTTTTTTCTGACGCTGAGGCTTAATTGTTTACTTATAGTAATTGAGTCACTTAGAACATATTAAGTTAACAAGTCTATGTAATGTATACAACCTTGTTCTCCCATAATGTATAGTGAAAATAGGGATATGAGGTGGTATACATAATCACTGATAATTAGGCGGATTTTCAGAAATTTGCAGTTATTAAACCAGATCGCCAGCTTAATTGTTACTTCTGGCAACTTTTTCACTGCCTGAATCTGTCCTGTTGTTCATATAAATAATCAAAATCGTCTCCCAAATTATTTGGTGAAAATGCTATGGATTACAGCTCTAGAAAAGAGCGGTATCCGCATACTTATGTTTCCTATTTCTTCATGAAACAAAGTTTGTGGGCACTCTTTGGATGTGAGAGGCTTCTAATGAGTACCCCCAATATATGGTTTAAGATGAAATGTGAAAATGTCATTTTTTTTTTTTTTTTTTTTTTTTTTTTTATTTTTGTTTATCAGTAAAACAAATTTTGAAACGCTTAGTTCTGGAATTTTGAATGAATAAGCTCTAATCCAAGAAAATGTTTTAGTCTTTTAGTTTTGAACAATTGCTTAGGTCTTCGATCCGAGTTAAAATTTCAGTTTCTCGCCGTTCCCTAGTAACGACCCAGACCATAGAGTAATTTTGTATCACGTAAATTCATGAACGTCGAGATATCTTACCGGGAATGGATACAATTTCAAGTGAGGCGTCTATCAATATAGGAAGTCCCAAAACTTGTCTCTCATGTTATTAAGTGTTTCAAGTCCAGTTAAATAGACTCTTCTACCATTCGTGAGGTGTGGTATCTGTGTAAATGGATATTATATAGAACCTGCCTTTATTGTTCTATAAACTGTCAATTGTAAACAATGTATACCCTAATAAGACGATGCACAGCGTCTTATTTCGTTCTTCGCTCTTTACAATGGTCCATTTTTGGGAATTCTTCGCATTATTTATGGGATAACAGAAATCATGTTCAATGCCCAGATTTCCTCTTCTAAATTAAGTTTATGCGCAGTCAATAATTTGTCGAGATAGTTATGCAAATGGAGCACCAAGATCACATGCAATATTTGTGGAATCAACGTACTGCTTTGGCACGTGTAAAGGTGCCGTTTATACCCAAGTATTTAAAGTGACAGACCTAAGCAAACAGTGTAGACCCAGATCAGACGCCGCAGAACGCGGCGTCTGATCTGGGTTTACATGATTTGCTACTCATTCAGCAGTTTTAGACAGATAAACAGGAGGTCAAATGGGTTTATCAAAATTAAGGACAAGTACGGTAATGAATTAAGATGCCAGCGTATTAAGGGTAAAATTACGGTAATCTATGTCGTGAAAGATATACTTGCGCATGCGCATACTCAGAGGCGTTCGCTGTACAGGTCCAAACGTGCGTTGTGGAAAATGCACAGGCTGTGATCAGATTGCGATGATGCTCTGACTGCGCAGATGCAGTCTGTTCTCAGTCTGCGTAACTTGCATATCGATTGGTTACCTTTTTATTCGTCGCGAGTCTGTTAATCACGCAGTTTCGTTGCTTCATTCGAGGTTCTTTGATAGTTTTTCATTTTATTTATTATCATCAAGAATTTTGAGTGAAGAAGCGCTGACCCATAACGGCAATGGCCTCATGTTGTAGTATATGTAAGATTAAAAACCATCCAGGCAATAATCAGTCATTGCTGCAGTATGAAGTTAATTCACTCTCTATTAATTTGATTTCCCTCGTGCCATGCCGGCCCACAAATTAACGTCCCAAGACTTGAAGCATGTTCTGTTTAGTACAGTGAGAATAAAAAATGATAATTGATTGCACGACATGGGACTGTTGATGACTTGGGGAGATGTAACATTCTGAGTGAATGATGGACAGTCCCCTCATGACCTTACGTTTATATATTCCGCCTGCCTTGTCAAAACTGACCATAGGTCATATGTAATCAGCGTAGTTGCAGATCAGTCTGTGCGTCCATGCAGTATTGACCGGTTGTATGCTCGTCTCTAAATATGTGTCGAACTTGTGAATTTTATGTGCTGTATCGTAAACTGAACCGGACTTTGCGGATGCACAGCCTGGTCTGAATATTCGCTCATCCCATATGTCACTGGGTCTTTTTATGTTTTTAGAAGCCCAAACGGTGTTATTACCATTTTATCAATATCTTGAGCAGCGCGCATAAAGCGGACTTCTAGCACAGCCTGACAGAAAGGATCCCAACGGCCTGAGCATCCACGCAGTCTAATTAGGACCATTACGAAAACACGCCTATTCAACTATATAGAACATTATACCTCCAAAACATGAAAATTTTCAGATAAAAAACTGATATTTTTCATATTTCTGCTCAAAATATAGATTGTGGTACCCGTTAGAACCGCCTCGTCGAGGCGGTTCTAACGAGTACCCACAATCTATGTTTTCAAGCAAAAATAAGAAAAATAATGCATACCCCTGTAAACCCCAGTTTTACTATATAAAAGTGGGGTTCGAGGGGATCAAAATTATATAGTCATGTTATCGTGATGTGTCTTTTTTTTGGCCAGACGATTTTAGAGAGTCAGACTTAATTCCTGTAGACGAACTGCCTAAATCTGACAGAACGAATGCGCAGGCTAAACAGGGCATTTGCAGTCCTCTATGCGCTTAGGTATATTTATGTATGACTAAACTAATTTCTCAAGTCCATACAGTTCAAGAGAACTCCCTCACACATAAATGCAACACTGCTCCGACCTAGGACGAGCTTCAGTGGCTCAAATTTTACAATTATTTATAGATTATGAGCTCTGGGTTATAACAACATACCTCCAGATAAGACGGAATCTAAGGAAAATATTATTATCCTAGCCCTCCAAGAAACAAATGTGTTGTGGGTACCATAAAATATATTTACGTGGAGAAATAAGAAATGTATCAATATTTTTGTCTAAAAAGAGACTTTAAAGGCTCCATATTCCTCAAAATAGAGATTTTTTTTATCCAAGAAAGCTTTATAAATTGATATATAGTATTAATACTATCATAAAATGTGATATCTGACAGCCTGTAAAATTTCAGTCTCTCATTTTTGAACTGGATCCAAAATTAAATGACTTTTTATCGTATCTCTGAATTAAAGTTGGCAACATTAATTCAGAGATACAATAAAAAAATCATTTCATTTCAAAATTGAGAGACTAACTGAAATTTTACAAGCCACGAGGTGCTGCATTTTATGATTGTATTAATACCATATATCAATTTATTAAATCTTTCTTGGATAATAAAATGTCTACTTTTGAGGAATATGGAGCCTTTAAGTCACTTATCTGAAGGTATGTCATAATCGTCAGAACATTTCAGAAGAGATATGTCTTTCTATCAAGGACCATCACGAAAAATGCCTATATAATTTTTACGCCCCCCCCCCCCCCCCCCCACACCCCAACCCAAATTTAAACCCCACTTTTATATAGCAAAAACTGGGGTTTACAGGGGTATACATTATAGTTCTTGTTTCTTCTACTCAAAAACATAGATTGTGGGTACTCGTTAGAATTGTAGAATTGCCTCGCCAAGGCGGTTCTAACGCGTATCGTAATCTATGTTTTGAGCAGAAATATGAAAAATATCAGATCTTTCTTATCTGAATTTTTTCACTTTTTTTTTTTTTTTTTTTTTTTGGTGGTAAAATTTTCAGTATATTTGAATATGCATATTATCGTAATGGTAGTCTTCAGGCATGTTTCAACTGTAATTAATCCTTTCATCTCTGCAGATCAATACAAATATGAGCCGTCTCATCAGGATCTACACTGTTTGCCATTCGGTTGTTGATTTTTTCCTCAAACTTTCAACTGCAACTACGGATATGTCCAAATTCAGAGATTGAATAGTCCATTTCAGAAACTAGGTGAAGGTGTTAATGCCTTTTATATTTCAGTTGCACCAAAAATAATATAATTGTCCAGTTAAGCTGCATATACAGTCGACTCTCGTTATCTCGAATTCAAAGGGACTCTCTGAAATACTTCGAGATATCTGTACCTCGACATATCAGAGTTGCAGAATTGAGGAAAAAAATAATTCGATTAACCACATTTAACAAATATACATGTAATTGGACTCTTGGAGTTAGAGATATAGGGAAAATATTGTGGAAAAAGGGAGAAATTGCTCCTTTCTCCTCTTTTCCACAATATTTTTTACTTGTTATTAGACTTTCATGTTTAGGCAGGGACCAGATTTTTACTTCGAGATAAGCGGTTATTCGAGATAAGCGAGTTCGAGATAGCGAGAGTCAACTGTATTTGATAAAGAAAAAAAGACTGATGGATGTGCTGGGCTGAGAGATGGGACAGAGACTGGGAGAGGATACATATCTTTTACTTGAAACCGGATTGTTTTAGGAACACGGTTTGGAGAATCGGAAAATATGTTTCAGCTACTTTAAGAACAATACGTTTCAAAACTGTTTTGAAGTCATTGTGTCTTAAACCTTAAAGCGCCGCCAAGAAAAACTGAATCTGAAAATGTCGTCTGTTCATGTCGTCTGCTGAATATTCTTGCAAACTTCTCAAAGCTATTTTTTGCATACCGGCAAACAGTGTGGACCCAGATCAGACTGCTCCAGTCTGATCTTGGTCCACACTGTTTGCAGAAATGACTTTTAAAATCACAAGCAGACAACAAAGCAGACGACAATTGTTGTGATTGGCGCTTTAAGGGTTAAATATTACTTGAGCACTTGTGGAATCTGATCAGAATCTTTAACTTAGTCTTAACAACAAAAGCTTTTGGTCATTTTATTGCACAGTTCGTATCAGGCATTTTGTAAGGGATGTATGATAATCTGATGTGTGTCTACACAAAGAATTCACAAAGTATATAAACATTTCAACACGTACCTAGTAGCCACGCACAGTCTAAAAGGCGCAAGCATTTACAAAGAGGCACTTCCCAGCGGGCACACAACGTTAAAATGAAGTCGTATCAACGTCGATGCGACGTGATCACGTCGCATCGACGTTGATACGACATCATTTTGATGTTGTGTCCCTGCTGGGTTACATCCAGTCCATGCACAAGTACATAAAACAAGCAAGGTACAGCCAGCTGAACAAATAAGACATGCTGAATCGCTGCATATGACAAATTTGCATCCCGGCCCAGTCCCTTGGTCAGGTAAGTTCCCAATTGCTTCATCCCGTTTGGTGCGGGGCGGAGATGGTTGTTCCACAACCAGACTTACTCGAAATTTTAGCATCGCTGATCATATAAAACGATTCAGACTGAGGCTTTCCGTATGTGATCATTGAGCCCATTCTTGTAGCTTGGAAAATCGGATTCCACTTTAGTCGATGTTAGAGGCGAGGGAGCGTATGTATCCGGCAAACTACAAGGCTGTCATATGAAGAGTCTTAATGGAACCGAGAGTCCGATTTTCGTTCTTTTATGTGCTCTTTGTTTCCAAGGGCAAAATTTATCATAAATTATACCTGAAAGAATATACAAGTTGCTGGAATTTCACGTTGGCTAAATTTATATGTGCAAGTCACTCGCGGACATTATGCCATGGATCCTAGCTCCTGTTGGTATTCATCTTTAACCCTTCTCTTGCTGAGCCCGACATGCCCTGTCCTAGCAAACAGTGTAGATCCAGATCAGTTGGCTTCTGAAGAAGCCAACTGATCTGGATCTGCACTGTTTGCCATCAAGTATGTGACTTTATAGCAACAATTCAGATTAAGCATTCTGATTGGCTGAAAATTAGAAGTGGGCTTGGCATCTTAATTTATTCAGCATGAGAAGGGTTAATAGAAGGATCAAGGCTAAACATTTGTGATTATTTTGCACGTCTGAATGCAGCCTAGGTATCTGGTGTACGAAGTTCTTAGAGCGTGTATGCTTCCTTGCTTATACTTATGAAATTATACATGTGAAGAGTAGCTAGATAATTACAGACTGGTTTCTATTTTTTTTAAATCATCATTCTTCTGTGTTTAGCTGTTATAATATATACGTGAAGCATCTACATCATCTAAAACAGGAACGGTGTTTTTTCTCTAAAAATCACGAAAACATGCCTATGTAATTTTGACCCCCTTAAACCCCACTTTTATATACCAAAACTGGGGTTTACAAGGGTAAAAATTATTTTTCTTATTTCTGCTCAAAACATAGATTGTGGGTACTCGTTAGAACCGCCTCATCGAGGCGGTTCTAACGAGTACCAACAATCTATGTTTTGAGCAGAAATAAGAAAAATATCAAAATTTTTTATCTGAAAATGTTCATTTATTTGGTGGTAAAATATTCTATATATTTGAATAGGCGTGTTTTCGTAATGCATTCTACTGCATTTGAAGATATTTAACAAATCTATTCTACATGCACGTTTGATCACACAATTGGTTTGTAATATATTTATACTTGTACAGAACGAATGTAACAGACACTGACCACAAGACTGCACAAACGCTTATCTAGTCCCAGTTCTTCAACTGAACATAAAGCTAGATTTTCCCAAATGATCCTTCATTTCCCCAAATGCGCCCAAAGCCTAGTTTTCTAAAGCTGACATACCTGTTTTACCATAAGTGTTTGAACAGACAGACTTGATCAAACAAAGTAGACCAGGATCTACACTGTTTGTCACTCATCCAGCCATATATGGGACACATAAAATAGGACAAGTATGGTACGGAATTAATGTGTCCGAATACTCAATGTAAATACGGTATACATGTATATTAGCATCGCTTCTCGCAAAACGGGAACTTAGTGCTTACTCAAATAGTGAAAACTTAGATCTTTCTGTGCATCTGTGCAGTCTGATCCCACCCTTCCCTTATCGCCTAAAGAAAGCCTGGAAACTATAGACCCTAACAATCGAAAACGAAAGTCTTAATCGGACTTTGCGATACGTTGATGTTCGCATATACGTCCAGGTCTCCGTCTTCTTGACTAGACCCATATACATTATGGAGATATAAAATAGTGATCTTTGTTGCCATTTGGGATTTGCGATTGCCAACTTAGGTCGTCATAAACGGATATAACTTCCATTATTAAATTAGGAAATCATCGTTACGTACTAATAATTTGGTTTTATTGACACAATAATGTTCTCATTAGCATATCAGAACAACCACATTTGCTGCTATTGATTGCTTTGACGTATTTAATAAACAAGGAACTAAATAAGCCGTAATTTGAATAACGTACCTTCTGAAACGTATCCCCAACGAAGACTCAAATCAGCCTGCGCAGATGCGCAGGCTGATTTGAGTCTTCGTTGTCCGCATGAAGAAACTTTGCATTCTTGACAATTCAAAATATGCCAAGTGAAGGTTCTGATTAAACTGCGCGAATGCACAGGGTGCACATGTCCGAAGGCATGTTTTTTGACGTTGCAGCTCAAGCCTTGTGTATAATATTTACGCTATGCTACTGGAAGTTTTCTTGCAGCACAGATTTGAGCCGCAACATGACAAAACCAATAAAATGACTGTGCACCCAGTGAAGACTCAGATCAGTCTGGGCATCAGCCCAGTCTGAACAGGTTCTTTACTATGCGCTCAATGGGTACATAAGGCCTCAAGGTTTCTTCATGCGGACAGCGAAGACTCTGATCAGACTGGGCGGATGCCCAGGTTGATCTGGGTTTTCGCTGGTCGCACAGTCACTTTGTTGGTTTTGTCACGCCGCGGCTCATTTTCAAAAAAGACTGAGCGTGCATGAACACAAAGAGAAAGTCACAAAAAATGTCGCTTCTGTAAAAATAGTGGAAAATATACCAATTGCACCAAGTCATCTTAACAGATTGTAATGTTTCCACACTGTGATTGCGCTGGCTAGTATCTGTCGTTTGTCCTAATCTATCTGGCCTACAGCCATCCGATTGCCACAGTGGATGCTAGTAATTACTTTGTAAAATGCATACATGATCAAACATAGAAGTTATAATTGCATTGTATCTAATCAAACAAGCGTGTTTATTTTTTTACATTCAGTAAAAGATTCCGGTGAGTTGGAGTCATTGTATGAGGGCGTTGTAATCTATTCCAGCCACCGTACCCTACCACTTGACTAGCCCCTTGTCTTTTTATGTAACTCTTTCTAGTAGCTTTATTTGTCTCTTTAATCCCAATTCACCATTTTGCTACAGATGCTTTTTTTAACTAAGATACATAACTGATTAGAATATTTTACGTATGTTTCGAAAAGACAAATAGATCAAACACAAATGACAGGCGGAAAACCTACAAATGTGTTACCTAGCTAATTGCCCACCCACGTAGAGTCACCCATCTAAGTACTTACCACGCAGTTCCTTTCTTAACTTCGTAGAAAAGCCAGACCACTATACCGCATCGCCATAAAAGCTAGCTCATATAGCAAAGCTGTATTAGTCATCTATACACTTTTCTCCCTGTACATTACGAAAACACGCCTATTCAACTATATTGAAAATTTTACCACAAAAAAAAACCCTGAAAATTTTCAGATAAAAAATTCTGATATTTTTCATATTTCTGCACAAAACATAGATTGTGGGTACTCGTTAGAACCGCCTCGACGAGGCGGTTCTAACGAATACCCACAATCTATGTTTTTGAGCAGAAATAAGAAAAATAATGTATACCCCTGTAAACCCCAGTTTTACTATATAAAAGTGGGGTTTAAGGGGGTCAAGATTATATAGGCATGTTTTCGTGATGACAATTCTGCACCTCATCTCCTCATCTTTTGACTTCACCCTCGAAGTCAGCTGAGAATGCTAAGGAAGCAAACTCCAAAGCACGGAGTCTATGCACACGGGGTCCGGGAAGTACCCTGCTTTCATCGCTGCCAAGTTAAGTAGGGGTCACCCATCTAGGTACGTACCAAATAACCCCGTTGCTTAACTTCGTAGAAAAGCGAGACATACTGCGTCGCCAGTAAAAGCTGGCTCATACAACAAGGCTGTACTCGTGGTCAATATACTTTTCTGTCTGGCCTACAGTCATCCGATTGATGCACACTTCTAAAGCCACAGTGAATTTGGTAAATACAGTCAAACCTCGTTATCTCGAACTCGCTTATTTCGAATTACCGCTTATCTCGAAGTGATAATCTGGTCCCTGTTTTAACATGCAACTATGACAACAGATAACAAAATAATGTGGAAAAGAGGAGAAATTACCCCTAAGGAGCAATTTCTCCTCTTTCCCACACTATTATATATATATATATATATATATATATATATATATATATATATATATATATATATATATATATATATAACTTCAGGAGTCAAATTACATATTCATTTGTTAAATGTGGTTGTTCAACTTATTATTTTACTTACTCTCTCAACTCTGGTATGTCGAGGTACGGACATCTTGAAGTGTTTCAGTGAGTTCCTTAGAATTCGAGATAACGAGTGTCGTCTGTACCTTGTAAAATACATACATGCAAGTCATAACGACATTGTATTTAATAAAAAAAAAAAGTGTGCTTATTTTATTTACTGCAAGCAACAGGTTCCAGTGGATTTAGACCATTGTATGTGGGCGTTGTAATCTATCCCACCCACCGTGCTCTACTACTTAGACTGGCTCCCTTCGTTTCTGACTTGTCTTTTATGGCATTCTTTCTATCACTTCCTATAACCTTATTTGTCTCTTTAATCCCAAATTACTGTTTCGTTGCAGATCTTTCTGAACAAAGGGACATAACTGAATAGAGACTGTGCACTCTGAAAAAACAAAGAAATATAAAACAAACGATGGAGTCTGTTGACAAGCTACCTACCACCATAATGTATTTAATGTTATGAATGGGCCATACAAAGCAGACTCAACTTGATAAACACCGCTATCTTAAGCGAACTGAACTTGATAAACAGTAACGAATTGTACTGAAGCATTTAACAAATCAAAAACTTCTTTTTTTTTTTTTTTTTTTTTTTTTTAAGTTCTGCCGTGATTTCTCATGAAATTTCACTACGGCACAAACCTAACCCATTCTATACCGAATAGACACCCTTAAATTCATACTATATAATAGGAAAAGTCGAATTTCAGTTTTATATATGTCAGGCTATACGATTAAAATATTCCTAGAGAAAAAATGCTAAAGTATTTGAAAAAAAAAAAGTAGCGACACTGATCAGACGTCGCATTGTGCGGCGAGTGATCTGAGTCTGCACTGTTTTCCAATTACCCTTTTCGTGGGTCTCCAGACTAAAATGGGTTAATACTATTGCACTGTATCTGATGATCAGATCAATTCTTACTATTGACAATCTTGGTTTCATACTTTTACTGGGTGTTTCCTGTTCCAAGGAAATCATTTTGAATTCGCACTGTAAAAAGCACATGACAAACTATCGGTGTAGATAGATAGATAGATAGATAGATAGATAGATAGATAGATAGATAGATAGATAGATAGATAATACCTGCGCATCCCAAGCTGAAGTATCCAATGAAGTATTTCCCCTGGACTATTATTCCCTTTTGGAATGGTTTGCCTCCTACTATGATAGTGGGAAAGACCACAGAATTCAAAGTGTTTGACTTTTTCTACTACAGACCTGAGCATATCTATGAATGGTGTTTAATAGCATTTTTAATGGCCAGCCTACACTTTTGTTACTGAATTCTAAATTTAGCCGCGCACCTCAGTGACATAATAATCAAACACGACTGAATCATTGTAAGAAAGAAAGAAAGAAAGAAACTTATCATCATCTCTGTATATCAGCCATGTATTGTTTACATCACATATTTAAATACAAGATGAAGTAAACACGTTTTGCATGACTATCTATTATTTGGATTTTTTTCTTCTGTATTAATTATTGTGAAGACAGAAAATGTGAAATGACCTTGTTGTGTCCTGACACAGAGTTCAACAACGCGGCCATGATGCTCGCGAGCGCTCACTTATAGGTAACGCATATTAAAGAGTTGAGCTAAATACACATTATATAACCTAACCCAGCTTAAGGTGACGTAACTACCAAGAACGTTGACATAATAATCGTGCAATCTGGTAACGAATAGAATAGAATACAGTTCATTACTCATATATACTCTATATACCCTAATAGGGTTAACAGCAATGTACACAATACAAATAGTAATTACACATAGACAATTAACATATATAAGGCTGATTTAGTTATTCATAACATTTTAGTTTGTCTTTAATTATATCTGCACGAGATCGTTTGCTTCCATAGCGAGTTCAGCCTCAAATGAAATTATACTTCCGCAAGTACAAGAATTCATTAAGATGTGCAAGGTAATTTATTTCTTCCTGAAATAAAACTATGCATATGCAAGTACGAGAATGCATCAAGATGTTTAAGAAGCAGCATGTAAAGGATTGGTCCTGGAGTATGGTAGTTCGGTCTAGGACCCCAAAGATATAGTCCTGCAGGAAGAACTGGCATTACGAAAACATGCCTATTCAAATATACTGAAAATTTTACTACCAAAAAATGAACATTTTCAGCTAAAAATTTCTGATATTTTTCATATTTCTGCTCAAAACATAGTTTGTGTGTACTCGTTAGAACAGCCTCGATGAGGCGGTTCTTACAAGTACCCATAATCTATGTTTTAAGCAGAAATAAGAAAAATAATGTATACCCCTGTAAACCCCAGTTTTACTATATAAAAGTGGGGTTTAAGGGGGTCAAAATTATATAGGTATGTTTTCGTGATGGAAAGCGTGCAAAAGCGCGCAGCCAGATTCGTAACTGGGAATTACAATTATTGTTAAATACGCAGCTTATTTTGACCTCGCATGAAATAATGCTTCCGCAAATACGAAAATTCATAAATTTCTTTATCGAAAGATTTGGAAAAAATGATACAGATTGTCAGAACTGGTGATTAATACTTAAAAATATCATTTTAATGAAATATTTACTCGTAGACGGATTCTAACTATTTTGCACATTATTCGGTTTGTCTAAACGGTGAAACACACACACACACACACACACATACACACACACACACACACACACACACACATTTTAGCTTGGTTTATTGTATAATCGTCTGTACCGAATAGTCGGAATATCCAGTAAAAGGTCTTATTCTCCAAGGTGCTGAAGTGTTGACTTGCATACCCGTTGCGAATATTAGCAAGCAAGACATTTGGACTACTAGTAAATTATTTAACACCATTAAAGCATTCCTGCTTCAAATGACTTGTGAAAAAAAAAAAATCAAAATGAAAACAAATTGTGATGGCTGCCATTTGGGTTTGCAGTCATATGGAATGACGCATCAAATCATTTTTTTTTTTTTTTTTTTTTTTTTTTTTCAAAAGACTGCAGCAGTTGTATAGAACAAAATATGATTAGTTCAATTATGGGAAAAAACACCATTGTTCTGTTGAATTGTTACAGAACTGAAAGAATTGTATTTCTGCTACTTTTGTTCATTGCTAGAAATATTACCCCTGTTTTGAAAATGGTCGCCGTTATGGAAAGAATAGAATAGAATAGAATTTATTGAATTGCAGAGTTATACCCAGCAAGTGGGTTAAAGGCAAATGACATGCAATATACACAATTACATCGAATATAAATACATGAACATTAACATTCTCACACTTTCATCCATCCACATACACACATTATTGAATTGTAAATGATGATAAAAGTTGAGTTCATAAGTGGTTCGGAGATTCAAGACTCTTGATAGAAAAACAAATTCTTTCTGTAGTTTATTATATGGAAATCAATGAAATATAGAAGATTATCAATGACATATAACGTATATTTTACATTTTCACTAGTGAAAATATAAAATATAAAATTTACATTTTCACCAGTGAAAATGTAAGACTTTATATTTGCAGAAGTATGCATACCCATTTAAAACAGTCCAAAAGGACAAATTGGGCACCCAAACTTTTCGGTTTTGCAATTTTTCTATCTGCAGCGTCAGCAACGTCATTATGGAAGACGTTCATTATGGTGTATTAAGTTTAACGGGCAAGGTGTGAAACACTTACATTTCTTTTTTGGTCGGAGGCATGAACCATAATTTTAGATGAAAATGTTTTAAAGAAAATCTGGTCAGTAAAATAAATTGCGTGTGAAATAAATGCACATCCAATTGCTGAAGCTAAACGACCCGCTAGCTTTTTTATCACTGTCGCTCATTGGCCCGGTATGGGATTTTACCCACAAAACAAACCATCGGATGTCTCGACGTTTATCTTGTTCAGTGTCACATTTGAGAACGATGATGTCTTCAAGCAAAGTTGATCTGCAGAGCGAATTAATAAGATCATTCTTGAACTTAGAACGACTTGATCCAAATATTTTCAGGTAAATTAAACTTTCTTTTTCCTTAGATTTAAATTTCAATCTTCCGGGCCAACATGGAGCAAGTATTAGCTTCCAAAAAATGTTAACATGAAAAATAGTAGTAAGTATTAGCTTCTCAAAAAAAAAAAAAAAAAAAAACATAATAAAAATCTAGCTTTTCCAATAAAAAAAAAAGCTAGAAAACATGTTTTTGCACAGATCAACAGTTTAGTCAGATACCTTTGTGCTGTGTACAGCAGTTTTCTACACAACATGCAATCAAATGCATAAAGATGGTACAATTGTTTGGCTAGTTGCGGGTAAGGTTATTCTCGATAATGATTACCAAAACATAGCTGACCAAAACTGGATTGTATTTACATATACAGAATACTATCTTTCCGTTAAATACCACACTAAAGAATTTGTCATTCGACTTTGCTTATCTGCTTTTGCGATGACTGTGAAGTACATCACTTATTTGGCTAGTCCCGAATAGTTGTGCTAGTTACAATTAATAACCGAGGAACCTGTAAATTTCCCTCAGATAATGCAACAGCCTCTAAATATGACATTATTAGTTTGTATTATGTGTGACAGAGAAAATCAATTCAATATAAAGTCATTCATCACAAGTTCACAAAGACCTCAAAATCGACCCCGTAACTCATGCATAACGATTTTGTGTTAGATTCTTTTACGTACATTGCATCGCTATGTAACATGTGAACACAACGTGTGTAAACTGCTTACCCGGAACTGACCAAAATCGGATGCCCAAATTACTGATCCATTAATTTTTGAAAATAAGTGTTTATTTAAAATCCTTGCAGGGAGCATTTAAGCAAATGTTGAAAAGTATGTTCTACCCAATAGTTGAAAAAGTATATTTTCATTGACTGTTTACTTAAAGGATATTTAGGCGAATGTTTGTTACGCATTTGCAAAATTTATGTTAAGCATATCACCGCTAGGGAAAATCGGACCGTATCCACCAATAAGGTAATTTTTTCCTTATTTAATTTCTGTTATATGAAGAAGAAATGAACAACAGAACCATGCCATTTTTTTGCTTTTTAAATTTGACCGTTGTGTCTTTGATGACGATTATTTGGAATTATCTAAACCTTGCAACTAGCTAAATAACTGTATATTATATCACATACTATATAGGGACAATCAGCATGGAACTTTTCAGGCAAAAGAAACCTGTAAAAGGTATGACCTGTAAAAGGTATGAACTCCGCCATTTTATTCATATGTCCAGCATATGAGCCAGCGCACAACAAAACCACAAAATGCCATTTGCGCCCAGCGAAGACTCAGATCAGCCTGGGCATCCACCCAGTCTGATCACAGTCTTCGCTGTCCGCACGAAGAAAGCTTTGGTCCTTAGCTACCCATTAAGTGCACAGCGAAGATTCTGATCAAACTGGGCAGATGCCCAGGCTAATTTGAGTCTTCGCTGGGTGCACTTGTCATTTTGTTGGTTTTCTCGTGCGCTGGCTCATGTGCTACATTTGGCCAAACATTCTAAAGGCCGGTTAAACTGCGTCAGCCATCACGAAAACATGCCTATATAATTTTGACCCCCTTAAACCCCCCTTTTATATAGTAAAACTGGGGTTTACAGGGGTACACATTATTTTTCTTCTTTCTGCTCAAAACATAGATTGTGGGTACTCGTTAGAACCGCCTCGCCGAGGCGGTTCTAACGGGTACCCACAATCTATGTTTTGAGCAGAAAGAAGAAAAATATCAGAGTTTTTTATCGGAAATTTTTCAGTTTTTAGAGGTGAAATTTTCTATATATTTGAATAGGTGTGTTTACGTAATGTTTGTCGAAATGGTGTGATATTCATTTGAAACTTACCTGAGCAATGAGAGTTGCTTCAGCCATGTGACCAGTTCTGGAATATAGTGTATGTTGAGGGGTGGGGTGGGGGTCGGGGGGGGGGATGGTAGGGAGGGGAGATGGCTATCAGACCCAGGGAATAGACTGGAAAATACTGTTCACACCCGTGAATTATAAATAGCATTTGTGTATCAGGGTGCAGATCTCGATATACTGTAATGATCCTAAAACTTCTCGTGCCAAATTCTCTGACAAAGTAGCATAACTCCAAACAGTGCAGACCAAGATGAGACTGCTCCTTCAGGTTGAACACCGTTTGTCATTCCACATTGGAATATGCAAAAGAACACATAGAAGTAATTTTCGGTCAGAAAAGTATAGAATAAAGTGTTTGAAATTTTAGTACGTTTACTAATTACTATATATGTGA
The DNA here is from genome assembly GCA_964016985.1 of Anodontia alba. Lineage (NCBI taxonomy): Eukaryota > Metazoa > Mollusca > Bivalvia > Lucinida > Lucinidae > Anodontia > Anodontia alba. Next base: position 90,513,648 of record OZ024827.1, on the reverse strand, counting down.
TTAAATGTTCGACAGTAAGCATTATGGCAATTTTAAAAATAAATCTGTGGAAGTGCCCGTGCTGTCAAGCGGTTTGCCCGCCTAACCAGATCATGAGGTCCTGGGCCCAGTTGTTCAAAGCGCCGTTAGCTTAACAAGCTCGTTAAAGGTCATTTTGTTAACTGTTTTAGCGGATTCAATACTCTATATTCTGATATTTTTTGCTGAAAAAAAATGTGAAAAGCTACTCACATTTTTTCAGCAAAAAATTTCAGCATATTTGCGTATCACTCGTTGTAAATTTTAACGAATCCTTAACTAACGACATCATTAGCCTTGAACAACTGGGCCCTGGATTTCTTGAACCTACTCAAGGTAGACATCAACATGGTAGCACAGTGGTTAGTCCTGGGTTCTCAGGTGAAAAATGGTCTGTCCGTATGCTCCGTTTCCATCAGTAGCGAGGATTATGTTAACTAAGTGCGCCATCTTTCGGATCAGAATGTTAACTGTAGGGTCCATACACAGGGAGAAACATCCCCTGTGCAAGTTAAAGACTCCATACTGAGACAAGATCACTCCTTATCTGTCCATCCTGTAAAAACCTGCTCCCTGAATACGACCAACTGCAGTAACAGTAGAAATTAAGAAAGCCCATGGCTGCCCAGTCAGCATTCTACGTAAATCTATATCGGGCCGTCATCGGCCCGTCAGGGTAACTGATGGGCCGATGACGGCCCGATGTAGATTTACGTAGAATGCTAGCTGGGTGTATGACATTTTGTTGCATTAAATTAAAGTGTTTCACCCCTTCATCATCTCAATATAACAGAGTCTCTATAAAACCGAGACTTCCTTTTTCTTATCCGTAGTGTTTTCTTTGTTTCCAAAGGCAGTCTTTTGACGTTGATTGAAAGAGACATAAAAGACTAAATCATCACTAAGTATATCTGTAGTGCCATAGGCAGCAAAGTGTAATTTTTATGCCCCCAACTTTAAAAAAAGTTGGGGGGCAAATTGCTTCTGGCTTGTCTGTTCGTACGTTCGTCCGTACGTCACGCTTTCTGGTGCATAGCATAAGTTTAGAACCATGTATGCTAATGTTTTGAAATTTCATATATTGATTCCTCATGAAAAAATAGGTGACCCGTATTTTTTTTATCCGAATTATCTCCCATTTTAGAGTTATTGCCCTTTAAATAAAATAACATTGAAGTCTCGTTAGCAAGCTATCTCAAAAAGTATTTGAGCTAGAGTCTTGCTATAAAGTATACTGATTAGGCTGAGGAGGTGATCACCTGATTAACTTTTCAACCAATTGGATGAAATTTAGTTGGAGATTGGCCCTTTGCAATTGTTGGCCATTTGTTGCTTTCATGTGCATAGTATTAGTTAAAACTATGTATGCTAATGTTCTGAAATATGGATTCCTTATGAAAAAAAAGGGACCCGTATTTTTTCTTGTCCGAATTATCTCCCATTTTAGGGTTATTGCCCTTGTAATAAAATAACATTGGAATCTCGTTAGCAAGATATCTCAAAAAGTATTTGAGCTCGAGCCTTGATATTTGGTATACTTGAGTTATGGCCCTTTGCAATTTCAGGCTATTTAATCTTGTTGCTTTCATGTGCATAGCATAAAGTTAGAAAGTTAGTTAATGTTTTGAAAATTCATGTATGGATTCCTCATAAAATAATAGGTGACCCGTATTTTTGCTGATCTGATTTATCTCACATTTTAGAGTTATTGCCCATTTAATAAAATAGCATTGAAATCTCGTTAGCAAGATATCTCAAAAAGTATTGAAGCTAGAGTTTTTATATTTGGTATACTGATTGGGACTGAGAAGGAGATCATCCGATTAAATTTTCAACCAATTTAATGAAATTTTATTGGAGTTATGGCCCTTTGCGATTTTTGGCCTGGTGGTAGTCGGGTGGTGCAAAGGTGTTGTGTATCTCACGTCACCGGGGCGTCCAACTGATATTGGCTTACAGTTGGGCAAGGCCTGCTATCCTTGTAGCAGGTAAGGTGTTTTTATTTCTTCTATTTCTTCACTTTCACTCTTGTCCCTCTTTCTTCCCTGTCCCTCTCTTTCACCTGTTCTACTATCTCTTCTATCTCTTTTCTTCCTTTCTCTGGGAGACGACACAAAATGACCCACAAGTGTTGATGTGTCGTTAAACCCCAACACAATTTTTGGCCATTTATTGCTTTCATGTGCCTAGCATAAGTTTAGAACCGTGTATGCTAATGTTTTTGTAATTTCATATATGGATTCCTCATGAAAAATAAGTGACCCGTATTTTTTTTTTTTTTTTTAGCTCACCTGAGCTGAAAGCTCAAGGTGAGCTTTTGTGATCACTCACCGTCCGTCGTCGTCGTCGTCGTCGTCCGTATGTCCTTCCGTCCCTCCATCCACAATCTTTAAACAACATCTCCTCCTAAACCACTGATTGGATTTTGACCAAACTTCACAGGAATGATCCTTGGTTGGTCCTTTTTCAAAGCTGTTCAAATGGTTCCGGTCCCTTGCATATCTAGGTCACAGGAGCTAAAAATAGATTTTTTAACTAAAAACTTAAAAAATCTTCTTGTCAGAAACCAAAGGACCGATTTCAATATAATTTTGCAGAAATGTTTCTTTGGTGATCCTCTACCAAGATTGTTCAAGCCATTCGGATTCGTCAAAAAAACATGGCCGCCAGGGGGCGGGGCTTATTTTCCCTATGTATCTATATAGAAAACTTTAAAAACCTTCTTGTCAGAAACCACTGGACCGATTTCAATATAATTTTGCAGTAATGTTCCTTTGGTGATCCTCTACCAAGATTGTTCAAGCCATATGGATTCATCAAAAAACATGGCCGCTAGGGGGCGGGGCTTATTTTTCCTATATATCTATATAGAAAACTTTAAAAATCTTCTTGTCAGAAACCACTGGACCGATTTCAATATAATTTTGCAGGAATGTTACTTTGGTGATCCACTACCATGATTGTTCAAGCCATTTGGATTCGTCAAAAAACATGGCCGCCAGGAGGCGGGGCTTATTTTCCCTATATATCTATATAGAAAACTTTAAAAATCTTCTTGTCAGAAACCACTGGACCGATTTCAATATAATTTTGCAGAAATGTTCCTTTGATGATCCTCTACCAAGATTGTTCAAGCCATTCGGATTCGTCAAAAAACATGGCCGCCAGGGGGCGGGGCTTATTTTCCCTATGTATCTATATAGAAAACTTTAAAAATCTTCTTGTCAGAAACCACTGGACCGATTTCAATGTAATTTTGCAGAAATGTTCCTTTGGTGATCCTCTACCAAGATTGTTCAAGTCATTTGGATTTGTCAAAAACATGGCCGCCAGGGGGCGGGGCTTATTTTCCCTATGTATCTATATAGAAAATTTTAAAAATCTTCTTGTCAGAAAACACTGGACCGATTTCAATGTAATTTTGCAGAAATGTTCCTTTGGTAATCCTCTACTAAGATTGTTCAGGCCAGTTGGATTCGTCAAAAAACATGGCCGCCAGGGGGCGGGGCTTATTTTCCCTATATATCTATATAGAAAACTTTAAAAATCTTCTCGTCCGAAACCACTGACCTTTTCAATATAATTTTGCAGAAATGTTCCTTTGGTGATCCTCTATCAAGTTTGTTCGAGCCATTTCGATTAGTCAAAAAAAAAAACATGGCCGCCAGGGGGCGGGGCTTATTTTCCCTATATATCTATATTGAAAAATGTAAAAATCTTCTTGTCCAAAACCACTGGACCGATTTCCATCTAATTTTGCAGAAATGTTCCTTTGGTGATCCTCTACCAAGATTGTTCAAGCCATTAGGATTTGTCAAAAAACATGGCCACCAGAGGGCAGGGCTTATTTTCCCTATATATCTATATAGAAAACTTTAAAAATCTTCTTGTCCGAAACCACTGGACCGACTTCAATATAATTTTGCAAAAATGTTCCTTTGGTGATCCTCTACCAAGATTGTTCAAGCCATTTGGATTCGTCAAAAAACATGGCTGCCAGGGGGTGGGGCTTATTTTCCCTATATATCTATATAGAAAACTTTAAAAATCTTCTTGTCAGAACCACTAGACTGATTTCCATATAATTTTGTAGAAATGTTCCTTTAGTGATCCTCTACCAAGATTGTTCGAGTCATTTGGATTTATCAAAAAACATGGCCGCCAGGGGGCGGGGCTTATTTTCCCTATATATAGAAAAATGTAAAAATCATCTTGTCCCAAACCACTGGACCGATTTCCATATAATTTTGCAGAAATGTTCTTTTGGTGATCCTCTACCAAGATTGTTCAAGCCGTTTGGATTTGTGAAAAAACATGGCCGCCAGGGGGCAGGGCTTATTTTCCCTATATACGAGGGATGTTCGAAATGAATTGCTTATTGTCCTCTAGCTCGATATCCACGTGGGGCACGATAAAAACCAATACATACCTGTATAGGGCTATTCAATATCTACACAATGGTGTATAAATGTACATGTTAGACTAAGTGTAAGACATAAAATTTGCCATTTGAATACACGCAGTCATTGACCACTTCAGTAAAAATGGTTGGTAGAAGCGTCGACAAAAAAGATGAAATACAGGCTTACATCAAAGCTCGCTCAAAACTTGGTTGTTCTTTGAAGAAGCTGATGACTGAAATTTCTACTGCTTTTGGACCTTCTTGTGTGTCTTATGACACAGTTCGGCGGTGAAAAAAGAAATTTGAGTCTGGTGTAGAGTCCCTCAAAAATGCACCGATATCAGGTAGGCCAAAATCTGCATCTCGTAAAGAAATCGTTTCCAGAATAAAGGAAATCATTGAAGGAGATGCCAGATTTACAGTTCGAGATATTGCACGAAAGGTAAGCATATCACTATCAACGGTTCACCTTATTATGAAGAAGCATTTGAAAGTCAGAAAGATTTCTGCTAGATTTGACTGAGGAGCAAAAGGGGCAAAGGGTTAAAGTGGCCAAAAAGCTGCTTCAAATGTTTCCAAAATATGACAAAAAGCAGTTTGCCAATGTCGTCACAGGTGATGAAACCTGGGTCCATTATTTTGAGCCCGTCAGAAAGGTTAGCAATAAGATCTGGGCCACTAAACACAGCAAACGCCCAATAATTGTCAAACATTCTTCGAGTACAAAGAAGGTTTTGTATGCAATCTTCTTCTCGGGTGAAGGAGTCGCAATAAAAGTGCCAGTGAAAAAGGGCAAAAGCATCACCGGAAAGTACTACAAAGACGTAGTACTGAAGAAACCGAAAAAGTATTATCAGAAACGACGCCCTGCCACTGGTTTTAAACATGTCCGTCTTCTACATGACAATGCCCCAGCTCATACTTCCGCAATAGTTACGGCGTTTTTGAAGAAAGAAAAAGTAACTGTTTTGCCTCACCTCCCGTAATCCCCAGACCTTGCCCCATGTGATTTCTTTTTGTTTCCGAAATTGAAAGCATTCCTTGCTGGGCGGAAATACCAGCCCCGACAGGCACTTGGATCTGCCATTCATCAGTACCTTATTACTGTGCCCAAATCAGCGTACAGTGACGCCTTCAAGAAGTGGATACATCGGCTGAAACTTTGCATTTCTAGCCACGGGGAGTACTTCGAGAGCATGTAATGAGTACTTTTGTGCTAACTTGAAATTTGAAGTCTCCAGATAGAAATAAGCAATTCATTTCGAACATCCCTCGTATGTATCTATATAGAAAACTTTAAAAATCTTCTTGGCAGAAACCAATGGACCGATTTCAATATAACTTGGAAGGAATGTGTCTTTGGTCACCCTCTTCCAAGGTTGTTCAAGCCATCATGATTCGTCAAAAAATATGGCTGCAAGGGGGTGGGGCTTATTTTCCCTATATATCTATATAGAAAACTTGAAAAAAAAAAAATCTTCTTGTTTTCCCTATATATCTAAATAATTCAAAAAACTTTAGAAATAAACTTTAAAAATCTTCTTGTCAGAAACCACTGAACAGGTTTCAGTATAACTTGGCAGGAATGTTCCTTTGGTGACCCTCTACCAAGTATATTCAAGCTGTCATGATTCGTCAAAAAACATGGCCGTTAGGGCGTAGGGCTTTATAGCTATATAAAACTTTTTAAACCACTGGACCAATTTCAATACAACTTGGCAGAAATGTTCCTTTGGTGACCCTCTTTTAAGATTCAGTTCAAGTTGTCAAGATTTGTAAAAAAACATGGCCGGGGGTGTGGTGGAGGGGGTTAGGAGTGGTTAGTGCTATAAAGTTTATACAAAAATCCTAGAGCAGTGAACTTGGCTGAAACTTCAACAGTAAATATGCAAATCTGTTTGGTCAGGTGAGCGATATAGGACCATCATGGTCCTCTTGTTTTTTTTTTTTTTTTTTTTTTTTGTTTTTTTTTTCTTATCCAAATTATCTTCCACTTAGAGTTATTTCCTTCGTAATAAAATAACATTGAAATCTCTTTAGCAATATATCTCAAAAGGTATTTGAGCTAGAGCCTTGATATTAGGTATACGGAGGAGGAGATCACCTGATTAAAGTTCCAGAAAGTTAAATGAAATTTTTTTGGAGTTATGGCCCTTTGCAATTTTGGCCATTTTTTTGCTTTCATGTGCATAGCATAAGTTTAGAACCATGTACGCTAATGTTTTGAAATTTCTTATATGGATTCCTCATGAAAATATAGGTGACACGGTTTTTTTTCTTATCCGAATTATCTCCCATTTTAGAGTTATTTCCCTTGTAATAAAATAACACTGAAATCTCGTATATTTGTACTGTTTTTATCGTCAAGTATTGGAGTCAAGCAGTGTTCGAGTCAGGCAGTGTTGGGGGCATAGTGTTTTACAAACACCCGCTTTAGTTAGATACATGGAAGTGATGTTGCACAAGTGTAGAACATGAGAAAGGTACACTGCAATGTGGTTGAAATCTGTCCAGTGTTGCAGGAGCTCATGAACTATCATGCAAGAGTTCATTACATAACGTGTTACACTCAATGTGTTAAGAACTAATTAGTGTCAACACTAAATACAGCTCCAGTTTGCATAACAGAAAACATTTATAAAATTGTTCCTTAAAAACATAAAAATAAGATGTCTTGGTCATTAGTCTCATCACTGATAAAAGAATGGGCACAACAAACCCTAGTACACTATCAATACATGATAGACAGGTAGAGGCCCAATAGGGGAATTTAAGTAATAAGTAATATCCCCTCCAAATTATTTATTACCCTTAGAAGGTCTCTTTTTCACCCCATGCTGGAATGTTGTAATCACCGCTTTATGAAATTCCTTTGATCTTTGTTGCATAGCACCTTAGTAGGGCAATAAAATCATCAGTGAGTGGTACCACTTTTGGTCCCATTTAGCTATGTCTAAGTGGCCTCATCTTTTTTCTCCATTTTCAGAGCCTCTAAAGAGAATCTCTGGCATCCTCTTAAAAGTCGATTTATTTTTGGTGGCCAGGTTGTAGGTCAAGCATTGGTAGCAGCATGTAACACAGTGTCGCCTGATCATCATGCCCATAGCATACATTGTTATTTTCTCAGGGGAGGTAAGAGAAACAGCTGTTACACCGTGTGACTTGATCATGCTCACAACTTACATTGTTATTCCTCAGTGGAGGTAAGTGCAACATCTTGTAACACAGTGTCACCTGATCATCATACTCACAACCTAAATTGTCCTTTTTCAGTGAAGGCAAAAGCAACAACTATTGCATTGTGCTGCCCCATCATGCTTACAACTTACATTGTTATGATAGTGGAGGTAAGTGTAACAGCTTGTAACAATGTGTCACCTGATCATCATGCTCACAGGTTCTTTTCTCAAGGAAGACAGAAGCACCAGTTGTTACATTTTGCTACCCGATCATGCTTACAACTGACATTGTTATTTCTCAGTGGAGGAAAAGGCACCGGCTTGTAATATAGCGTAACCTGATCATCATGCTTATAGCTTATATTGTTATTATCTCAGGAGAGGCTAGTGCAGCATCTTGTAACATGTTGTCTCCTGATTATCATCATGATCCTCACATCTTATTATCTCAGTGGAGGTAAGTGCAACATCTTGTAAATCATGCTAGAACTTGCAAGGGAGATAGGTTCAATAGCTGTTACATGGCATCACCTTATCATGCTCACAACTTAAATTATTATTTCTCAGTGTGGATAATAGCAACGTCTACAGCTTACATTGTAAGAGGTAAGTGTAGCATCTTGTAACTCAGTGTCTCTCAATTATCATGCTCGTAGCTTACACTGTTATTATCTCAGAGGAGTTTAATTCAACATCTTGTAACTCAGAGTCTCTTGATTATCATACTCACATCTACATTGTTATTATCTTAGGGGAGATTAATTCATCGTCTTGTTACTCAGTGTCTCCTGATTGTCATGCTCACAGCTACATTTTTACTATTTCAAGGAAGATTAATGCAGCATCTTGTAATTCAGTGCCTCCTGATTATCAGGCTATAAGCTACCTTGTTATCATCATCTTGTAACTCAGTATCATCAAATTGTCCTGCTCACAGCTTACATTGTTATAATTTCAGGGAAGCTAAATCCACCATCTTGTTATGTCTCCTGATTATCATACTCAATTACATTGGTAATATCTCAGGTGTAGTTATATATCTCAGAGTGCAGCATCTTGTTACTTGTGTCTTGATTACCATGCTCGCTGCTTACATTGTTATTATCTCAGGGGAGGTCAGTGCATCATCTGGTAACTGACTGTCTCCTGATCATCATGCTCACAGCTAACATTGTTATTATCTCACAGGAGTTTAGTGCAGGATCTTGTAACACGGTGTTTTCTGAATACCATGCTCACAGCTTACATTGTTATTATCTCAAGAGAGGTAAATGCAGCATATTGTTACTCAGTGCCTCCTTATTATGATGTCCACAGCTAACATTATTATTATATCAGGAGATGTTAGTGCAGCATCTTGTAACTCAGTGTCTCCTGATTATCATTCTCACAGCTTCCATTGTTTATGCCCCCGCCTGCCTCTGGCAGGAGTGGGACATATCGCGTTTCGCCGTGATGTTACGTTCGTACGTGCGTATGTGCGTATGTCACGTTCGTAACCAGGTTCAAGTTTACCTGCAATTTACTCGCGTTACTCTTGCAGCTAATAACTTTTATACCTTCTGGGCTAGAAAGTTGAAACTTTGTATGATACTTACCTACATATAGACCTGTTAATGTATGGTACCGTTGCCCCAGGGCGGGCGAGGCTAGGGGTCGTGGCGGGGGCATCCGTGTACTGTGGACACATTTCTAGTTATTTTCTCAGGGGAGGTTAGTGCATTATCTTGTAACACAGTTTTAACTGATTATAAAGCTTACTGCTTATATTGTTATCATCTCAGGGAGGTTAGTGCAGCATCTTGTTGTTCATTGTCTCCTGATTATCATGCTCACAGCATACATTGTTAATTTCGCAGGGGAGGTTAGTGCAGCATCTTGTAACTTAGTATCTCCTAATAATCATGCTCACAGCTTACATTGTTATTATCTCAGAGGAGGTAATTGCAACATTTTGTAACACGTCTCCTGATTATCATGCCCACCGCTAACATTGTTATTATCTCAGCGAATGTGCTGCATCGTGTCACGCTGTATCTCCTGATTATCATGCTCACAGCCTACTTTCTTATTATCGCAGGCCAGAGTAGTGCAGCAACTTGTAACATGGTATCTCCGTGTTATCATGCTCACAGCTTACTTTGTTATTTTCTCAGGGTAACTAAGTGCAGCATCTTGTATATCAGTGTTTCCTAAATTATCATGCTAACAGCTAACATTGTTATCGTCGTAGGGGACGTTAGTGTAATATGGTGTCTCTAATCACAATGTTCACAGCCTATATCGTTTGTTATATCTCAGGAAATGTTAGTACAGCATCTTGTAACTCAGTGTCTCCTGATTGTCACAGCTTACATTGTTATTATCTCAGAGTAGCTTACTGCAACATCTTGTAACTTAATGTCATCTGATTATCATGCTCACAGCTTATATTGTTATTATATCAGGGGAGGTAAATGCAGCGCCATGTAACAATGCTTGCACAAACTGTCAAAATCAGGTAGTCCCAGTTCCTTGCTCCAATATCTGGAAGTCCTGGTGATCAAATTTTTTTCACTCACTTTTAGAAATTCAACCTCAGTATTCTTAAACTCTCATTTATGGAGTAAAACCGCCATTATTAAGCTAAATAACACATAAATTCATTCTAAATTTTTGTTATAAATGACTAAATATCTTTAAAAGTTGGGAGTCCCAGACTTCCTGGCATTGATTTTTGGAAGTCCCAGGGCAATATTTGGGAGTCTCTGACTCCCAGACTTCCCTTAATGGAAGCACTGATGTAACACCATGTCTCCTAATTTAACATGCTCACAGCTTACATTGTAAGTATCTCAGGGGGGTTAAACGCCAGGGCTGGAAAAATCTACTTATTCGCTCACCATGGTGAGTGCCTTATGCTTGAAGGCCATGCAGCATTTTGGCTGGTCCCTATTAAAGTTACTGAAATCAAAATACCCTTAATCATATAGGTGGATGGAAATTTTAAGAATTTCAAGCACTACATGCTCACAGCTTACATGTTATTATGCCAAGTGAGGTTAGTGCAGCATCTTGTAACAAGGTCTCCGTATTATCACGTTCAGAGCTTACATTGTTATTATCTCAGGGGAGGTAAGTGCAACATCTTGTAACTCGGTATCTCCTGGATATCATCCTCATAGCTTACATTGTCAGTATCTCAGGGGAGGTAAATGCAGCGTCTTGTAACTCAGTGTCTCCTGATTATCATGTTCACAGCTTACTTTGATATTATATCAAGGGAGGTAAGTGCAGCATCTCGTAACACAATGTCTCCTGATTATCATGCGCTCACATTGTTATTGTCTCTGTGAGGTAATTGCAGGACCTTGTAACTCATTGTCTCCTGATTATCATGCTCACAACTACATTGTTATTATCTTAGGGGAGTTCAGTGCAGCATCTTGTAACTCAGTGTCTCCTGATGTCATGCTCACAGCTACATTGCTATTATCCCAGTGGAGGTTAATGCAGCTTCTTATAACTCACTTTCCTGATGATCATGCTTACAGCTAAATTGTTATTATCTCAGGGGAGGTTAGTGCAGCCTCTTATAACTCAGTCTTTTCTGATGATAATGCTTACAGCTACATTTGTATTATCTCAGGGGAGGTTAGTGCAGCATCTGGTAACTCAGTGTCTCCTGATTATCATGCTCACAGCTTACGTTGTAATTGTTCGAAGGAAGACCAGTGAAACAGCTTGTAACAGTGTCTCCTCATTATCATGCTCACAGCTTACATTGTTATTGTTTCAGAGGAGGTTAGTGCAGCGTGTATTCACACGATGTTCTCTGTAAATCATGTTCACAGCTTATATTCATATTATCTAGGGTGGTTACTGCAACATCCTATAACACGGTGCCTCATTATCATGCTCACGGCTTACATTGTTATTATCACAGTGAAGGTTAATGGACCGTTCGTAACACCATGTCTCTTGATGGCCATGTTGACAGTTTACATTGTTATTATCTCAGGGGAGGTTAGTGCAGCTTCTTTTGTTTCCTGATTATGATGCTCACGGCGAACATTATTATTTGAGCCAGTGCGCGACAAAACCTACAATAAGACTTGTGCGACCAGCGAAGACTCAGGTCAGCATGCACATCCGAGCAGTCTGATCAGAGTCTACACTGGTGGCATGTGCCTTCTACAGTATCCACTCTATCCAAGAGGGATAATGAAAACTCTTGCCACACTGGGTAGGTACACAGGCTGCTCTGAGTCTTTGCTACACATGTCTTATTGTAGGTTTTGTCATGCGCTGGCTCATTTACGAGTTCTTGTTAGTGCAACTGCTCATGTCACAGTGTCACCTGATCACTCTTACACTTTGCATTATTTTTTATCTCAGGAGAGATTATTAGTTTCTTCAGGATTATTTCTGTACGAAATCATTAGCATGGCACCATTGAGGCAACTTGTCACTTCTAAATGTTACTCACAGCATACGCACAAAAATTACAGGATATGTCTTCCGACTATTTACTGTCCCTAAGTCCAGTATTATTCTTCTGCTACAGGAAATTCTAACTGGCCAATTTTATATCATGTGGACAGAACTCGTGATGGTGAAACATATTCAAGTCGTTCGGTGAAAGCAACTCAGGATGGGAAGCCAATATTTACGATGCAGTCATCGTTTAAAGTTGATGAAGAACAAGAGTACCAATTTCAAATGGAAATGCCACAAGTTCAGGGGCCAGAGACATTGCTTGCTGTGAACGAGATACTGAGGTTATATCTTGGGTAGGTCTACAGAATGATCAGAACGGTGCACCAACCTATTTGTGATCAGTGGATTTTTCCTGTTTTGAAGACTTCGTCATTTAAAGGGACTGGATACACTTGGTAGATTTTTGCCATTTCCGCCAAGAAAGACAATTTTTGTGACTGCCTATATGCTTTTTTGCACGCTAAGTCCCTTTTGAAAAGGAATCTTTTCTTGAAGGAAAGAATTTGCTCCTAAGGCAATTCTTTCCTTTTAGAGTAGACCCCTTCAGAGAAGGGAGACAAACTGTTTTGAAAGAGTCGACTCCCTTAAATGTATAGCCCTTCCCCTTGAAGTGTGTTTAACAATACTGATGTTTTACGTACAGTATAATAGAATACATACCAGACTAAGACCACTGGGATAGTATGATTTAATTGAAAAACACTAGAACCTCCGCCTAATTCAGTTGCATGCTTTTTAATGGCAGTGTTGCAGAAGGTTAGTAATTAAGAATGCACAATAATATTGCATAGATTCAAATTCGCAATAAATAATGCATTTAAGGCCGCACATCACTTTTTTCAATGCTGTTCTGCATTCTGATTTCATTTCATATCATTTAAATCGCAACTCTTATACCATCGGAGGGTTGTGTTCTGTGATTTTAATTGTCTTATAGGATATAGGAAGATATCAGGAAGTGTTATAGGGATCAAATATGGTTTTTCATGCATTAACATTCGCCAGATCCCGTGGGAGGTGTTGAAAACCGAGGCCGGAGGGACCTGGCGAATGTTTATGCGTTGAAAAATCATGTTCGATCGCTATTATTGCATAAAAACGGAAAACATTTGCTACATTTCGCGTTATTTATTGCACTATTTTGTTTCGCCTTTTCACAGATATCTCGCAAACTTTATTTCCACGAGCTATGTTCGTTCTAGGGCCGGGCAGTACACACCTCGTAACGGCAGCAAATCTGTGGCCCCGGTACGATCTTATTGAAAGTTGCGTAGCCGCGCATTAAATGCGCGTGAGTTGCCTTGTTAATACACGGCTTTTCGCTGGTTAATGCACGGCTGTTAATAACTTGCGACACTGCTTTTTATGCAATAATACTAAACAGCACATAATCATACCAAATCAGAATTGTACAGTCTTTAAAATATCTTCTGGAAACCCCATGTAAATTTCAGTCACTCTTTATTTTTCTGAAACTTTGATTTGCTATGTAATTCGTGCAGCACTGGTACTGGTACGATGAGATTATTTATAAATTACAGACAGGAAGAGCTTTCTGATCGGGAGAGAGACTTTATAAACAGAACTCTCTCAGAAAACATCACCGTACACGTACGTCCTCTTGACCCAGAAGTATATCTGCGACGAAAACCAGGAGGTCTATCCAGATTACTGTGGATGAAAGCTGAGGGTGATATAGGTAAATATAACACATGTACACACGTCCATCTCGTATCAATCTGATCAATATAGAGTTATATATAGAGTGAAAACCAGAAGTCTGTCTTAATTCAACTGGATTAAATATGTTCTCTACACTTGTTGTTAATATTTGTATGCATACCAATATGTTCACACATACGTGCTAGCATTTACCTCCAATATGACCATTTTAGTGTTCTGGATGACTTTTTAGGTTGCAGATACCTGGTCGAAACTATATGTTACAATAAATAGTTTCTAAAAGGAATGACCCTTTAGAGCAATGAACACACTCACAAACTGAAAACAGCCGAAGTGTAAAGACCTCAGTTTCATCCAACCAGACCCGACCAGTGACATCACATACTTTTCATAAATCGCAGAACGGCCGCCTATATCAGATGCAACCAAGACAAACAGACCCCAAAAGACAGGCCCCCTCCCCACTCCACCAAGAGCAACGAACACACTCACAAAACAGAAAACAGCCGAAGTGCCAAGATTTCAGGGCCAGATCAGCCGGCATCGGCCAAGCAATGAACACACTAACAAAACTGAAAGCAACTGAAGTATCAAGGTGTCCGGGCCAAACAAGCTAGTATCGGCCAACCAGACAACCAAACAATTGTTTACTGTAATTTTACTGTATGTAGGGAGATTAGAGTGACTATATATACCTGTTGATTCTATAGTAAAAGCAAAATATGTTAATATTTGTGAGTCGTGGCAGTTGGGGGATTCCTGTGCTTTTTTAGTACTTACTTAATGTGGGCCACTTTGCGACGGCTCCCAGAGAAAGGAAGAAAAGGGACAGAAGAGCTAGTAGAGATGAGGCGTTATGATATGAAAACACGCCTATTCAAATATATAGAAAATTTCCCCTCCAAAACTGAAAATTTTCAGATAAAAAGTCTGATATTTTTCCTATTTCTGCCCAAAACATAGATTGTAGGTACTCATTAGAACCGCCTCGGCGCATTAGAAGCTGGAGAGGTGCTTAGTTGAGCACTTGGCTGAGCCGGCAATGTATCGGTGTTTGTATGGATTCTTGTACAATTTAGGAATCCAGTCAAGATCTTCATCCGAGAGAGAGAAATTCCAAATGAATCATAACCGAATTGTGGGTTTGCAGAATTTCTGCCCTAGTCAACGTAGTGAGTTTGTATGTCGGGTTCCCTGTTACTATACTCTTACCAGAGTAAAAAAAAGTAAAGTCAGGAACCGATACATGCACAATCAGATCCACATCAAGCCTCAACACCAAAGGAAAAGACAGACAAGTAATTAAACAGCCACAAAAGGAACAGATGGCAAGCAGAGGAGGCAACATTCCCAAAAAAGGTGGCAACTCTGTCACACAAACTTAACTGAGTATATCTTAAACTAACATAATTGTTAAAAGAAAAACATTAAGTTAAACACTACATACCATTTGACAAGATGTACTACAATTGAAGTACCGAAACATCTCCATTAAGCAGTTGATATAATGTGTTTTGCAAACAAACACAATATCAGACGCCTTGTCCGCTGGAACAACATCAAACATATGATGGAGTTCCAATAATTCAGCAGAAAGATCTGGATCGTCAAATACATGTCGGCGGGACATGGGTCTGCTGAGTACCCAAAACGCATCTGTTTATTTATCACTTTTACCCATTCAGAGAGTGTATCAGCCTCTTCGGCCTCCTGTTTGGCCCAGCATCGTGCATACTCTTCAACAGAATCAAAGAATAACTTTGAATTCTTTTTCCAAGTAAACGGATGGGTTCCCTATATTCACTGCCCTTAAGGACAAGTGAATGTCAGTTCAGAAAGAGAATAAATACTAACATATGACTTTCCCCACCTGCTGCAAGTACAGCAGGTCCTCACAATCACGCTGCTACCCTGAGGGAAGCTGCATAGTTGTAGATGCCTGCTATTTACTGCATAATCTATCAAATATTTGGAGTTTAGTGCTGCTGAACAAGTTAATTACAGAAACTTGCGTGCGTTCAGCATACAGGTGGTACGGCTATGTTCGATACCGCTACTGATGGTTTTTCTCCAAGAGTACGAGGGTGAGTCAATAAGTAACCAGCCTATCCCATTTTCGATGGACCGAGGCGGTCACGATTTTCATGCTTTGTTTCAATATATTTTTTATACATGGGTACAAAATTGCACGCGTATCGAGTCATTCTTTAATAAGATATTGAATGTCAAACATGGCTATAGATGCAAAGGCATGCTTTTCATCTAAAGTTGAGTACCGTGCTGTAATTCGGTACTTGTATTTAAAAGGTAAAACAGGTAAGGAAATACACGGTGAGTTAGCCGATGTTTATTGGTCTTTATTGGTTAAATTCTGGGTAGGGGAATTCAAACGCTGTAGAACGTATTTAGAAGATTTCACATGGTGGCGTTTCAACAATCTTACATGATCGTTTAGGTATGTGCAAGCTAACAGATTTGGGTCTCCAAATCCCTTAGCGATGAGCAAATGGCAACCAGAGCATCAGTATGCAGCGCCTTGTTGAAGCGTTTTAGGTCAAAGATGATTTTCTTTTGCGTCTGGTGACTGTAGATGAGACTTGGGTTCATTATTATGAGCCAGACAATAAAGCTCAGAGTCGTCAGTGGGTAGAGCCGCCATCCGTGAAAAACGCCGAGGTAAACTCTCCAAAGGTTTTTTGCTGCAACAGGACAACGCGAGAGTCAACACTTGCAAAGTTGCAATGGATGCTGTAGAGCGAAACGGGTATGAATTAATACCACATCCTGCCTATTCGCCTGACCTAGCTCCTAGCGACGTTTTCCTATTCTCAAACTTGAAAAAGGGTATCCGTGGATGGCAGTTGAGGAGTGGGTCAATGGAAAGGACCCCGACTTTTTCAGTTCTGGGTGATGGCACTTGAACACCGTTGGTCTACGTGCATCACACTAGAGGGCAATTACATCGAAAAAGAAGAGGTGGATCTCAGCCGGAAATAAGATAGGCTGGTTACTTATTGACTCACCCTCGTATCATTTGCACAGTACTAAAAAAGGGTAATACAATATGCTCATTGTTTGAGTTCTGGTACTTGCTCTTTGGAACTGGTATGAATGTTTCGATACTGAGAAGTTAACCTTACGCAACTTCCTTGATGAAATTCCTAAACTTTTTCTATGTACAGGAAGAGCCACAATCACAAATCGTAGATTACCAACCAGACCAGGAGGACATCGCGAAAGCATGCCTATTCGAATATACTAAAAATTTAAACACCAAAAACAAATGACAAATTTTGGATAAAGTATTCTGATATTTTTCATATTTCTGCTCAAAACATTGATTGTGAGTACTCGTTAGAACCACCTAGACGAGGCGGTTCTTACGAGTACCCACAACCTATGTTTTTGAGCAGAAATAAAAAAAAATAATATCTACCCCTGTAAACCCCAGTTTTACTATGTAAAAGTGGGGTTTAAGGGGGGCCAAAATTATATAGGTATGTTTTCGTGATGAAGAGTAAACAAACCACGACGTTACTTATCGTAGCGAGCAGCCACAATGCCCCGCAAATAGCGAACTGCACTCGACCCACCATCTTATAACGATCAGTAGTAAAAGCTACCTCCCTAACTCAACCAACTAACATCAGAGAAAAGCATTTAAATCAAAATAATTCACTTTGCTGCAAGAAGACTGGTGGATTGTTGCAAATACATCAGACCATAGGCTAGATAAGAGTGGGTATCACATTAATATTTTTTTATTTCTCCACGAAAACATGTTGTGGGTACCCATTAGAAGCGCCTCGGTAAAGTGCTTCTAGTGAGTACCTCAACATATGTTTTCGTGGAGAAATAAGAAAAAATATCAACACTTTTGAAATGAAAAATGCGCCTTAACTAGAGCTATGTCAGACATCGATAAGCAGACCTAAACAAACAATTACTTGAAGCACAGTGGGCCCGAAGACATAACATCAGGCATCAAAAACTTCTGTTTAAAGGTTTAGGTTAGCGGCTCAATAGAATCTTAAAACCGACCATTAGTTATACAATTTAAGATGGAAGCATAAGTATCAACCATGCCTGTGTTGAAAACTAAGCATACGGTCTGTCAGAGAACATATCAGATAATATGTTATATCCTATTCTATCTTTTTTATAAAGGGTAACAGTTTTTGAATTGTTCTAAAGAATTGAATTTTCCAACCATGTGCCTGCCTTAATTTATAAACTAGGTTTCCGTAAAATGTTGGTTTGATATTCCTTGCTAATTCAGACGTGTTTGCAAACTAACTTTTTTATCTATCAATTTAGAGTGTAGGCGATTGAACTTTGAAAAAAGCTTTATGGAGTAGCCCTGTGCAAGTTCGGCAGTTAGGACATTATTGTTTATATGTCTGAGAAGATAACCATGTTAACAAATAAGTGATAGTGTACTCCACACGAAATATATCAAGGACTGCCACGACTAAGAAAGAGAAAAGGACATTGTAAAACTGCTAAGACGATCTTAATATCGGAGAAGTTATTCTTAGCCCTGATTCTTAGCCTGCTTTAGCTTCCGCTGACGGTATTTAGTATAAATATTCTGTTGACTTAGTTTAGTAATTTAAAACTACTTAGACTCCAGAGGTTTTTAAAAAAGCTCCCGTTAAACCTTTATTATGCTATACATGAAATGAGCAGACGACAGAAGATTGATAGTTTTCTTAATTTTAGCAGAAAGTAAGCTTGTGAAGAAGAAAAGTATCCTTAAATATTATCTGCTGATGTTTTAATTCAGTACTTTAAATATTAAAACGCCTGACCCTTTTTACATTTATCCTTTGTTCCTTGAAGTGTACACAAGAATGAAATTTACAACGAACATATTGTATGATTTTAGGTGAGGACATAAAACTCCATCAATGTGCAGCTGCATATATGACAGATTTTTCCCTTCTTGGAACAGCACTACAACCGGGAGGTCCAAACTATGAAATCACTTTTATGACGTCGTTAGATCATGCTATTTGGTTTCATAATCCATTTAAAGCCAACGAATGGATGTTATATGAAACGTTCAGTCCCCAAGGTGGTGAGTACTCGAATTTAATAAATATTTCATAAACATAATCATATTAAACATCTAGATGTAAAAACACTTATAATATGCATGGTAGTTCTATCAGGTATATTATTTGCAATTTTCACTCTGCCATGGAAGATATTAACAGATAAAAGAGTGCTAATCTATCTCAGTTTTTGGTTCTGTAGCTTAAGTTTATATTGCTTTATTATTGCATAAAAAGCAGTGTCGCATGTTATTAACAGCCGTGCATTAACCGGCGAAAAGCCGTGTATTAACAAGGCAATTCACGCGCTGTTAATGCACGGCTACGCAACTTTCAATATGCTTGTACGGGGCCACAGAATTGCTGCCGTCACGAGATGTGTACTGCCCTGCCTTAGAACGGGCATAGTCCGTGCAAATAGCGTTCGCGAGACATCGGTAAAAAAGGCGAAACAAAATAGTGCAAGAAATAGCGCGAAATGAAGCAAATGTTTTCAGTTTTTATGCAATAATAGTGATCGAACATGGTTTTTCCTTCGGCCTTGGTTTTCAACACCTCCCACGGGACCTGGCGCATGTTAATGCAGGAAAAACCATGTTTGATCCCTATATTATGGATGATTAGGTTAGCCTTTAATTTTTCATATATGGAAACCGTGAAAATAATATAAATATGAGGATGTCCGGGAAAGACCACAGTCGAACTTAGCTCCCCTCTCCCCTCTTCCTGCTCCCATGGCACTGACTAAGGTAAGAATGACTCGAAATGACACGATAGAATAGTGCTGTAACGAAAACTATAGACTAAACGAAGAGGAATGCAACAGAACTACCGCCTTGTAACCTCAGAGCTTGGAACAGTCGTCAGTAGCACTATTGCGAAGAATGAATGGGTTAACTCTTTCGACGCCAAATTTCAGACTACATCTGTCGTCTGCTTTATTTTTTTAAACAAACTGTTGATTGGAAAGAAGTTTATATGTAAAGTTGAAAGACTGAATGTCAAACAGTTTAGATACTGATGAGACGGCTCATAATGAATTAAACCTGGTTTTTACGGGCGCTCAATCCTCACCGTTAATCCCAATACAGTTCCAGCTATACATGATTGTCTGATCCAGGTAGGGATTCCCAACTAGTGCGTCAACAGAGAAAACATACCATAAACTTCCATTATTAATACCATCTTTTGGACTACCTAAAAGTGGTCTTAATTTTGAATATGGAATAATAAGAAAAAAATCGTTTCGGACTGGCAAAAGGCGCTCTGATAGCGGAGTGGTCGTAATAGTGGAATTTTACTACAAATTAACTTCTCCATATTATGATGAAACACAGATGAGGGACTGACTACAAACTGAAAGTCAGAGCAAAACAAATAAATAAACACTAGAAGAACCTAGGAAAGCTTAATCAGACTATGACTCAGTTTTTTTTAAAAAAAAAAAGGCAAGAGAAAAGTTCAGGGAGTGCCACAATCAAAAAACGGCAGCCCTTCTCAGACCCCAAGAGGAAGAGGAAACCGACAAATCTAAACAAGCATAAACCGAACAAACGTACGAAAAGCACTAAGATTAGCTCTCTCTTCCCCAAGCGAGGTAATCGCAATACTAAAAGGACTGAAAAACACAAGAACAAAATGACACACGGAAAGACATACAACAAATCGCCTCGTAGAATAAACCACAAAGCAACAAAGAGTAAGACTAACACCGGGACCACCGCCTTAGAACGGTCGGTAGAGCAAACCACCGGGTCGGGGGTGGGAGGGGGGGGGCGGGTTAAAGCACTTTTACAGCTAGCTAACTTCACCCTGGGTCCCGATGCTACTCTTAATACAGAAATACATAAAAATGCGGTTCGCATAAAGGCTCCCAACTCAGTCAATGCATCAAAGCGAAAACATAAAAAATCAAATTAATCACTATAATAAACAAAGACGAGTACTCATGGCTAATGCGACTGTATGCCAGAGTAAATGAAAACCAATAGTTTAACCCTTGTCATGCGGAATACAATAAAATGCAACACCGACTTCTATTTTTCAGCCAATCAGAATACGTGATCCAAATTGGGGATACAAATTCATATGCTCAGTGCAAAATAATATAGATCCAGATCTGTAGGTTTCTTCAGAAGCCAACTAATCTGGATCTACACTGTTTGCATAAAGGCAGGTCAATCAGGACTAGGATTAATGCAGAATCTGTTCTATATCTGTCTGAGTTGCATCATGGGAAAAGAGTAATTATAGCATCCACGTACTGGCCAGAACCAATGCTATTCCCTCATGTAAGTGATAGGCCAAAAGGAAACCAGCTAAAGAAGTAGTTTAGCCGACTCTAGTTTTCTCGACCACTTATCTCGAATAACCGCTTATCTCGAAGTGAAAATGTGGCCCTGTTTTAACATCAAAATCAAACAACAGGTAACAAAATGTTGTGGGAAAGGGGAGAATTGCTTCTTAAGAGCAATTTCTCTTCCACAATATTTTCAACATATCCCTAATTTCAGAGTTAAATTACATATTCATATGTAAAATATGGTTGTTGGATTTTTTTTCCTCAATTCTACTAATCTGATATATCGAGGTACGGATGTCTCGAAGTATTTCAGAGTGTCCCTTTGACTTCAGAAGTAACGAGAGTCAACTGTATTTGGCCTTGCTGAGGGGCCGGGCAGATGCAATGAAAGATTGATTTAATAGGATATCCGATGCGCATTTTTTTCTTGCAACACGGCTCATCTCTTTCTACGTTTTCAATTTTCTGTCATTACTGAAGATTGAATGACATGCTACGTTTGTTTTCAGGAAGAGGCCGTGCTTTTTGCTATGGTAGATTATGGCGACAAGATGGAGTGCTAGCAATATCAACAGCACAAGAAGGTGTTGTAAGAAATAAACCCGTAACATCAAACTTATGATAATCTCTATTGTAATAAATACGCCCAACATGTGATAAACACTTCTAACTGCGGAATGTTCAAAATATATATCACCCTGCACATACATGCAGTGTGAAAAGTTCATATGGTAAAAAAATATTTCGTACATTTAACCTTCAATTCATTTTCCATGAGTTTGCTTCGAAAAATATTTGACGGAATGATAAACAGTGAAGCCCCTGATCAGACTGCATCTTTAGTGTCTGTACTGTTTGTATTTGCCATTTTGTCAGAAAAGTTGATGTACGAAAATATTTGGATAATTACCATCATTTTACACATAATAATCTGTAGAATACATGCAACGGCTTAGTCACAGATATGCAGACTGATCTGATTGCATCATAATTCTTAATAGACCTTTTTAGACATTACGTCACACAATAAACATCATTCGAAACATCCCGATCTTTAACGCAGAGTACTTTCTAGTGTGAAAAGTTCATATGATAAAAGAATATTTCGTACATTTAACCTTCAATTCATTTTCCATGAGTTTGCTTCGAAAAATATTTGACGGAATGATAAACAGTGAAGCCCCTGATCAGACTGCATCTTTAGTGTCTGTACTGCTTGTATTTGCCATTTTGTCAGAAAAGTTGATGTACGAAAATATTTGGATAATTACCATCATTTTACGCATAATAATCTGTAGAATACATGCAACGGCTTAGTCACAGATATGCAGACTGATCTGATTGCATCATAACTCTTAATAGACCTTTTTAGACATTACGTCACACAATAAACATCATTCGAAACATCCCGATCTTTAACGCAGAGTACTTTCTAGCCTCATTCCTAATAGATGGCAGAAATTTGTTGTTTACGTTTACGGGACAGTAATAATTGCAGATGTTTATTCAGAAAAATAAAGCAGTGTCATTCATAAAAAGTTTCTTTTCAGAAGAGATTCTCATTGAGTGATCATTTAAATGTCATAACCACAAATGTTAACATATATTTTGACTATATAATGGCTAAAACTAGGCGTAAAAATGGTACCATAAAGCAATATTACGGTTGGGCGCACGCCTGCTGATATAGGAAAAATATCATTGAAACAGTTGTATTTTCTTAGGAAAAGCAGTCAGATTGCTTCTTAAAGCTGTATTTTAAAACACTAGATAAAATTTACGATTAAATATTAACAAAAAGTGGTTTATTTTTTCAAGTAAAGTTTGACGAATCAATTGGTATCAATGGAACCGGAAATGTTTTTGTCATCCACAATTTTCGGTCATGTGGCATAACATTGTAATCACGTGGTCAGTAGCCCGGATGAAAACAATAACATTAAAAAGGTCTATAGAGGGGAATAGACTAATTATATTTGTGTTATTTTCTGCACTGAACATATTTCACAGGCACTCGTTTAGAATGCTTCAAAACAGACAATTACAGTGAGTACTGACAAGATATTTTAGGTGTGAAAATAACAAAAACTATCCTATATTATCATTTATATTCCGGACGTATTGATGTTATAAGCATTTGTGATATGGTACCTTTTCATCTGGGGTGGTACCACTAACGACTCGGATTCAGTTTGTCAAAGCATCATTAGCTCAAAAGAGTCAATAAATCTGGGCCCAGTTGTTCAAAGCATCATTAGTTTAACGAGCTCGTTAGTGGCCAAAATGTTAACTGTTCTAGTAAATACAATATCTAATTCACAGGTATTTTTGCAAAAGGAAAAGCTACTCCCATTTTTCAGCAAAATATTAGTGTATATGCCATATTTAATGATCGAAGTTCAAACCATAGGTTAACTAACGACATCGTTAGTTTTGAACAGCTGAGCCCAGTCAAATTAATTTTAAAGGACTGTATACACTTGCTAAAATGTTTTGCCATTTCGACCAAGGGAGACAACTTGTTTGCTTTTCTGTACACCAGTCTTCTTCAGAAAAGGGGTCTGCACTAACAGGAAAGAATTTGCACCCGTGGGGAGCAAGTTCTATCTCTTAGACGAGTAGAGTAAATGAGTGAAACGGTAAAAAGATAAGTCAAGGGAGTGCCACAATCAAAAGTCTCAGCCAGTCCCTGACACAAAGAGGAAGAGGAAAGAGACACAAAACAACACGCGCAAAACAAAGAAACGCATGAAATGCACAAAGCCCAGCTCTCTCTTCCCCAAGTGAGGTGATCGCAATGCTAAAAGGACTGAAAAACACAAGGACAAAACGCAAGACAAGACGTAATAAACATCACCTCGTAGAATAAACCACAAAACTACACAGAGTAACACCAGGACCACTACCTTTGAACAGTCAGTAACGTGTGTGTGTGTGTGTGTGTGTGTGTGTGTGTGTGTGTGTGTATGTGTGGTGGGGGGGGGGGGGGGGGTGGGGAAGGGGATAAAGCACTTTTACAGTCGACTAACTTGACTTTTGGTCCCAATACTACTCTAATAACAGAAACACATAAAAATTCAGTTCGCGTAATGGCTCCCAACTAAGTCGGTGCATCATAGCATCATACTCAGGAAATGATACACTCAGATCCAGATCCAGATCGTTCGCAACAGCAAAGGGAAAGACAGACAAATACAATGAAACAGCCACAAAAAAAAGATCGCATGCAGAGTTGGTATCCCTTTCCTAAAAAGGCGGCAACTCTGTTAACCAACTTGAACTTTAACTGAATATATTTTAACTTACGTAATTGTTAAAAGAAAAACAGAGTCTGAACCCCGACCTACCGGCGTGCAATTAAAGGGGTAAGCAAAGTGGTGAACCGTGTGTGGGTCAGTCGCTAAGCAAGCAGACTGTTTGATGACATCAGTGCTGTACCAACTATTTATAACGTATGACAATTTTACTAAATTGATCAGAGAATTCAGATTTGCCTAAATTTTTTTCTAAATTTATATAAGAAGTCAACATAGAATGCAGGTTCCTTTTTCAGAGGGCTGCAAAACTATTTTGAACAAAGATGTCTGCCTTGAAGGGATAGCCATTCTCCTCAAAATATTTCAGTTTTTTTAACATGCAAACTGTAGAAACTCTTATATATATTACATTACGAAAATATGTCTATTCAAATATACTGAAAATTTTACCACCAAAAAAGGAAAAATTTCAGATAAAAAATTCTGATATTCTTCGGATCAAACGATACTGAGTACCCATTATCTGTGTTTTTGAGCAGAAATAAGAAAAATAGTGTATACCCCTGTAAACTCCAGTTTTATTATATAAAAGTGAGATTTAAGGGGGTCAAAATTATATAGGCATGTTTTCGTGATGGAAGATTTTGCTGTGCAGAATCTTCTCATGTAAAAGTGAGATTTGAGGGGATCAAAATTATTATCCATGCAAATATCAGTGTACTTTGTTTTTACTTTTTGCTGTGCAAAAGCTACTCACTTTGTTTCCCATATAATATCAATGTATTTGACATCGTTAATGGTAAGAAGTCAGCCTCAAGTTGTCGTTACACTTTCATCTAGCTAATTGGTTGCAACTGTGCTTTGAGCCCTGGAAACAGTATTTTGAACCACAGAGAAGGGTGTTTTGATCCACTGGGAAAAGTGCAGTGAACCACTGGGAACAGTATTTTGAAGCCCTGAGACAGTGCTTTGGTCCACTGGGAATGGTGCTTTGAACCACCGGTAATAGTGCTTTGAACCACTGGGAAAGGTTCTTTGAACCACTGGGAACAGTACTTGGAATCACTGTGAATTGTGCTTTAATCCACTGAGAATGGTGCTTTGAACCACTGGGAACTGTGCTTAGAACCACTTGAAACAGTACTTTGAGTCCTTGGACTCAGACCTAAATTTAAACTCATTTGATTGCCATCATTAGGAAAGGGGATTTATGCAATATTCTTCTCAGGGCATTAACATGACTTTCTTCATTTCAGTCAGTCTTTTCACCCCTCCGAACTTGACAAACCCGCTTATTTAAGTCCATGTTAAGGTATTCACTTGATATTTGTCATATCAAAAAAGTGTTGGGCTTTATGCGAACAATAATAGCCCAGATTAGTCTGCGCATCAGCACAGTCTGATCTAGGCATTGTATCAATTAATTTTGCAATATCCGACGACTTGTTTGACAAAAGATCATTTATTGTAAGTAAAGTCCCAATGACTGATACACATTTCAAACAATAAATATGGACATTCCTAGGAAAGGACACAATCATGGAGAATGTCCCGCCCAAGCTACCATTGTGTAGGCCTATTGTCATTGTTTGTTCCTCATCTCTTCTTTTTATGATACCTTTGGGAAGCCTGTGTTTCGCGATTGTGGCCTTCCATTACGAAAACATGCCTATTCAAATATATAGGACATTTTACCTCCAAAAACTGAAAAAATTCAGATAAAATCTCTGATATTTTTTTATATTTCTGCTCAGAACATAGATTGCTAGGCGGTTCTAACGGGTACCCACAATATATGTTTCTTAGCAGAAATAAGAAAAATAATGTATACCCCTGTAAACCCCAGTTTTACTATATAAAAGTTGGCTTTAAGGGGGTCACAATTATATAGACGTGTTTTCGTGATGTTTAGGTATTTTCCTTTATATTAGATAAAAGTGTAAGACATGATCTGAAATACTGCCTTGGAGCAGTCAATAGTGAATCCATTTTGAGTCTTGGAGGATTGTCAAGTTTTAACTTTTTAAAAAAAGCTGAGTTTAGGTGTTCTTCATCATCGAGTGTATTACATGTTGTACATTTTTTAAGTAAACAGTGCATTTTTTTGGTTGATGATGTCTTCCACTTCCAATTAATAGATCATGTTTTTTTTACCTATCTATACCTGGATGTATCAACTCTACAGAAGCATGAATTACTGCAAAATGGGGACTTGTTAAACACCAGTCTTTGGTGATAATTCTGAGATAACCTATCTTATTTCTTCAGAAAATATTATGCTGTGGGCACTCTTGTTTTTTTTTTGTTTTTTTTTTTTGTTGTTTTTTTTTGTTGTTTTTTTTTGAGACCTGAATAAAATTTTCACATCATGATTATCATCAACAGCTGCTTCTTAACACGTTACGAAAATACTCCTATTCAAATATGTAGAAAATTTTGCCACCAAAAAAGGAAAAATTTCAGATATATATAGAAAAGTGGGGTTTAAGGAGGTCAAAATTATATAGGCGTGTTTTCGTGATGAAGTCATCTGCAACAGTTATAATGATGATTTTGAAGATATAAATTATATGATACCATGACTCCAGATAATATTTTCTTATTTCTCCACTATTACAGTGTATGTGTGCGGGGTGGGGGTTACTTATTAAAAGCATCTTGCCAAGGCACTTCTTATGATTACCTACAGTATGGTGTTCCTGGAGAAATAAAAAAAAAACAAAAAAAAAACGTCAATACTTTTCGGTTGAAAAAATCCTTTATATGGAGCTATGGTGATATTCTTCTTACTTGTCCTTCATTACGAAAACACGCCTATTCAAATATATTGAAAAATTCACCACCAAAAAATGAAAACTTTCAGATGAAAAATTCTGGTAGTTTTCATATTTCTGCTCAAAACATAAATTGTGGGAACCGCCTCGCCGGCGGTTCTAACGAGTACCCACAATCTATGTTTTTTGAGCAGAAATTAGAAAAAATAATGTATGTCCCTGTAAACCCCTGTTGTACTATATAAAAGTGGGGTTCAAGGGGTCACCATTATATAGGCATGTTTTCGTGATGTTAAAAACACGGACAACCCTATACAGAAAGGGTGCTAAATGCTCAAAGTATAAATAAAATTTCAGCAGATGAAATTTGGAAATATTTTTTCTTTGCAAAAAAGTGGCGTTGATGGTTCATGCTAATGCTCTTTATGAAGCAGTTTGCATGCTTAGGGAAAAAATACAACCAATTTGTTGTCTGCTAAATTGGTCCAGAGAGTGCTAAAGGCTTAAGTAACTGTTCTAAACATTTGGAAAGTATTGCTATGGAAATGGAACTGTAAATCCAGATCAGACTGCTCTTGAAATTTTATCAGTGTCTGTACTGTTTGTTCACTTCTGCATTCTGCGGCGTCTGATCTGGGTCTGCACTGTTTGCTAATGCCCCTTTTATGGGATTCAAGGCATAAATGGGATAAAGTATTTACAGAAGTAGATATGCAAACAGTGAGTGCCCTGATCTTTGTGCCAGTCCATGCAGTCTGATCAGGTTTTTCAGGATTGTTTCTCTTTGCGAAAACCTTCCACTTTATCCAGGATTCTGTTACAGTGGTGCAAATGCTCCGACATACCACAGGCACCCGTTTGTGTAGTCATTACTGTGAATAAGACTTTTTTTTCTTATTTCTCCGCAAAACATATTTTGTGGGTACATTAGTGAGTGGCCTCAGTAAGATGCTTCTAATAAGTACCCACAACATATATACTTTGTGGAAAATAAGAGAAATATTAGGTTGATATCCCCTCTTATCTCTGCGACATCTGATGGAGTCCCGGATTGAGTCTGCAATGTTTGCTAATGCCTGTCTGTCTAAATTCTTCTTTTCTGGAGCATGTGTGATAAATCATTTTAATGTGTAATATGTATTTGTCTATAAACTGTGTTTATACTGATGTATTTGTCTATAAACTGTGTTTATACTGAAGAATTGTAGTGAAAGTAAAGAATGCATTTATTCCGATTGCCAACCATTTGTTATTTTAGTAAATACCCGTGTTGTTTATATGTAAGGTTTGTAGATGTAGCAGCAAATGAAATGATCTCCAATTGTTTGTTAAATTGTTATCACATATTGTACGATTAAAATATGCTGTGTTATGCAACAGTTAATCTTATTGTGTATGTGAACGGCACCCGTACATCCCGTTGAAACCGGAATCTCAGATAGCCTCCAAAGCGAGCAAGATCAAAAGGAAGTTGTCACGGAGATACGACGGCCAAAAACAAGTACAAAGAGTTGCCCAGCCTTTGCACAGTCGCACATGATTCACAGCCATTTCCTCCTCCTGACTCGACTACCGCAAGGAAGACGGACGTAAAGAAGAAAACGACATACGACAGACGACGCACGGACGCAGGTTCAGGGGTTTTGCCTGTTATGGTTTCGTACCCTGGGACCCCCTGTACTGAAGTATCTAACTGAACAACAACAACATGTATGTGAACAGTGAGGGCACATATCAACAATTACATCCAAGCAGTATGGTCCATGCCCTCAATGTTTACCAGAGCAATGATTATGCGCCTACCTTGGTGGCTCAGACCAGAGCAATGATTCTGTTCCTGCCTCGGTGGCTCAGTTGGATGCGCGTCTGCATTACGAAAACAAGTCTATTCAAATATACTGAAAATTTTACCACCAAAAACTGACAATTTTCAGATAAAAATTCTGATATTATTCTTATTTCTGCTCTAAAGCATAGACTGTGGGTACTCGTTAGAACCGCCTCGGCGAGGCGGTTCTTACGAGTACCCACAATCTATGCTTCAAAAGCAGAAATAAGAAAAATAATGTATACCCCTGTAAACCGCAATAAAAGTGGGGTTTAAGGGGGTCAACATTATATAGGCATATTTTCGTGATGGACTGATGATTAGGAAATTGTGGGTCGATCCCCACCAGGTCCGGCAACGTTCTTTCGTGGAGTTTGATCACGTACTATTTTCTACGTCCACTGATTCAAGAAGGGCAGTTGGTAACTTCTGGCGAAAGAGTGTGCACAAGTACTGGTTAAACGCTAAGCCTGCCCAAGAAAAAGTGTGTTCAGGTAAACTGGCCGGCTCGACATGACCTTAATAGTATTGACTGGGCCGTTAAAATTTAAACCAACCAGCCAATGGTTCTGTGGTAATGAATGAGATTTTCCTACAGCTTCAACAATATTTCAGTTTCAGCCGGCCTTGTGTATGTTTACATGTATTTGCACAGTCTTACTTCCATGGACATTCAATGCATACACAGGGCTGATTCCCATCTCTGAATGTACCATAGCTACCTTATAACCTTCAGGGCCTGTCTAGTATGGTCTTCTTGTACTAATGGTCTGACACCTAGTTGGAACAGGGACTTGATCGTACATCCTCTGATTCCAATGTTACTAAACATAGCCTTGATCATACTGCTTGGATCTGCAATCTCAAAATAACCTTAACTATTTACAACTGAATAAACTCCCCCGCACTACATATTGGAAAAGTCAAATTTCAATTTTAGGTATGCCAGGCTACGTGATTTAGCTATTCCTAGAGAAAAAATTGCCAAACTATTTTCAAACAGTGGAGATAGCATTCTGCGGCATCTGATCTGAACTGATCTGGGTCTGGACTGTTTGCAAGACACACTTTTTGGGGTCTCTAGACTAAAATGGCTATTCACAACTACAGCAGAGGACATTTTGTTTTGTTTTTGTTGTTGTTTTTTACTTTTCAGAGAGAATAAGACTTAGCATTTCATGTGAATCGCTTGCCCAGAGGACGCCTGACATGAGATGTCAAGTCTTACTTTCTCTGAAAAAAAAAAGACAAAAAAAATGTAGAATGTCATCTGCTACAATTTTGCTTACTAATGGTTAACCCATTGTAGTCTGGAGATCCCTAAAAGGGTAATTGGCAAACAATGCAGACCCAGATCAGACGCCGCAGAATGCGGCGTCTGATCAGGGTCTCCACTGTTTGCAAATAGTTCAACCAATTTTCTTTAGGAATATCTCAATCACATAGCCTGACATACCTAAAATTGAAATTAGAATCTTCCAGTATATAGTGTGGTGGAATGTATTCAGTTTACAATGGGTTAATTTTTTGTAAGACTTCCTTCACTGATGCATGCTAAGATATACTGACAAATGAAGGCCTTGTTCATACTCAAAGATGCGCAGGCCGCTCTAGGCCTTCACGTTTTACATGAATGTTAAGTGAGTAATTTTAGTCATATTTATTGTACAAATAATGTATGCCAGAGCAAATTTTGGAACCTTTGGACAAATATATGTGGATAATACAAATGTTGTTTTAGTAATTATGTCAGTCATAACTGAACTATCATTCAAAATAAAACGCTGGGCAAAGATTTGTCTTTCAAAGAGGACATGACATGTGACAGTTTTTTTTTTCTTGAGGACAAAAAAGCCGACATAAATTAGAAGCGTTTAATTTCAATTATTATGCCCCCAAATTCGAAGAAGTTGGAGGGGCATATTGCTTCTGGGACGTTTGTGCGTGCGTGCGTCCGTCCGTCCGTGCGTCCGTCCGTGCGTCCATCCGTTACGCTTTTTGATGCATAGCATAACTTCTGAACCATGCATGCCAGGGTTTTGAAAGTTCATATATGAATTCTTCATGAAAAAATAGCTGACCCTATTTTTTCCCGTCAGGATTATGTCCCTTTCCTGAGTTATGGCCCTTTGAAAAAATATAGATGAAATCTTGTCAGCAAAATATCTTAAAAGCTATTGAAGCTAGAGCCTTGAAACCTGGTGAATAGATTGGTATTGATGAGTAGATGACCTGATTAACTTTTGAATAAATTCTGAAAATTACTTCATGAGTTATGGCCCTTTATAACTTTGGGCATTTTTACAATTGCACACTTTTTGATGCATAGCATAAGTTTTGAACTGTGCATGCTAGGGTTTTGAAATTTCATATATGGATTCCTCATGAAAAAATAGCTGAAACTTATTTTTTTCTGATCAAGATTATGCCCTTTTCCTGAGTTATGGCCCTTTGAAAAAATATGGATGGAATCTTTTCAGCAAGCTATCTCAAAAACTATTGAAGCTAGAGCCTTGAATTTTGAGGAATAGGTTGGTAGCGATGAGTAGATGACCTGATTAACTTTTGAATAAATTCTGAAAGGTACTTCTTGAGTTATGGCCCCTTGTCATTTTGGTCATTTTTACATTGCACACTTTTTGATGCATAGTTAAGGTTTGAACTGTGCATGCTAGGGTTTTGTAATTTCATATTTAGATTTCTCATGAAAAAATAGCTGACACATATTTTTTTTCTTATTAGGATTATGCCCCTTACCTGATTTACGGCTCTTTGAAAAAAATATGGATGAAGTCTTGTCAGCAAAATATCTCAAAACCTACTGAGGCTAGAGCATTGAAATTAAAGGAATAAATTGGTAGTGATGAGTAGGTGACCTGATTAACTTTTGAATAAATTCTGAAAAGTTCTTCTTGAGTTATGGCCCTTTGTCATTATGGGCATTTTTACATTGCACACTTTTTTATGCTAAGCACAGGTTTTGAACTGTGCATGCTAAGGTTTTGAAATTTCATGTATGGATTCCTCATGAAAAAATAGCTGACACATATTTTTCCCCGTTAGGATTATGCCCTTTTCCTGAGTTATGGCCCTTTGAAGAAATATGGATGGAATCTTGTCAGCAAGATATCTCAAAAACTATTGAAGCTAGAGCCTTGAAATTTAAGGAATAGATTGGTAGCTATGAGTAGATGACTGATACTTTTGAACAAATTCTGAAAAATACTTCTTGAGTTATGGCCCTTTGTCATTTTGGGCATTTTTTACATTGCACACTTTTTGATACATAGCACAAGTTTTAAATTGTGCATGCTAGTTTGAAATTTCATATATGGATTCCTCATGAAAAAGTAGGTGACCCATATTTGTTTTCCTATCCAAGTTATCTCCCATTTTAGAGTTATTTCTCTTTTAATAAAATAACATTGAAATCTCATATATTTGTACTGTTGTTATCGTCATGGGCAAGCAGTGTTGGAGTCAAGCAGTTGGGGGCACAGTGTTTTACAAACACCAGCTCTAGTTTTAAGGACTTCTGATTTTTATATATCATTTATGACAAAGTATGTATATAATTTGGGGCTAAACATTTTACAAAATATAACACCATCTTCAGAATATATAAATCTACACCGTTTTCTGCATCCTGTTTTTTACGTATAAACTCTTAAGTGTTGTAAGTTAAAATGTATTACACTACATTGTTAGTTTAGTTCCATGTTCATACGACACCCTCCAACCTCAGAAACCTAGACTGGGCTACCATAATTAGCCTAAATATAAATGAATTTACCCATGAAATACCTAAATCACGGAACACAGTCTTCCTGAGGCAAGGAAAGAAGATGAGATGGCGACAAACAATGACAAGACACAGATGCAATAACTGATATACAAAGAAAAACTGTAAGAAAGGAATCTGGTTGTACTGTAAACCCTGTTTATACCGTCACTCGATACAACGACAAAATTCGTTATAATGACAATTTAAATATCACGAAACCTTCGTCCAAGAGGTGACAGTTAATGAGAAATTATGCAAGAATATTACATTAAATCTTCAAGTAACATACGTTTGGGATATTTGTTAGGATTCTAACAAAGATCCAAAACATGTTCAATGAGGAAATAAGAATAAAACAAGGTCTTTCTTACATATCATTCTGTCCATTAAGGATTATTTACAACAACAAGTTCATTTTAATGGCAACATCTTTGGGAACAAATGCAGTCGTTGTAATGAGATTTCACTGTAACCTTGAGATCAGATCTTTTTCAGTGGTCTAGGTAAGCATCGTGACCAGTTAGTCAAATGGACGTGTTCGATTATTAGTAGAAGTACAGAAAGCGGTTCATGGGAATTGAATACCTGGTAGACGGTCACCATTTCCGCGGGGTATCTGTTGCATCTTACATTTAAAATCCATCAAAGTCTTGCTCATTAGCTGAATAAGGCGCCATCGTATATTCCAATGTTATTGTCCATCTCAACTTTCTCATCATTGTCATCAGTGCCAGATGATGAGCTGCTTACTGTGTCTGGGCGAATGAAGTCACTGAACAGTTCATCATCCTCAGTACCATCCATGCTATTCCACATTTCATAACCACATCAGCAGGGATTCTATTCCATGTCATAACTATCCAAGAACATAGAGTTACTAAATCTGGGCGTTTTAGGTTTCCTGCTTTTGTAATTTCTTTCTATCCATTCATAATCCCGTTATTCCAGAGTTCACGCTTATTTGTTTTAAACGGTTTATTAACGCACACGTCCAGTAGCTTAAGAATAGATGTTGTTCTACCGGGAATGACAACTTGTCGTGTTTTCTTTTCCTTAAATTTTCTTGTCATACTCCAACAGATGAACGCGAAAATGTCCTAAACTAATGGCGAATCCGCTCCTGGTCTCCTTAACCACACTTTGTCAATAATTGCTAAAAAGATTGCCTTTGGAAACAAAGAACACACTACAGATCAGAAAATGGGAGTCTCGGTTTTATTGAGACTCTTCATAAGCAGTAATGAAGTTTGCAACACTGCTTACGCCCTCTAGCGTATACATGAGCAGAACTTCATTTTCAATATACCACAATGGGCCCAATGATCCCAGAGGAAATGAAATTCAATCTGCACTATGGTGATGTACGGGGAGACGTTCTACCGCCGCCGCACGGTACTAACACCAGCTGCAGTGTAGTAAAATAAATGTCAAAAAGATTGCCTTTGGAAACAAGCCACTCCATTAAGATTGCCTCATCAGTCCAACATTTTTGTTGAACTATCACTAGCAAGTCACTATATAGGCAGTTTTTTTCTTTTGGCCTTATTTTTCTTTTAAACGCTTCGGTGTGATTTATGTTAATCCAACCGCCATACACGATAAGTGAAATGTGATTTTTTTTTTCTGCACCAGACGTTTTCACAGTGATGCTGGTACCGGTGTTCCCTTTGAGGTCTACAGTCCTATTTCTTGGCATGTCAAAAAACATTGGGGTTTCATCCATGTTACCAATTTGTCTTATGTTACCAATTTGTCTTACTTCAAAGTCCATCTTTTTTACTTTCATTTATTACAAAAGAATGGAAGTATTGCGTTTTATTATTTAAATCCCGCGGCATTTTTTGCCGGATATGTGTTCTCTGTCGCATATACAAGTACCAACGTTTCATGAAGTTTTTGGCACCAGCTATGTGAAGCTTTAGAATCCGTAAATTCAAATCGACTTTCCTTAGCTAATTGTAATGCTCGTAGTCTTACTGTTGGTATAGTCACAATTTATACAGATTCGCGTTAACCTATTATCCACGCATATAGTTCCTTCTCTAGGTCGTCACAAGGGCTCATTTCCATCCTCGTGTTATTTTTTTTTTTTTTTTTTTTTTTTTGTGTTATTGTTTTTTTTTTCTTTTAGTGTTATAGTAGTTTTTCTTTCTTACTACGCCAGTTGCGAAGCATTTTTTTTCTTCTGAAACTCTCAAGTGGCGTTCTGCTGCACAGTTTGAATTTTCCTCTGCGAACGCAATCACTTTCAGATTATATAATTTGCATCATACAACATAAGTTTCCTCTTAGAAATCTTAATTTCTGGTCCTTTGGGATATTGAGACATTTGTGAACTGTGGATATTGTGGACACATTTTCAATTTCTTTATAGCATTTACTTTCATTATTACTTTTACTGGTTTCCTACAGCTACATGGATCACTGCACTTTAGAATTCCATTTGTGGCTTTACGCAATTGTTAGGGATATTTGTAGTCGAGTGTAAGATACCCTTCCTTGCAATTAAATATATTCTGAATTAAGCTTTCCTTTTCTTTTCTTTTTTTTTCTTTTTTTTATTTATTTATTTTCAGTTACCTAGTTAATTGTAACCCCGTTCTATGGTAAACAGAGGGTCGAGAAGGACCATGCCTCTGAATACCTTACAATATACAGGTCTATAGGCAATAACATTAAGATCATAGTAATTGTGTTGTAGCTAATTAATTTATTTTTCTGTCACAAGTATTGGGACAAATTAGCCTGTGCAAACACGGTGAACCAAGAGCAGACACTGTACCATCTAATAATGACCTTTGCCACGCATCCAAAGAATTTTTATACACACGCACATCACCTTGTAGCTCGATCAGACTTTACGGCATATATGGTTAAGAGCTAAAATATCCCAATATTAAGGGCAAATATAGTGTGATAGTTAATTATACGTTTTCTCTGTCTCGCCTATACACGCATTTATTCAGTCTATGGGAGACTAACTGTCCATTACTAGATGACAGAATAGATACGAAAGAAAGAAAAAAAAAGAACAAACAAAAGACCAACAGACAAATAATAATATATAAAATTATCTTTTGTTCAGTATAATTATATATATTTAATTAATTTAAAATGTCTTTACTTATGAAAAAAATTATGATATCAAAATCAACTAGAGAGATCTCTAATTAAAGATACATGCAATTCAGCCAAAATACTGTTGATATCTTTAATTATGTGCGCTAGTTTTAAATTATTTACTACCCTCATTCTAATCGACCAGTATCTTTAATATGAATAAAATGTTTAATTGAATTAGATATATTAAAATTAATAAGACATCTTTAGTTGTATCATAAATAAATATATTTTAATTCAGTAATCTTTCATTAAAGACATTTATTTTTTCAGTAAAGCTGGAGTCTAATGATATCTAATAGAGTATCTTTATTGTCTGCCCATGGGCGACCATCATGGGGAGAGACACGAAATCGGTTGACTAGGCCGTAAAACCTCAACTTCACACACACACACACACACACACACACACACACACACAAATAAAAAAAAATAAAACTCGGAAGTGAATCCATTGTTGACCAACAATGCATCATTGACCTTGTCGGCTAACCCGTAAACCAGAACCGGACCTAATATCTCAACTGAAGCGAATTGGAAGCATTAAATCCAAACGCATCACTTCTAATGTATGAAAAGAGCGACATGCAGCAAGACGCTAATTTCCAAAAAGAAAGTGAAATGGATTTTTCTTTCCTTCTGATTGTAGACTGACAGCAAAATGTCAAGTTTCATGAGAGGTCATTGCAGATTTTTTTTTTTATCTTATTAACGTGGTCTGAATAAAATTGATATTAATGATGCCACTGAGGACATAACCTCTATTTATCAGAATATTTATTCATCTTTACAGGCTCATTTACATCCAAAAACTGAAACTTGTACATTTAGAAAGTATTTAAAGATGAAAAAGCAATGGTTAGACTAAAATTGCGATAGTCTTTACAAGAATCTCAAAAGTGCTGCTCGAAGTCTATCAAAATTTTACAATATTCCTGGTAAACTCCAGTATTTTACACTTCGTAAACAGTATGAACAGTTGATCAGGAAGAAACAACAACAAAATAAATCAAAACTTCTAAAATTGAAAACAATGACTATTCACTCTAAATCGTTTTGGTAGATTATTTATGCTTTTAAAAATAGTGATTCTCCTGTCAGTGATCAGAGTTCTAATATTGCTCCTGATGCATGGTTTCAATGTTTCAGTAGTTTAATGAGTGCTGAGGCTATCGAAAAGTTGCCTATTCGGAGGCTATATGTGCGACTCCAGCTTCTGGCCATCAATTTAATGAACCTATTACTTTGAAGGAAATCAGGAATGGAATAAAAAGTTAAAAGAATAATACTAGTGTTGGATATGATTGTATAAGTAATGAAATACTAAAACAAATCAAGTTCCAGCACGTTAAACTGTGTATGTAAACTGTTTAATCTCATTTATCAATCTTGCCATTACCCAAGTCAGTGGTCTGAAAGCTTTGAAAAGCAACTGTTTAAGTCATGATCTGAGAATGATCTTGCAAACTATAGAGGCATTTCTATGGCAAGCCATTTTACTATTTATTAAGCAAAATAGATATCTTATATATTATATCAGATATCTTATATAGGATATAAGATATCTAATATAGGATATAAGATATCTGATATGCTAATTCAGATATCTTATATCATTTATTAGATATCTTATATCCTATATAAGATATCTGATATAATATATGAGATATTTTATTTAATTCCGCATATAAGATATCTAATTTACCATATAAGATATCTTATTTGTTAAATAAGATATCTAATTTATTAATATAAATATCTAATATACTAAATAAGATATCTGATATACTAAATGAGATATCTTATTTGATTAAATAAAAGAGATACCTTCTTTAGTAAATAAGATATCTTATATCCTATATGAGATATCTTATATAGCATATCAGATATCTTATATAGCATATTAGATATCTTATATGTCAATTCAGATATCTTATATAACATATTAGATATCTTAATTGACATATAAGATATCTATTTTATATGAGATATCTGATATAATATATCAGATATCTTATATATTATATAAGATATCTTATATATTATAGATATCTGATATATTAAATCAGATATCTGATTTATAGAATAAATAGTAAAACGGCTTGCTGGAAAGCCGTTTTACTATTTATTATTCATTATATCAGATACCTTATATAGGATATAAGATATCTAATATAGGATATAAGATATCTGAATTAATATATCAGATATCTTATATCCTATATAAGATAGCTGATATATCATATTAGATATCTTTTTTAATTCCACATATAAGATATCTTATTTACCATATAAGATATCTTATTTGTTAAATAAGATATCTGATATATTAATATAGATATCTGATATACTAAATAAGATATCTGATATACTAAATGAGATATCTTATTTAATTGAATAAATGAGATATCTTCTTTAGTAAATAAGATACCTTATATCCTATATAAGATATCTTATATAGCATATCAGATATCTTATATAGCATATAAAGATATCTTATATGCCAATTAAGATATCTTATATAGCATATTAGATATCTTATATAGCATATAAGATATATTAATTGACATATAAGATATCTTATTTATATAAGATATCTGATATAATATATCAGATATCTTATATATTATATAAGATATCTGATATATTAAATCAGATATCTGATTTATAGAATAAATAGTAAAACGGCTTGCCATACATTTCTGTATCAAGTTGCCTAATTAGTCTCAAGAGCTTCTCCCCATAGCGCAAATTACATTTTCATTTCCTTTGGGATCACTGGGCCTATTGTGGTATCTTTGAAAATAGAGATCTGCTCATGTATACGCTAGAGGGCGTAGGCATTATTGCAAACTTCATTATTGCTTATCAAGAGTCTCAATAAAACCAAAACTTCCATTTTCTGTCTGTAATGTGTTCTTTGTTTCCTAGCACAATCTTTTAGACTTTTGTTATATAACAGATTAAATACGTATGCTTCTGATAATAATATTATTGTAGACAGCAAGATCAGTTTTAGGAAATCCTACATACCTTCTGATCATGTGTAAACACTCAAATTCATGATTGACAGACGTTTTAGACACAAAAAATATTTGTACACTTGACTTGTAGATCTACGTAAAGCTTTTGACACGGGTTAGAGGGAGGCCATATTCTATAAATTATTGAAAAGCGGAGCACATGGCAGGCTATATAATATTTTAAGGACATGCATTCTGAGGTCCAATACTCTATCAAACTACAGTCAGGTCTGTCTCAGCCTTTCATACCCAACGTAGGTGTCAAACAAGGCTGCATCCTGTCTCCTCTTCTGTTTTTTTTTTTTTTTTTTTTCATAACGAAAACATGCCTATTCAAATATATTGAAAATTTACAACCAAAAAAGGGAAAAAAATCAGATAAAAAATTCTTATATTTTTCACACTTCTGCTCAAAACATAGATTGTGGGTACTCGTTAGAACCGCCTCAGCGTACCCACTATCTATGTTTTTTAGCAGAAAGTAAAATAATGTATACCCCTGTAAACCCCAGTTTTACTATATAAAAGTGGGGTTTAAGGGGGTCAAAATTATATAGGCGTGTTTTCGTGATGTAACTTTTTTGTTAAAGATTTGCCCAAGTGTTTTGTAAAAAGAAAAATGTGCTCCTATTGTTTTTTTCTGTACGTTCATTGCCTTATGTATGCAGAAGACATAGTATTATTATCAAGTCGAAAGGACTGCAAATTGTCTCTCGAGATCTACTACTCAAAATTACTGTAACTTATAGCACTTAAAGTTAAATACATAGAATACTAAAGTTATTTTTTTCAACAAAAGTGGCAAATTATTAAAAAAAAATATAGATTTTTTTCTTAACAATGCCGTTAGAAAATGTCCAGGAATACAATTACTTGGCAATACTTCTGAGAACATCAGGCTCTTTCACTAATGCAATTCAGTTTTAGGTAACAATGCTCTAAAATTTATTTTTATGAAAAGATGCAGATTTCCA
This sequence comes from Anodontia alba, assembly GCA_964016985.1. Lineage (NCBI taxonomy): Eukaryota > Metazoa > Mollusca > Bivalvia > Lucinida > Lucinidae > Anodontia > Anodontia alba. Next base: position 90,473,768 of record OZ024827.1, on the reverse strand, counting down.
AATGCTCAGAGTCCAAATGAATCAGTAAATTCTAAGTTACTTTTAAAATTATTTGATACATGTGTCAAACCAATATTACTATATGGTTCTGAAAAGTGGTCTGTTTTCCACATAGTTCTTCAAAAAATTCTACTGATGCTGCTAATTTTTCATTAGAAAAACATTATGAAGACTTCTTGCTTGAAAAAGTTCATTCAAGGCTTTATTAATTTATTCTTGGAGTTCACAAATATTCTTCTAACCTTGTGTTTCAAGCTGAATTTAGTAGATACCCAGTTGGTATATCTGCCTTACTGCATTCCATTAAATAATGGCTTTATCTAAATGAAAACCCTTTTGAAAAATACAGTAGGGTCTATTACTTGTCTCAACTTTATGAGGACAGTAGTGCTGTTTCAGCCTTTAGCAACCAAAAGTGTTGTTTGTCAAAATGTTTTGGATTTAATCATTGATGGGAACATAAAACAACACTGTCCGTCCCAAAATTATTGCATGCTTTGAATAAAGTGAAGTCTAACAGATATGAACAATTCTTATATTTGCTTCAAAAAAGGGCACTTTAAACCGAGAAAATTCAAACAATAAGTTATGGCCATACTGTAAATTTAAACTCGTTACAATTTTAAAAGTATCTTGCAGTACAAATGGAAAAGCTATCTATTTCCAAATATACAAAATAAGAATTTCGAATCAGAGATTGAATATTGAACTATAGGACAGCATTCAAAGTCATCGATCTGTTCATTTAAGGACTTGTAATATTTGTAATTCATTAGAAATTGAAGATGAATTCTACTTTAAATGTGTTTGTGATAAATGTGATGATCTTAGAAAAGTGTTGTTTGATGAGATTGCTAAAGTTATTGTCGACTATGATACATTATATTTAAAAGATAAGTTTCTTTTGCTGTTTGGTTCGCAGCAAACAGATATTAATTCAGTAATTTGTAATCCTAAATTATGACAACAAACGTTTTTACGTAATTATATATTTTTTTAATTGTAGTTCTGGTATTTGATACGAAGCACTATTTGTTTACTCTTTTATTACATAAAGTAAAAACATATGATGGTTATATACATCTAATGATAGATATAGTTTAAGAATTGTTAGCGGTATTGTTAGGCCATCCAGCCCACCTCTCCACCTCTGTCAATCACACTGCTAAGCCGGGGACCAAGCTCTTTTTGAAAGACGGCTAAATGTCCTTGACCTTCCTGGCAGAAACAAGCAGAAAACTGTCTGTCTTTTTAGTTTGCTGTTTTCTGTCTGTCGCCAACCCCATTAAGTTTAATCTTTAAAAAAAGACTTTTATTAATAGCAAATATACATTTTTAAAGACAGAAAAAAAAAAAAAAAACGGCAGGAAAACAACGACAATATATCCCGGATAAAATATCCTCAAAACAACATTACGTCGACACCGTTGATGAAAATCAGAAGGGCAAAATGTCGGCATTGACAACAGAAGCTCTTTCACATGCACAGCGTGTCCGACGTCTGTACAAGGCTTGCAATGTTCTTCTAAAGGAGTACTGGAATCGAGCAGATGTATTTCCATGGACAGACAGGTAATCTTGATTAGATAAGCATTGACTGAACTTGGTGACATTTCTTCGTGAGGTCTTGGATTTCGGCATTTTCATTTTGTTTCAGGAAGTCGCCGGGTTTGGTCACGTAATTGGAGATACAGGGTCTCTAGGTAAGGTACCGTACCTGGAGACAATCGGTGTAGGACTGTTTCAGTTTAATACGGCATGGCATAAAAAAGCCTTTTATTTTTAACCTAATTTTTTTTTGAGTATTTACCTGTTCCAATTAACTGGTATTTTCTGGTCTCCTTAGCACCCGATTGCAACTCAGTGAAAAAACTTCACTCCCAGTCCATTCTCCAATCTGATTGATCAATGCCTAGGGGATCTAATCTCAGCTCCTGGTTCCGAGACAGTTCACCGACACATATTTTGGAGACACTTCACCGACAGAATTGAAGACAGTTCACTGACAAAGTTATATTTGAGAATATCAAAAATAAAGAAAGAATGATAGATATTTATATTGCCAAACATCCATAACAGGATTGTGACATGTTCAGACGCCTGATGGACAATGAAGATGTTCTCATGTAATGTGGAAATATCTTTTTTATCGCACCTGCTTGTAGCAGGGTGCGATATAGGCATCCGATTTTCCGTTCGTCCGTCCATCTGTCAACATTTATGTCAACGTTCGACATTTATGTCAAAGTTAGTATTCTAATCAACTACAAGACTAAACAACCATCAAACCTTACATGAAACATCTCCCTGACCTCCTGACTTTGTGACATAGCCGTCCGCTTTTCCATTCGTCTGTCCGTTTGTCTGTTTGTCTGTTAACATTTACGTCGAAATTCGACATTTATTTCAAAGTTAGTATTCTAATCAACTACAAGACTAAACAACCATCAAACCTTGCATGAAACATCTCCCTGACCTCCTGACTTTGCGACATAGGTGCCAGCTTTTCCATTCGTCTGTCCGTTCGTCCGTCCGTCTCACTGTCCGTCTATTAACAGTTCTGTTATGTCGAAGTTTGACATTTATGTCAAAGTTAGTATTCTAATCAACTACAAGACTAAACAACCATCAAACCTTGCATGAAACATCTCCCTGACCTCCTGACTTTTTGACATAGGTGCCCGCTATTCCATTAGTCTGTCGGTTCGTCGATCTATGTGTCCGTCTGTTAACAGTTCTGTTATGTCGAAGTTCAACATTTACGTCATTTAGTATTCTACTTAACTACAATTCTACAACAACCATCATACCTTGCATGACACATCTCCCTGACCTCCTGACTCGGCAGGTACATTGACCCACAGACCTTGACCAATATTTTGCGCTCTATTGACACAATTTACGTTGACGTTCCAGATCTTCTCAACTATAAGGCGTACAACTACCAAACCTTGCATAGTGCTTCTCCTACATATACTGACTCTGCAGGTACCTTGACCCGGTGACATTCAGTCTTTGCGAAAACTGCAGGACTGTCTGACAAAACCGGCAAATTTTCATTCTGTCCTGCAGAAAATTTCAGTTTGTCTGACAAATGTCCTGTGATTTTTGGCAAAACGAGATAGTAATTTGATAACAGACAAGCCTCCTGTCCTGCAGAATTTTATTTTGTCCTGCCAAAAATTTCAGTTTGTCTGACAGCTGTCCTGCATCTGTTGGAAAGATTTCGCGAAGACTGGACCTTGATCTATATTTTGCGCTCAAGTGACTTTGACACATTTTGCGTCAATGTTCGATATCTCCTCAACTATAAGGCCTACAACCATCAAACCTTGCAAAGTGCGTCTTCTCAATGTACTTACTAGGCAGATACCTTGACCTGGTGACCTTGACCTATATTTTGGCTGCAGTGACTTTGACATAATTTACTTCAACATTCCAGATCTCCTCAAATGTAAGACCTCTAGCCACCAAACCTTGCTTAGTGCTTCTCCTAGATGTACTGACTCGGCAAGTATCTTGACCCGCTGACCTTGACCTATATATTGCGCTCCAGTGCTTTTTACACATTTTACGTTGACGTTCAATGTCTCCTCAACTATAAGGCCTACAACCATCAAACCTTGCAAAGTGCTTCTTCTCAATGTGCTGACTAGGCAGATACCTTGACCTGGTGACCTTGACCTATATTTTGGCTGCAGTGACTGACATAATTTACTTCAATGTTACAGATCTCCTCAAGTGTAAGACCTCTAGCCACCAAACCTTGCATAGTGCTTCTCCTAGATGTACTGACTCGGCAGGTATCTTGACCCGCTGACCTTGACCTATATTTTGTGCTCCAGTGCCTTTTACACATTTTATGTCGACGTTCAATGTCTCCTCAACTATAAGGCATACAACCATCAAACCTTGCACAGTGCTTCTACTTAATGTACAGGTGCCTTGACTGGGTGACCTTGACCTATATTTCGCGCTCGATTGACTTTTACTCCCTTTACGTCACCCTTCCATATGTCCTCAAATGTAAGGCCTTCGACCACCAAACCTTATATGGTGCTTCCTCTTGATGTACTGACTTGGCAGGTACCTTGACCTGGTGACCTTGACCTATATTTTGCACTCCAGTGACTTTGACACATTTTACTTTGATGTTCGGTATCTCCTCAAATATAAGATCCTTGCATAGTGCTTCACCTCATTGCACTGGCTTGGCAGGTACCTTGACCTGGTGACCTTGACCTGTATTTGACACATTTTACATTGATGTTTGATAACTCCTCAACTATAAGGCCTGCAACCACCATATCTTGCATAGTGCTTCTCTTTGATGTACTGGATTAGCAGGTACCTTGACCCGTGACCTTGACCTGTATTTCACGCTCCAGTGACTTATACACATTTTACATCGACATTCCATTATCTTTGGGCTGTATAATACGAAAAATCAGTGCTGAAGATATAGCCATTAGAGGAAATGGCACTGGCCTGAAATATATGTGCCCCACTAGGCACTTTGTCTACATTTTTTTCAACCCAGTTACTGCTAAGAATGAAATAAACTTATTTAATAACCACATTCTGATTGTAGCTCCTGTGACTTTTGCCCCAGCAAGTGCGATGACGCCTTCTGCGGAATTCTTGTTTGTCTATGCAGTCAGGACAGTTACGTTTTTTGCAATTACCCAGAATATTCAGACACATCAACTCATTGTACTTAAATTTGAAATTCCACCTGATGATTTCTAAAAGTGCTCAGTGACAAAAAAAAGTGCAGCCTCTGATCTGATATAAGTGCTTGTATGGATAGTTTGATCTGGGTCTATGCTGTGTGTTCAGGCAAATAAGTTCGTCTGCTAAGGGTAAATACAGTATGGGATTCGAAAAAAAAAAAAAAAAAAAGACAACAAAATACATTTAGGTATTTTTATAATGCAATATTAAGAAATAACAATGAAGCATTTTCAGTTATACAGATGTACACATCAGTATTTCCTTATTTGAGCTGCCCAATTTGAAAACTTGTCATCGTATTCGAACAACAAAGGTCCAGCATTATCTGACCGGTATAGTAGTGCGTGTGCAGACTGATCAGTTTTACACTGTTTAAATAGCCAGACTACTTGTAGATAGACTTTGATCAGACTGCCCCAATTTGCAGGCTGATCTGGGCCGTTTCTACTTCCATATGCTTGGAAGATACCCACTTTCTGCTTATGAATGTTGGTAATTAATTGAAAAGTATGCTAAACATTTTCTATTATTTCATCTAAAGCTCTTACATTTGAAACATTTTACCAAAGTTATATTGTGAAAATTCTAGACCAGTTTGTACATAATTTTTTGACTTGTCCCAGTAATTAATGGTCGTTTCTGGGTTCGTTATCGCCAAAACTTCGAAAAGTGAACGACAAAAAAGATAGTTTCAGACATTTATTTTCATTTTGTTTTCATGAAATTCTTGCTGATTTATCTCTAATAAACCCATTTACTGTCTACATCAAAAGATATGAAATAATATGTATGTCGGTGAACTGTCTTCAAATATGTTGGTGAATTAACTGTCTCCAAAATATGTGTCGGTGAACTGTCTTGTCGGTGAACTGTCTCGGTCCCCATACCCCATCGATGGCTGTACTTAGTCCCTGAACCAAATTTATAACATTTGGCTGAGAAACATTTCCACAACACCTCCTCCCCATTTTTTCGGAAGGGTTTGGCCCTGGGAGAACTGGTTAGCTGGCCTGCCCATAGTTAAGGATATAAATGAACATCAAGCTTTTATCTTCGTCACTAAAATTCTTTGAAAAGCATCTATAGAGTCTCAATGGCTCTGAAAACAACCAGTTACCTAGCAACGAGTGAGCACCACTGATAAGGCACTTGATCTGGCATGGGCATCAGGCACCCATCTACCCTCAGGCTGTCCTCTAGTCCAGTGCTGGTGGTCTTCATTCCCTGTGGAGTCTTCTTTCATACCAAACCTAACTTATGAAACAATCCACAATAGGTAAGCTGCTGTTCCTGCTCCAGTAAATGGCTAAAAATGCTGCTTTACCCGTCAAACTCCAGCAGAGACAGTGAAGACTTCACGTGGAGACAATCATTAAATGTCCTTGCAACCAAGTTCTGAACATCGCACATAGGTTAAACTTCTGTTTCAATGCAAACCAGTTGAGGAGTTCAAGATTCTGCCTAGGTTTGTAAATCTTTGCTGTTAACTAATGACATACACTATATTAATAAGTCTGTGTAATGTGTACATGTACCTCATGACATGTTCCCACATAAAATATAGTGAACTGAAACTATGAGCATGTAGGTATCTACATTGTTAGGGTGCAGTTCTTAACTCTTTGCATGCCAGGTAATTTTGCATGCCATCACGAAAACATGCCTATATAATTTTGACCCCCTTAAACCCCACTTTTATATAGTAAAACTGGCGTTTGCAGGGGTATTAGTTATTTTTCTTATTTCTGCTCAAAACATAGATTGTGGGTACTCGTTAGAACCACCTTATCTGAAAATTTTCAGTTTTTGGAGATGAAATTTTCTATATTTTTGAATAGGCGTGTTTTTGTAATGTTTTTTGTCGTCTGGATTTTTTTTTTTAAATTAACTTTTTCAAAAAAAAACTCTCAGGAATACCATTAGAATGTCAAATACTTTGGATCCAGATCAATCCTGCCATTTTTCCTGGCCTGATCTGGGTCCAAACTGTTTGCAAAGGTTAACAGCAAACGACAAAAGTCGCCTCTAGCAGGAAAACCGTAAATAAATCAACTAGCTTTTCAGTTTATTTTACTGTTTATATCTGTCTTAGTGTTGATAACCAAAGTCTTCCTTATTTCACATATTATATGGTCTGGCTTTCAAGTGGGCCCTACTTTCCTGTACTTTTTGTGCTTTCTACTTTTCCCTACTTTTTTGTCGCACCTGCTTATAGCAGGGTGCCATATAGGCATCCGCTTTTCCGTCAGTCCGTCCGTCTGTCTGTCTGTCAACATTTATGCCCACGTTCGACATTTATGTCAAAGTTAGTATTCTAATCAACTACAAGACTTAACAACCATCAAACCTTGCATGAAACATCTCCCTGACCTCCTGACTTTGGGACATAGGCGTCCGCTTTTCCATTCGTCCGTCCATCTGTCTGTCAACATTTATGTCGAAGTTCGACATTTATGTCAAAGTTAGTATTCTAATCAACTACAAGACTAAACAACCATCAAACCTTGCATGAAACATCTACCTGACCTCCTGACTTTGCGACATACATGTAGGTGCCTGCTTTTTCGTTTGTCTGTCCATTCATCCGTCTGTCTGTCTGTCCGTCCGTCCGTCTGTTAACAGTTCTGTTATGTCGAAGTTCGACATTTATGTCAAAGTTAGTATTCTAATCAACTACAAAACTAAACAACAATCAAACCTTGCATGAAACATTTCTCTGACCTCCTGACTTTGCGACATAGGCGTCTGCTTTTCTGTTCGTCTGTCTGTTTGTCCATCTGTCAACATTTACGTCGAAGTTTGACGCTTATGTCTAAGTTAGTATACTTATCAATTACAAGACTGAACAACCATCAAACCTTGCATGAAACATCTCCCTGACCTCCTGACTTTGCGACATAGGCATCCGCTTTTCCGTTCGTCTGTCTGTTCATCCGTCCATCGGTCCGTCTGTCAACATTTATGTCGAAGTTTGACATGTCAAAGTTAGTATTCTAATCAGCTACAAGACTAAACAACCATCAAACCTTGCATGAAACATCTCCCTGACCTCCAGACTTGGCAACATAGGCAGTTCCTTTTCGTTTGTCCGTCCATCTGTCTGTCCATCCGTCCGTCTCAACATTTATCTCAAAGTTCCATATTTACCTCAGAGTTAGTATTCCTATCAACTACAATTCTACAACCATCATATCTTGCATGACACATCTCCCTGACCTCCTGACTTGGCAGGTATATTGAACCAGTGACCTTGACCTATATTTTGCGCTCCAGTGACTTTGACACAATTTATGTTGACGTTCCAGATCTTCTGAACTATAAGGCGTACAACTACCAAACCTTGCATAGTGCTTCTCCTACATGTACTGACTTGGCAGGTACCTTGACCTGGTGACCTTGACTATATTTTGCGCTCCAGTGACTTTGACACATTTTGCATCCACGTTCGATATCTCCTCAACTATAAGGTTTACAACCATCAAACCTTGCAAAGTGCTTCTTCTCTACTGACAAGCAGATACCTTGACCTGGTGACCTTGACCTATATTTTGGCTGCAGTGACTTTCACATAATTTACTTCAGTGTTCCAGATCTCCTCAAGTGTAAGACCTCTAGCCACCAAACTTTGCATAGTGCACCTCCTACATGTACTGACTTGGCAGGTATCTTTATCCGGTATTTTGCGCTCCATAGCATTTTACACATTTTACGTTGACGTTCAATATCTCCTCAACTATAAGGCCTACAACCACCAAACCTTGCGTAATGCTTCTCGCAATGTACAGACTTGGCAGTTACCTTGACTCTGTGACCTTGACCTATATTTCACGCTCCATTGACTTTTACAACTTTTATATCACCCTTCATAAGTCCTCAACTGTAAGGCCTTTAACCACTAAACCTTGTATAGTGCTTCTTCTCGATGTACTGACTCGGCAGGTACCTTGACCTAGTGACCTTGACCTATATTTTGCACTCCAGTGACTTTGACACATTTTATGTTGATGTTCTCCTCAAATATAAGACCTTCAACTACTAAACCTTGCATAGTGCTCCACCTCATTGCACTGGCTTGGCAAGTACCTTGACCTGGTGACCTTGACCTATATTTGACACATTTTGCGTTGATGTTCAATAACTCCTCAACTATAAGGCCTACAATCACCATATCATGCATAGTGCTTCTCCTTGACGTACTGACTTAGCATGTACCTTGACCCGTGACCTTGACCTATATTTCATGCTCCAGTAACTTTTACACATTTTACGTCAATGTTCCATTATCATTGGGCTGTATAATACAAAAAGTCAGTGCTGAAGATATAGCCATTAGAGGGAATGACACTGGCCTGGAATAAAATGTGCCCCACTAGGCACTTTGTCTACATTTTTTTCAATCCAGTTTTCCAACTAAGCACTGCTAAAAATGAAATAAACTTATTTAATAACCACATTCTGATTGTGGCTCCTGTAACTTTTGCCCCAGCAGGTGCGATGACGCCTTCCGTGGAATTCTTGTTTTCTGAAAATGCCCTACTATCCCTACTTTTTTGTCCAAAAATGTTAGAAGTGGCCAAAAATTGTATTTTTATTTGCTCGCTTACTCTGAGTTTGTAAAAATCAGATCAACTTTATCTGAGCAGTCATAGCGCAAAATATTATTAAATATTTTTAATCAGTTGTAACTCTTTTTGGGACATTTATTTTGGTATTTCCTTTCCAAGGTAATGTAGTGTTATTATTCACAGAAAACTTCATTTGCTTGTTATATCTTTTTCTAAGTCTGAAAATACTCAGAAAATCCCTACTTTTCATGATTGAAATTCCTACTTTTGCCCAACTTTTTCAAAATTTTGCACCCTACTTCTTTGATGGAGGGCTCTTGAAAGCCTGTATGGTGTAAATGTTATGGCTTACATAACTCAAGAGGGCTATGAAGATGAATATTTTTTTTTCAAGCTGAATATTTCTTCATGCTAAGAGGCACTACTGATGAGAACTCATAACACACTTTTTGTGAAATGAGGAAAAAAATTGTTTTGGTTATGTATTACAGTAAAATTCCACTATTAAAGGGGAACGCAATATAAGTTGTAAGTATAGCTTGGAGTAAAGTGCTTAACAAGCCATTTATTTTGATGCAAGAGTTTTCAAAATCGGCCTGGAACTAAGGAAGTTATGGTGGTTTGAATATATTTAAAATGGCTGCCATGGATGCCGCCATATTGTAGGCTTTGTGACATCACACAGCCCAAATTAAATATGGAAAACAAATTATAAAGAGTTTTTGAGAATAATTTTGCTACAGATTTTTTAATAATCTTTTAATTCTGGTGACAAGCAATCATTTCCCCCAAAATAAACCAACTTCATGAGAATAACTACCTTAATGAAACAAATTTTTATTTCTATGAAACCTTATTAAATATTCAAAATGGAGGCACCTATTTCCACCAATGTTAAAATATCCCATTGTCTATATCTCAATTTTCCACCGATTTTGATCAAATTTGTGTCAAAATTCATTGTTTGTAAAGTTCTTTACTTTAAAGCACAATATCTATTAAGGTTGCATTCCCCTTTAAGACCACCTTTGGTACTGCCTAAAAGTGGTCTAATTAGTGGGATGGTCTAAATATTGAATGTAGAGTACAAAGGAAAACCCCATTTGGGACTGGCAAAAGCTGATCATTTAAACAGCGAAGTGGTCTTATTATGGGGTTGTCTTAACCCTTGCCCTGCTGAATCCGGATATACATGTACCCTGCCTTTGCAAACAGTGTAGATCCAGATCTTCTGGAGCTGCACTGTTTGTCATTCAGTATATGAAGTTATATCAACAACCTGGATCAAGTAATCTGATTGGCTGAAAATTGGAAGTAGGCATGGCATTTTAATTATTCAGCATAAAAAGGGTTAATATTGAATGTAAAATACTAAGGAAAACCCCAATTGGGACTAGCAAAAGCTGATCTTAACAGTGGAATGGTCTTATTTTCGAGTGGTCTTAATAGCTAGATTTTACTGTATACATACATGTATATGTTAGTGTGTTTGCCTAATGGTATAGATTTTGTTGTATGAAGCTTAATTTTTATTTTGCATTTTTATAGGCATCTTTGGAGACACAGAAATCTAGTTTATATACGAGCAGAGTTTGATAAAAACAAGAATCTTGACCCAGAGGAAGCAGAAAAAGTTCTATCTGCAGCAGAAAAAAAAGTAGCATTTATGCGACATCCAGTACCCTTCCAGTGTAAGTCTTAGGAGCAAGACCCACTGTTACCGTATTTACCCTAAGAATCCAGACAGACAGGCCTTAGCAGTGAGCAAACAGTATAGACCCAGATCAGAAGCTGCATAACTTGGCATCTGATCTGGATTGTTACTCTCATTCAGCAATTTTAACCCTAGTCCTGCTGAACCCGGATATGTCCTGCCTTTGCAGCAGTGTAGATCCAGATCAGTTGACTTCTGAAGTAGTCAGCTGATCTGGATCTGCACTGTTTGCCATTAAATATGTGAATTTATATCAACAATCAGGATCAAATAATCTGTATGACTGAAAATTAGAAATGGGCGTGACATGTTAATTTATTCAGCAGGACCAGAGTTAAACACATCAACTGATAGAAAATTGACCTCATTAAAATTCTAGGGCAAATACAGTGATTTATTTACAATTTTATACCTATGCGTCTCAGGACTCGCTTGGGCTATATAAAGTGAGTCCTACTAGAAAATCATTGCGTCCATTACAGAATTTTCCACTATAACTTTGTGAGTCCTGGGACTCGCTGAGATTTAAAATGTGAGTCCCAAAGCAAAAAATGTGAGTACGTGACTCGGGATGCGCAGGTAAAAAAATCACTGCAAATATGGTAAGGACATCAGGGCCCAGTTGTTCAAAACTAATGATGTCGTTAACGACTTGTTAAAATTTACATCGAGTGATACACAAATATGTTGAAATTATTTCCTGAAAAAATGTGAGTAGCTTTTGAAGTGCAAAAGCTACTCACATTTTTTCAGCAAAAATATCAGAATATTGTACATTGAATCCGCTAAAACAGTTAACGAAATGACCCTTAACAAGCTCGTTAAGCTAACGACACTTTGAACAACTGGGCCCAGGTGTCTAAACACTTAGGGTAGGTACAGCATCTTCAAACAAAAATACCTAGGATGACCACATAGATCCAGTAAAGCTTGATCAGGGTCTGCACCCTTTTCTCATTTAGTCAGCACTTTTTAGACGCATCATCAGTTTGTTCAGGATTTGGATGGGTATTGTAAGGAGTGAAGATTTATAGTAGTAAGATTATGCCGTAAATGTTGTCACCCAACATAGGTGGAGGGATGCCTATGGAAGTGATCCTCTTCTGTCCATGAATGGGCATGTTAGTATATCTATCCCTGTTCTTGTATGTTGGCCTCAGTGGCTCAGTGAGATGCATTTCCGACTGGTCTAGGAGATCAAGGGTTCGATCTCCACTGGGTCTGGCAACATTCTTTCATGGAGATTGATCATGAAATATTTTCAACAGTCATTCTCTTCCTTCTGCTGATTCAGGAAGGACAGTTGTCAGTTTCTGGAGAAAGAATGTGCAAAAGTACTGGTCAAAGGACTAAGTCTGCACAGGAAAAGTGTGATTAAATAAACTGACCAACTTGACATGGCCATGATAATGTTGACTCTAACCAACCAACCAACCAACCAAGTTCTTTTGTCCATATCTCCTCTTAAATATTCCACTGGATTCCTTTGAAGCTTTGCAGTTTGTATACCTCACCACACGATAGTGGCATGGTATTATGGTTTCACATTGGATGTCTGTGTGTCTGTCTGTCCATCCGTTAGTGTACACCCATCTGTCTGTCAGTATTTGGTTTCCAGATGATAACTTGAGTAAACATCAATGGGTGTTCATAAAATTTGGTATGTGCATTGATATTGTGGAGATCTGGTTTGATGTTGCTAATGGGCAAATTTCGTCAAATATTGACAGAGTTACCTGCCCAAGATACGCTCATATTTTTGTTTCCGGATGATAACGTTAGTAAATGTCAAGGGATTTTAACCAAACTTGGTACATGCATTGATATTAAGGAGATCTGGTTTGGGATTGCTAATGGGCAAATTTTGTCAGTTTTTGACAGAGTTATCTGCCCGCAACACTATAATGGTGGGGTATAAATCATTTCATGTTTTTATTCTTCATATGATGTGAATATGGGCACCTAATTTTGGATTTTTTATGCATCTATTTTTGACAGTTTGACTGTTTTGGCTCATAAGGACTTAGAATTTCCATCTGTAAAGCTCCTCTCTAGAAACAACCCCAACATTCTTCATTGGATTATTTTGAAATTTGCAGATTTTCTTCCTATGATGTACACCTGATAATGATTTTGACTGCATCATTGGGCTTATTTTGACAGAGTTTTTGCCCATACAAGCTTAGAATTTCCATCCGAAAATATAGTCTGCGCAACTCCATCTCCCTGACTGTATTCAAACTTATTACTGCTTATACCCTTATATGCGCACAGTCAAACAGTTTCGTAGGTACGGTAATTCAAATGAGTACTACAATGTACACGTATGCTTGTATAAAGACAATCACATAAACATCATTAAATTCGCCCCTCAGGAAGTCCTGTGCTCATAGTCCTTTAAAGTGTGTCTTTATTTGGAAGATATTTTACTACATCTTTTCCCAGTAATTTTGAAAAACGCAAGAGCACAGTGCAGTAATTAGGTAGAATATGGTAGTTTGTACTACTGACTGTTCTAAGATGGTAGTTCTGGTATTTAGGGGATAACTGCTTTCAAATTTGGCATTTGGGGAGGTAAATCGGCGGTTTTACGGTCGGAAATTTCGTTTTACGGCGACGCGTCAGCGGAGCCGTAAAACGTAATTTGCGACCGTAAAACCGCCGATTTACCTCCCCAGATGACAAATTTGATGCAGTTATCCCCATTCTAATGCATTTATTCATTTTTTTTCTATTGAAAAAATGTACTGTTTGCACAAAACGACAAGTGCTGTGAGCTGCATAAAACCAAATGCCAGCCAATGAGAAGCGACGTTACGTGATGACGTCGGATTTGCGACAGTATATCGCAGAATATACGGTCGCAAATTTTTTACGTTATCCAATCAGACGTCGCGTTACATACGTGAGTGCATTAGAATTGTTCTTTGTGTGGCCTAGTGGCTGCTTGCTAAGGCGCTCTTTTATGGTTTGTCCTGTTTGTTGTCCTACATGAATATTGTGTTTAGTGGATCCTATTTAGTATTGTGATGTTCATGCTGGGGAAGAGGGGGCTGGTTACTTTACTATGTTATGTGATTGTGGCTTCTCTTGGACATCAGCTGTACTAATTCATTTGAAATTTTGCATAGGCATTGATATTGGGGAAGAGTGGTTTGGGATAATCCCAAACCACTCTTCCCCAATATCAATGCTTATGGTATTATAACTGGGGAGAATTTGTTAGCTCTCATCAGTCATTGTACTTTTTCATCATTTCATTTTCCAGTCAGTAGGTTGAGATCAACTTTTATATATAAAACACATTAATATTGACCCAGATCTAGGTTTGGGATTGAAAATGGGCCAAGAGTTATGCCCCTTGATTAATGTCAAAATTAAGATTTTGTTCAATATCTTGAAAATGAATTGATATGTTTTTATCAAATTTTATGTACATATTGATATTGACTAGAACTAGATTGAGATAGAATACAGTCAATATTGATACTTTCTAATGGGTTATGGCTTTTGATTGATGTCAAATATTGTGGTTTTGCTCAATAATGAGTTTAAGTGACCTGCAAAGCAGGTCATCACCTGCACAGCAGGTGGGGAAGCTTAAGCTCGTACTATAGGTATCGTGAGTCTCTCACATACTATGCAGAAGAAATCGCATGCGGCAGCTGACTGGATTCCCAAATCTACAGCAGAGTGTAGCAGCTTAATGTTGAACCCGAAAACCAACGCTAATTTATGTCCATTGCCAGCCTGGTTTCCGAAAAATTTGATGATCAGATATGCTCCGCTGCAAACATGAAAAGCCAGTCAGCCACTGCAAGCGATCTCATTGGCTGTAATGAATCGTATAGCCAATGAAATAGAAGGATACATTTTTTTACAACATTGATGTAGATAAATGCGTGACTGATATGCGTTTTAGCCGCCATATTTAATTTGTGACTTCTCTCGCATTAAACAATATTTTCGCGTATTAAAGTGTAAATACTGTAGTTATGCCATAAAAAATGGATTACATTCCTGCAGCACATAACAGGAATTATGCATGGAGAAGAATTTATCACTGACAACATGATAAAAGTAGGATATGCGGTGATTTCAGTTGACTGGCGATCAGCTGGTCGTTCGCTGTATAGCTAAAAGGAGAAATCAAATTTTTTTTTTGTTTTTGTTTTTTTTTTGACAAAGTATAAAATAAATTTTCGGGGTACATGCATAATTTCTTTTTACTATAAGACTAAATATTTATTTATACACTTGTAAGATGTGAAAAAAAAATTGCCATGGCCGGGGATTGATCCCAGACCCTCTGCGTGACAGGCGGACACTCTACCACGTCGCTATAAAGGCCGGCTTGTACTGTAGGGCAGTATAAGAGTATGATATATCTATACCTGGTGACACAATAATGTACAAAATTTCATGTAAAAAAAAAATAGTCGATATTGTGAATTTTGCCTCGGACCTACGTTTAAACAGGTTTTGTCTGGTCCGCGACTTTGCATACCTGATAAAAAAAAAAAGTGCATAAAATGCTTAAGCTTGTTTCATAGGTGACACCTATTTATTTCATATTATATTGAAAACAGATTGATGGATTTTTATCGCACCTGCTTGTAGCAGGGTGCGATATAGGCGTCCGCTTTTCCTTCCCTCCGTCCGTCCGTCTGTCAACAGTTATGTCGACGTTCAACATTTATGTCAAAGTTCATATTCTAATCAACTACAAGACTAAACAACCATCAAATCTTGCATGAAACATCTCCCTGACCTCCTGACTTTGCGACACAGGCGTCTGCTTTTCCGTTAGTCTGTCCATTCGTCCGTCTGTCAACATTTATGTTGAAGTTCGACATTTATGACAAAGTATTCTAATCAACTACAAGACTAAACAACTATCAAACCTTGCATGAAACATCTCCCTAACCTCCTGACTTTGCGACATAGGTGCCCGCTTCCCGCTTTTCGATTCATCTGTCCGTTCGTCCGTCTGTCAACAGTTCTATTATGTCGAAGTTCGACATTTATGTCAGTTAGTATTCTAATCAACTACAAGACTAAACAACCATCAAACCTTGCATGAAACATCTCCCAGACCTCCTGACTTTGCGACATAGGTGCCCGCTTTTCCATTCATCTGTCCCTCCGTCTGTCCGTCTATTAACAGTTCTGTTATGTCGAAGTTCAACATTTACGTCAAAGTTAGTATTCTAATCAACTACAATTCTACAACAACCATCAAACCTTGCATGAAACATCTCCCTGACCTCCTGACTAGCGATATAGGCGTCCGCTTTTTCGTTAGTCTGTCCGTTCGTCCGTCCATCTGTCAACATTTATGTCGAAGATCGACATTTATGTCAAAGTTAGTATTCTAATCAACTACAAGACTAAACAGCCATCAAACCTTGCATGAAACATCTCCCTAACCTCCCGACTTTGCAACATAGGTGCCCGCTTTTCGATTCGTCTGTCCGTTCATCCGTCCATCTGTTAACAGTTCTGTTATGTCGAAGTTCGACATTTATGTCAAAGTTAGTATTCTAATCAACTACAAGACTAAACAACCATCAAACCTTGCATGAAACATCTCCCAGACCTCCTGACTTTGAGACATAGGTGCCCGCTTTTCCATTTGTCTGTCTGTCTGTTAACTGTTCTGTTATGTCGCAGTTCGACATTTAATTCAAAGTTAGTATTCTAATCAACTACAATTCTACAACAACCATCATACCTTGCATGACACATCTCCCTGACCTCCTGACTTGGCAGGTACATTGACCCAGTGACCTTGACCTATATTTTGCGCTCCATTGACACAATTAACGTTGACGTTCCAGATCTTCTCAGCTATAAGGCTTACAACTACCAAACCTTGCATAGTGCTTCTCCTAGATGTACCGACTCGGCAGGTACCTTGACCCGGTGACCTTGACCTATATTTTGCACTCCAGTGACTTCGACACATTTTGACGTTCGATATCTCCTCAACTATAAGGCCTACAACCATCAGACCTTGCAAAGTGCTTCTTCTCAATGTACTGACTCGGCAGATACATGACCTGGTGACCTTGACCTATATTTTGGCTGCAGTGACTTTAACATAATTTACGTCAAAGTTCCAGATCTCCTCAAGTGTAAGACTAGCCACCAAACCTTGCATAGTGCTTCTCCTAGATGTACAGACTGCAGGTATCTTGACCCGGTGACCTTGACCTGTATTTTGCCCTCCAGTGCTTTTTACACAGTTTACATCGATGTTCAATATCTCCTCAACTATAAGGCCTACAACCATCAAACCTTGCATAGTGCTTCTCCTCATTGTACAGACTCCGCAGGTACCTTGACTGGGTGACCTTGACCTATATTTTGCGCTCCATTGACTTTTACGTCGCCCTTCCATATGTCCTCAACTGTAAGGCCTTCAACCACCAAACCTTATATAGTCCTTCTTCTCGATGTACTGACCCGGCAAGTACCTTGACCTGGTGACTTTGACCTATATTTTGCACTCCAGTTACTTTGACACATTTTACGTTGATGTTCGGTATCTCCTCAAATATAAGACCTACAATCACTAAACCTTGCATAGTGCTTCACCTCATTGCACTGGCTTGCAGGTACCTTGACCCAGTGACCTTGACCTATATTTGACACATTTTAGGTTGATGTTTGATAACTCCTCAACTATGGCCTACAACCACCATACCTTGCATAGTGCTTCTCCTTGATGTACTGAATTAGCAGGTACCTTGACCCGTGACCTTGACCTATATTTCACGCTCCAGTGACTTTTACACATTTTACGTCGACATTCCATTATCATTGGGCTGTATAATACGAAAAATCAGTGCTGAAGATATAGCCATTAGAGGGAATGGCACTGGCCTGGAATATATGTGCCCCACAGGGCACTTTGTCTACATTTTTTTCAACCCAGTTTTCCAACTAAGCAACCAGCAGGTGCGATGACGCCTTCCGCGGAATTCTTGTTTCTTGGTGGGACAAGTCTTACCATATTGTAACAAAATGTGTAGCTCAAGACACATTTTTTCAACTAAAAAGTACTGAAATTTTTCTTACTTCTCCATGAAAACATATGTTGTGGGTATTCTTTGGAGGCAGCTTGACATTCCATGATGTTGCTAATACAGGTGTCATCTCATCTAGACACGTGCTGAGAATTCATACCTCAAGGTAGGGCTTTTTTTTTTTTCACCCAAAAAAAGTATTGCTAGTTTTTCTTTTCTTCTTGAGGTACTCATTGGAAGCACCTCAATGCACCATTGCCCATATGTATTCATAGAGAAATAGAAAAATATCTGGATATTCCTTTTATCTAGAGCTCTGGAGATGCAACAATAGATTTTTTTTTTATGGACATAGCTTCAGGTAAGAACTTTTTCAACTAAAAAGGTCTGATATTTTTCTTATTTCTCCCTGAAAACATGGTATGGGTATTCATTTGAAATGCTATGTCATTAGGAATACCCACAACATATGTTTTTGTGGAGACATTAGGAAAATATTATGAGGAGACCCTCTTATTAAGAACTATGATGGAGCAAAGGTCCAGACCAGTCTGCATGGATCTGGTCTGAATCCTGGCTGTATGTAATGGTGTAAAGTTTTCTGTGTTGTTATGTGGTCTTATTTTGTTTGTTACAGTTGCACATTCACCTGGTGGCTCAGCTTTTGGTAGAGAACCTTACAAACCAGACTGGGTAAGTATATTCTGGGTAGGTCATTTTATTGGACAATTTTGCAAGCTTTGATTCATTGTATTCATGGAACTTACACGTTGTACATACATTTTCTAGAAGTGGGCAGGTGCCTTTTTAAACAAAGCACTGGAAGAGAGGCCAGAAAAATGGACAAACCTTACAAGTTAATGCTCAAAACATGAAGCTTAAATGATATATAAGAAAGACTAGTCTTTGTAGTAGTAGGGACACAGTGAGTTTAAATTTTTAGCTAACCTGTACTAAAGCCCAAGTAGAGTTAAAGCAGTCACCACAGCATTGGTTAAAGTTTTTGGTTCAAATTTTTAAGACTGTACCTCCCGAACTTCTGCATAGAAGTAGCTCATTCCTGCCCTCTGTTAGATACTGATCTAAAGTTCTATGCTGTACCATCCAAATCCATATGAGTGACCTTGAAGTCAAGGTCGCGGTCCTGGACGTAGAAAAAATTATCTTAAGTATTTGGTTTAAAGGTTTTAGAGGCAAAGAGTGATTCGGGCAAGCTAGGCTGTCCTCAGACAGCTCTGATTTTTCCTATTTTGCAGTAAAAAACACAAACATCTTTAAAAGAATCCTAGTATAGCCAGCAAAAAAAAAAAAAAAAAAAACCCAACGACATGACAAAGAAAAAGACTTATAAAATTGCCAGCCAAAAATGCTATTTAAAATTAGTAGTTTTGCCATAGGCCTCGCGCTATACGGCATTGGCTGGTACTTTTATTTGGCAAAGTATGTCCTCCAGGCATAGCCAGAGGTGATTTTTGGCTCTACTATTGTGTTAACACAGCCTAATAAAGGAGAACTATTAATAGTGCCCACCAACAATTTTAGGATAAAATTTAGTACCCTAAAATTTAAAAAGATACATGTAAAATTGTTCTGCAGTTCAATTAAATTTTGTAAAAGTTTAAACATCTTGATTGGCTTAATCTTTAAAGCGCAAGTCACAGCTGCGGCAAACAACATTTTTTTTTATATCTTTGTGCTTTTTATACGCCCATTTGAAAAACAGGATGTATTATGTTACGGGGTATGGCGTGCGTCCGTAAACTTTTTCGTTTCCGGCTAACTCCTCCTACAGTTTACATTCGATCAAGCTGAAACTTGATGTATAGTTAGACCATAATGGGGTGCAGCGCATTTTGTTTCGGGGTTACAAATGTTTGCAGAGTTATGCCCTTTGAAAATTTCTGTAAACCTCATTTCCGGTTAACTCCTCCTACATTTTACATCTGATCAAGCTGAAACTTCATTTATAGTTAGACCATGATGTGGAGCAGCGCATGTTATTTCATGGTTACAGTCCGTCAAATATTAGCAATGTTATGCCCCTTTGGAAATTTTTGTAAACTTTTCGTTTCCGGCTTACTCCTTCTACAGTTTACATCCAATCAAGCTGAAATTTCATTTATAGTTAGACTATGATGTGGAGAGGCGCATATTAATTCAGGGTTACAGTCCACCAAATGTTTGCCTGAGTTATGCCCCTTTGAAAATTTCCGTAAACTTTTCATTTCCGATTAACTCCTACATTTTACATCCAATCAAGCTGAAACTTCGTTTATAGTTAGACCATGATGTGGAGCAGCGCATATTATTTCTTGGTTACAGTCTGTCAAATATTAGCATAGTTATGCCCCTTTGGAAATTTCTGTAAACTTTTCGTTTCCGGCTAACTCCTACAGTTTACATCCAATCAAGCTGAAACTTCATTTATAGTTAGACCATGATGTGGAGCAGCACATATTATTTCGGGGTTACAGTCCACCAAATGTTTGCAGAGTTATGCCCCTTTGAAAATTTCTGTAAACTTTTCATTTCCGGTTAACTCCTACATTTTACATCTGGTCAAGCTAAAACTTCCTTTATAGTTAGACCATGATGTTGAGCAGCGCATATTGTTTCAAGATTAGAGTCCACCAAATATAAGCAGTTATGCCCTTTTGAAAATTTCTGTATACTTTTCGTTTCCGACTAACTCCTACAGTTTACATCCGATCAATCTGAAACTTGATTTGTAGTTAGACCATGATGTGGAGCAGCCCATATTATTTCAAGGTTACAGTGCACCATATAATAGCAGAGTTCTACCCCTTTGAAAGTTTCTATTAATTTTTCGTTTCTGGCTATATCCTCCTACAGTTTACATCAGATCAAGCGGAAACTTCATAAATAGTTACACAATGATGTGGAGCAGCGCATATTATTTTGAGGTTACAGTGCACCAAATATTGGCAGAGTTATGCCCCTTTGAAAATTTCATTGAACTTTTTACTTTGTTTGTTTGTTTTGAGGTTTTACGGCCCAGTCAACAAAATGGGGTCATGTCAAGCGCGGTCATTTTACCTAACCACACGTTTACTGGGCAGGCTTAGTCCTCTAAGCGGTTAACCAGTATTGTGCACATTCTTTTGCTAGAAATGTGAACTTTTTGCAGCATATTGTTTATTACAGTGTGCTAATTTTATTTTATAATAGGTATATTTTTTGCAAATAACTAAAGTTATGGCCAAATGGGCAAGTTATTTATTTATTTATTGTATTTATTTATTTTTTTTTTTTTACATCTTTGTTTATTAGATTTGCAAGGAAATGTTGCCATTATTAAATCTTTATAAATACATTTATTAAATGATACAGAATTAAGAAGCTTGACTAAAATCAAAATAATTCTATTTGGATTTTTTTTTTTTTTTTTTTATATATATATACTCTTCTGAGTTGGCTCCCTTGAAGAACAAAATAAAGTCAGTATAAAACAAGTTAAAGGTTTGCAAAGAAATTTCTTGCAGCATTTTTTTTTTTTTTGGGGTTTATTTTTGTTTTGTTATTGTTTGGTCAGATATTGAAGTATAGTGGGGGTAGTCGGGTGGTGCGAAGGTGTCGTGTATCTTATGTCACCGGGGCGTCCAACTTGATATTGGCTTACAGTTGGACAAGGCCTGCTATCCTTGTAGCAGGTAAAGGTAGAGGGGGAATGTTTTTATTTCTTCTATTTCTTCACTATCATTCCTTTTCCTCTTTTTTTCCTGTTCCTCTCTTCATCTCCTCTACTATCTCTTCTATCTCTTTTCTCCCTTTCTCTGGGAGACGACACAAAATGACCCACAAGGGTTGACGTGTCGTTAAACCCCAACACAATCAATCAATTGAAGTATAGGAAAAACAACTAGCCAAAGGCTCATATGAGCTTATAATATAGCTATGCTTCTGTCGTGTGACCATCCGAAAACACAGCAGCAAACTTCTCCCTATTTTCCCAGGATGGAGACACTTCTCTCTTAATTTTTGGGCCAGCTTGGACCCTTAGGTTACAGGTCACCAAATATCAGCAGGGCTATGCCCCAAAAAACATTTTTTAAATTTTTTTTTTGTAATTCCACTTACAGTTTGTATCCGGAGCACTGAATTATATAGGAGCCAGTTTATGTACTACATCTTATTACTTGACACAGGCCTATAATGCCCCGCTTGGCGGAGCTCTTGTTATGTGATGTGAGCCCTATTTGTACTCCAGGTATAACAAAGTATGCAAAAAAAAGTGTACCAGTATATAATTTTAGTCACTTGATCTGACAGTCCATCTGTACATCAAAGTTCTCAATCGACTTTGTTTACTTTGCTTATATTTCTGAAAGTCTTCCTTTTAAGTTGTAGATATGTGGTTAATATTACTACTGGGTGTATGGCAGGTAAGTTGGCATCAGTCTACCCTTGAAATGGTAGCCTTTGGTCTTCCTGGCCCTTTTCTCTCTTGACACTGCCAGTCTCTCTGTTTCTTCAAAAGTCTACTCATGACAGTTTGAGATACATTCAATGTCCTAGCAGTATGTGCCATTTGTCATAACTCTTCTTTATCCTTGGCATGTGGTCAAAATGATAAAAGCACAAGGGAATTATGCTTGTTAAGCATCTTATGTACATTACTGTGCCATGAGCATCTGTTCATGGGTAAGTATTGTATCTCCCACCCCCCCCCACCCCCCCCCCCCCCCCCCCCCTCGCCCACACACACACCTACCTCTCACCCTCTACAAATGAAAATTAAAAAAAACAAAAACAAAAAAAACAAAAAAACAAAAAAAAAAAACAGAAAAGCTTAGACAGACATTGTCAAGATTTTTGTTTACAACACCGTTGTTTAGCTAACACTGTTTTTGCTTTAGATCCCAGCAATAGTGTTATTAGCTCACCTGAGCACGAAGTGCTCATGGTGAGCTATTGTGGTCAGTCAATGTGCGTCATCCGTCGTGCGGTGTCAACAATTGCTTTAAAAGCCTACTCCTCCTTCACCCCTGGGCCAACTGACTCGATACTTGGTAGGAAGCATCAGGGTGACTTGTAGATCAAAATTAGCTAAAATCGTGCCAATCAGAAATCCAAGATGGCCGCCACCTTTAAAATCTTTTCGCTTCTTCTTCTGAACTAAAAGGCCATTTGACTCTTAAACTTGCTAGGAAGCATCGGGGTGACTTGTAGATCAAAAATAGCTAAAATCGTGCCGATCGGAAATCCAAGATGGCCGTCATGGCCGCCATCTTGAAAATCTATTTTTCCCTTCTTCTCCTGAGCTGAAAGGCCAATTGACTCCAAACTTGCTAGGAAGCATCGGGGTGTCTTGTAGATCAAAAATAGCTAAAATCGTGCCGATCGGAAATCCAAGATGTCCGCCATCTTGCAAATCTATTTTTCTCTTCTTCTCCTGAACCGAAAGGCCAATTTCCGAACTTGCTAGGAAGCATCGGGGTGTCTTGTAGATCAAAAATAGCTAAAATCGTGCCGATCGGAAATCCAAGATGGCTGCCATAGCCGCCATCTTGAAAATCTATTTTTCGCTTCTTCGCCTGAACGGAAAGGCCAATTGACTCCAAACTTGCTAGGAAGCACCAGGGTGACTTGTAGATCAAAAATAGCTAAAATCGTACCGATCGGAAATCCAAGATGGCTGCCATGGGGGCCATCTTGAAAATCTATTTTTTGCTTCTACTCGTAAACCCAAAAGCCAATTGACTCCAAACTTGGTAGGAAGCATTGGGATGACTTATTGATGAAAAATAGCTAAAATAGTGCCTCTCGGAAATCCAAGATGGCCGCCATGGCAGCCATCTTGAAAATCTATTTTTCGCTTCTTCTCCTGAACCAAAACTTGCTAGGAAGCATCGGGGTGACTTGTAGATCAGAAATAGCTAAAATTGTGCCGAACATCAAACCAGGATGTGCGCCATGGCAGCCATCTTGAAAATCTATTTTTGGCTTCTTCTCCTGAACCGAAAGGCCAGTTGACTCGAAACTTGGTAGGAAGCATTTAGGTGACTTGTAGATCAAAAATAGCTAAAATCATGCCGATTGTAAATCCAAGATGGCCGCCATGGCGGCTATCTTGAAAATGTATTTTTCGCTTCTTCTCCTAAACCCAAAAGTCACTTGACTCGAAACTTAGCAGGAAGCATCAGGGTGATTTGTAGATCAAATATAGCTAAAATTGTTCTGATCAGAAATCCCAGATGGCCACCATGGCCACCATCTTGAAAATCTATATTTAGCTTCTTCTCCTGCACTGAAAGGCCAATTGACTCCAAACTTGGTAGGAGACATTGGGGTCACTTGTAGATCAAAAATAGCTAAAATTGTCCCAATCCGATATCCAAGATGGCCGCCATGGCAGCCATCTTGAAAATCTATTTTTGGCTTCTTCTCCTGAACCGAAAGGCCAGTTGACTCGAAACTTGGTAGGAAGCATTGGGGTGACTCGTAGGTCAAAAATAGCTAAAATCGTGCCCATCGTAAATCCAAGCTGGCTGCCATTTAGAATTTGTTCAAATGATCATGCTCCATTGACTGGCATGCCTTATATATATTCTTCTTCAAAATTAAGAACTGCTTAAATGATTATCTTTTCATTAGTTGCGATGACAGGATTGGAAAAATGTTGCATAACATCTGCATATCTGCAGTGGCAATGTCACTCAGGTGAGCGACCCGTGGGCATCTTGTAAAGAGGTTTTGGTATATCTTGTTGAAGGAGTCAATTTCAAACATTCATATTTGATGTGGTAAACCATGTTTAATGTTTATTTCCAGATGCTAGACTTGTGGCATCCATTAGAAAAAGCACAGTACCCAGAATACTTCGCAAGACGAGATGTGAGGAAACGGGAGTATATAGAAAGATGGGAAAAGAAATATGGAAAACCTTCACCCGGTGGACATTAGTTATTGTTATCAGCAGACATACTTTTTAAATCCTAAATATTGGAAATATTAACTCCTTACCATACTTGTCCTACATTTGAACAAGTCCATGTTACTACATGTTGATCTGTCAAAGTTTACATGAATGACTAGTTAACAGTGTCGACCCAGGTCAGATATGATTTGGGTCTGTGCTGTTTGTTCAGGCTGGTCTGTCACAATATTTAGGACAAATATGGTAGTGACATAAAATCTTTGAGTTGTTCATGTAGAAAAGAAAGATTAAATTCTTTAAAATTTCTTGTGTTTCAATAAGCATGATAGTTTTGTTCCTGGGGTGGTCGGGTGGTGCGAAGGTGCTGTGTATCTTACATCACTGGGGCGTCCAACTGATATTGGCTTACAGTTGGGCAAGGCCTGCTATCCTTGTAGTGGGTAAGGGTAGAGGGGGAATGTTTTTATTTCTTCTGTTTCTTCACTTTCATTCCTGTTCCTCTTTCTTCCCTGTCCCTCTCTTTCATCTCCTCTACTCTCTCTTCTATCTCTTTTCTCCCTTTCTCTGGGAGACGACACAAAATGACCCTCAAGGGTTGACGTGTCGTTAAACCCCAACACAATCAATAGTTTTGTTCCAGTTTCATTTATTTGGATGTGTAGGGTGGTAGGTTTAACATTTACCACTCTTTTGACTTATTCAGCAGATGGCAAGTTGATGACATTTTTCTCATTTTTCCCAGAAAACAAGATTAGATATTTCATGCAGATTGTCTCCATTTGTGTCTCCACTGGAAAATGTTTCAAACTGTCATTCTGCTGAAAATTTTACCCAGAAAGCTAAGCGTTAAACATAACATTGATTTTTGGCATGTAGGCCATAAAGATTCTAAATGACCTTGGTCTGAAGAAGTTCCCATGGAGAATCGTCAATATAAAACATTTCTCTGCATACATTTAGCAGTGTAAGTAAACATTGTAGTATCACTGGAATTACTTCACCAAGGATGCTTTAAGGCTAAAAATTACTTCATACCTGGAAAAATGAGGAAAAATTCTTCCTGTAAATATTTTTTTTTTTATAATATTAAAATATAACCCTATCTGGGCTTAGCAAGTGCATTAATGCTCCGCATGCTGGGTAAAAATTTCAGCAGACAACATTTTGAATTTTTTTATTTTTAGCTCACCTGAGCATAAGCTCAGGGTGAGCTATTGTCATCACCCTATGTCCGTCGTCCGTCGTCAACAATTAGTTTGTTAACACTCTAGAGGTCACAGTTTTGACCCAATCTTGATGAAACTTGGTCAGAATGTTTGCCTCTATGAAATCTAGGTCAAGTTCGATACTGGGTTACTTGGGGTCAAAAACTAGGTCACCAGGTCAAATCAAAGGAAAAACACTCTACAGGTCATAATTTTGACCCAATCTTGATGAAACTTGCTCAAAATGTTTGACTCTATTAAATCTAGGTCAAGTTCGAAACTGGGTCACTTGGGGTCAAAAACTAGGTCACCGGGCCAGATCAGCAGAAAACCTTGTTAACACTCTAGCAGTGGGTGGTTGGGTGGTGCGAAGGTGTCATGTATCTTTTGTCACCCGGGGTGTCCAGCTGATATTGGCTTATAGTTGGGCAAGGCCTGCTATCCTTGTAGCAGGTAAGGGTAGGGAGGTGATGTTTTTATTTCTTCTGTTTCTTCACTTTCATTCCTGTTTCTCTTTCTTCCCTGTCCCTCCCTTTCATCTCTGCTGCTATCTCTTCTGTCTATTTTCTCCCTTTCTCTGGGAGACGACACAAAATGACCCACAAGGGTTGACGTGTCGTTAAACCCCAACTCAATCAATAACACTCTAGCGGTCACATTTTTGAAGCAATCATCATGAATCTGGCTCAATATATTTGTCTTGATGATTTCTAGGTCAAGTTCGAAACTGGGTCACCTTGGGTCAAAAACTAGGTCACCTGGCCAGATCAGCAGAAAAACTTGTTAACACTCTAGCAGTCACATTTTTGAAGCAATCATCATGAATCTTGCTCAATATGTTTGTCCTGATGATTTCTAGGTCAAGTTCGAAACTGGGTCACTTGGGGTCAAAAACTAGGTCACCGGGCCATACCAGCAGAAATCCTTGATAACACTCTAGCGGTCACATTTTTGAAGCAATCATCATGAATCTTGCTCATTATGTTTGTCTTGATGAATTCTAGGTCAAGTTCGAAACTGGGTCACTTGGGGTCAAAAACTAGGTCACCGGGCCAGATCAGCAGAAAACCTTGTTAACACTCTAGCAGTCACATTTTGGAAGCAATCATCATGAATCTTGCTCAATATGTTTGTCTTGATGATTTCTAGGTCAAGTTCGAAACTGGGTCACTTGGGGTCAGAAACTAGGTCACTGGGCCAGATCAGTAGAAAACCTTGTTAACACTCTAGCGGTCACATTTTTTAAGCAATCATCATGAATCTTGCTCAATATGTTTGTCTTGATGATTTCTAGGTCAAGTTTGAAACTGGGTCACTTGGGGTAAAAAACTAGGTCACCTGGCCAGATCAGCAGAAAACCTTTTTAACACTCTAGCAGTTACATTTTTGAAGCAATCATCATGAATCTTGCTCAAAATGTTTGTCTTGATGATTTATAGGTCGAGGTCGAAACTGGGTCACTTGGAATCAAAAACTAGGTCACCGGGCCAAATCAGCAGAAAACCTTGTTAACACTCTAGCGGTCACATTTTTGAAGCAATAATCATGAATCTTGCTCAAAATGTTTGTCTTGATGATTTCTAGGTCAGGTTCGAAACTGGGTCACGTGGTGTCAAAAACTAGGTCACCAGGCCAAACCTGCAGAAAACCTTGTTAACACTCTAGCGGTCACATTTTTGAAACAATCATCATGAATCTGGCTCAAAATGTTTGTCTTGATGATTTCTAGGTCCGAAACTGGAACACCTGGGGTCAAAAACTAGGTCACCTGGCCAAATAAGCGTAAAATCTTGTTATCACTCTAGCGGTCACATTTTTCAAGCAATCATCATGAATCTTGCACAAAATGTTTGTCTTGATGAGTTCTGGGTCAAGTTCGAAACTGGGTCACTTGGTATCAAAAACTAGGTCACCGGGCCAAATCAGCAGAAAACTTTGTTATAATCATTTTGAACTTTGATCAGAATGTTTGCCTTGATCAGTTCTAGATCAGGCTCTCAAAGTGCTATGTTGCTCAGGTGAGCGTTACAGGGCCATCATGGCCCTCTTGTTTTTTTTATTTTCGCAGAAAATAGGCTTTTCTTGGAAAGTATTTTCTGGAAAAAATAAAAGTATTGTCAATTTGTTGTCTGCTGAATTAGCTTAGAGAATGGTAAAGGAGCGTAGGTTGACCTTTGACCCTTTTACGGCAAGGTCAAATTTGCGTCTCTATAGATTTGTATTGGGGAAAAGTTGAAAAATCATTTTTTTTCAATATGTATTTAAGAGTACATGTATTGGCTGAAACTTACAATGTATGATTAGTATAGTAAAACTTTTTAGTTAGGATCAAAATTTTGCCCCCAGGGTGTTGTCTGCCCTTGCCCTTGTGCTATATACAGGTATAAAAGCTTGAAATCTGTAAATGTCTTCTTTTTTAAAACCACTTGACCATTAGTCTTTAATACATTTTGAGAAAATGACTTTTCAACATTTTCCCCATATAAGTGTATAGGGACGCAAATTTGACCTTGCCGTAAAAAGGTCAAAGGTCAACCTAGGGTCATCAATTGAACAAACTTGATAGACCTTGAGTCCTCAATGCTATATACCAAGCTTCAGCCTTGAAGCTTTCTTGGTTCTGGAGAAGATTTTTAATCGTTTTTACCATATATGGGCATGGCAAGCATCTTGTTTGATGGAGTGGAACCATTTGAACAAATTGGCAATACCCTTTTGACAGAAATCTTGTGAAAATTGCTAAAGCAGTTTAAGAGAAGACAATTAAAAATTACACAGTTTTACAGATGTATATTGCCCAGGGTTAGTTTCAGCCATTAGTTTTTCATACATTGAGAAAATGACATTTCAACATTTTCCCCATACAATTGCATAGGGATGCAAATTTGACCTTGCTGAAAAAAAAAGGCAAAGGTCAACCTAGGGTCATCATTTGAACAAACTTGGTAGACCTTGAGTCCATGATGCTATGTACCAAGATTCAGCCTTGAAGCTTTCTTGGTTCTGGAGAAGAAAATTTTTAAGTGTTTTTACCATATATGGGCATGGTGGTCATCTTGATTAATGGATGACCACTTATACAAATTTTCAATCCCACTTCAACACAAAATTCCACATGAAGTTTGAAGAAAATTGGCCCAGGGCTTACAGAGGAGAAGTAGTTCAAAGGTGTGAACGGATGGACGACGATGGATGGCAAGTGATCACAATAGCTCATCCTGAGCCTTGGTCAGGTGAGCTAAAAAAAAAACACCTCTGAATGGTAATCTCTCGTGTTCCTTGGGCAAAGGCGATTCTGCAAAGAACACTTGGGAGAAGAAAAAGTTGCAGACAGAAGAAAGGATGGGAGGGTAATGTCAAGGACTGGACCAGTCTTAGCTTTGCCAGCTCATAAATGGCAATAAAAACTTAACCTTTGTCCTGCTGAATAAATTAAGATGCCACACCTACTTCTAATTTTCAGCCAATCAGATTGCTTGATCTGAATTGCTATAAATTCACATACTTGATGGCAAACAGTGTAGATCCAGATCAGTTGGCTTCTTCAGAAGCCAACTGATCTGGATCTACACTGTTTGCAAAGGCAGGGTATATCCGGGCTCAGCAGGACAAGGGTTAAAAACATGCCAATATTCCAATATTTGCATAGTCCATTAAAAACAACTGTACCAAGTAAAGTATAAAATTTCATTGATCAGAACTCAAACAGCAGACCGCTCTGTTTCCATTTATTTTTTACCTAAATTTATCTCTTACCCCAAATATTTGGGCGTCCCAATTTTGCAACATACCCACCTTTAAGGGAAATGGATACACTGTCAGTGATAGTTATGTTTTACTCCCTTCTGAAAAGAGGTACTCAAAAAAGAAAGGATTTCTTCCCCCTTTTTCAGAAAAACATGATATACAAGAAAGCTAACAGAAAGACATAAAAGTCTCCTTAATAGCAGAAAATCTACTTTAATACTGTATCCAGCTCTCTTAAAGTGTTGGTTGAATGGCAGACATTCTGGGCCCAGTTGTTCAAAGCTAACGACGTTAGTTAATGATTCATTAAAATTTACATCGAGAGATACGCAAATGTGCTGAAATTTTTTGCTGAAAAAACGTGAGTAGCTTTAGCAGTCCAAAAGCTACTCACATTTTTTCAGCAAAAATATCAGAATATTGTATATTGAATCTGCTAAAACAGTATACGAAATGACCCTTTTTTTTTTTTTTTTTTTCTTGTCAGAAACCACTGGACTGATTTCTTTTTTTTCTTTTTTTTTTTTTTTTTAAATTTCCAATACATATCAATACAATCAAATACATACAGTTGAATAACAAATATCAACATCTCTCATACTATCTCCCATCCTTCTTAATATCTATGTTTATAATGAGATATAAGATATGCACTGGCTTTTTTGTTAAACCTGGCAACAAAAGGGAAGGGGTGGGGAGTGTGTGTGAGGGGGGTGGGGGGGGGGGGTGAGGAGGGGGGTCCTGCCCAGCACAGAAAAAAAAAAAAAAAAAAAAATTGAAATACAAATTTATTCAAGTAGCATGGATTGGCTCTAACATAATATCATACATTTATTTTCAGTTTACTGAAATACTATTAATGTCGTTCAATAGCAGTTGGTATGGATTCCATTCCTCTAGGAAAGTTTCCAAGTTATTATTTTCACGCGCTATTTGCAAATGAATTTTGTACATAAAATGTAATCTTTTTTTATATACGGTAACAATTGGTGGCTGTTTATTACATCTACAGCAATAAATGTAGTATTTGGTATATAGTAACAAAAACTTCATGATACTTGTTAATCTTTGTTCTTTTTCTAAGCCAAATAAAAACAGTTCTTCAGACAATTCAATATAAATGTTAAAACTCTGCAACCAAGTTGTGACAAAATTCAAAAACACTTTAGTTACATTACATTGCCATAATAGGTGAGTAATTGTTTCTTCTTCTTGTGTACAAAAGGTACAAATAGAGTCTTCTTTAATTTTCATATAGTGTAGCAATTTATTCGTAACTAATATGTTATGATTTAGACTTACCTGGAACCAACGCAAAAGAGAGTATGTTGTTGTTTTGAAGGGAAACATATATATGGTTTTCCAGTCTTTCTCTTCAAAGTTATATTTTTTATTCCATGACTGTTTTCCAGTTGGTATTTCATCATTTGTATTTAAGCTGTCATACATTTTCCTAGCTCCCTGCTTGTTTTGTTTTATAGGCAATATATGGCTAGGTATAAATGGATTTGGACTTTTTTTAGTTAATGCTATCTTCTCTTTTCTTAGGTAGGTTTTAATTGCATTCAGTGTTCCCCAGTATTGTAGATAGTTCATTTTGATCCCATATATTTCTGAAAATTCTTGAATATTGTAAAATTCGCCATTCTCCTTTAATAAGTCATTTACAAATCTCACTCCATTTCTGTACCAACTATCATAAAATATTGTGTTGCCATCAATCTGGATATGTTTGTTATGAAATATTGGGCTTTTTATGACAGATTCTTCATCTGTTATTTTCAACTTATCATTGAATTTCAAGAAGCTGTTTAAAACATCAACCCAGAATGTATTTTTGATATTGTCTATCCTTTTCTTAATGTACTGTGCACTACAACCTATTAATTTTTGACATTCGATATGTAATTTAATAAAGTCCTGCCATTTGCTGTCTGTATTGAAAATTCTTCTTATCCATGTTACCTTCAAAGCATCAATGAATGCATTTAAATTAACCATTTTTAGCCCTCCTTCCAGATACTGCTTAATAACTATATTTCTCTTTATTTTCACTTTATTCCACAAAAATCGAAAAAGTTTCTCATTAATGTTGTCTATTATACCTTGTTCTGGATTTGGTAGAGTAATAAATAAATGATTGAAAGCAGGTATCATTAAAACTTTTATGGCTGTTATTTTTCCCAAGGGAGTTAATCTTCGTTTTTCCCATTGCTTTATTTGCTTATCTAAGGTTTGAATTTTTGGCATATAGTTTTCTTTAGTCATTTTTGTAAGGTCTGTATTGAAACTAGTGCTCAAAAAGTTTAAAAGTTTGTTTACCCCATAATAGTTTCCATTTTGTCTTGATAGAGCTAGTGTCAATTTTTTTAGCGCCAATCCATACTAGTTGTGTCTTGTCAAAATTAACCTTAAGGCCTGATATAGCTGCAAAGAAGTCTAATTCTTTCAAAAGTTCATTCAATGAATTATCTGAGCCATCAAGAAATATGGATGTGTCATCGGCATATTGTGAAATCTTATGTTCTGAATTTCCAATCTTGATTCCTTTAATATCTTTACTGAGTCTTATTTTATTAGCTAAAAATTCAGCACATATTATGAAAATGTATAGAGAAAGAGGATCACCCTGGCGACAGCCTCGACCTATTTGGAAAAAAGATGACAAATGACCATTTTGTATGACTGATGATGTTATGTCAGAGTAGAAAACTTCAACCCACCTTCTTACTGATTCTCCAAAATTGAGAAATTTCAGAGCTTTATGAATAAAGGACCAGGACAAGGAGTCAAAAGCTTTTTCAAAATCTATAAGCATTAACAATCCTGTTATGTTGTTTTGTTCTGTATACTGTAACATATCATACACTAAGCGAGTATTCTCCCCTATAAATCTGCCTTTTAAAAACCCTGTTTGATCGCGTGAAATAATGTTATCAAGTACCTGTTTTAGCCTGTTTGCTATTGTTCCTGATGCTATTTTGTAGACAGTGTCAAGGAGTATCAGGGGTCGCCAATTTTTCAAAAATTGTTTGGGTTTATTTTCTTTTGGTATGCATGTTATTATGCCCTGTCTTTGGGATTCTGAAAGTTTTCCTATCGCATAACCATAGTTTATTGATCTCAAAACAAACTGATCTAAATGTTTCCAAAAAACTTTAAAAAAATCTGCAGAAAAACCACTTAGACCTGGGCTTTTGTCATTTTTCATTTTCAACAAAGTTTCTGAAATTTCAGCCAAGCTAAGCGGTCTTTCAGTTTTTCAGATTCTACATTTGTTAGTTTGGTAACTGCATCACTGTCAATATAAGAATCTAATTCTATGTGCTCTGATTCATTATTTTTCTTAGAATATAGACATTTATAAAAAGATTCTGTTTCCTTCAATATTTCTTTTCGAAATGACCCTTAACAAGCTCATTATGCTAACGCTTTGAACATGAGCCCAGATTGTTTAAGAGCAGTTTAAAATGGCCCTGTTCTCTTAGTTAAGTTAAGGCACATCTATTTAAATGGGACATGCCATGATAAAAGGTCTTCGGTATTAAACAAATAGTATAGTAAAGATATAATAAAGATACTGCGGACTAGCCTGCTAAACCACACAATCATATAAGTGACTTCTTATGCACAACTTTATTTTGGTCAAGTTAAACGACATGTCAGCCCTTGTGGAACATTTTGTGGCATCTCCCTAGAAAGGGACAAAACAGCTATTAGAAACGAGTAACGGAGAAATATTGAATTCTGACGGAGAAACAGAATGATAGTGCAGAAGCAGAAGAAATACTAATATGACTCCCTTCCCCCTTACCACCACCATTGTACCATACACACGGATATATGCACATGAATATATTCTATAGCATTAAATGATTCTGTAAGCAGCTCCATATCAGATTGTGCACTGTCTGATTAAATCTATTTAGGGTAAATATATCGCTCATAATTACCATAAAACACCATAAATAAGATGCCAACATGGTAAAAAGGTCCTTATGCCATATGCCAACAGCAAAGGAGCAGATGAGTGTGCATTCGTGCAGCCTGATCTAGACATTGTCAACATATACCTTCTACAATATCCATTGATTCTGTCAGTGGACCACTAAGACCCTTGCATGAATACACAAGCAGATCAGGGCCTGTGTTGTCCGCTAATTGCGTATGGGGCCCTTTTCTTGCATTGCGCATATTTTCTGATTGGAGAGGTCTGTATCACCCAACAGATGTTGTTTTTTTGGCATTACAGAATGTACGGACTATATGTTAATCACTTGGCAATGATGTCCAGTACATTGTACATTTGAACCCATTTGGATAGACCTACATGTATGCTCATTTGCTGTGTTCCTTTACATGAGCTTTTCCAAGGTATCCTTCTACCTTCTCCACAAAACCGAAGTACCGGTAATATTAATACCCAGTCAGCATTCTACGTAAATCTGTAACGGGCCGTCATCGGCCCGTCAGGGTAGCTGACGGCCGGATGTAGATTTACGTAGAATGCTAACTGGGTAGGACATAAAAATGCTAACATATACCATATTTACCCTAAGTATTGGGACCCCTTATCTACTTACCGGACTTGTCCTAAAATTTGAAATAGTCCATTCCACTACCTGTTGATATGTCTTAAATTTTGTTTGTAAATAATGTAGACCCTGATCAGAAGTTGTGTTCTTCAGTGTCTGATCTGTGTCTACAATGTTTGCAAAGGTCAATCTGTTCAAGTACTAAGGGTTATAAGAGTAAAACAACCTTGCAACTAACTAACACACTGCAGCTGATCAAGAACTGACATAAACCTTTGTCCTACTGAACCCGGTTATACCCTGCCTTTGCAAACAGTGTAGATCCAGATCAGTTGGCTTCTGAAGAAGCCAACTGATCTGGATCTACACTGTTTGCCATTATGTAAGTGAATTTTTATCAAAAACCTGGTTCATTGATTGTGTTGGGGTTCAACGACACGTCAACCCTTGAGGGTCATTTTGTGTCGTCTCCCAGAGAAAGGGAGAAAAGAGATAGAAGAGAGAGTAGAGGAGATGAAAGAGAGGCCTGGTTCAAGTAATCTGATTGGCTGAAAATTGGAAGTGGGTATGGCATCTTAATTTATTCAGCAGTTAAAGGGTTAAATGTTAATAGTATTTGAACAATAGTCATTTTGAATCAATGTCAGGTTTTAATTTCTGTGAAAAATAAAAATACTTTAAATCACTGCTGCTAGTTAAAGGCTCCATATTCCTCAAAAATAGACATTTTACTGTCGCACCTGCATTAGCACGCAGGTGCGATATAGGCGTGCCCTGACCCATCCGTTTGTCGGTTCGTCAACAATTGACTTGTGAGCGCAACTCCTCCTACAGTTTTTGGCCAATCATTTTGAAACTTCACAGATGTTTTGGCCATGGCATGTAGATGTGCATATTGTTTGCTCATAATTCTCAGATTTTTTTTTTCAACTTTTTCCGTCTTGTTAACTTAGTCAGTTTTTACCTAAAACCCTTATAGTCAGTGGGTGTCTCGTGAGTGCAACTCCTCCTTCAGTTTTTGGCCAATCATTTTGAAACTTCACAGATGTTTTGGTCATGGTGTGTAGATTTGCATATTGTTTGCTTATAATTCTCAGATTTTTTTTTTCAACTTTTTCCGCTTAGTTAACTTAGTCAGTTTTTACCTAAAACCCTTATAGTCAGTGGGTGTCTCGTGAGTGCAATTCCTCCTGCAGTTTTAAGGCAATAGTTTTGAAACTTCACAGATGATTAGGTCAGGGTCTGAAGATTTGCATATTGTTTGCACATAAATCTCAGATTTTTTTTTTTCAGCTTTTTCCGCTTTGTTAACTTAGTCAGTTTTTACCTAAAACCCTTACAGTCAGTGGGTGTTTCGTGAGCGCAACTCCTCCTACAGTTTTAGGCCAATAGTTTTGAAACTTCACAGATGATTAGGTCATGGTGTAAAAAATGTGCATATTGTTTGCACATAAATCTCAAGATTCATTTCAGCAGAGTTAGGGGCCCTTGATTTATGCTTTACACAGTTTGTACCAGCCTATAAATTAATAAATTCCACAGGTACATGAATCACCATTAGGTAATTGGACATCTCAATACTGTGGACTCATTTTCTCTGGGGTTTTCATAGTAATAGAGAAATGGTTTAAGAAAAGGCAATTTCGAAAAAAAAAACTGGAGACTTGTATTCATCATATTAGTACAAAAGCATTTACTGACATTTTCTCCACATATTGTTGCAAATATGCCAAGATACTTTCTTAAATTACCCTGAAAATGGGGGTTTATGAGAATCTTAATTAAAGGAGATGATTTATTTGACATGTAGTCATCTTTTCAGGGAAAATGAAAAAAATTTTTTTTAAAGCATCTGCCAATACTAAATTTCAGAATACTAAGAGTTTAGTTACTATTTAGACACTTTGGATGCAGTCACTTTATGCTGCAAATAATGCATGCTATGAAAAGCAGTCCCAGTCAGACCTGCTTTTAAGAGAAAGCGTAGTCATATTTATGGAAACTCTATGTTTGAATAGCTGAATGGCAAAATGAAACAAACTTACCATATTTATTAAAAGAAACAGACCATTAATACAGCATTTGTGTAACCAGCACAGACCCAGATCAGCATGCATATACATGCAGTCTTGCAGTCATTAACCCTTGTCCAGCTGAACCCAGATATATCCTGCCTATGAAACAGTGTAGATCCAGATCAATTGGCTTCACCAGAAGCCAACTGATCTCGATCTGCACTGTTTGCCATTAAGTATGTGAATTCTTAGCAACAATCCAGATCAAGCAGTCTGATTGGCTGAAAATTAGAAGTGGGCATAGCATCTTAATTTATTCAGCAGGACAAGGGTTAATAGGACTGTAAATGTTCAGGCTCACTTGGACCTATGACAGTGACATATGCCATGTGGTCGACTCATTCACTACATTTAATTTTTATTTCTTTTCCACACACTGGTCCCATTTGGAGACTATAGCACCTAGCTGGTACATTTGTACTTTAACTTGTAATAGGTATACAGTGATTACTCTGATTATTCAGCTTCTCTTAAGTTCTGAACAAGCTGACAATCAGATAATGCAGGGCTGTGGAATTACAATGGCTGACTTGTCCAACTTGTCCCCTTTCCCTGAGGACAAGTATAAAGAAATTTCAATTTATTGTCCTAGGACAAGGACTTCATAGCTCTAGCTGGACTTATAGCTGTAGCTATGAAGAGTATCTGGATTATTATATATATTTTTTCTTATTTCTCAAAGAAAACATAATGTTGTGGGTATTCAGAAGCTCCTCACTGAGGCGCTTCTAATGAGTACCCACAATATATGTTGTTGTTTTTTCAAGAAATAAGAAACTAGAGCTGGTGTTTGTAAAACACTATGCCCCCAACTGCCTGACTCTAACACTGCTTGACTCCAACACTGCTTGCCTATGATGGTAACAACAATACAAATATATGAGATTTAAATGTTATTTTATCAAAGGGAAATAACTCTAAAATAGGAGATAATTGGGATAAGAAAACAAGAGGCCCACGGGCCACGATTCGCTCACCTGAGTGACATAGCCACTGCAGACATGCAGATGTTATGCAACATTTTTCCAATCCTATCATCGCAACTAATGAAAATATCATCATTTGAGCAGTTCTTAGTTTTGAAGAAGAATATATGGGCCTGACAGTCAATGGAGCATGATCATTTGAATAAACTATCAATCACATTTCAACAGAAGGATCAATGTGAAATTTGGTGGAAATTGGCTAAGTGGTTTCTGAAGAATCGTGATTTTATACATGTAAACAGCACAGTGGCAGGGACATATTATAAATATAAACCAGATGATGGCCATCTTAGATTTCCAATCAGAACAATTTTAACTAATGTTGATCTACAAGTCACTTCGATACTTTCAATATAAATGTATATGGCCCACACAAATAGGGAAGCAAATTTGACCTTGGAGGCAAAAAGGTCAAATGTCAACACAGAACCATCATTTGAGCAATTTTGGTAGATCTCATGTCCCACGTAATTTGTGCAAAGATTAGGACCCAGGGCTTATTTGGTTATGGAGAAGAAGATTTTTAAAGGTTTTTACCATATATGGGCATGGCAGCCATTTTGATCAATGGACCATACCCATTTTAGCAATCTTTCATTCTCCTGCCCACAGAGACTACGCATGAAATTTGAGCAACACTGGCACAGAGGCTTCAGAGGAAAAGCCATTTGAAATTATCAACATTTTTTCCATACAAATGTATGGGGCCCATACAAATGCATACAGAAGCAAACTCGACCTCGCCATAAAAAGGTTAAATGTCAATGTATGACAATTATTTTAGCAACTTTGGTAGACCGCCTGTTCCAGATGATATATGCAAAGATTCAGCCACAAGCCATCCTCAGTTTTGGAGAATAAGATTTTTAAATGTTTTTTCCCATGCAAATGCATAAGGAAGCAACTTGACCTTGCCATAAAAAGGTCAAATGTCAATGTATGACCATTATTTTAGCAACATTGGTAGACCCCCTGTCCCCGATGATTTATGCAAATATTCAGCCCCAAAGCATCCTCGGTTCTAGAGAAGACGATTTATAAAGGTTTTTACCATATAAGGGCATGGAGCCCATCTTGGTCAATGAACCGTGACCATTTTAGCAATCTTTTGTTCCCCCTACCTAAGGAGGCTCCATATGAAATTTGAGCAAAATTGGCCCAGAGGCTCCAGAGGAGAAGTTGTTTGAAATTCTGAACATTTTTCCCATACAAATGCATAAGGAAGCAAAATTGACCTTAACGTAAAAGGTCAAATGTCAATGTATGACCATTATTTTAGCAATTTTGGTAGCCCTCCTGTTCCCAAAGATATATGCAAAGATTCAGCCATAAGGCATGCTCAGTTTTGGAGAAGAAGATTTTTAAAGGTTTTTCCCATACAAATGCACAGGGAAGCAAATTTGACCTTGCCGTAAAACGGTCAAACGTCAACGTACGACAATTCTTTTAGCAATGTTGGTAGACCTCCCGTCCCCGATGATTCCTGCAAAGGTTCAGCCCCAAGGCATTCTCGGTTCTGAAGAAGAAGATTTTTAAAGGTTTTTACCATATATGGGTGTGGCGGCCATCTTGGTCAACGGACCGCGACCATTTTAGCAATTTTTCGTTCCCCCACCCTAATGAGGCTCCACATGAAACTTGAGCAAAATTGGCCCAGAGGCTCCAGAGGAGAAGTTGTTTGAAATTCTGAACATTTTTCCCATACAAATGCATAAGGAAGCAAAATTTACCTTACCGTAAAAAGGTCAAATGTCAATGTACGACCATTATTTTAGCAATTTTGGTAGCTCTCCCGTTCCCAAAGATATATGCAAAGATTCAGCCATAAGGCATGCTCGGTTTTGGAGAAGATTTTTGAAGGTTTTTCCAATGCTAATGCATAGGGAAGCAAACTTGACCTTGCCGTAAAAAGGTCAAACGTCAACATACGACAATTCTTTTAGCAATTTTGGTAGACCTCTCGTCCCCGATGATTCCTGCAAAGGTTCAGCCCCAAGGCATTCTCGGTTCTGGAGGAGAAGAGTTTTAAAGGTTTTTATCATATATGGGCGTGGCGGCCATCTTGGTCAACGGACCGCGACCATTTTAGCAATTTTTCGTTGCCCCACCCTAAGGAGGCTCCATATGAAATTTGAGCAAAATTGGCTCAGCGGTTTTAGAGGAGAAGTCGTTTGAAAATGTTAACGGACGGACGCACGGACGGACGGACGGACGGACGAAAAGTGATCACAATAGCTCATCCTGAGCAGAGCTGAGGTGAGCTAAAAATACGGGTCACCGATTGTTTCATGAGGAATCAAAATATCAAATTTCAAAACAGCATACATGGTTCTAAACTTATGCTATACACAATAAAGCAACGACATTAAATGGCCAGAAATTGCGAAGGACCATAATTCCAACATTTCATTTAATTGGTTCAAAATTTAATCAGGTGATCTCCTCCTCAATCCCAATCAGTATACCAAAGACCATAGCTCTGGCTGAAATACTTTTTGAGTTATCTTGCTGACAAGGTCAAAATGCCCAGAACTACAAAGGGCAATAAATACCTCGATTTTTCATGGAATTCCCTAAAAAACAAATCAGATAATCTCCACATCATCCCCAATCAGCATATATTGTTTCAAGACCCTAGCTTAAGTACTTTTCCAGACATCTTGCTGACAAGGTCAAAATGCGCAGAACGGCAAAGGGCCGTAACTTAATATTTTCACGGAATTCTCTCAAAATATAATCAGGTAATTTACACATCACTATATCGAATTTCAAGAACCTAGCTTAAATACTTTTCAAGATATCTTGCTCACAAGATTTAATTCTGATTTTTTTCAAAGGGGCATATCTCTAAAAAAACATGCTGGACAAGAAAAAAAATACTGGGCAGCTATTTTTTCATTGGGAACCCAAATATAAAATTTCAAAACCCTAGCATGCAGGGTTCTTAAGATATGGCATGCACAAAAAAGTTTGATGAACGGACAAAAGGATGGACGGACAAACGAAGGCAAAATAATATGCCTCATCAATTTCATTCGAAACTGGGGGCATAATCAGGTCATCTACTCATCTCTACCAATCTATTCATCAAGTTTCAAGGCTCCAGCTTCAATAGTTTTTAAATATTTTGCTGACAAGGGAAACATGCCCAAATTTATAAAGGGCCATTACTTATGAAATATTTTTCAGAATTTACACAAAAGTTAATCAGGTCATCTACTCATCATTACCAATCAATTCACCAAGTTTCAAGTTTCTAGTTCTAACAGTTTTTGAGATATTTTGCTGACAACATAAAAATGTCAAAAATTACAAAGGGCCATAACTCAATAAGTATTTTTCAAAATTTATTCAAAAGTTAATCAGGTTGTCTACTCATCACTACCAGTCTATTCATCAAGTTTCAAGGCTCTAGCTCCAACCGTTTTTGAGATATTTTACTGACAAGGTAAAAATGCCCAAAATTACAAAGGGCCATAACTCATTAAGTATTTTTCAGAATTTCTTCAAAAGTTAATCAGGTCATCTACTCATCACTACAAATCCATTTACTAAGTTTCAAGGCTCTAGCTCTAATAGTTTTTGAGATATTTTACTGACAAGGTAAAAATGCCCAAAATTACAAAGGGCCATACATCAAGAAGTATTTTTCAAAATTTCTTCAACAGTTAATAAGGTTGTCTACTCATCACTATCAGACTATTCATCAAGTTTCAAGGCTCTAGCTCCAACGGTTTTTGAGATATTTTGCTGACAAGGTAAAATTGCCCAAAATTACAAAGGGCCATAGCTCATAAAATATTTTTCAGAATTTCTTCAAAAGTTAATCAGGCCATCTACTCATCACTACAAATCAATTTACTAAGTTTCAAGGCTCTTGCTTTAACAGTTTTTGAGATATTTTGCTGACAAGGTAAAAATGCCCAAAATTACAAAGGGGCATAACTCAAGAAGTATTTTTCAAAATTTCTTCAAAACTTAATCAGGTTGTCTACTCAACCCTACCAGTCTATTCATCAAGCTTCAAGGCTCTAGCTTCAATAGTTTTTTAGATTTTTTGCTGACAAGGTAAAAATGCCAAAAATTACAAAGGGCCATAACTCATGAAATATTTTTCAGAATTTCTTCAGAAGTTAATCAGGTCATCTACTCATTACTACAAATCCATTTACTAAGTTTCAAGGCTCTAGCTCTAACAGTTTTTGCAATATTTTGCTGACAAGGTAAAAATGCCTAAAATTACAAAGGGCCATAACTCAGGAAGTATTTTTCAAAATTTCTTCAAAAGTTAATCAGAATGTCTACTCATCACTACCAGTCTATTCATCAAGTTTCAAGGCTCTAGCTCCAACGGTTTTTGAGATATTTTGCTGACAAGGTAAAATTGCCCAAAATTACAAAGGGCCATAACTCATAAAATATTTTTCAGAATTTCTTCAAAAGTTAATCAGGCCATCTACTCATCACTACAAATCAATTTACTAAGTTTCAAGGTTCTAGCTCAAACAGTTTTTGAGATATTTTGCTGACAATGTACAAATGCCCAAAATTACAAAGGGCCGTAACTCGTATTTTTCAAAATTTCTTCAAAGGTTAATCAGGTTGTCTGCTCATCACTACCAGTCTATTCATCAAGTTTCAAGGCTCTAGCTTCAATACTTTTTGAGATATTTTGCTGACAAGATTGTGTCAATATTTTTTTCAAAGGGCCAGAACTCAGAAAAGGGGCATAATCCTGTCAAGAAAAAAAACACCTGTCAGCTATTTTTTCATGAGGAATCCATATATGAAATTTCAAAACAGTAGCATTCACGGTTCTAAGGTTATGCTATGCATCAAAAAGCGTAACGAACAGATGGACGGATGGACGGACGGACAAACAACCCAGAAGCAATATGCCTCCCCCCCCCCCCCCCCCCTTACTTTTTTGAAGTTGGGGGCATAAAAATGCCAATTTTCAGGCAAGTGAATTTTGGTTGGACAAGTGGATTGTGACCATTTACTTGTCAGTGGGCAAGTTATAAAATTTAATATTTCCACAACCATGAGATAATGTAGCACAGAAGTATTTGTGAAACAGCAAAAAGTATAGACCCAGATCAGACTGCTTCCTGTGTCAACACAATTTGGCAATTATGTCCAGATATTTAGAATATTGAGCTAGAGAGGCTGCACCAAATGGGAGACCCAAGATCAGATGTCAGAGAATGCAGCAGCTAAGGTACTTCTAATGTACCCACGATGTTTTCATGGAGAAATAAAACAAGAGGCCCACGGACCACGGCTGGCTCACCTGAGTGAAATAGCCACTGCAGATATGCAGATGTTATGCAACATTCTTCCAATCCTGTCATTGCAACTAATAAAAGGATCATCATTTGAGCAGATCTTGGTTTTGAATATAAAGAAGAAAATGTTCTTTTTATTATCATCATTTTACCATATATGGGCATGACATCAATGCAGCGTGACCATTTGAACAAACTTTCAATCCCATTTCAACAGTAGGATCGA
The DNA here is from genome assembly GCA_964016985.1 of Anodontia alba. Taxonomy (NCBI): domain Eukaryota; kingdom Metazoa; phylum Mollusca; class Bivalvia; order Lucinida; family Lucinidae; genus Anodontia; species Anodontia alba. Next base: position 90,430,764 of record OZ024827.1, on the reverse strand, counting down.
CATGAAACTTGGTGGAAATTGGCCAACTGATTTCTGAAGAGGAAGTGTTTAACAATAGCATGATTTTATACATGTATACAGCATAGGGGCAATGGAAGAAGATAAACCTCGCAGAATAAAATGTTAATTGTAACTAAAGCTTTTGTTACTTCAATCATACATTGTAAGTTTTAGACACTTCAGCTATTTTTGTCTTTGTGGTGTGTGTTCATTGCTCTCAAGGGTCATTCTTTTTACAATATAGCCATTTTCCATCTAGTTTCATCCTGTTGCTACAGTGTGTTTCAATTCAAATCACCCAATGGTTTAGGTGAAAAGTCAAAAATTGATTTTCGACATGGCGGGGTTCCGAGACAGTTCACCGACAAGACAGTTCACTGACACATAATTTGGAGACAGTTCACCGACAAAATTGGAGACAGTTCACCGACACATTTGAAGACAGTACACCGACAAAAAAAAAAATGTTTGTGAAACTTAAGATAAAGAAAAATAGTATATGTGTTCGCATATACTTTTAAAAAAGGAAGATATTTGTAGTGATATTTCACATCATACTTTCTGGACATGTATGGTACTTTTGTGTTTACCAATATGTGACACCGTAACTCCTTCCCTTACCTATCCTAAAATTGGAAAGTTCATTTGACCATAAGACAAGTTGACAAACATGCAGACTCTGACCTTTTCCGGGAAAAGGTGTTCGATTTATTTAATTTTTTTTTTTTTAAATATTAATTTGATTCAGGGTCCGAGTATACTATTCCTTAGGCATATTGTTCCACTGCTTAGGTAAACGAAACAAAAATACGTGCACATGCACAGGCTGATCTGTGTCTTTGCTCCCTGCTGTAGTATTTTACCTTTCACAGGTCTATTAAAACCTAGCAGTTTTATTTTTTAAGTAATCTTGCTTTTTGTTTGAAAATATCTATTAGTTTTATAAATAGAATATAAATACACGTCTTTGTATCACAAATAAATCATGAAAAGCGTAAAAAATTATACGACCTATATAAGGTTTCATATATTATTTCTTTTTCTTTTTTATTTATTTCATCTTCACGTGACATTTGAGGCACACAACAAAACTTAGTAAGAAAATTAACAAAGAAGATGTTCACTTTTAGTTTTCCCAGTAAATGATGTCGTTTCTTGTCTAGTGTGTCACCGAATCTTCGGCAAGTAAACAGCAAAGATAATAGCTTCTGACATTTCTTTCCATCTCCTTTAGTGAAAATCTTACTATTTTATTTCAAAACCACCCGTTTATTTTCTTCACTAAATCCCATAAAACAGTACTTCTTTATCGGTGAAATGTCTTCAAATGTGTCCGAGAACTGTCTCCAATTCTGTCGGTGAACTGTTTCCAAAATACGTGTCGGTGAGCTGTCTTGTCGGTGAACTGTCTCGGTCCTGATGGCAGCTATGGCGGCCATTTTGGATTTCCAACTGGCATAATTTTAGCTATTTTTTATCTACACCTCTAATGTAACCTGTTGCTACATTGTAAATTTCAACTAAATTCTCCTTGTGGTTTGCGAGATGTCTAAAACAGATTTTCAAGATGGTGGCTGTGGTGGCCATCTTGGATTTCCGATCAATCCAGAAGTTGTCCTGTTGCTTCAGAGCAATTTTCAGGTCAAATCGACCAAAGATTTGGGAAGAGATGTCGAAAATTAATTTTAAAGATGGCGGCTGTGACGGCTATCTTAGATTTTCGATCAGCTCAGTTTTAGCTATTTTGTGTCTACTAGGCGCACCGATGCTCCTCATCAAATTTCAACTCAATTAGATCATAGTCTTTAGAGGAGAAGTCAAAAATATGAATTCTCAACATTTTTCCCATATAAATGTACAGGGGCTCATACAAATGCATGGGGAAGCAAATCTGACTGCCGTGAAAAGGTCAAGCATCAACATAGGACCATCATTTTAGCAATTTTGATAGACCTCCTGTCCCTGATGATATGTGCAAAGATTAGGCCCGAGGGCTTATTTAGTTCTGGAGAAGATATTAAATGTTTTTACCATAAATGGGCATGCGGCCATCTTAGTAAATGGATCGCCACTATTTTAGCAATCTTTCGTTCCCTTGCTCCAAGAAGATTAGAGCAACATTGGCCCAGAGGCCACAGAGGAGAAGTTGTTTGTAATTCTCAACATTTTTCCCATACAAATGTACGAGCCCATAAAAATGTATGAGTCCATACAAATGCATAGGGAAGCAAACTTGACCTTGCCTTAAAAAGATCAAACGTCAATGTACGACCATCATTTTAGCAACTTTGGTAGACCTACCGTCCCCGATGAGTTGTGCAAAGAGTCAGCCCCAAGGCATCCTCGGTTCGAGAAGAAGATTTTAAAAGGTTTTTACCATATATGAGCATGGCGGCCATCTTAGTCTATGGACTGGTACCATTTTAGCAAACTTTCCTAAGGAGGCTCCATATGAAATTTGAGCAAAATTGGCTCAGCATTTTCAGAGAAGTCCTCTGAAAATGTTAATGGAAGACGGACAAAAAGTGATCACTTTAGCTCATCCCGAGCTGTGCAATTGTTAAATTTAAACACTATGAGCCCTAGCAAACAAATCAAGTGTTATCCACTGTTTTTGGTTTGATCTTATCCACGCCTACCAAACGAATGAATGCTTAACCATTGGTTAAGAACGTGAAACAATTAGAGCGACATCTGTTAGGCATTCAATGACTCAAAAAGGGTAAACAAACTTTGTATTTTCTGTGTTTCATGAGCAATATAAATGTTTTGAGGAAATTATTTGAAAAACAGGGAATTACATTCAACCGCCCATTGATATTGGTGTCTGTATCTCAGACCACCTACTTGTAGAGAAATCGCCACGGTAAGGGGCGAAAATGAGTGGTTACGCATTAGAGCTGCAAGTTGTTTTTTTTTTTTATTTATTTATTTAGATCTAATGCGTAACCACCCAATTTTTTACCCTTCCCTTTCTCAACAATGCTGCACTGACAATCTAAAATATCCATAACACAAATAATCATATGAGTCTATCGTGTGTGCGTGATGATATGCTGAACTTCTAGCAAAGTGCAAAATTAAATAAAGGACAATAAACACCACAAATGTTTTCTATGGCTTTCGGTACACCTTCAGCATGTGAAAAATAATTCAGCCAATATGCGTGAAGTAGGTAGTCTGAGATTTACTCCACAGAAGCCGATATCAATGAGCTGTTGAATGTAATTCCCAGTTTTTCAAATAATTTCCTCAAAACATTTATATCACTCTTGAAACACAAAAAATGCAAAGTTTGTTTACCTTTTTGAGTCATCCAATGCTTAACCGATGTCACTCTAATTGTTTTACATTCTTAACCGCATTCATTCTTTTGGTAGTTGTGTTATCTAAAGCTAGGCGGTGAGAACAATTCTGTTTTGTCTACAAGGTCAAGTAACTTTTCTTCTGTGCCAGTGTCTGCAGATGCACAGGCTGATCTGTTCATTTATAGCTTGAAGAACCCATTTGACATTAACCTTTTCATCTCTGAGATTCTGAACAGACTTTTCAATCTCTGTATTTGGGCATATCAATTGTTGCAGACAGAGGATTAATACATAATTGTAAACAAACTTGCAAACAGTGTAGATCCTGATGAGGTGGCTCACTGCCACCTCATCAGGATCTACACTGTTTGCAAAGGCATCTGTTTCGATCTCCAGCGCTGATAGGTCAATGGGAGAAACGATACTGTCTTAGAATTACTGGCTTTGCTCTTGTATCTGTTCCTTGATCTGTTTCATCGTCAAAGCGAACTGATTTCGACCAGCCAATGAGAAACCACAGTCTGAACCGGCACTACTACTAGAGGATTCAGAGTCACTGGAATCAGAATAATTGTTCAGTCCTGGTAAAGCAGAGGGTAATATGCCTATCACTGTGGCAACCTGTGAAGTTTGTGGTGATGTGTTCTGTAGAGAATTTCCTTCAGCTGTTGGTATGGAATTGTGTTCTGTGTCCATTGCCATGTTATCTGGAGCAGAAGAACTGGATGGTTCAGCTGAAAATAAATATATTAATCGCATTAATGCTACCGATATAAAATCTTATTGTGCATATAAAAACAATGGCATTTTTTTATTTCTCTAGTGAATCAATTGTGGAAGCTTGTCAGAACATCTTGATATTCTAATATTAAAGATCAAACAAATTATTTTCCTTACATCTGCCACAATAATTCAAATGCATCCTTAGGAAGCAAAGAAAGATCTGATCATGCTGGCATTGGTGGCTCAGTCGGATGCACCTCTGATGAGATAAGGAGGTGGCGGGTTCAATCCCCGGGTCCTGCAACATTCTTTGCATGAAATATTTTCTAGTCATTCGCTCCCTCCCGCTGATTCAAGAAGGGCAGCTCTCAATTTCTGGTGAAAGAATGTGCTTAAATATTGGTTTATCGTTTAGAGAACTAAGCCTGCCGAGAAAAATGTGTTGTTAGGTAAACTGACCGGCTTAACATGACCCTAATAAGTTGCTAGGCCGTAAAATCTCAACTCAAAAGATCTGATCATGCTTTGGTGACCTTGACTCCATTTTCAGTTTGTCATAATTAACTTGAGAAGAGCAATTTTGGTTTCCAAATTGGTTTAACTTTTCCAATTAAACAGTCAAATCAATTTTACCAAGCCAATAATTTATAAACTTGACATAATACTGATCTGGTTAGGTTTCTGGAAAAATGACCCCATTTTCAAGGTCACTAGTCGAGGTCTCCACAGCTTAGATTGATAAAATCTTGTGCAGCTCTAGCTCTAGATAAGATGCGTTTTCCATAAAAATAATATCAATACATGTACTCTCCTTATTTCTCCATGAAAACATGTGGGTATGCAGAAGCGCTCAGCAAGTTTTTTACATGTTTTGGTGGAAAAATTAACAAAATATTTATATGGATACTCCTAGAGGATATACAGCTGATACACAGCTATGGTACCTACCTCATGAATATAATCTTACCAAATTAATATAACACCGACTTTTTAACCCTTGTCCTGCTGAATAAATTAAGATGCCACGCCCACTCCTAACTGTCAGCCAATCATGTTACTTGATCCAGATTGTTGCTATAAATTTGCATACTTGATGGCAAACAGTGCAGATCCAGATCAGTTGGCTTCTTCAGAAGCCAACTGATCTGGATCTACACTGTTTGCAAAACAGGGTATATCCGGGTTCAGCAGGACAAGGGTTAAGACAAAAACACACTGATCAGGTTTTGGTGTCTTGGTCCCATTTTCAAATGTGTCCACTTCAAATGAACCAGCTATTACAACTATGGTACTCACTGGCAGAAATATAACAGACTATTGCAGTTTCAGTCATGGAACAAATGCAGCTGCCTCAAAGTTTAAGTATGTGTATACATATACAATGACTTTCAAAAGTGGATATGTCAAAATAGCCACAACATGCCTGTGTACAGTGTATAAGCTGTGTATTCAGATGTCTTTGTGTTGTTATCACCTTGTCATATAAAACAAAAACTAAATCTACTGGAGACTTGTTTGTATTTAAGACTATGACCCCAGCTCTACACCTGTCACTCAAGAAGCAGCATACTCCAACCATCACTAAAATATTAGTCACATCAAATTCAAACAGTATATCAACTCTCCATAACTAGGTTAACATTTGACTGATGACCTACATGTAGACATTAATATAGGGATCATACATGGTTTTTCATGCATTAACATTCACCAGGTCCCAAGGGAGGTACTGAAAATCGAGGCTGAAGTTTTCAACACCTCCCTAGGGACCTGGCGAATGTTAATGCATTGAAAAAAAAAATGTTCAATCGCTATTATTGCATAAAAACTGAAAACATTTGCTACTTTTTGCATTATTTCTTGCACTATTTTGTTTTGCCTTTTCCCCGATGTCTCACGAACGTAATTTCCATGGACTATGCTCGTTCTAGGGCCCGGCAGTACACATCTTGTAGCGGCAGCAAATCTGTGGCCCTGGTACGATCATATTGAAAGTTGCATAGCCGTGCATAAACAGGGTGTGATTTGCCTTGTTAAAACATTGCTTTTCGCCGGATAATGCATGGCTGTTAATAACATGCAGCACTGCTTTTTATACGCTCCTTTGAAAAATGGGACGTATTATGTTATGGGGTATGGCATCCGTCTGTCCGTCCGTCAACTTTTTCGTTTCCGGCTAACTCCTCCAACAGTTTACATCCGATCAAGCTGAAACTTAGTGTATAGTTAGACCATGATGTGGCGCAGTGCATATTGTTTCAGGGTTACAGTCCACCAAATGTTTGTAGAGTTATGCCCCTTAGAAAATTTCTGTAAACTTTTCATATCAGGTTAACTCCTCCTACATTTTACATCCAATCAAGCTGAAACTTCATATATAGTTAGACCATGATGTGGAGCAGCGCATATTGTTTCGAGGTTACAGTCCACCAAATATTAGCAGAGTTATGCCCCTTTGAAAATTTCTGTTGACTTTTCGTTTCCGGCTAACTCCTCCTACAGTTTACATCAATCAAGCGAAACTTGATTTGTAGTTAAACCATGATTTGGAGCAGCACATATTGTTTCAAGGTTATAGTCCTTCAAATATTAACAGAGTTATACCCCTTTGAAGATTTCTATTAATTTTTTGTTTCTGGCTAAATCCTCCTACAGTTTACATCCAATCAAGCTGAAATTTCATGTACAGTTAGACCATGATGTAGAGCAGCGCATATTGTTTCGCGGTTACAGTCCACCAAATATTAGCTGAGTTATGCCCCTTTGAAAATTTCAGTAAACTTTTCATTTCCGGCTAAATCCTCCTACAGTTTACATCCTATCAAGCTGAAATTTTATTTGTAGTTAGACCATGATGTGGAGTAGCGCATATTATTTCAAGGTTACAGTCCACCAAATATTAGCAGAGTAAAACCCCGTTGAAAGTTTCTGTTGATTTCTATTAATTTTTTGTTTCTGGCTAAATCCTTCTATAGTTTACATCCGATCAAGCTGAAACTTCATAAATAGTTACACGATGATGTGGAGCAGCACATATTATTTCGAGGTTACAGTGCACCAAATATTTGCAGATTTATGTCCCTTTGAAAGTTTTTGTAAACTTTTCGCAGCATATTGTTTAGAGGTAATAGTGTGCAAATTTTATTTTATAATAGGTATATTTTTTGCAAATAACTTAAGTTTTGGTCATATGGGCAAGATATTGATTTTTTTTTTTTACTAGAATTGCGAGGAAAGGTTGCCATTATTCAATCTTTATGAATACATAATTCTTTTTGGATTTTTTTTTAATACTCTTCTGATTTGGCTCCCTTGAAGAACAAAAATAAAATCAGTATTAAACAAGTTAAAGGTTTACAAAAAAATTTCTTGCAGCATTTTTTTTTTTTTTTGGTTGTTTATTTTTGTTGTGTTATTGATTGGTTGGATATTGAAGTATAGGAAAAACAAATCAGCCAAAGGCTCATATGAGCTTATAATATAGTCATGCTTCTGTAGTGTGTCCTCTGTCAGAAAGCACTTCTCCCTAGAAGCAGCAAACTTCTCCCTATTTTCCCAGGAGGAAGAAGTCACTTCTTCCTTAATTCCTGGGCCAGCTTGGTCGCTTAGGTTACAGTTCACCAAATATCAGCAGTGATATTCCCCAATGAAATTTTTTTAATTTTTTTTTTTTTTTGTAATTCCACTTACAGTTTATATCCTGAGCACTGAATTATACAGGAGCAAGTTTTTGTGCTACATCTTTTTACTTGCCACGGGCATATAATGCCCCGCTTGGCGGAGCTCTTGTTATGCAATATATATCGTGGTCTATACATCAGCCCCAAATGTATGCCAGCAATCAAAATCTTAGCTCAAAAACTTCTTCCTAGCTGATGATAAGAGCATGTTCTATTTTTTTCTTTTGGAATGGCAGCATAACTCTTACAAGTATAAGGGGAAAGGAACAGAAAAAAGTATAAGAAGCTTGAAACCAAAAAAAGGTGTGTAGCTCTGTCAAAAATTTATGCTATTTGCCAAAAATGCATTTGTTGTGATTTTCAAGCATGCCTGAATCATTTTATATAATCTGAAAACTGTACTGGTGTGGGCCAGGACCTCTTGCAGAGTTCGGGCAAGTTTCCATGTGTCGCAGAGTGAGCAGCGGCGGTATCTTCTGCAATGGCTGTGGGCACTTGATGCGCAGGAGATGCAGTATGCTTGACGGGGGACCCTGGTTGCAGATGTGCACAGTGCCGGGGGCTGCGCGCCCCTTGGATGGCAGACCGCAGGGGGAGGTCCAAGTCAGGCCTGACAGGCTGGGGGTGGTGGCTTCGTTTTGCTGTCTGGGAGGCAGGCTCTCAGTAGCTAGTGGCTGTGGGCTTTCGGCCGCAGTGCGTGTGGGGGCCGCCTGGAGTTCAGGAAGCTGCTGCCAGTTCTCTCTTCCCGCCGCCACTCTTTCGGGACATGTGGCCACGTGTGCAGCTCTTGAGTGCAGAAGGGGGTGGTGCTCCATGCTGGTGGGACTTGGCCGTGATCTCTGGCATCTGTGGCGGGGTGGCAGGGCGGTGGTTGGACGGACCTGCAATGTCAAGCCGCAGGACATTGTCGCCACAGGATCCAATGAGCTGCTTGCACGGTTTGGCATTGATGATCTGGACCTCATTCTGAAGGAGGGAAGGCTCTTGCTGGTATGGACATGTGGCACACTCCAGTGATGCAGTCAAGACAGCCTTTGATCTGCCTGTTGATAGGGAGCATGGGCCTGGGAGGCCAATGATGGCATGGGGCGGCTGACGCAGGGTGAGTAAGAATGGAGGCTCTAGGCTATCGACCTTCATGATAGACATACCTGGAGATCTGGTGTGAGATCTGCCATGCATGCAGCAAGCCAGCTGGAAGGGAGCCTACTGATGTGGATGTTGTCCCTGTACTTGCAAAAAACCAGATGATGATAATGATGATATTGTCTAGACATATAATTGTTGAACAAATGCTAGGATTTATTTTTTCTGCTTTCTTTGAATGCTGGAATAGCAATTTACACATCAACCAATCAGCTATCATATAAAAGTTCAGTTATATAAAATCATACATGCCATAAGCTATGGACTAAAATCTGTGAGATAAGGCCAAAATTTTAAGGGAGATTTGACTAATTTCTGTGAAATTTTCTTAAACATTACAATTGGAGCTCCCCCAATATAGTCTAAAGTCTTTTTTACCATGCAAGAAGCATGTGAAAACCACAACAGTGTGTGAATGATGTTTATTTCTTCATATATTCTGTAGTAAAATGGTCTGAAAATTATGTGAGATTTGAATTTTTTATGGACCAAATTCTGTGAGATTTTATCTCACAGTATGAGATACGGCATGTATGTATAAAATAATTCATCCTTTTTTCTGTCATTAAACCAGACCCTAAACCTAGCCAGAAATCTCTCTTCACTTTATCTAATAAATCATTATTTAAATCTTGTCAAAGGTTTCAGAGTATTTCTTACCTTCTGACTTTGATTTCTTTGCTGGAGAATTCTCCTCAGATCTGTAACAGTTTGAACAGAACAAGTTATATGCTTTAAATATTTCTAACTTTAACCCATTGTAGACTGAATGAACTCCCCTACACTATATATTGGAAGATTCTAATTTTGATTTTAGGTACGTAAGGCTATGTGATTGAGATATTCCAAGAAAAAAATGGTAAAACAATTTGCAAACAGTGGAGACCCTGATCAGATGCCACATTCTGTGATGTCTGATCTGGATCTGCACTGTTTGCCAATTAACCTTGAGGGGTCTCCAGACTACAATGGGTTAATACACAGACCCTTACAACCTCTTCAATTTATTGTCATCCCAAAATAAAAACTGCTTGAATCACAGAAAGACTATGGATATTGTTTTCAAGGCAAGTCTATTTACCAAGTATGAGTGTAGGTACATTAAACTATAGTAAACTATTATGTCTAAAGAAGGGCCATAAGTCAACATTCTATGCAAAGTTAGTCAGGCAGTGTTCATTCTAACCAATGACAAGGTTTTCCGCTCTTGGGCAGAAAACAATCAAGTACATGGGCCCTCTGCACACAATAATGGCTTGTTCATCTCGCAATAACTCTGAATGATTTATGCCATCACTGTAAAAAGCGTACCCTGGTTTCAACAAAGGACTGCTGCAGGCTCATATATACATGTATGTATTTGTTTGTGTTGAGGTTTTACGGCCCAGTCAACCCAATGGGGTCATGTTGAGCGCGGTCAGTTTACCTAACTACAAGTTTACTGGGCAGGCTTAGTCCTCTAAGCGGTTAACCAGTATTGTGCACATTCTTTGACAATACTGACAATTGCCCTTCTTGAATCAGCGGAAGTATGTAAAATGCCCATTTAGCTGTCAAACAATTCTTGACACCTGAAAGAGAATCAAAAGGAGAACCAAAGGCTACTACAAGACACTTGTTTTTATGGGTTGTATAAATTTATGAGTCGATGAAATTACTCATTAGAATCAGTGCACCCATCATAACAGCATGAATCACTTTGAGCAATCAGGGCCCAGTAGTTCAAAGAGTCGTTAGCTTAACGAGCTTGTTAAGGGTCATTTCGTTAACTGTTTTAGCGGATTCAATATACAATATTCTGATATTTTTTGCTGAAAAAATGTGCATTGCAAAAGCTACTCACATTTTTTCAGCAAAAAATTTCAGCATATTTGCGTATCACTCAATATAAATTTTAATGTATCGTTAACTAACGATGTCGTTAGCTTTGAACAACTGGGCCAAGAACTTCCAGATAAAAATACAACAATGAATCATTAAAACTACTTACAAAACATGCAACAGAGATGGGTATTTTTTTGGCCATCTGTTAGCACTTCTTTGTCCATCAGCATACAGGTCAGCAGTATTACTGCTAGAGAAACTGGTTTTTGTTACCCTAATTTTTCATAACAACAGATAAGGCGCTTTTTTCATCTGAAAAATGCTGCTATCTTTCTTATTTCACAACAAAAACATATGTTGTGGGTAATCATTAGAAATGCTTCAGCGAGGCGCTTCTAATGAATACCAACAACATATGTTTTTGTCGAGAAATAAGAAAAATATTATGTGGACACCCCATCTTATCTGTAGCTATGATATTTTTACCAAAATCTAAGGTTTTTACTGGACAGGCGTCCTTTTTCTTTGAGTTAAGGCTTAACAACACTTTTGACAATCTTTCAATCATGTGAATACGCCTGGGCATGATGATGCAACTGATGCCCTTTTATAGTGCCATCACAATGTGTATCTTAGACACGCTGATACAATGCTACCACCAGTCACCTTTCATCACGAAAAAATACCTATATAATTTTGACCCCCTTTAAACCCCACTTTTATATATTAAAACTGGGGTTTACAGGGGTATACATTATTCTTCTTATTTCTGCTCAAAACATACATTGTGGGTACTCGTTAGAACCGCCTCGTCGAGGCAGTTCTAACGAGTACCCACAATATATGCTTTGAGCAGAAATATGAAAAAAAAATATAAGAATTTTTATCTGAAAACTTTCACTTTTGGTGGTTAAATTTTCAATATATTTGAATAGGTGTGTTTTCATAATGCATTATATATAGCAAGGCAGACTCCATTTGCTGACACATAAAGTTTCCCTTACCCTTTTCTTTTAACAGCCCCTGCCAGAAGAGCTAACTGTGACTTCTTGTTAGACTGAGTAGTTGATGCTGACTTTACCCTTTTTTCCTCTGTTTTAATTTCAACAGCTTTCACAACCTGTGCATCTTACACCTAAGTTAAGGCAAAATACAACAAGTACCTGAAAATACTAATTCATCTAGGAGCAACAGTCTGAAGAAACTTGACCATATAACATTTATCAATCCTGAAGGTATATAAATTAATCCTTACAATGCCAGACCCAAGTATATGCATTTTGAGGGGATGGGCCTACTTCAGTCCATACCACAATCTCCAGAAATGAGCCACAGACATTAATTCTAGGTTCTTAGATGTATGAGGAATGTATTTCCTGTAATACATCGGCTTGTCTGCAATCAACATTAATCACTAAAACTAATCTCCGAAATAACAGTCCAATTTCACCATTTTCAAATTTGCTGGTTTCTTTTTATCTCATCCTATCAGATCAGACAAGACATGCAAACTCAATCTGAACAGCTTCCACTGATAAATGTGTACAAATGGTAGATGATTCAACATAAGTAATCAAATCCTGCCTAACATGCAAACTCAATCTGAACAGCTTCCACTGATAAATGTGTACAAATGGTAGATGATTCAACATAAGTAATCAAATCCTGCCTATGTTGCCCACATATTGGGCTAATCTTTGGCAGGGTTTTAAGCAGTTTAAACAAACTCTGTTTTGTCATGTGATTGCTTATCATGTGATGGTCATATGAATAAAGCAGTTTGCTAATATAGTAGCTTTATTTTTCAGGACACCTCATGTGGAAGTCTAGGTCAAATTGCTCAAATATTAAGGAAACATACAGTGATTTATTTACAATTTGGTTCTGTTGAGTCCCATGGACTCACATGTTTGGAATTCATTGAGTCCCATGATATAATCATGAATCTGTTACATATTTAAGAGCAGCTTTCTACTGTATTTTGTCAGTCCAGGGACTCACATATACAAAATTTTTGAATCCCAGAGAAAAATTATGAGTATATGAAGCAGAGCTCGCAGCTAAAAAAAATCACTGAAACATACATGCTCAGGAAAGGCTACCCTCTCAAAGAACCCATCTAGAACTAGAAAGGTTTTTTTTGGAAAAAAAAAAAAAAAAAAAAATGTCCACCCACCAATCCCGCCAGAGTTGTCATTTTTGTACGCAACATGTCATCTAGTCCTGTTCTACATTTGTACCAAGCATTATCAAAATATTCCATAGGGTATTCGTGTTACAGAGCAGGGACAAGAAATCGAATTCAAACACAAGAAGGGGAGATAATTCCAAAAATAAAAAAAAAAGCCAAAGTTGTCATTCTTGTATGTGACATATCATCTGGTCCTGTTCTTCATTACTACCAAGTATCATCAAAATATTCCAAAGAGTGTTCGACTTACATAGCGGACACTAAATCAATGCATAATCAGTATCAAATATAACAAAGGGAGATAACAGTAAAAGTAAGGAAGGCAAAGTTGTCATTCTTGTAAGGAACAGGTAGTCTTGTCCTATTCTACAGTTCTACCAGGTATCATTAAAATATTCTGAAGAGTATTCCAGTTACAGAGCAGATGAGAAATCTATTTCAAATAAAACAAAGGGAGATAACTCCAAAAGAAAGAAAGGCAGAGTTGTCATTTTGTACATGTCACATTGTCTGGTCCTGTTCTACATTTCTACCAAGTATCATAAAAAATATTCCAAAGGGTCTCTGACTTACAGAGCGGACATGAATTCAATTGATAATCATGGTTAGACATAACAAAGGGAGATAACGCCAAAAGTAAGAATGCCAGAGTTGTCATTCTTGTACCCGGCACGTTGTCTGGTCCTATTCTACATTTCTACCAAGTGTCATAAAAATATTCCAAAGAGCCGACACGAAATCAATGGATTATCACTGCAGGGGTGTAAAATTGTCAAATATAAAAAAGGGAGATAATGCCAAAAGTAAGAAAGGCAGAGATGTCATTCTTGTACATGACACATCGACTGGTCCTGTTCTACATTTCTGCCACTGAAATATTCCAAAGGGTATTCCATTTACAGAGCAGACGAGAAATCTATTTCAAACAAAACAAAGGAAGTGACTCCAAAAGTAAGAAAGCCAGAGTTGTCATTCTTGTACGTGACATGTTGTCTGGTCCTATTCTACAGTTCTACCAAGTATCATAAAAATATTCCAAAGGGTCTTTGACTTACACTGCAGACACAATATCAATGGATAATCAATGTCAAATATAACAAAGGGAGATAATGCCAAAAGTAAGAAAGGCAGAGTTGTCATTCTTGAATGCACCAAGTCGTCTGGTCCTGTTCTACATTTCTACCAAGCAGGGCTCTGGAAATTTTGAAATCTGAATCGGTCCAGCCGATGACGATGACGTCATCAATGAGCCCATTTCCAAAAAAACAAGCAAATTCCATGGGGAATTTATGTCCCCCGCCTAATTTTTATTTGAGGTGTTAAAAATGGTAAAGTTAACCAGAGGACCACTGGTCCTGTATCAAATACCTAAGTATTGAAGCAGGAAACCAGTGATAAAAAATAATTTCAAGATTCTGAAAAAAACCACATGCATATCTTCAGACCATCCTTAAAGCACCTGTACAGTTTCAAAAGGATCGGCCAAAAACTGTGGGAGGAGTTAAGGGGACAAGGTACCTGCTCCCTATATACTCCTGCAGTATTAGAACTCAAAAAATGTCTAAGTTAAAAATGCAGAAAAAGTGGTAAAAAATTATTTCAGGATTCTGAAAAAACCACATGCATATCTTCAGGCCATCCTAAAAGCCCTTGTAAAGTTTCAAAAGGATCGGACAAAAACTGTGGGAGGAGTTAAGGGGACAAGGAGCCTGCACCCTATATACTTCTGCAATATTAGAACTCAAAAAATGTCTAAGTTAAAAATGCAGAAAAAGTAATAAAAAAATATTTCAGGATTCTGAAAAATCCACCTGCATATTTTCAGGCCATCCTAAAAGCCCACGTAAAGTTTCAAAAGGATCAGCCAAAAACTGTGGGAGGAGTTAAGGGGACAAGGTACCTACTCCCTATAGACTTCTGTAAAATTAGAACTCAAAAAATGTCTAAGTTCAAAACGTGTAAAAAGTAATAAAAAATAATTTCAGGATTCTGAATAAACCACATGCATATCTTCAGACCATCCTTAAAGCACCTGTACAGTTTCAAAAGGATCGGCCAAAAACTGTGGGAGGAGTTAAGGGGACAAGGTACCTGCTCCCTATATACTCCTGTAGTATTAGAACTCAAAAAATGTCTAAGTTAAAAATGCGGAAAAAGTAATAAAAAATTATTTCAGGATTCTGAAAAAACCACATGCATATCTTCAGGCCATCCTGAAAGCCCATGTAAAGTTTCAAAAGGATCGGCCAAAAACTGTGGGAGGAGTTAAGGGGACAAGGTACCTACTCCCTATACACTTCTGTAGTACTAGAAATCGAAAAATGACTAAGTTAAAAATGCGGAAAAAGTGATAAAAAATTATTTCAGGATTCTGAAAAAACCACATGCATATCTTCAGGCCATACTTAAAACACCTGTAAAGTTTCAAAAGAATCGGCCAAAAACTGTGGGAGGAGTTAAGGGGACAAGGTACCTGCTTCCTATACACTTCTGTAGTATTAGAACTAAAAAAAAGTCTAAGTTAAAAATGCGGAAAAAGTAATAAAAAATTATTTCAGGATTCTGAAAAAACCACATGCATATCTTCAGGCCATCCTAAAAGCCTATGTAAAGTTTCAAAAGGATCGGCCAAAAACTGTGGGAGGAGTTAAGGGGACAAGGTACCTACTCCCCATACACTTCTGTAGTATTAGAACTCAAAAAATGTCTAAGTTAAAAATGCAGAAAAAGTGATAAAAAATTATTTCAGGATTCTGAAAAAACCACATGCATATCTTCAGGCCATCTTAAAAGCCCATGTAAAGTTTCAAAATGATCGGCCAAAAACTGTGGGAGGAGTTAAGGGGACAAGGTACCTACTCCCTATAGACTTCTGTAATATTAGAACTCAAAAAATGTCTAAGTTAAAAATGCAGAAAAAGTGATAAAAAATTATTTCAGGATTCTGAAAAAACCACATGCATATCTTCAGACCATCCTTAAAACACCTGTAAAGTTTCAAAAGGATCGGACAGAAACTGTGGGAGGAGTTAAGGGGACAAAGTACCCACTAAAAACTCGGAACCACGCACCACGCGCCACGCACCACGCGCCACGCCCCACGGAAAACCAAAAACAGTGTCCCTCCACTTTTCTTCGAAAAAGCGGGGGACAAAAAAAAAAAAAATATGTGTATATCACCTGTCATGAAAACTAATGACAATTGGCAGTCCTATAACTCCTTTTAAATAATACACTTCAACTCCATTATATGACAGAAGTCCGGGTACAACAAGCATGATCAAAGCTGACGTCATCAATAAATACAGTCAGGTATGTAAAAAGAAAGAAAAAAAAAGAAAAAACGGTTTTGTTGTTATTTCCACCTCCGCAGGGTTTTCCTAAACTATTTATAAACAACTGATTCCCGTCTTGTATAAGCGCGAAGACGGCGGGAAACAGGAGAGATGGAACGAAACGACTTTCATGGACCAAATTAGGTCTCATAAAAAAGGCCTGCGCCACGGGCGGTTTTGCAGTTTTCAGTGTTTCAAGATTTGATCAGACTGCTTAAATTTTAAGCACTGACCAATCTTGCCTAGCGCAAGTGGTGCATTACTTATTTTTACTGTGAAATCTACCTTGAATTATACTCGCGTGTTATGGCAATCAACAAAAAAAAAAAAAAAAAAAAAAAAAGCAATCAATAATACCCAGATCAGACGCCGTTGTATGCAACATCTGATCAGGACGTACACGGTTTGGGAATTCATTTATCGAATCTGGGACCGACAAACCGTGTTGATCAAAACAAAAAAGAAGAGGAAGAAAACGGGTGCGATCAAGCGGTGCATTCTTTTATCACTCTCAGTAAAGCGACCTTTGATCTTTTGGACATGCCGACTGCACCTGGGTGTTTTGCAGTCTCGGTGTATTCACACGTGTCACACAAACGGATTAATTATCAGACTACCGTTACTGATGATTCGTGTTAATCGCTTGTTTACCGCACAAAGGTCAGTGAAATGTTGATTTTTTGACAATGTTTGGATAATGACGTAATTAATTTGTGCTGCGGGTAGGTTGCCGTTATTCAGCTGTCTCTCCAATATACATGTCAAATGACCGTTTAGAGCCTTTTAACTACCATAATATCGCATTTAAAAGGTGCGCGGACGTTGTCAGTTTGGAAAGACTTGACCGTCTGTGATTTTTTAGACATCATTGATTTGTGAAAATTGGTTGGTTTGGGAAAAATGGGGTTCAAGGCACAAACCTGTTGGACCGATTTGTTAACGTTTTGGGGTGTTTGAAATCGGTCCAGAATTCTTAATTTCGGTCCAGACCGGCTATTTTTCCGGTTTTCCCGAGCCCTACTACCAAGTATCATAAAAATATGCAAAGGGTCTTTGACTAGAGCGGACACAAAATCAATGGATAATTACTGTCAGACATAACAAAGGGAGATAATGCCAAAAGTAAGAAAGGCAGAGTTGTTATTTTTGTACGCGACATGTCGTCTAGTCCTGTTCAACAGTTCTACCAAGTATCATAAAAATATTCCAAAGGGTCTTTGACTTACAGAGCGGACTCGAATTCAATGGATAATCACTGTCAGACATAACGAAAGGAGATAACGCCAAAAGTAAGAATGGCAGAGTTGTCATTCTTGTACCCGACACGTCGTCTGGTCCTGTTCTACATTTCTACCAAGTATCATAAAAAGATTCCAAAGGGTCTCTGACACAGAGCCGACACAAAATCAACGGATTATCACTGTCGAATATAACTAGAAAAGGTTTTTTGAAAAAAAAAAACAACAAATGTCCCCCCCCCAACCCCCCACCACCCCCTGATCCTGCCACTGTTGTCATTCTTGAATGCAACACGTCATCTCATCCTGTTCTACATTTGTACCAAGCATCATCAAAATATTCTGTAGGGTATTCGTGTTACAGAGCAGAGACAAGAAATAAAATTCAAACACAAGAAGGGGAGATAACTCCAAAAGTACAAAAGCAGAAGTAGTCATTCTTGTATGTGACATGTTTTCTGGTTCTGTTCTTCATTACTACCATGTATCATCAAAATATTCCAAGGAATGTTCGACTTTCATAGCAGACACTAAATCAATGCATAATCAGTGTCAAATATAACAAAGGGAGATAACAGCAAAAGTAAGGAAGGCAAAGTTGTCATTCTTGTAAGGAACATATCCTCTTGTCCTATTCTACAGTTCTACAAGGTACCATCAAAATGTTCTGATTGGTATTCCAGTTACAGAGCAGATGAGAAATCTATTTCAAACAAAGCAAAGGGGGACAACTCCGAAAGTAAGAAAGCCAGAGTTGTCATTCTTGTATGCGACAAGTCATCTGGTCCTGTTCTACATTTCTACCAAGTATCATTAAAATATTCCAAAGGCTTTTGGACTTACAGAGCGGACACATAATCAATGGATAATCATTGTCAGACATAAGAAAGGGACATAACGCTAAAAGTAAGAAAGGCAGAGTTTTTTTTTGTCATTTTGTACATGACAAGTGGTCTGGTCCTGTTCTACATTTCTACCAGTATCAAAAAAATATCCCAAAGGGTCTTTGACTTACAGAGCAGACACCAAATCAATGGATAATCACTGTCAGATATAAGGGAGATAATGCAAAAAGTAAGGAAGGCAGAGTTGTCATTCTTGTACGCGACACCTCGTCTGGTCCTGTTCTACATTTCTACAAAGTATCATAAAAAATATTCAAAAGGGTCTTTGACTTACAAAGCGGACACCAAATCAATGGATTATCATTATCAAATATAACAAAGGGAGATAACCCCAAAAGTAAGAAAGGCAGAATTGTCATTCTTGTACAAGACACTTCATCTGGTCCTGTTCTACATTTCGGCCAAGTACCATCGAAATATTCCAAAGGGTATTCCAGTAACAGAGCAGACAAGAAATCTATTTCAAACAAAATAAAGAGACATAACTCCAAAAGTAAGACAGCCAGAGTTGTCATTCTTGTATGCCACATGTCATCTGGTGCTGTTCTACATTTCTATCAAGTATCATAACAATATTCCAAAGGGTCTTTGACTTACAGAGCGGACACTATATCAATGGATAATCTCTGTCAAGTATAACGAAGGAAGAGTTGTCATTCTTGTATGCGACAGATCATTTGGTCCTGTTCTACATTTCTACAAAGTATCATCAAAATATTCCAAAGGGTATTCAAGTAACAGAGCGGACAAGAAGTTTTACGCCGACGCCAACTGGATCCATCCCAAAAACAATATGTCCCTGCACCCTTGGTAGCGGGGTACATAACAAAGGAAGATAACGCCAAAAGTAAGAAAGGCAGAGTTGACATTCTTGTATGTGGCACGTCGACTGTTCTGTTCTACATTTCTACCAAGTATCATCAAAATATTTCAAAGGGTATTCAAGTTACAGAGCGGACAAGGAGTTTAACGCCGACGCCAATGGGATCCGTCCCAAAAACAATATGTCCCCACCCCCCACCCTTGGTAGATGGGGTACACAACAAAAGGAGATAAAACCAAAAGTAAGAAAGGCAGAGAATTCATTACTGTACGCGACACGTCAACTGGTCCTGTTCTACATTTCTGCCAAGAACCTTCGAAATATTCCAAAGGTATTCCAGTTACAGAGCAGACGAAAAATCTATTTCAAACAAAACAAAGGAAGATAACTCCAAAAGTAAGAAAGCCAGAGTTCTCATTCTTGTATGTGACATGTCCTCTGGTCCTGTTCTACATTTCTACCAAGTATCATAAAAATACTCCAAAGGGTATTTGACTAACAGAGCGGAAACAATATCAATGGATAATCAATGTCAAATATAACAAAGGGAGATAATGCCAAAAGTAAGAAAGGCAGAGTTGTCGTTCTTGAATGAGACATGTCTCTGGTCCTGTTCTACATTTCTACCAAGTATCATAAAAATATTCAAAGGGTCTTTGACTAACAGAGCAGACACAAAATCAATGGATAATCACTGTCAGACATAACAAAGGGAGATAACCCCAAAAGTAAGAAAAGCAGAGTTGTCCTTCTTGTACACAACATGTCATCTGGTCCTGTTCTACATTTATATCAAGTATCATAAAAAGATTCCAAAGGGTGTTTGACTTACAGAGCCGACACGAAATCAATGGATTATCACTGTCAAATATAACAAAGGGAGATAATGCCAAAAGTAAGAATGGGAGAGTTGTCATTCTTGTATGTGACATGTCATCCGGTCCTGTTCTACATTTCTGCCAAGTACCATCGAAATATTCCAAAGGGTATTACAGAGTGGACACGAAATCTTTATCAAATAAAACAAAGGGTGATAATTCCAAGCCTGAGTTGTCAATCTTGTATGCGACATGTCATCTTATCCTGATCTACATTTCTACCAGGTATTATCAAAATATTCTAAAGGGTATTCAAGTTACAGAGCTGACAAGAAGTTTTACACCGACATCAACGCCAAAGGAAGCCATCGCAAACACAATACAGTTGACTCTCGTTATCTCGACCCCTCTTATCTCGATCCTATCACTTATGTCGAACTGATTTCTAAGTCCCGATTATTTTCCCTATGTATTTATTGTATTTCAGCTTCGCGTATGTCGAACTACTTTTATGTCGACACTTCGGCTATCTCGTCCATCATTTTCAGTCCCTGAATATATTTTTCACAGATTTTACTACCGTGTATCTCGAACTCGGACCATGACGAAGGAAAAAAAATGTAAGATGCGGCGCAGCCAGTCTCTCAGTTAATGAAAATCATGATAGGCCATTGATAAATAGATCAATATTTGAATTTTCCCCTTTGTCCAGGTAATTACAAACAACACAAACAATGTCTAAAATCCGTAATTATGAAATCACATGCGTGTCGAGTCGGGTTTGACACGCGGCGCTCAACACCGTCTCGAGTCATTGATTTGTAAGATAAAAACCGGCCCAGAATAGTGTTATGGAAGATTAATCAATGAAGTTTCTTTAATTTATTGTTTAGATATGCTCTTCACTACTGAGTACTGTCCGTCTGAATGATATAGCGTCTTCAAGAAAAGTCAGTGCGCGACAGGTTCCGACTCAGATCAGCCTCTATTGATCAGGCTAGCTAAGTCTGAATCTTCTCTTGTTACTCTTTGGTCAAGCGGTGCTCTTTGGTAAGCCCAGATAAGGCTCATGCGTATAATGGAAAATTCATGGGCGTGCAGTCTGATCCGAATCTTTGACAGTCGCACAGTCTTCTAATAGGAGTTGTCGTGCACGGCCTCAAATAGACGAATTACACGTGGGTACCCCGATGTTAACCCTTCCGACCCTGTAGACTGGTACGGATACCCGCACAATTGTGTAGGTCCAGATGAGACGGTTCATAATGAGCTTTCTCTGCAGGATCTACAGTTTGCCGCGCTGAAATGGTTCGTTTATGCCAGGGGAGATAATCCAAACCAGTTACAGCTGCCGCTTAACATTTTAAGCGTTTTATGCTAAAGCGGAAACCAGTCCACTCTTTATCGAGTAGTCTATGCGAAGGGAGCTAATCCAAACCAGTTCATAACGTATAGCTAACACAACCCGGAAACCAGTAATTTATTTATAGCTCATGGAAATCCAAATTTGCAGGAGTATTAAAAGACAACAAGAGACGTTTGAAATTTATTATTATTAATATTTATTGATGATATTATTTCAAGAAAACCATTGCATCTCCTAAAACAAACAGTAACAATGCAAACTGAAGTAAGCGTAAATTATTTAAATTGCCATATACATGTGCCTTCCAAGCATGTTGAGGTGAACAGTCGTCATACCTTTGACGTCACAATTTGGTTGTCTCGAACTACTGATAACTCGAACATTTTTATCAGGTCCCGTGAAGTTCGAGATAACGAGAGTCGACTGTATGTCCCCCCCCCCCCCCCACCCCCACCCCCCTTTGGTAGTGAGGGACATAAAAAATAAGTCAGTGCTGTAGGGGTCAAACTTCTAAATGATATTCAATCCAGCCACATTATACTGGCACCAGACCAACTAGTCCTAGCTTTTACCTTCTTGATGTTGCGCACTGAGCGAAAAGGCAGCTAGTACTATTTTAAGTATTTTGTATTATTCAGTCAAGGATCAAACCAGTATGAAGCCGTGTCACATGGTAGGTTGAAGAAAACTGTAATTTACAATATCAAAACCAAAAGATTGGCCCAAAGTAAAAGGATATTTTCATTTCTGCCAGTATTCTTTTTTCCTCTTGGTTTCTTTCTTTAGATATCTCCTGTTGTCTGTTCTCTACAAATTCTAAGAACTTACTTTCATCTTCATCTAAACCTTTCACCTGGTTTCCTACAATAGCAAGGCACAGTCTAAGTATTTGGAGACCCGAATAAACAGTGTAGATACAGATTACAGATAAAATGTCACAGAACACAGTATCTGATCAGGTTCTACACTGTTTACATTCAGCAGTTTGTCAACACATCAACAAGACAAATATATAACTGTCAGAGATTTCTAAAATTTCTAACTTCTATCTACAGTAGTCTTGTGCCAGTTAATCGAAATAATCTAAAACTAATCGAATTAGCCTACTATCGGCAGCTATGGATTGATTTTTTTCACAATCGATTATTTGAAATACTATTTTTAGAAATGTGGACTAAAGGTGACATAATGAGACAAATTAAGAGTATTATGAAAGATTCTCTGACTAGCAACATGGCTGCAAATGTCTGTTTTGTCTTGAAACAACCATATCTTAGATTGACCTAGTTAGGCTATTATATGCTGTTGCATTCTAAGTTATGCAATATAAAGCCCAAAGGCAATAATCATCTATTATTTGACCTGATTTGTTGGATATCCATTTGTACAACTGATAATCAACTGGCTTTACTTTCCTGATAATCGACTGTGATTTTCCTCTCCGATTCCCAACACTAATCTACAGAGCAAAGGTAAGTCAGACTTACCTCCAGATAAGAAGTATATTCAGAAAATTTTTTTTTTTTTGGGGGGGGGGGGGGGGGGGGGGGGGGGGTTCTCCATGAAAACACACATTGTGGGTACTCACTAGAAGTGACTCACTGAGGCACTTCTAATGAGTACCCTTAATTTGTGTTTTAGAGGAGAAATAATGAAAAAAAAAAAAAACACACCTAAATATTTTCTGGTTGTGAAAAGCAGTTAGTCTGGTGCTATGGTTGAAAGTACCAGTAAACCATATTCACTATATACAAGACACGTGATGACATTCCCAAGTCTTACATGAAAAAAAAAAAAAATGTACTATGTACCACTGGCTTCAAAAAAGCAAATATCTAAACAATAAGAAAGAAACTGCAAAAGATTCTATGAATGACAAATACTGGAAAATAACTGCAAATGTCAACTATATGCAAAAAAATGTTTGGGTTTGATAAAAGGATTTAGACTTGCTGTGGATGTTATCCAGAAGTACATGGTATCTTCCTAAATCAGACTGCCAAACTGAGATTTAACATTCCAGTCAACAATATTTCAGTCACTTCAAGACTTTCCATGCAAATTTATAGGGCTTTTACCCAAACCTGGTCAAATGAGAAACTCAAATTCTGTCTACCTTACTTGCAGCTCTGCTGCTTGGGCACTACTGTCTTTTCTACATCTTTCAGAATATTGTTTTTTGCCTGGCACTTTATATAGCAGTAATTTTACAAACTTTTGTTATGAGTTACTGTAAAACCATTTGCCGTACCTAGGTATACACAAAAAGTTTTATTCTCTTCACTGGTTTTAATAAAAAAAATGAATATTTTCATTTTTCCCCATAGTAAAATAGCTGCAGAATATGCAGAAATAGGGTAGAGTAGGTGCACTTGAGGCAGGTTTCTAACAAGTTCCCATTGTTCAAAATTTCTGTAATTTTCACAATGTTGTTATGGTACATCAATAATTTAAAATCCATAAAGAAAGGCAACAAGAGCACGGCAA